>JARACZ010000011.1:14372500-14972500 GCA_029255805.1 Keiferia lycopersicella | reverse complement strand
TTTATAATAGCATCGCATCATTTCTTTCCCGAGCGTGTCGTAAGGACTAAGGAACTCGAGAGCTTTTCTCTAAAACGACCCACAACATATTTGTAAAAAGTGTTAAACTCGTGTGATGCCGTGTGATGCCGGCTTAGAATAGCATCACCCCAATTCTTGCCCGTGGGTGTCGTAAGAGGCGACTGAGGGACTTGAGGGTTTCTGGTGAATTACAACTTTTAGACGACAGGCTTTTTGACCGGATATTTGTCAGAAGTGGCGATAGCGACCGTATTTTTACGGGCGTTAACGCTCCGCCTACCCCGTACGGGATAGAGGCGTGATATGTGTATGTATGTATGTTAAAGTCGTTAATGATATGCCTACACCGCAAAGGATTAACGCGTGGTTTGTGTCTGGACTTGTAAAAGGAAACAAATATCTTATAATTTTAGGGCAATATTCCGCGAAATTGGGGTCATAATTGTAGAAATACAGACCTAGAAGCCACGGCATCACGGGGCCGCCATCTTTGTCGCCCTTCTCCTTCGTCCGCTCATGGTGGTCTACAACAAAAAGAAGAATTGCTCTACCCTAGTTCTTCCCTTGATCAGCTCCAGCCTTCGGTTCGGACCCTGGATCACAAGAAGAACCGGGTGTAACGTACCTAGCAGCCAGGGGGCGACGGCGTCGTTCTCCTTGGCGCTTTTGAGGATGGTTTCCGGGAGGGGCAGTGAGTGGCGCACCATGGCGCCGTACAGCCCGTACTCCGCCATGATGGTGGACCGGCCCCAGCACTTCTCTGTCTTGCGCCATTTCGCGCGGCGGTTCTGGAACCACACCTGTTGGCAAACAGAAGACAATTTTAAAATAAGAATATTATTTTTTGAACAATTTTTAAAACGTGTATAGAAGGCAGCACATAGGGGTAGCCTTATCAAAACTTGATGGGCTGTGTAATAAAAACAACAAACAATGTTAAACCGAAATCTATTGTAAACTTGAAATCTATTGAACGAATATCTCTTGTAAACTTTCCTTTTAACTGTCATTAGAAAAGTCTGCTCTAACTAAGCAACTGGACCTATGCATTAATTACTTATGTCTTCCATTTTTATTTCTACCAATAATTTAGTCTTTACAAGTAGAAAACCTTTTTCTTGGCCATTGGTTGTACCTACAACCAATAAACCAAAAAAAAAATACTTTCTTTTGCCATACCGTTAATAAACTAGTGATATCCCGAAGAAAACAAGCCATATTTTAATATTGGGCACATCCCCATTACGCGGGCATGTGGAGTTAGTAACTAAACGCAGAAAACAAACCAATTAGCGGGAACAAAACACGGGTAAATTAAATTTTCAAATTCGGAACGTAGCTCCCGCCCGCCGCTGGCTTACGGGCTAGGGTTGGCCATCAGCTATAACGGACATAGTTTGGAAGTGTAGCAAGCTGAAGCGGCAGTAGGGGGCCAATCGCGCAAATTTTGAACGATAATACCAAAACAAAACCAAAGCTAAACCGTCAACGTTACGTTGTAATGGTGAAATAGCGCGATTTGGCCACACACTGTGTACCGTGGCCGATGGTCGGTGGAGTAGGCGGGTTCTCGAGTAGAAAATAATTTAAAAAGTAAGTAAATATTTTAATGGACAAACCAGCCCAACAAATTGATCACCCTATCAAAATGGGGAATAATAACAGAAAAAAAATATTGGGTTTAAAATTCATTCTCAATTGAAGCCAGAGCATAAATGAACCACCCCGTAAGGGATATAACCGTGATTAGATTAGATATCTATGAACATACATACATAAACAAATCACGCCTTCCCTTGCGGGGTAGGCAGAGCGTTAACGATCGTAAAATTACGGTCGTTATCGCCACGTTTGACAAGTATTGAGGCCTTCAAATGATTCGTGTATCACTGTAAATAAGTATTTTTAAAAAGAGTGCACATTGAAGTAACAATTGGTTACAGTGGCAACCCTACGCGGGCGCACAGAGAGCGTCGCTCGCAAAACAGTTAATTTCTAATTAAATTCGTTGATTAAACTCGATCTTGCGCAAATTAATACTCGCGTATTATGTTGCCGACGGTACCACTCATGTTGCTTACTGTACATGGGTTTGTTCATATCAAATTACTTTATTTATCATACATCTAACTTGCTAATGGTAAGCAGGTTGTTTGAAACCTCTGACATCAGAGTTCGTCGAGTCGTTCGTCGATTCGGAGGCTCACATGACGTGGAGATACATGATCCTAAGGATGTTTTATAGGTTCATAAGCTGCCCGTGTGATGTCGGCTTAGAGTAGTATCACTCCATTTCTTTCCCGCTGGTGTCATAAGAGAAGATTTAGGGACTCGAGGGTTTCATGTGTATCGTATTTTTTTAAGTGACATGAATTATCTGAAACGGCTCTTTATTTGTCAGAATGGCGATACCGACAGTAATTTTAAGGTCGTTGGAAATTAGTCGTCATAATTTTAGTAGTAGTAATAAGTTTTTAGTTTAACTAATAAGGATAAACATATCACTCGTTTATCCTTTACGGGGTAGGCAGAGCGCTAACAGCCGTAAAAATACGCAAGCGCCACGTCTGACAAATATTGGATACAAACAGAGAGAAACCTTTCGTAATTCCACAGATTTCTTAATATTAACCCGGTAAGCGGATAACACGACATTAAGACAACGTTAACCCTCGTGAGTAGTAATCAGTCGATCAAGTCACGGCTAAGCGGACGGTTAAGCGCTGATCACATTATTGTCCTTCCTCAATAGGTTAGGCTCCGGACACACTTATGCGAAGGTAGAGTACATCTAATATACACCAAAAAACGATAGTCTTAACAAAGACTATATTAACCCCTCGTGAGTAGTAAGTAATCAATCGATCAAGCCACGGACGGTTAGGGGCTAATCACATTATTGTCCTGCGCCAATAGATTAGGCTCTGGACACACCTATGGCAAAATATACCGCCTATGGGGGAGGCTACACATATACACAAGGTAATGCTTGTCTTAAGAAATAGAACTTTAACCCCTCGTGTGTAGTAATCAGTCGATCAAGCTACTGGTGGTTAAGCGCTAATCACATTGTTATCCTGCCTTAATATTACACACTTATCTGGGGGTCGGTTTTGCACAAACGCAAGATAGGATTGGCGTGAGAATCTTGCTCGTTTAAAGGTATTAAATGTGTAATTACAAGAAAACATTTTTTTTTTTAATTCTTGTAAGTTATAAAAAAATATACCAGGATTCATGTAACTCTGTATCCAGAAAACAATAAGCTCTTAGTAACCACAGTCCCAGTTATCCTCAGGCGATTGGGCCGTGATCACTCAATCTCCCAATCACTCGGTATTATCGCGAGATTAGGCGGCGGCCACACGCGATTACCGCTCGCCAGATTAGGCCGCAATCACGCCAGTGTGCACGCGGCTTAGCAAGGCTTACCAGGACTACTGTGGACGACGATTGGAGATTATTAAGATTGATTTCGAGTTTCTTAGTAAATTATTCTATCAAGACAGAATATTATAATTGGAGCCATGCCGTACGGTAATTGTCAAGATACAGTTGCAAGATTTCATAGACAATGATTGAAGATGGTAGATGCACCACACTAGTATTAGTAGCGAAATTAGAAAGTTTAGCAGTAGACTTTTTTTTGTATTGAGATTCGCAGGAAGTAACATCACCGAATTCGTTAGTTTCTTGGGTCATTAAAAAATATAACAAGTCCAAAAATACTACGGACTTTATTCATAATTTTTCGAAATATGTATTTAAATTTCAATCAAAAATAATAAGCAGGAAAATAATATAAAAGTAAGTGTTTTGACGCCATCCAAATACTTACTTAGGTACAGCGTGACTTCATACTTCTAGTTCTTCAAACAAAATACTATTTTAGATCGCTTTAAAAAGTAGCTCATTTGACCTGTCAGGAAACAAGCCTATCAACTCTAAAAACTAATTAGCTGGTAGTCTACTCGTACAGTCAACTTACCCCTACGCCGCCTGCGACGGTTGCGCGGCGCATTCCTAGAGACTCATATCGGCATTTTACGCATACTTGTCAGAGTTTACTAATTACCACACGTATGCCCCTGTATCGTAGGAAGGAACTCTTCCGAAGGTTAGCTGCACGTAGATTTGATTCTTGTATTCTTAGCTATGAAGATAAACGTTCTGACCCATAAAAATTACAATTTCGGATTTAAGTGTTTACATGAATGAATATAGCATAGTTTTATCCCTTTTCTTCTTCTTATGAAGCCTACTTGTCATCCCACTGTAAGGCAAAAGCCTCCCTCAATAGACCCTTTTTTTTTCTGGAGAGCTGGCAGCTTGCTCGGCCAACGGTTAAGTTTGGCCATTCAAAGGGGAAACGCTGCCAGCGTACTGGGTTTGGGTACCATGTCTCATGGGAGCGCCCGGACAATTTTAGGTTAGTTATATTTAGGTTAGGTTATTTTTTACTACCTAGTCATTCATTTATCCCCAATTTTTGCTTAATTTAATTATATTACCTGCCCAAGTTTTGTGAAGCCCATGTATTTAGGTCTATTGTAGTTTTTATGAAATAAGTAAACGTACAAATTGATTTTACTATCCTCGTTCGAACAAGATTTTTCTACCACGCCAAAATAGATATAAGCCAGATACGCGAATAGCTACAGATACAGACCCTAAATACCGTTTTCACTACAACTTTGAACTATTTGACTTAACAACTGTGGAGTATACTGACCGTGAAGATAAGTAAGTAATTAACACTAAAGCTGCTGTCCATGAGGGTTGGGGGTCACGGGGGGGTCACGGGGGGTCGGGGGGTTGAGGCACGCGGGTAATTGTTAATTTGGCGCGCGTTCGCACCTAATGACGCGGCGTAACATCGCACGCTACATTTATTGCTTGTGTGGTGCTGTAACCAGCTTAACACGAGCTAACCCCTTTTGCTAGATCTAATTCTAAACAGTTCTTTGTCTTTGTCCGTCAGTCTTTTACTTATCTGTGTTGTGCAGATGAACCACCTATCATCGTGTCCTGCGTGTCCTAATACCCGCACGCAGGGCGATCTAATATCTGCGACTGCCAACTGTTAATTTCTGGGCCGCGACCATATAGATATAGAGTCTGCCATCGACATCGGCTAAAAATAAGAAGATGGAGATGAAGACACTGATTTACCGAATAACTGTTAAGTTTTCTGAACAGTGCACCATTATTAAATCGATTTACCTTCCTAATTGCATTCCGTTTTCACATACTTTTGGTTCATACACATGTATCTTTATTTACAAATAGCTGCCCCGCGGTTGAAACTGTTAATCGATTCCACGTGTGTGGGTATAAGATGGTTCCTGACATGAATTATATAGAATAATATAAACTTTCCTCTTGAACCATTCTATCTACTAAAAACCCCTATCAAAATCCGTTACGTGGTAAGTACTGAAGATAGCTCGGTCCTTGATTGACAGACAGAAAAACGCGACTTTATAGTTATTTCTGGAATTTAAATCTTTTTATGGTTAACCCGGGTGATTCGCGATATTTTTTATGGTAATATAAACGAAATTACCTATGGCCCGTCGTTTCAACAGAGTTATATCAGCTGTGGTCGCGGGTAGACGTTTACATTACCATAATAAATATCGCGAGTGACCCTGGTTCACCATAAAAATGTATTAAAACAATCGCGAGAGCTTAAAAAGTTATAAAGTGTAAAAAAAATTGTTGCAAATATTTTAAGGGCTGAACTAGCCCATGAAACTTAACAACATTCCCCAAGGAACATAAGTCGAAATATGAAAAGAAATTTTGGACCTCCAATACAAAATTACCGACCGACCAAGTCAATTTGTATGGAAGGTCCAAAAAATTTTCTCATATTTTGACCAATGTTTCTAGGGGATAGTTGATCAGTTTCATAGGCTGATTCTCCCCTTAAAATATTTGCAGCTAATATTTTTACACCTTATATTTAAATCTTTGTGTTTAAACTACCAGTTCCAGAGTTCTATGCAAACTGGTCACATTATTAGAAGGGTAACATTTGCGAACGTTTTCGCAACATTGTGTCGGCATGCGAGAGCCTGGTATGTGTGTGAATGTGTGGCGTGTGTGTGGGGATTGTGCGTGTTCCAAAATTAAACGATAAATAAGCCGGAAGCTAATGGAAGGAAACGTTGTTTATTGGTTTGCTAATTTAGCTTTAGCACTGTTTATTGTGACTTTGATTAATGAAGACCATTTGTTTAACATTTAGAAAAAATAATGTATGTATGTTTTCAACAGTAATTCATGCAACATTAATTTAAAGTTTCTTTACGTAGAATATTAAGTAAGAAGACAAATTCATATGTGTTTAACATATGAATTTATCACATCAAAACATATTTGTGAGTCAAATCTTTACAGTAGGTACAATAATTATTACATCAGGGTTCATAGGGTCATTGGTCATCTGGTTGTCCCACGCACTATAGAAAAAGCAGTGTGATTGGATTTAAAAAAAAAATTGTTTTAATTCACTTTGTTCATTCATATTCCGTAAAACTTCGAACCAACTAAACTAGCAACCTGATGAACCCTCTTCGTCACTGTTGCTTGTTTTTTTTGTTCTCTTTCTAGTTCTAGCAAATCTAGAAACCTTGAACATTATTATGTTAAATTACTTTCGCTAAACAATTAACCCTTCTGTTCGTAATCGGTTTTGCCTGCCCATATTAACCCCTCGGCCGCGCCGGTCGATCAATTAGTTGGACATGTGCGAGTGGTCCGAGTTGAAGTTTGTGGATTAGTGATATGCTCCTATAATCCATCTGCAGTGTGATGGGTGAGACCTAAACATGTACCTCCAATTTGTTAGTACAAATAATATTTTGGTGTCAGTAAAATAATGTGGTAACTAATATTACCGAAGTGTGTGATATGATAAAACTGTAAAGTCATGTGTAGACGTCGGTTTTAATCACGGAGCATCGTAGCATCCCACAGGAACATTTTTTTCGGTATAACCACTGAATTACGTGAAAATCGGTTCAAAAGTTTTACGTGAAAGGGTAACAATAACAAACATACAAACTTTCGCATTTATAATATTGGTATTAGATTTTTCTTCCAAAACATTACCGTTAGCGTAACGAAAATACCCAATATGACAAGTTTCTTATTCACAATAATTATTGTTAAGTGTAGCACACGATATTTTTCTTAATAGTTTACATCCCATATAGCTCTATATTTTATTGTTACAAATTACATAGCAAGCACTAAGAGTAATTTAATTATTTATTTAAAACAAATTCCCCTAAACTTTTAACTGTAAAAAAAAATCTCAGTGATAAATCATCCCAAATTATGAAATTATGACTGAAAGTAAGCCATTAATTTCAATAAAATCAAATAACATCACGCAAACAGCATAAACGCTTGTCCATTCTATTGTGAGGGGTGAATTTTAATATCGGCGAAAGGGACGATTATAATAGACGGATTTGATTGTCCATTGATGGTTTGAGAAAGTACTATTCAAGAAGTGTTACAGCAAAGTACAGACTATATGCACTTAATATTATACTCAGACGATTTAAAAAAAAAAAAGTTTCCTAAATATTTTTGCCTTACAACGGCTTTATTCCGAGGAAAATATCTCATATTCTTTATTGCGAATCATATCCTTGAATCAACTCAGTACTTATTAATTCTCTGACGCGTATCGGTATTTGTCTAAACCTAAGTCTTATTACATTATCTAAGTCTTAAACATTTATAAACTGTACACAATTTACTCAAGTACTTTTTATGTCAAATAAATACAAACATACATACACAGTGACGCCTCTTTCCCGTCGGGGCAGGCAGAAACTATTTTCTTCCACTTGCTACGATCCTGGCATACTTCTTTCGCTTTTTCTAAATTCATGAGTCTTTTCATACTCGCTCGTCAATTACAACGGAACATGCGTATTTGATTTCGTATTCGTAAAATTTACGATGTGATGATTATATCCAAACACTAATTTTTAAGTAGCAATGAACATAAAACTATCCAAGACTACCCCATCTTTATCAAACTTAGGTCAAGGGAGCTATCCTCCCCCGGGAGCCGGGAGTAACCACTCGGCCGCCGGTCCCCGGTTCGATTCCCGGCGGGGTTCACGCGTTCCGGCTTAGCAGTTTAGCGCCAGACAATGGATTACTACTTGTTACAAGGGGGATTATGCGGCAGGAGTTGGCAACTTTTCTTTATGGTACTAGAAATTATATGTTTCAAAAAAGTTAGGCAAGCTTAATTTGATTCATGTAAATAAAAAATAGTAATTGTGAAATCAGCACCAAAAAAATTCCTTCGATATACAATACATAGTATTGTGAAATCCAAAAGGTAAGTGTATTTCTTTAAAAAAGAAAATACTACATGACGCCGTATCTCCTGTTTAGCTAACGTAACTTTGAAAAGCAATTATTATCATTTGTCTATTTTGACAAACAGCAAATGTTCCTTTAAAGTAATACAAATTTAAAGTGATACTTTTTTCGCACCACCCGCGCGCGTTGGTGACCACTGCGTGTACACAGCGCAAGTGTCGGTTGTTTTTTTGTCCCTCGACACAAGTCGATTGTGTTGTTAATAGACCCGTTTGCACAACAACGGGGTCACAGAGATACTTAACTGACAGATTTCATCAAGATTGGTTAAGTATTTTGTTGCCGTAGATGTTTTCTACGGTGCGTAGCAGTTTGAGTTAGAACAAATCGAAACTAATTTGTTACTTATTTTTTAAAGTAAATTTTCGAGTCAAAACAGCCAGATTCCTCCGTCAAAATTTTATAAGTTTCCTCAGAAACACAGTGTATACCACTGTGGGTAAAAGTATTACCTAAAATGGATTTTATTTTGCCAATATTAACTATAGCACTTCTATAGATATACTTATACGATCTCTTGGCTGTATAAATACATGAATGAGACAATGAATGTTTACTGGATTCATTAAGTACGTCATTCATAGCGCTTTTTATTTAATTGTTTGGTTATTCAAATGCTCTACATAACATAGGCTTGGATTACACAGATTCAAATAAAGAATAAGTGAAAAGACAGCTCGTTGATGACGTCATCACTGACTTGACTCGCTTTCTTTCATTAGCGGGAGTCTGAGACCACTGTCAGGTTACATAGGAGCCACAAAGCCAGGCCTTATTTACGGAGTGCATAATTTCATTTCTTTGGTTCAGTTCGAGGGGAGAGGGGGGAGGGTGGAGGCGGGGCGACCAATCAGGTGCAGGCGCGCGCTAAATGGAGTTGCGATTGCGTTCTGTTCGCAATTTGGCGCCAATTTGCGGCACAATGCCGCGAGCGCGACTCGCCTTAACAGGTTATTATTCAATTGAGGGTGCGTCCGACACGTCGGATTAGGAGCCGACAGGTTAACTGTAACTTACGTCGGTAACTGGTGTGTATCTGGACAAGAGACTGGTTATTATGTTTTTGTTGGGGTAATTGGGGGAATTGAGGGTGGGAATGATTTTCTTTGATTGATTGTGTTTGTGTGATTGAAACGTTTTTTTAGTAGAGTTACAATTTAGTTCATTATAATTTATTTCAGGGCATTGCCCTTGTCGGTGGAGTATCCGCCAGCTTTCTCTGTCCTTCGCCTCCTACTCAACTTTTTTGTTTGACGTGACCATTATTTTCTCCTTTATCTGATCCAAATAACTACTTCTTGGTCTTCCCCTTCCCCTGTTTTCCTTTCTTACATTTAGTTACAATTTATAAATAAAATTCACCACAGCTGCCTGGGAATAGACCCTAGGATATGCATTTTAAACCATAATTCAATTTTTTCCGTACCTACTGGACTTTTATTGATATGCTTTTGTCTTGAAGAAAACTCTCAGATGCAATAACAAATAATAATCAACAACCAATCAAGATTTCCATCGTTTATTTTCAAGTAAAATCACAACGAATACGTTTAGAATCCCAGTTAATTACAACACTATCACTGAATAAATGAATTCATTGTAAAAAAGTGAAATTGTCAGACACAATTTTCTCTTTTTTTTATATACATACATAAATCACGCCTCTCTCCCGTTGGGGTTAGGTAGAGAATATTACCTTCCACTTGCTACGATCCTGGCATACTTCTTTCGCTTCTTTTACATTCTCTTTTTTATCGTATTCATAGATACTACTTCTGCACTTATAAATTTTTATTATCTAAAAAAAGACCCTTCAATATTCTTCATTACTTAAAATACAAAAGCAACAAGACATCTCACTGAAATAAGCCCGGGAGACAAGGAGAGCTCTCTATCGTATTACTTGAGCGCACCCCGCCCGCCGGCGGCTCGGCGAATAAAATCGATAGCGGCCGATTTCATACTTCATAACTTAATTTTATTTCCTTTCAGTCGCCACTTCCTGCCCCCCTTTCCCCTACCGGAGGCCCCCCCAACCCCTCCGGCGAGACCTAATCCCGGGGGTGTATTAATGTAATATCGTAAGATTCAACTGACTTATCCGAAACCACTTTATTGGAAATAACATACACGAGGAATTTATATTATACGGAGATTTCACAGACTTAAAATTTCGTAGGATTATTACGGTTCTTAGCTTTACTTTGCATTGGGTTGTGGATTACGGCGGATCGCACACTTGATGCACGACGGAGCGTTAAAATATCGCAGCTGTCTGTCAGATCCATACTAGGAACGTCACTCCCCATACTAAAACCGCACTCGACGGTTGACGCTGCGTTAACAGCGGTTGAGCGGTTTTAGTATGGGGATTCATATTAGTATGGATCTGAGAGACCCCTGCGATTTTTTAGCGCTCCGTCAACCGTCAAGTGTGCGAACCGCACATGTTTCAATTTTATAATTCGAAATGCTGAATCACTTCAACTCACTGTAGCTGTCCTCAATTAAATTAACTAGACTAGGTAAAAAACGAAACTACCATTATTACATACCTCATACGAAACTAGTCCTCGTTATTTCTGTCAAATACTCAAATTACTCCTAATAATTGGACAATTTATCCCAATTTGCCTGGTGAAGTGGCAAGTCAGAGCTCTAACTAGCGGGTGAAGCGGGGCTGGTGGGCACAGCGGTTAAGAAAACAGCGGGCAGACGGCACTTCCGACAACCGCCAAAATAAACAAGAGGTGTGTCGGCAAATTATACTCGTCCGAATGTCGTGTGGTGGTCTAATGTATAGTGAAAAGCGGTTAAGGGACTCGAGGCTTTCATATGTATTATACCACGTATTACAACTTTAGGCGACAGGCGTAACTTTTCACTACACGAATCATCTGAAGGGGCCCTCAACACTTGTCAGATGTGGCGATAACGACGGTAATTTTACAATCATTAACGCTCTGCCTACCTCATAAGGGATAAAGGCGTGATATGTGTATGTGTGTATGTGTAATACCGTTTAAAATGCGTCACAAATGTCACAATAATGGAACTCAATATTAATATTTTTTACCTACATTGTTTAAAACTTTTGCGATTTTACACTACCTACTACATTACTATGTGTTTAACGAGTCTACGCGCGGAACAATTTAATAGGCAAACATACGGATTGCAACGCTTTCTAGAACGCTCTAGCTAAAGTTTTATAAAATAGGTACTTAGAGACACAAAATGTAAAAAACGAACATTAGAAACTCTAGATAACAGTAACATTGATAAAAGTAAAGTAGAGCAGTATAGTTTTATTGTCAGCATTACATTATAAAAAGATGGATTGTTTAATTTAAAATGATTAGTTTTCATCTAATAATAATGAGATAACATTTCGGCACCACCAAACGCAAATAACAATTATGACTACATTATTACGAGGTGTTTATTAATTATCAAACACACATATCAATCGCTTACGTCTTGTCCATTTCCAAGTAAGACAGCTGCACTAACCGGGCAACTAGCGCGCATGATTCAGCGTTCTTCGTGCGCTGTCAGCGAGCGGCGCGACCGCCTAACCGCGCGGGTAATAACCGCTCGGCCGCGCCAATCAGCCCCGCCCTCCCCACCCAGCTCTAATCAGCAACAGATGTATGATTGGAAGTAGAACATTTTGCAGGTCAAGTGCTTTGTGCTAGTTATAGTATATTTGAATTACTGTTAACTTTGTATGCTACTTAAATATCTTAAAAAGTGTTCTACTGCACGGAATAGAGTTTTACAAAAAGTTCATGATTGGAGCATATATTATTATATAATTGTGCTCTTTCCAAATATTCTGATATGAATCGCACACTTGACGCACGACGGAGCGCTAAAATATCGCAGTGGTCTGTCAGCTCCATACTATAAAATGTACTAAATGTCAAACCCCATACTAAAACCTCACTCGCCGGACGACACTGTGATAGCGCTGCGTCTACAGCGGTTGAGCGGTTTTAGTATGGGGTTTGACATTTCTAGTATGGACCTGATAGACCGCTGCGATGTTAGCGCTCCGTCGTGCGTCAAGTGTGCGATCCGCGTCGATCATAACATGGGTTATAAAAACATTGGATACTAGTAGGAAAATCAAATTCAATTTAGCAACGTCAATAATTTGAAATTCATCCCACATACCCCGTAAAAGAGCCACTGTGCGTATTCCATAATCTGAATTCAAGAGCTGTGGTCAGTGGTATTTATGACATAATCCGCTTAGCCCCTTTGGCCCCCGCCGTGAGCTGCCCCGGGCTGCTCCATGTAGCGAGACTCCGACTATAGGTACCTACGTCACGCAGGCAATATGACATATCCCCCTAGTATGTTTTTTCAATTTACTACCAGAATTGATACAGCTAGGATATGTTATTCATGAAATATAAGGTGTAAAAATATTAGCTGCAAATATTTTAAAGGTGAACCAGCCCATGAAACTGAAGAATTCCCCAAAAACATAGGTCGAAATATGAGAAAAATTTTTGGGCTTCCCAAACAAATTGACTTGGTCAGTCAGTAATTTTGTATGGGAGGTAAAATTTTTTTTTCATATCTCGAGCTATGTTTCTTAGGGAAAGTTGTTCAATTTCATGGGCTGGTTCACCTCTTAAAGTGTATCCAGCAATTTTTTTTACACTCTGTATTTGTGCTTTCCCAAACAAAATTTCAGCTGGCCATGTGATGCCGACTTAGAATAGAATCTCCATGATTATCGTAGAAGGCGACAAGGAATGAGACCAGGGAATGGGCAGCAGCTTACTCTGTAAATAGATGAACTAGCACTACGCTCGCCAATCCACCTGCCAAGCTTGGTGAGCGTGACAAATATTCCATAAAAAATATCGCAGTGGTCTGTCCAGATCCATACTAGAAATGTCAATCTCCATAATAGAACCGGTCAACCGCTGTTGACGCAGCGCTATCGCAGTGTCATCCGTCGAGTGCGGTTTTAGTATGGGGTTTTAGTATTTTTGCGCTCCGTCGTGCGTCAAGTACGTTCCTCGCCTACGTTCTGATAATTGTAAATTTGACATTACAATCTTTGGAAGTGTTTTGCTCAATGACTAGGCAAATTATTCATAAAAGGTACAAATTATACCATATTAACAATAATTGCATCAATACAGCTGGGTGGATATTTGAAGACGGTTCTTCAGGTCCCTTTCCTGGCAAATATAAAATTTTAGTTTTATGGTTATTTTATCATTGCATAATAATGAAGGCCTATTGAAAAGGTTATTTACGAAAAAACACTTAAATCGAACCACAGGTTTCGTCAAAATTCAATTTTGAAATTTGAGGTGCCAGTCAACGGGACATTTTGCGCCAGTCAAGGGACAAAGTAGTTATTTTAACAAAATATATATATAAAAGCTGTTCATCTTTTGCTTTTAACTAAGTAGAATAGAAGTAAAAGTTGCCGCAGCCTACCAGACTGACGCCCTGAAGCCTCAGTCTGGTTAAGACACGACGCATTTAGTCACAGACAATTTGCTCGTGCTTGAAACACGACACAGCCAGCCCGACATACGAAATGAAACAGCCACAGTGTTCGACAATCACAGTTGACAGGCGGGCGTATGTGATCTGTCGACCTCCAGAAGAAGGCTGAAACAGCCGAAACGTAGACACAATTCTCCACCACAACAATAGTAACGTAAGTCGTTTAAACTTAGGCCATAATGAAACAGATAGCATGAGACAAGAAGAAACCACCGAAAAGATTATGACCTGAGAATTAACTGTGTTGTATATTCTGCTACTGAACAGACGAAGATAACCTTAAAGATGACGCAATCAGCCTAATACATGCATGACTCAGATAGCCTTAGACACCACTAGGCAAGCAACCTAACACACGCCGCTGTATACATGAGACACTACGCAATCAGCTTAAGAGACATTGCCATCAGACTGAGAAATAACGTAACTAACCTGAGACACGATGAAGTCACCTTAGAGACGACGTAATCAGCGTGAGACACGACACGATGTACTCAGATTCAAAAATACTCCGACATACAATGCAATCAGCTTAAGAGACGTCGCAACCAACTTGAGACATCACAGCCATGCTGAGATACAATGCAGATAGCTGAAGAGACGTCGCAATCAACCTCAGACAACGCAGTAGGCTAAGAGACGTCGCAGTCAGTTTTAGAGATGTCGAAGTCACCCTTAGTGAGACATAACGCAGCCGCCCTGAGATACAACGCAGTCTGCTTAAGATACGTCGCAATGTGCCTGAGTGAGACGTATCGCAACCAGCCTGAGATACAACGCACTCAGCTTAAGAGACGTCGCAGTCAGCCTAAGACATAACGCAACCACCCTGAAATACACCGCAGTCAGCTTAAGATACGTGAAATTAACCTGAGACTTAACGCAGCCTCCCTGAGATACAACGCAGTAGCTTAAGAGACGTCTATCAATCAGCCTGAGATATCCTGCAGCTACTCCGAGGCTTAAGGCAGCCATACCTAGAGACATAAAGCAAAGTGTTTTTAAACTATGTTATCTGCACGAAAAACAATGCTGTTCACCAACTGGAAACCCTTAATCTAACTTACGGTACCCATGAGCAGACATGGGGTGGTGCTATTCTACTCTGCAGGCACACCTTTACGCAAAAAAAATGCAAAAACAATCATTAAAATAACATTAGTCACTTGACTGGCATAAAATGTCCCTTGACTGGGAAAAATTCCAGTCAAATGAAGCCAGTCAAGGGACAATTTTCTATGTTTTTGGTGATTTATTGGTAAACGCTTGAATGTAATCAAATTTTTTAAACGAATCTTAAATCTCGCTTTATTATGCGACATTATTTGTCCAGAACAAATACTCTGTAATAACTCTTTCATGAAGAAAACATGCACAGGAAAGGGACCTGGCGCAGGTGCAAAAATAGGATCTAAAAATTTAACAACTCCTATTTTATTCTAGAAGTGCCAAGGAGCTATATGCTCCTTTTCCAGGGATTAAGAAGTAATCCTGGCAGAAGGCAGAAACAAGACCCAGCTCATAGTTCTATTAGTTTCAGCGATTCAGTCGTTTTAGACCACGTATTCAGAAAACACAAAAACGTGTGACCAAAACAAACTGATATTTTTATCTGTATACACAGTTAAATATTGTCCAATTAATAATTTTCTATAAATCTACATGATATAAGGATTATTATGATGAGTGAAAAGTTATATGATGTCCAGCTAGATAAAACGTTATACGTGTTTGAATTTCGCAATAGCTGAGTGTGACACGCGAAGAACGCGTGTTTTGGCCCCGATTTCAGGTTTCAGATTAAGTTTTAGTTAAACATATTTCATAATTTGTGGATGGAGTTTTACTTTCCAAATAGTCAATTAAACATTATTTCGTGTGAATGATACTTAAAATCTGTAAGTGTTGTACACTTGAAGAAATTTACGTGTGACCGCAATTTTTAACTGCGCAAATTTTCACCCAGCTATCACAACAGACTTTCATCGAATCATACACTATTAAACCCATATTAAATGAGATTATTATGATGGTTGTAATGCAAATACCGGCCGGATGCGAGCTATTACCAACCTCGTTAGTCAAACTCTGACATCGCTATTGGTACAACTCTGACATGGTTCTATTTAGGGATGTAACGATATATCAATATCTCGACGCCGGAAAATATCGGTATATCGAAAACTCGTTAATGACGATTCAGTTTCAGTTTACTCATGCTGCACAAAATACATTGTATTGGTTTATTGCGTAATTTTAATAAGAATAATAATATAAACATTTCTCACCACGCAAAATATACCTATACTTATTTGTGTTTATTATTCAAATCAGCCCCGACGCAGTGCCTTTATTTTTATTTTTATCCAACTCGTGCCGCATCTCTACTAAGAACATAAAGTATTTATTATAAAAAAAGAAAATTGTCAAAATATGTAAAATGACTTTACTGGTAAAACTGACAGGGGTTTCTTTAAACAGATACCTACGAAAATTTCTCAGGCTATCGTAGAGTTTTGAGTATTTATCGTTTTATTTTATTAATTTGTAATTTATTTACATGTTTCAAAGGATGTGAATAATATGTGTATGTATATATGTTGGAGTAAAGGTATCGGTATAGACAGAACTCGATACATACATATATCGATAGTTAGATCATTTCGCATCCCTAGCTGTGATTCGCTTCTGACATGCGTCGGTCAATTCGTTTTCAAGTGTGAGATTGGACGATCTCATTAATTCGCACTTTCAAACCGTTAGGCGGATCGCACACTTAACGCACAAAGGAGCGGCAAAATATCGCAGCGGTCAGTGAGATCCATACCAGAAATATCAATCCCCATACTAAAATCGCTCGAAGTTTGGAGTTTGAAGTTTGACAGACCACATCCAAATCCAAAAATGTAACTGTACATTTATTTGCTTTTCAAGCTATTTATTTGATAACAGGTATATTATTCGTGCAAAGTGAAAATATCGCGTGATTGGTGTCATATTTATTTATTTAATCTTAACACCAGTAGCATATTAAACTGTTATACATATAGATTTTTCTGTTAAATCACACTATCTATTGAAAAAATCCGTTGCAGGGTTTAGAAGGGATTATATAATGACATTACAAACGAGCAGACAGAAAAACGCAAAAGCTACTTAATAATGTATTTTCCTAAAAAGAGTTTAATGTTTTTGAATTATGTTATGTGCTTGTGGTTTTTAGAAATAATTAATTTCTCATAACATAAAAATATCCTAAAACAAATTATTTTTCAACTTTTCCAATGAACTACATTAAAAACACTTCTATATAGCACAGGCATTTCAAAATGGCAGTTGTTCGCACAGTATGTTTGCGCAGGCGCAGACAATGCAGCGCGCGCGCAGCAGAACGAACAACACGCCGGTGACAGGTTAATGACGTCACGCCGCCTGGGCAGGGTAATGAAGTGATAAACAGATAATCGTGGGGAACTGGAAAAATCAACACATTACACCTTAATATATTTTAGGTCACAGCACTGGAAGGTAAAATAAAAAAGAATCAATATTGAATGAGTGGAATGTCTAGGAAATGTCGTGTGGTGCCGGTTTTGAATAATCACCCCAATTGTACCAATCTTGCCGTGTGGCTTAGAATAGCATCACCCCACATGCTTCCCGCGGGTGTCGTAAGAGGCGACTAAGGGGTTCGAGAGTATTGGTGTATTACAAATTTTAGGCAACAGGTTGACAACTTGTCACTATAGTGATACACATGTTTTTTAAAACAACCTCATAAATGTCAGACGTGGCTATTGCGGCCGTATTATTTTGCGGCTGTAAAAGCTTTGCCTACCCCGCAAGAGGTTACAGACGTGATATATGTATGTATGTACCAAACTACCTGCCAAGCGTGGTAAGTCCCTATGGTAGGTATATTATATCCCCCCAATGGGAAAGGCCCATAGTCCAGCAGTGGACTGTTGTAGTAGTAATAGCAGTACTAAAAACGGTTGCAATTGCAATTATTTGCAATATTTTTTCCGTTTTTTTTTATATTTTTGCCGTGTGATGCCGGCTTAGAATAGCATCACCCCACATCCTTCCCGCGGGTGTCGTAAGAGGCGACTAAGGGACTCGAGAGAATTGGTGTATTACAATTTTTAGGCGACAGGCTGACAACCTGTCACTATAGTAATACACATGTTTTCTGAAACAACCTTGGAAAACAATCCTCAAAAATGTCAGACGTGACGATAGTGGCTGTATTCTTACGGCAACTATCGCTCTGCCTACCCCGCAAGGGATAAAGGCGTGATATATGTATGTATGTATGTATGTATTTTTGCGCTCCGTCGTGCGTCAAGTGAGCGATCTGCCTTTGTTTAATTACGGCTGTCTTGTTGTACTGTTTCTGGTGTTTGTGTTTCTGTTGTATCTATTATGAATTTAGTGCAATAAAGAATTATGTTAGGTATGTTAAATTTCGGTGTATAATGGGAGTACCTTCCGTGTGGTGCCGGCTAAGAATAGCATCACCCCATTTCTAATTGTGGGTGTCGTAAAAGGCCAATAAGGGATGAATTCATGAAACGGACTATCTACTATATCTTGCACTGCGCTCGCCAATCCGCCTGCCAAGCGTGGTTAGTAGGGCAATACGCCCCGATTTGGGGCAGGCTCATGTCCAGCAGTGGACTGTTGTGGCTGTAGAAGTAGTAATGGGAGTACGTTTATTAATGAATCTACTTTTTCTTCTCCCGTTCAAGTATTTCTATCGCTTCCGTCCCTATTAAGCTTATAATCGTGAATGTTTCAATGTATCCCGCACCGGTGTACACAGGTGCAGCGCGTGACAATTGTGTTTGTACTGCACATTCCGCCCAACCGCGCGGTCGAGCGTATTCAGACAGTGAGTTTCCGGCTTCTATGTTATGTACATTGAGAGTTAAGTTTTCAAGCAGGGCACAGTCCGCTAAATGAAAATCGTTGCAGTTGGATGTCGATTGGATCTCGGTTAGTGATTTGGTCATTTCGTAGTCTGCTAGCAGTTTGAAGTATAGAAAATGACAATGACAATGGCATTACAGTTGAGTTTCGATATCGTTGCAATGACAAAAAATAGCAGACTTGGGGCCCTGATGTTTTTCAACTTATCGCACTGTGAAATTGTTTGTCCATCGAGTGCGGTTTTAGTTTGGGGAGTGACGTTTCTAGTATGGATCTGACAGACCGCTGCAATATTTTTGCGCTCAGTCGTGCGTCAAATCAAATGTGCAATCCACCTAACATTTTTGGTAAGCCCAAAAGGTCTACGCAGTGTAACTCAAAGCACAGAAAACAGGACACTTGTCACTGTGTTTGTCTGTCTGATTGTGTGCTCCGCTGTCAAATTAACCAACTATTATTCAAATATTAGGCACTAGTGTTGTTTGGATATCGTTAACCGCTTGTTGAGTGAAAAGCACACACTCTTTAAGAGTCAAATTCCTATTGGTGACATTGTAAGAGAATATATTTGTAACCTTTTGGGTACACTATTATACGTACATACATACATCACGCCTTTATCCCTTGCGGGGTAAGCAGAACGTTAACGGCCGTAAGAAAACGGTCGCTATCGCCACTTCTGACATTTTTGAGGATTGTTTTCCAAGGTTGTTTCAGAAAACTGTGTATCACTATAGTAACAGGCTTGTCATCCTGTCGCCTAAAATTGTAATACACCAATACTCTCGAGTCCCTTAGTCGCCTCTTACGACACCCTCAGGAAATATTATGTGGGGTGTTGCTATTCTAAGCCGGCATCACACGGCAAATACATATTATACATGCCGGAAAAACGTATTATTCCCATTGGAAAATGAGTTGTAACTAGTGAAACCGCTAGTAGTAAATACATAGTATGATTGTATGAGTAATAGTAGATAAATATCTCACAAAAAGCAACGCCAATGTAAACACGACAATCATTACCTGTATCACTTGAGAACACATTTTATACTCAATCATAATGTTCTTTAAAAAAACTCACTCTCGACCGCAGCCTAATAAAATAACACTTGAGGCAAAGTCTCGACCACACAGCACCGACAATTCAGTCCACCAATCATTAGAGGTGGGACGGACATAAGTTTCGTCGAATACGAATACTCGGCCGAATAATGACAATCATTTATTTGTAACAAATGATTTATTTAATTTTTTTGTTAATTAGCCTGTTTAGCGTCACACTGCAGGGAAAAAGTGGGGAGGCCTTCTCTCGCGCCATCCATTTGCAATATTCGGTAAAAAAAACGAAACGAATTTATATTTACATAAAACATGTAGGAATGCTTACTTGTTTACATTAAAGCTCAAATATTGGCACCGGATCTTCACACTCATACATTTTTTATTAGAAACGTTGATTTCCAACAAAACAAAACTGCTTGACTCGTTAGCATGACATTTTTTAAATGATGTACTATATTAAAAGCTATATCGCTTTTATTCGGCCAAATATTCGGCAAATTCAAATCTACCGAATACCGAACAAAAACCGAATTTTCGGCCCATCTCTACTAATCGTACCCGCGTTTATTTTCTCTCCAAATTCATATGACAGCTCGAGACGAGTCCCGTGTCAATCCTTTGTATCCTACCCATTCAAAAACACGCTCACAAAACCCACATCACAACCAAAATTGACAATAAAGTCCCAGATAATAAGGTCGAAAACTACAAGTCATTTAATTCGGTAGATGTATAATGTAACTTGGTGTTGCCTACACGCTCATTAGTGTCGACAAATAATAATACTCGTAGAACCATATTGTGTGCTATTGCAACAGTATTAAAATAATAAGAGTATAATAAGTCGCTTTGTGTGTTTAAACGTGGATGGAGAGAATGCAGCGGGATGTAAATATATAATAATGAAATTGGTGATGCAAGTCATAGCGGCCGTTACGAGTAGGGATGCAACTATTTATCGAAATTCGATAGATTTCAAGATTTCAATCGCTTATTTCCAGGTAGATTCACAACTAATGCTTTTAGAAAGTCTAGAATTTACAATACAATACTGTCACTAAATAAATGAATTAGTCATTGAAAAACAATTTTTGTAACAATTTTATGTTCCTAGTAGAAACGCAGTACGAGTGGAATAAAAAAATAAAAAATAAAGGCACTGCCTCGGGGCTGCATATTTATATAGTATATTGACGACCGAAAATATTGGTATATTAATCCGTCATACGTATATAAAATGTCAATGTCAAATTAAGCACATAATTAAAACATGTAATTCAATAAATATCAACTTAAAACAATGAAATACCATAAAATCTCAATATTTCAATATTACATTAATGGCAGCACTAATAACGTTGTTTGCAAAAGCAACAAATATGAAAGGTTTGCTGTGTGGGTGTGTAGTCACAGAATTTTGAGTATTTTACTTAATATCTATCTTTTTTGAATATTTATTTTTAAATAAATAATTTATTCAAGTTTTAAGAAATCTCGATTATATAACTATGAATCGGAGT
This sequence comes from Keiferia lycopersicella, assembly GCA_029255805.1. Lineage (NCBI taxonomy): Eukaryota > Metazoa > Arthropoda > Insecta > Lepidoptera > Gelechiidae > Keiferia > Keiferia lycopersicella. Next base: position 14,951,003 of record JARACZ010000011.1, on the reverse strand, counting down.
ACCAGGGCGATATGTCGATATCGACTGAACTCGATATTAATGATATCGTAATATCGATAGTTGGATAAACTTAGCATCCCTAACAAGGAGGCGTTTAGTATAAGGCTGGACGTTTAATATGGACGTTGATAAACAGTTAGTGTTGAATCATATCTCTTGTAAAGAGGTTTACACATCAAATTAATTTCGAGTGATAGAAGTGATAGACGTATTTAATAGTAATTTCTCGAACCAAACATTTATATACAAACTATTATGTAGATACTGCGGCTTACTCGGCATATTATGATGCACAAACACGATAATTTCATTGTGTTCTTCGTTAGACTCGTTCTCGTATAAGGCATTTCTCACACATAACGCACAACGTAACGCTAAAATAACGCATCCGAAACGCAGCGGTCTGTCAGATACATACTAGAAACGTCAATCCCCATACCCAACATCGATCAAGCGCAGCGTCGTGCGTTGGACCTGCAGTTGCAACAGCAGTTTTAATATGGGGAGTGACGTTACTAGTATGGATTTGACAGGCCGTTGCTATGGTTTTACGCTCCGTCGTGCGTCAAGTGTGCAATCTGCCTTAGCTCTACGTTTCATGAGATTTTATACATTATTGTATTTTTTTTTTTTTTTAATGTAATAGGCCCGCATTTGTCTGCCATCTCACCTGGTGGTAAGTGGAGATGCAGACGAAGATGGTACATGCTTGCCTAGATAATGGCTATTCACTCTTGCCTTAAAAAGGCCCAAGTTATATTGTTCCGGAAAAAGATCCGCCGGCAGGGAATTCCACTCTTTAGCCGTACGCATGATAAAAGTTGAAGCGAAACGCTTAGTGCGGATTAGAGGTATATCTACAACATAAGGGTGGAACCCCAGTCGGCGCCTCGATCCCCGGAGATGGAATGGGGAAGGGGGTATCAGGTCGTGGAGTGATTGAGCACACTCTCCGAAATGTATCCTATAGAATACCGACATGCATGCTACTTTACGACGATGTTCAAGGCTCTGCAACTTAGCCTCAACCAGTGCTTCGTCTGCTATGAGCTTCTTGGCGCGTTTTTCAATGGAGTCTAAGGCGGCCAGTTGGTATTTGGCAGATCCATCCCAAAGGTGGCAGCAATACTCCATGCAAGAGCGAACTTGAGCTTGATAGAGTTGTAGAAGCTGTTGTATGATAGGCATTTAACATTTAACATGTTTTTTTTGGGATTACAGTATTCTAGAAAATCCACCGCAACAAATGAACAACTAAATTTCCATAATTAAAAGTGTCACATTAGTCACGCTGGACATGTCGCCATCTGTACAAACATGTGAACCTCTTTACATGATACCTGTTTAATTAGCTGAACTTGACTATTATAGCTCATTCGCTTAGGTAGTGTCGCGACCAGCGTGACTTGACCTCAATGCTCAATACACGCATGTACGGGCGCGAACTTACATTAACGCTGGTCGTGACAATACGTACGCGAATGCAGTCTACACTTCCGAGTATTTGCTTAGGAGACGAAAAGGTTATTTTACAGATTACGATGAGGGATACAACGAATGAGTTTTTGTTATTTTACTCCACACTCGTTATGAAGTGTTGATTTAAGAAGTGAATAATAACGAATTGGAAACGAAAGACTATTTGACTTGGATAGTAACCACTGAATCACTCTTTGAAAAAAACCACATGTAAATTCATTGCGTGGTTTAAGAATAGTAGTTAGCGGTCTCCATAACCATCATATACAGATAGAGTAACGCCAAAAGTGACCCAATTTTATATTAGATTTTATATCATAAGATTTAATAATGATTGATGCGATATGAAAACTCGCTTAAAAATAATGTCAATTTGAAATGCAACTCCTGACCACCATTTTTGTCATTTTATACTAAACAGACTGAAGAACTTGTACGAAACGAAGGCAGTTGTGTTTCGAGCGTATCATAATACACAAGCCTGTTGGTGACAATTTGACAAACTCAGTAAAACATTCCACTCGAAAATCCCTTCGAGAGTGTTCCGCCGTTCGTTGGCCGAACCCGAGCGAGGCGAGCGAGATGAGAAAATAGAATAACGAGCAACCCAACTACAGGCTGCAAACAACTTAGTTTAACCCTCTCCACTGAAGCCTCCACCTTCCCAAACACACGCACAACTCAAAGACGCTTCCATTGCGATGTTATCAGCAAACTTGAACAACGCTTCTGCTTACAAACAAGCTGTGTACTTGAACCCCGATATGTGAACTTCTCCAGGCCCTCAAGAAGGTAACCCGTCCAATTTGAGCCGACAACAAATTGGAGGACGACAGAACCTTTTTGTGAATTTTTCAAACGGTCGTAGTTTGGTCACGAACACCTATTGAGGGCAACAAGAAGGGCTCTTGAGAATGGTGGTCTGAATTAGGTAATGCAGTAAGTGAGGTTAGGCTGTGTAAGAAAGAGATGTCTTCATCATTACGTCCAAAAATTTCTAAAGACTGTTGGATTAGACAGACGAATAGTTGATCTTCTTTTACAAAATCTTGGGTATATGGCATCCAACCCCTGCTAAATATGATGATGATAATTTCGCAGATTAATTCAGTCAGGGCGACTATTTCTACTTCTAATCAAGTCAGCGCTGATGCTCCTGGTTTGTGGCTTTTATAGACAATTTTAGTAGTAAAAATCCTGTTAAATATATTCACCACCACTAGACCATGATGGACTTTTTGACACGAGAAAAAGAAACATGTTTTTAATTGTTTTAATAGTATTAAATGCATATTATATTTACAATTACCAGCGGAAGTAACTATTCCAACAGTCTTGTTGAATCAGCTGTACTAAGACACTAGTTGAAACAGGCAAGCAGTAATGCCGGTGATATAGACGCAAAATTCAATGAAATTCAAAATTCAATACAATTGTTCGAAGTCTTTATTTAGGTTTATACCCTAAAAAAATCTTCATTTTACGCCTAGTCTAAAATTAATTGGCTGGCGTATGATGCCGGCTTAGAATAGCATTACCCCATTTCTTTCTGCGGGTGTTGTAAGAGGCAACTAAGGGACTCGAGGGTTTCATGTTTATTACAACTTTAGGCGACAGGCTGACAACCTGCCAATACAGTGATACATGAATCATCTGAAAATCCCCTCAATATTTGTTAGACGTGGCGATAAAGACCGTTATTTTACAATCGTTAACGCTCTGCCTATTCCACAAGGGATAAAGGCGTGATATATGTATGTATTATTATTATTATTATATATTAATACACTAGCAGCTCTTTCGATCTGATGCGTGTATATCAGTCTAAAGAGAAAACTTCATCCTAATAGAACGGATATTCAAATCCTAAGATTTGCAAGGAAATCAGACTAAACAGCCACTACGCTCAGACGGAAGCGATCACTCCAGCAGGTCCACTCTAGCGCTCTCCACTCCCGGCTGTTTAGTAGGCAAATAGCAAATAGATAAATACGCTTACCGGTGGTGCTGAAGTGATTGCAGTCGGCCAGGTTCGCAAATAACAACATTTAAATTAGGCTTTTGCTGGCATTTCCTTGCTGTAAACTATCCAGGTACATTTTTAAACTTGCTTATTTCATTAGTACCCAGAAGTAGTAAGACATTTCCCCGGTAAGTAGGTATATATACTTTCCTCATGGATCACTACCAGGTAGGGTAGACAGATAAACAGATATATTAACAAAAAGTAAAGGAAAATGCCCATACATGGGCTAACCATGTGTCTTGCGTAACAAAACAAATGAATGCAAAATATAATATCGCCAATTTCAATGAAAAATAGCAACGTTAATTGTTGCACAAAACCCGAAAAATTAATAAAAATCAAATTGAAAATCTACGTTTACCTATTTTAAACAAAAAAATAATAATACTGAGGCGTAAACTTTTTCTACACTGCTTACCGAAAATAACGTATTTAGAACTAAATACACTAAAGAGCGCCAAACATCAACACTTTTGTCTCTTTCGATGCCCGACTTTGACACTCAATAACTCCAGAACTAGTATGTTGCATAAAAATTCCCTATGTTAAAATGATAAGTAATATTTAATCTTTATTATTATATAATTTTCTCAGACTTGGTCTTTGACGGAAGCACAGAGGTCCAGGCTCAAGATTTGCCAGCGAGCAATGGAGCGCAGTATGCTAGGCCTGAAACTGATTGATCGGGTCAGGAATACCATGCTGCGCTCTAAAACACAAATATCTGACGCAGCCCGAGCAGCAGCAAAACTAAAATGGGACTAGGCCGGTCACGTCTGCCGCATGCCAGAAGAGCTTTGGGCAAAAACGTCTACTTTGTGGAAGCCACCCACTGCAAACAGACGCCGCGGGAGACCCCGTCGTAGGTGGCGCGACGATTTAGACAAGTTTTCAAAAGACTGGCATGTGGAAGCCCAGGACAGAACTGGATGGAAAGAGAAGAGGGAGGCCTTTGCCCAGCAGTGGGATGATGCAGGCTAATTAAGATAAGATAAGATTATATAATTTTGGCTTTGATGCGACTCTTGCAAGTGTGGCGCAAGACTGATGAAAAACAGGGCGAGCATCCAAACAAAAGTTGTCATAATCCTAGTAATGGTTTTTGCACTTGTCTCTAGATCGCTCTGTCTAGAATTGATTAGGCGAGCTAGATAAGGCTAGGACAGAATTGAAAATACAGCGAATTCACCCAAAAGCCTAAGAATACACTCACATACTCTTTCAACAATGTAACAAAAAAACCGACACAGTAAATTTTTTTAATACTTGGACTGTGCGACTGTAGATAAGTTCCTAATTATAGGTACCTATGTGATGATGATGATGACATATACATATACCCTATGTATATAATTATATGTACATAGGTATATAATTTGCAAACAGTACTTTATTACTACCTTATTTCTGTTCTAACATCGTCGGTATTCCCGATAGATGGGAAACATTTACATATTATATGATCTTAATAGCCAAAGACGATATGGATACAATGTTGTTCAGTAATAATCTAATACGAATGGTTAGTCAGAAAAAAAGAGCAATAAACAATAATAATATTCCAATTTGAAACAATAAACATTATCCGACCGGAAGAAAGCGCCATCTCCACGTCCAATGTAGCAGCTAACCTGGTTATAACCGGTTGTAACCGGTCCGGGGATGAGTAGCACTGCACGGTGGTTTGCACACCCGCCCAACGATATTGCGGTTTGTAGCTGTCACAAATATACAACATAGAAGCCGTCAGATTAGAGAAAGGATCTGTAAGTGGCGGTCGATTGTCATCTTTTCTCTCTCCCACTGAGGCTCTTACATATACCAGGCGTTCATGCTTTCTACCTCACATTAGGTAGGTAACCGCTTGCAATTAGCTTTCTTTATCTGATGTGTTTATACAAAGATACAACCTATGACAGCCGCAATCGCGATGACGTGAATCTAAAGAGGTTTTTGTAAATTCCTTTTTTCCACAAAACACCGGAAAATCAGGCGGTACGTGTGAAAACCGGCTGCGTCCCGGTAACAGCGGTACCGGTACGGTAAATAACGTCCGGTAATACGGTTACCGTTTCATGCGACTGCAGTAGTTACTACGCGACGACGACAGATCTCGCTTTACATTGCTGGTCCAATGGTGTTCAATTTCGGACAATCAGGGGGTCCAGGGAGAAAATAGTACCTAAACATTCTGAAAACCATCTCAAGAAGATGGATATAGAAGTACTATTCCGGTATTTCTAATATGAGATTTTATATGTCCTCCTCACTATTACACTACAAAAACGTCTTTAGAGGCAGATGGATTTATTTCTTGTGTCTAACTAAATTATTACGGGAGTTCCACAGCCCAATTTGTACATCTTATTCAGGGCTACAAACCACAACAGCCACAAAGGTCCACTACTGGACATAGGCTTCCCCCTATTCGGGTATTTGGCATTTCCACGCTTGGCAGGCGGATTAGCGAGCGCAGTGCAAGGTGTTTGTAGATCACAGGGGACGTTGCTGCCCATTCCCTGGATTTATCCCTTAGTCGCTTTCTACGACACCCACGCGTAGAATTAGGGTTATGCTACTCTAAATCATTTCTCAATCCTCAGATCAAGAGACACTAGTCACTTCTAACCCGCAATGGATACTGAACCGCATACTTCTGAGAATACTTCTAATGCGTGTATATGGCACTCCTGTGGCGAGATTTGTGTCTCATGTGTTATTGTTTATGGTATCGTGCTGTGTCTAATGTCCCATGGCTGGCGTGGGAGGAGCCCAGGCTTATTTATGTGGAGCAAGTTTTACGGGGTACTATATTGGTAAAAATCAAATTATCGTGTGATGGCGGCTTAGAATAGCATCACCCCATATCCTTCCCGCGGTTGTCGTACGAGACGACAAAGGGTTCCATGGGTATTACAATTTTAGGCGACAGGCTGACAACGTGTCACTATAGTAATATACCACTCTTCTGAATCAGCACTCAAAGATTTAAGTACGCCGATTGATAAAACACATAAAAATACATTCTATTGCTTATGTGAAGATTACTAAGTACACATTACAAATACATAGTATGTATAAGTATTTTCACGTAAGCAATAGAATTTTTACTCATTGAAAAGCAGAAGGCGTATCTGTTTGTTTAATTTGTTTATTTCACGGTTGTGCTGGATCCAGTGTGAATATCCAGAGTTAGAGAAATTTGTGTATTGATGTATTGTGTTGTATTTGTATTTGTATTGGATTTGTGTATTGTATTGGGACGTAAGACGACCCGCGGCATGTTTTAGCTGCGAAATGGTTTCAAGCTGGCATCTGACTAATTTACGTGACATGAAATCATAATTGTTACAATAACATCCGACCCCGCAAGGGATAAAGGCGTGATATATGTATGTATGTATGTACAATAACATTAGCTACCTACCTACATACATAATATAACTGACCTTCATGTTTTCCAATTAATTATACGGCAAACAAATTGCCAGACAATGTAAGCAGAAAATTGTTAATTTACTTCATTATATTCGATGTTATGCTTATATTTTCATGATAATTGATGTGCCCGTTGAATTTAATTGCTCATTTCACGTATATTACAGTTAATTGTGTTTGTACAGATGGGCAATTATAAACGTATGTGTACTATCATCAGCACTTCGAGTTAGGTTTGATCTATTACGAACAACTAGAACAGTCTCTGAACTTAACTCATGAACTTTGTGAATTTGTTCCCAGTCTGGTTAGGACATTGCGGGCTGAACCACCCGATTGTCCGTAAGTAAGATGGTTCCGTGTTTCGGATAGCACGTTAAGCCGTAGGTCCCGGTTGCTGACTATGATCACTTAGACGGCGGTCGTTACACAACCATGTCAGAAGCCTGCTACTTGTAGAAGGCGGTTGAAAAATTCTGACACTAGGGTTCATCGGGTCGTTGAACGGCTTGGTATCCCACACGAAAAGAAGAAGAAGACTCATGAACAATGAAATGTTTATATATTATGTTGATATCATTTTTGTTGTAGTCGTTACCAACGAGCCGTACAAATTTTAAATCTCTTGACCCTGTAGATGTCGCTACTTACATCTGATCTGTTATAAAGATCTCAATTTCAAAACCTGTTTTTTTTTTCAGCTTCTCAGGGCTGCTAATCGCAAACGACTGCAACGAACTTAATAATGCAATACCTAGGTACTTTGTTGTCAGAATAATCGCTATAATAGTGGAGCTCACCAAACGACTTCCGATAAAGAATTCCACAGCTTGATTGCTCGCAATCGGAAGGAAGAAGAAAGCAGATACCGTACTATTCTTCTGTTAAAATTAGGAACGAAGTATAAGTATTGAATTAAGTAGGTAAGCACATCACACGAGCCCTAAGCAAAGAAAGAAAAATTCAAACTGATTCATGACATGGAAATCTACTCAATGTTTGAAAAATAAAAGTAACATTCATCTATCAAAATCATTGAAACAAAATACATGATTCTAATAACATTACCCATTCAAAAGAAGAAAGAATCAATTCTACTAATGCGTGGGTCGCATTGTCACCGAATTACCGATTAGCGCCGCATCGAGCGCACAATACCGGAACTTTACCGGTATTACCGGGTTTACCGGTCGGCTGACGACTAAGGATGGGCACAGTACTCACATCAATATTAGGTACTGCTCCTTAGAAACATAAAATAATACTACGTTCCGTTCTTTGCGGTAACATATCAAGCACGGTGCCATCTATCTAGCGACTAGAGTAATAATTTTAAAAAATAAAATAAAATTCCCTATTGCAGATAGCAAAAGATACACTAATTACTAGCTTATTAAATATAGAGTTTATTTTGATTTCGAATATGATAGATCAAAATTTTGTTTACTTTTGTAAATAATGTTATTGTTGGTATCTATAGCCTAATTTTTTTTTACGGTTGCTAATGCTCTGCCTACCCCGCAAGGGATAGAGGCGTGATATGCGTTTCTTCGTTTAAGGAAATACGTATAACATTTATTTTTCAGTTGCTCCGTCTTTGACTAGGTACATCACTATATCGTGTCGACCTGTCAGACACACGCCGCCCCTAATCGGCCCCAAACCCGAGTGTAGCGACTTTATCATACTACCCACAATAGCCATAATTGAATTAAACTGATGATGGATTACTATGAATCGATTTAAAACTATTTGTAATGAAATTATTCTTGATTTATTTTTTTTTTGATGCAAAAATATCATTTTTCACGTCCTTATACTATCAGAAAAAAAAATAGAAATAAAGTTGAAAATATGAAGTATTTTCCATATAAAGAAATAAATATAGTTTTTATAATCTTTAGAAATGTAGGTACGTAGCACAGTAAATAAAATAAAGAAAAATAAATGACAATAATATTCTCTGTTGTAGTAATCAGCTACGACAAGCGCCACAATAAATATCGTGGAAATGTAATACTTTACTATGTTATGTGTTACTACGAAAACAGACATTGAGCTAATCATACCTTTACAAATTATTTAAGAGATCAACCTACACTATTGACCCTATATTATGTTGATCCCTTATACTTTTAAATCAGAGTGCTTATAGTAATTTAGAATACACGGCAAACCTAATGTTGCTATTGCCAGACAAGCCTCCAAAATCTATCTATCTGTCTGGGCAGTATGGGGGGAAGGGGGGTAGAGCGGTAGGGGGAGGGGGGGAGGGCTATTATCAAGTTACGGACGCGCCATTTGCCGGCTGCTTTACATAAATGATTCAATAACATGAGGCCCTGGACTTGAGACGAGCGAGGCGAGCGACGCGAACAGACGGCGGGGCGAGAGAGCAGACGGGATTACTTGTATTTAGGGAATACGATCCTTGTATCTGCAGAACCCAACAGGATTCAGATATACTAGACGCCTCTAGCGGTAGTTTGATGAGACAACGGGCGCTAAAATATCGCAGCGGTCGACGGACGACGCTGCGATAACGCTGCGTCAACAGCAGTTGAGCGGTTTTAGTATGGGGAGTAACGTTTCTAGTATGGTTCTGACAGAACGCTGCGATAGTTTAGTTTGTCGTGCGTTAAGTGTGCGATCCACCTAAGCCGACATCGTACAGCAACCGATGGGTTTATCATATGTGAAATATGCGTAGATCATACACATACATTCACGCCCCTTTACCGTTGGGGTAATTAGAGACTATTGCCTTCCACTTGCTACGATCCTGGCATACTTCTTTCGCTTCTTTTACATTCATTAGTCTTTTCATGCAGGCTCGTCGGTTTAGGCTTTCTAAAGAAAGAAAGGCGTAGGTACATCATACAAAGTGATAAAATTAAAATTAAAATAGAACGCAAAGTTATATCGCAATTAAATGTGGTAAGATCAATACAGAAGCAAAATACCGCACAAAATGAATGTTCTGGAAGTTTCCAGCAAGAAACTGCTTGCATTCGGTGAACGGTTCCATTCATAGCGAAACTTAATTCCGGACACAAAGACGATCCGGTAAGAAACAGCTCCTAACTGGTGCGGTTCAATTATAAACTTCTACAGGAAAATGGGTAACTGTAGGAGAAAGATCTAAGTTTTTAGTTATAAGTATAGCTCATTGAAGTGGTCAAGTGGTTAGGACACCAGTCTTACAATCGTGATCTGTCGTCGTCACCTACCTTATTTATTTTATTTTATTTTATTATTTTATTTTATTTTACCCTACCTATGGGATTTGACGTGGTACCAAGTTTTTACACAGTGCGACTGCCATCTGGCATATGCAATTCGAAGGCTAACCTGGCCCGAAGTTAAGTCACATTCAAATATTATCAGAATTCAAATTTTATTTGAATGTGGGTTTCGTCACGATGTTTTTCACCGTAAGAGCAGTCGGTAAATGTACACATTGGTACACGGCGGAAATGGAACTCGGGTCTCACGATTGTAGGACCGCGGTCCTAACCACTAATACACTGACGCTCCCAACCACTAAGAATCAGATTTTATTATATTCTCCATTACATAAAAAAAAAACAAATATTTCTCTTTTTTATAACAGTTTTATATTCCTAGTATAAACGCAACACTGGTAGAATAAAACGAAAATAAAAACACTGCCTCGGGACTGGTCAGGCTAACCACACAGCATGTAACTTACCCCACCAAACGACTAAACCAAATAGAGAAAGTAATAAATAAACCTTAGAAAAAGACTTCATTTGGAAAATGCTACCGCACACACATAAACCACAGTTTGCAATACCATTAAACCTTATTGGATTAACGTGACACAATGGCTGTTATCAAATCACGTACACTCCGAGGCAAGATGACATGTATCGAATGAGTCGCGTCATTGAGTCGAGCCAGTGGAGTGAGTCAATAGATGTCGGACAAGCCCACCACTTCGCTGATTGCGAATGTAACGAATGATGGGGAATTGTTAAGTGATGAGCTAGTAGGTAAACCAACATAGATTACATCGAGTGAGACGCGTAGTATTTAGTAGAAAATGAGCGGCCGTTACACTAGAAAAATGTGTCCTACATTTTTATTTTGTTTACTATGACTGACAATCAAAAAGTTAAATGTAAAGTATAAATATTTTGACTGTGAATTTTTGCAGCAAAAATTTGCTGTTTCAGTAGTTATGCAGATTTCTCCACCAATTTATTGAAAACCAAATTGGCATGGCTGTTTTTACATGTTTAGGCTGAAAATATTACACTCATTTAAACAGTACATAACATAGGCGGGTCGCACACTTAACGCACAACAGAGCTACTAAAACCGCACTCGACGGACGACGGTGCGCTAGCGCTGCGTCGACAGCGGTTGAGCGGTTTTAGTATGGAGATTGACATTTCTAGTATGGATCTGACAGACCGCTGCGTTATTTCAACGCTCCGACGTGCAACAAGTGTGTCGAGTGCGTTTTTAGTACGGGGAGTGACGTTTCTAGTATGGATCTGACAGACCGCTGCGATATTTTAGCGCTCCGTCGTGCGTTAAGTGTGCGGTCCGCCTTAGGCGTTAAGAGTTATAGTCAGAGTCTCGGCTGAATTGCACGAAACTAAAGAATAGCAACACCATTGGCTATTTACAAAATATTGTCTTGTTTGGTACTTCTTGCGTCCACATCATCGTCTGTATTTGCCATAAGTCTGCTAAATGAAACTCGTTTCAGTTGGATGTCGATTGGATCTCAGTTGGATGATTTCGGTCATTTCGTAGTCTGCTAACAGTTTGAAGTATAGAAAAATCACAATTGAATGACGCTTGAGTTTCGATGGCGTTACAATGACAAAAGTAGAAGACTTGGGGCCCAGGTCCATTTCTCCGATTCGTCCGCCTTCCGCTCGATTTACCGCTTTTCTTCTTTACAACAGAGTTAACCCTCTTAGTCGATATTTTATTATATTTAGTTCCCATTGTGAAAAGATACTGCGTGGTTTCCTTATTGATATGATGTTATTTTATGTTATTAAATGTTGTTGGACGCTTTCCGGCCAAATGGACTGGATGACCAAATTTTACCGTGGGAATAAATTGTTTTCCCGGCAAGTATTACACATGTGAATCTTCGTCCCGGCTTAACGTGCCATCCAAAACACGGAACCATCATACTTACGGTCAATCGGGTGGTTCAGCCCGCAATGTCCTAACCAGACTGGGAACAAATTCACAAAATATCGACCTTGTAAGTGACCCACCAAGAATCGAACTCGAAACCTTTTGCGTCAAAGGCAGTTGCACTACCACTGCGCCACATCGGTCGGTAGGGATAACTATGGCATAATTATAGGTACTCATATTACTTTTATTCACACGGCATTAGCATCCCACTGGAGCTATTATACTCTAATTCGACCTCAAAACTGGCATTCCCATCAGAAAAAAGTGCAAAAATACTAGTGAAATACACTAAGGAGATACATTGTAACGAGACGGAGCGCGCGCCGCCCGGCGGGGAGTCGGGGAACTCGCCTCGTTAGTAACTACGAGTTATAAATACAACTATAATACATTTTTATTTATTAGTAACTAGTGGACTCGATTCTACGATATCGACTATGCTATAAAATGCGCAGTATGTATTTAATGGGCTAGATGCCTGATAGGTCAAAGGAGCTACTTTTTAAAACGAGCCAAAACAGTATTTTGTAGGAAAAACTGGAAGTATGACCTCATGCCGTTAGTATTTGGATGGCGTCAAAACACTTACATTCATATTATTTTTCTGTTTATTATTTCAAATTTCGAATATTTTGAAAAATCAACAGAACTTTTATATTTTATTAATGACCCAGGAAACTAGCGAATGGTAACAACGATAGCCGCAATATAACTCTCTGCTATCGATAAAATACTCCCAAAATTTATCATTTTGCGCCACTGTGTTAAATTACCTAGTGCCAATTTTCATCACGATCAACCCCTATCCTTGAAAGATAACTTGAAACTCATGATAGGTAGAAACCATAACGACTACGATAGAGATTAACGATTGTAGCTGGTACCTCGGAATTGAGTCCACTATTTATTACTAACTAGTGTAGCAAGTATGATCTGTCTGTCTGCAGACACGTGGTGACACGTGCCAGAGCTCATAATCGGCAATTAGTTGTTTTTTAAACCGGCCATTTTGTCACGTCTGGGAGGTCTGAGCCGTGGGTCCGACTGGGTCTAGCCCGCGGCGGATTAGGGGTCGCTTATCGGTAATTATTTGTTTATGAGACGTATTTGTAATATTTAATATGGAGCTAATGTATTTTTATTTACTTATTATTATAAAATCCAAAATATTTCATACTTACATTACACAAATCACGCCTACATCCAAGCGGGGTGGGCATAAACGGCCGTAAAATTTGTCATTGGCGCCACTTATCTGATCTATTTTTGGCTCATATTAAATTTTCCGTAACTTTACAGTGACAAGTTGTCAGCCTATCGATTGCTTAAATTACAATAAATTGCGATTTTGCCACTTGAAAAGCACCTAATTATGTTTTTTAAAGAGACGGTAAAGTTTTTTTTCCTGTAACATTTCAAACATGCATGAGAGGCGTATTAACAAACCCTAATCAATTGTATCTGACCTCACTCTCTCATGAATGTTATATCATTTGTTTGATGTAATTACGCGTAATGTTTGCGCTCTAACCTCTGGGGTACAACGGGGCCGATTCACACGTTGGGGTGCTGTAGACCCCAGGGACCGATCGTGAGCTAAGTGTATGAAACTGTTTTATTAGATTGATAAAAGTCTCTTCAATTACATTAAAAACAGAACATTTTTTTTTAATAGGAAAAAAATATAAAATAATGTTACGTCGAAATGATGATAACAATTTATATTCAACAGAGTAATTTACCGTATTATTACAAAAAAAACATACTTGGTTTAGGTAAGTCGCGACAAATCGTACAGAAAAATAATTTAAACACTGTCCAAATACGCGTCTAACTTTTTTCTTATCACATCGATAAAGTAAATCTGAGTACAATAAACAGGTATTCAATTTTAACCAACAAAATCAAAACGGTCATATTTATTAGCTCTGTAAGCTCAACGTTTTTATCATCCTTTGCGTAGGGATGTTAGTTTTTATACGTCTCGTAATTCAACTCACGGAGTACATCTATTTCAGACCCAATCAATAACGTGGAGTTTAACCCAATATAGTCAAAAATATAACACACACTTTAAAACAGCCTTAATTCAATTCATTATGCGATGACATGACACAAAACAAATGACAGTCTACAAAATATCGATCAGTTAACAAATAAAAGCGGACTCGGTGGACCAGTTCATTATTAGAAATTAGGGTGAATAGGGTGCTGCTACACCAGTCGACCGGCCGGCGCGCCGAACGGAGGGCGTTACACACCACCAAGCACAAAACATACCAATATCACCCCTACCGCTCTGAACTGAAGTATGTTTTGACCCGCACTTTTTAAGTTGCAGTCGCATAATTTATAGTTTATCTCTCAAATTGATTATTACACATGGAGTGGTGTATAAATCAGCCGTAATCCGATTATAGAGAGTCGTCTCTTTGTACGACGATTGCGGTGGTTATTAAATTGTTTTTATACGTTTTTATGCATTCGCCGGCGGCCGGCGCCATTAATTTCGTCGTAATATAATTATGTCAAGTTAAACAGAATGATGGGGGATGGGGGTGTAAGGGGGCCCAAATTACATCTCTCAGGCCCCAAGCCAACCTCTCCTGCTCGCGGTGCACCCTGCTGGACTACAAACGAGGCTCTGGCAACCAAATCCCCACCAACCCGCACTGGGCCAGCGTGGTGGGTGACGGCCCGTACCCCCTTATGGATTTTACAATCAGAAATCGGCCCCAAGTGCCCGGCGGCCCCGGTGGCCGGGCAGATTCAGGCGAAAATCGACCCGGCTCCGAGACCAGGGGTGCTAGGAATCCCCGGGCGGCGTGGATCCCTCGCCGAACGACCTTGGCCCTGGCAACATATAACGCGTGCACACTGCGGACGGAAGAGAAGTTAGTGGAACTCGAGGAAGAGCTGAGCAGGTTACGGTGGGACATAGTGGGACTGTCCGAAGTCCGAAGAGAGGGGGAGGACACCATAGCCCTGAAGTCAGGTAACCTGCTCTACTTCCGGGAGGGCGAACATCTGTCCCAAGGTGGTGTCGGGTTCATCGTCCACAAGTCCCTCGTGAACAACGTAGTACAGGTCGGGAGTATTTCAAATAGGGTGGCATTCCTTATACTCAGAATAACTAAACGTTATTCGCTGAAGGTCATACAGGCATACGCCCCAACTTCGAAGTACCCCGACGAGGACGTGGAGGCAATGTATGAGGACATATCCAAAGCCATACATACCTCCAAGACTCATTACACGGTGGTCATGGGGGATTTCAACGCTAAGCTGGGCAATCGTTGCGGTGACGAACTGAGAGTTGGGCCATTTGGTATTGGGGTGAGGAACAGCCGAGGTCAAATGCTGGTCGACTTCATGGAGAAGGAGGGACTCTTTATGATGAACTCGTTCTTCAGGAAACGGCCGCATCGAAAATGGACCTGGAAGAGCCCCGACGGCGTTACCAAAAATGAGATAGACTTCATTATGACAGACAAAAAACGGATATTCAACGATGTCTCTGTGATCAATTCGTTCAAAACGGGTAGCGATCACCGAATGGTAAGAGGCACGTTGAATCTTAATGTAAAAGCCGAGAGATCACGTCTGATGAAGTCTACGCTCCGACCAGCACCTGCCCAAATCCAAAACCCTGAGAGCTTTCAGCTCCACCTGCAAAACCGCTTCGATTGCCTGGGTGAGTGTATCGACGTGGACGACTATAACGACAGGGTCGTGGAAACTGTCCTTACGGTTGGCTCTAAGTTCTTCAAACCCAATCGTACGAACAGAACCAAAAAAATCTCAGACCATACTTCGAGGCTCATGGAGGAACGACGCGAGATGATTCTGCAGTCGTCGGAGGATACTTCCCAATATCGGCAGCTCAATAGGCAGATCTCTAAGTCTTTGACCCGCGACATACGCCAATTTAATACTGACCGTATTAAAGAGGCAATTGAGCGCAACAAAGGCTCCAAGGTGTTTGCTAGAGATCTGTCGATAGGCCAGAGCCAACTAGCGAAGCTAAAGACCGACGATGGCAGAATCATATCGTCCAAGCCCGAGCTATTGGAAGAGGTCGAGAAGTTCTATGGACAGTTATACGCGACAACATGCACGCCTGTCAATAATCGGGTCGCAGATCCAAGAGCTCGATTAACCCGGCACTACACAGAAGACATCCCGGACGTCAGCTTGTACGAGATTAGTATGGCTCTGAAACAGCTAAAAAACAGCAAGGCGCCGGGTGATGATGGAGTTACGGCAGAGCTTCTGAAAGCCGGTGGTAAACCGATACTTAAAGCACTGCAGAAATTGTTTAACTCTGTCATACTCGAGGGCAAAACGCCACAGGCATGGCACAGAGGCGTGGTGATGCTGTTCTTCAAAAAGGGCGATAAGTCTTTGCTGAAGAACTACAGACCCATCACGCTTCTGAGCCATGTCTACAAGCTGTTCTCAAGAGTCATAACGAATCGTCTCGCACGCAGGCTCGACGACTTCCAGCCTCCCGAACAAGCCGGCTTCCGAAAAGGCTTTAGCACCGTGGATCACATTCATACGCTGAGGCAAGTTATACAGAAGACTGAAGAGTATAACCAACCACTCTGCCTCGCGTTTGTGGACTACGAAAAAGCCTTCGATTCGATCGAAACATGGGCCGTACTTCAGTCTCTTCAGCGGTGCCAAGCTGACTATCGGTATATCGAAGTGTTGAAGTCCTTGTACGAAAGCGCCACCATGTCAGTTCGACTTCAGGACCAGGACTCGAAACCTATCCAGTTGCAGCGAGGAGTGAGACAGGGAGATGTAATATCACCGAAACTGTTCACAGCAGCACTGGAAGACGTCTTCAAGCTTTTGGACTGGAGAGGACTTGGCATCAACATCAACGGCGAGTATCTGACTCACCTTCGTTTTGCCGACGATATCGTGGTCATGGCGGAAACCCTGGAGGACCTCGGTACAATGCTCGATGACCTCAATAGAGCCTCCCAACAAGTGGGTCTAAAAATGAACAAGGACAAGACCAAGGTTATGTCAAACTCTCTTGTTGCACCCATTACTCTGACAGTTGGGGGCTCTACTCTGGAAGTTGTCGACGAGTATGTCTACCTGGGACAAATAGTCCAGCTGGGTAGGTCCAACTTTCAGAAAGAGGTCAATCGTCGAATCCAACTCGGCTGGGCAGCGTTCGGGAAGCTACGTAACATCTTCTCTTCTCAACAACTACCGCAGTGCCTCAAGACAAAAGTCTGGGATCAGTGCGTGTTGCCAGTGATGACTTACGGAGTTGAGACGTGGCCGCTAACAATGGGCCTCATAAGAAAGCTCAAGGTCACTCAAAGGGCAATGGAAAGGGCTATGCTCGGAGTTTCTCTCCGCGATCGAATCAGAAATGAGGAAATCCGGAGAAGAACCAAAGCCACCGACATAGCTCGAAGGATTGCGCAACTTAAGTGGCAGTGGGCGGGGCATATTGCTCGTAGGACCGATGGCCGCTGGGGCCGGAAAGTTCTCGAGTGGCGGCCACGGACCGGTAGACGCAGCGTAGGTAGGCCTCCCACAAGGTGGACCGACGATCTGGTGAAGGTCGCGGGAAGCCGCTGGATGCGGGTGGCGCTGGACCGATCATCGTGGAGATCCTTGGGGGAGGCCTATGTCCTGCAGTGGACGTCTATCGGCTGAGACGACGACGACGACGACGAAACAGAATGATCGTTTGTCTTGTTGTGATTTAATAGATAAATAAAGAAATGTGTAAAGTAGTGTTATAACGGGATTTAATATGAAAAAAAACAGAAGAGACGAATAAGTAAATAAAGAGGTAGGAATGCAATAAATTGGCGTAAGTAATTTAGGCGAGTGTAGTAAAAAACTACTAAAGGATGAATACAGGGAACGGGCAGAGCAGAAGCATTCCCTGTGTATATCAACAACACCTTGCACTGCGCTCACCAATTCACCTGCTTGCAAATATCCATATCCAGCATTGGACTTTGATAGCTTTTGTAGTAGTAGTAGTAGTAAGAAAATCGTTTCTCCTAATAGGACTTCCTGTTTCCTACTAGATGACTTATTAATATGACAGATTTTATTATTTGCGATACTTTTTGTCTACCTCTCTATGTTTAGTTATTTCTGAAAGCCCCTAATAATACAGCTGCAAAGAAGCGACATACGGTGTTATAATGAATCCGCGTACTTCACTAAGCGACAGCTAGTTGAGCTGAGTAGTTGTAGCATCCCGCTACATGCGTGGTGACGTCATGGGGTTGAGAGGATCAACGACGGATTATACCTACTTGAGCACAGCCGCTCAGCTGATGGTACAAGACAGGGTTTTGGTAATTTGCGACTTTGTTTTGAATTGAGATTTTATGCTTAACTAAAAGTTTTTTGATACTACTTTATTTTTTTAAATAAAATGAACGTGCGGGCGGGTGTACTTCCACATAGTAAATTTAATCGAAAAGTTCAGTTATTCAATAAATAAATAGATAAAATAATTGTCTGTCATACAGTACGCGCTTTTCAAGCAGCCAAAACATACAAGATGACTTGTAAAACTGGGATATCTTTTTCAAATTTAAGTAGCGATTCATAGTTTTGTAGAGTAGTCTGCCGTGTGGTGCCGGCTTAGAATAGCATCACCCCATTTCGCCCCGTGAGGGTCGTAAAAGGCAACTAAGGTATGAATCCAGGCAACGGGCAGCGTTTCCTGTGATTATCGGTAAAATCTTGCACTGCGCTCACCAATTCGCCTGCCAAGTGTGGTGAGTTTGGCATTACCCCCCGATTGGGGAGGCCCATGTTTAGCAGTGGACTGTTATGGCTGAAGCCATAGTAGAGTCTATTATCATACCACTCTATTACGATAATTCAGCGAGCATCACAGACAGTAGCAGAATACCAATACCCTTCAACGGACTTTAAATCGGTCGTCAGTATCCATTGTGCCTTTCGGTGGGTATGTGTAGAGCAGTTTAGTTATTTAGTTCAGCTAGGTGGCTATTACGGCGCGGTCTCGGAATGCGCCCACGCACGCTAATTGCTAAATTCGCCAGGGCCGGCAGCAGGCAGGACCCGACAATGCCCGCCACCGCCACCCGCCTCCCCTGCCGACGCACCTCTCCAGGGCGGCCATGCGTTTTGTACGGGCTGGGATAAGACAGGACAAATTGGCAGTTGCCGGAATGATTTATATCTACTTCAAAATTAATTGAATGAATGAAGTCTTAAAATGTTATTCAAATGTGTTGTTCTTAAATGTAACCTGTGGAGGAAAGAATTAAATAAATGAAAAATGATACAAAAAACAACAAAAATGAGATACAAAAGGAGATTTAAATTAAGAAAATTAAAATTGTACATTGAAATTCTTCATAGTCTGGCTTAATTCTGGTGCACAATCAGTTTATATTTTTTATCTTAGATTCTTAAAATATAGCATTTAAAAATATTGAGTTTAATACTCAAAGTCATTGCTTTCACAAAAGTCGATTGAACTAAGTTGACATTTAGTGAAAACTTCAAATTCAGTTTAAAACATAATACAGGATAATATTACTTGAGCTTGTATTCTAAGAACTGAATAACCAAGAAAATTACGTAATTGTTACATCACCTTACACCCTTTAATGAAATTCATTAGTAATTAATTCCAAGTGTCTGCGAGGCAATTAAAACGCATGCGTTACATTACGCGCACAATGTAAGACAATCTCAATTACCAGCATGCCTACAGGTAATTTGATTAGGGGGAGGCAAGGGGGGGGCCAGGGGTGGGGTTTGTCCCCGTCAGTACGAGGCCTATTGTTCTTGGAGATTGGTAGTTGTCTCTTGGTGTACAAGGTTTCAGCAACTAAATTCCTTCAATAATTAGTATGTTGAGTTCATTAAGTCCATCGTCTATTCGGTGTCCCACACGATAGAAAAAGTTTGTTGAGTAAACATTCTTCAATAATGCACTTGTAATAAATAGCATGATGTGATGCTTTAATGTGATACAAACAACAAGAATATACAATAAAATCAAGTTTTAAAAATAGAATATGAAAGTAAAGAGCAAAGATGAAGTTAAGATAAAATACATTGCAAAAACAGCCTGACACTCGAATATATTGTACAATTGGTAGCTAATTTGAAGTAGTTTTTCTATTATTCACTTTTGTAAACTATTGGTAGGCATAATTTTGTAGTTTTCTAGAACAACCCGCTGTGGGGAGAGGCGGTGGAGTTGCGGGGGTAGCGGGGGGTTCCCAGCCGGAGGAGGGGGGGGGGGAAGGCAATACGTGTCAGTAATTAACTCGCGCGCGCATTCCTCGCGAGACTATAGGCGGTAGAGTGACCACGCGTATACGGGTTTACGGGACTGTGAGGAAAATAGTAGGACTTCTTTTTTAATGTCCCTAGTATATTGTTAGATTTTTGTTTGGTTCTATGATGAAGAAGTTTTTAGCAAGAAATATATTGCGCGCGCTCTTTTATGAAAAACATATCAAAATACCTTTGGCAGAATATATTTTTCATTATCTTCAACTGAGACATCCAGTGGACGAAAAGATCTATAAATTTTGGTCCCCAAGTTTTTGATCTATCTTCCATTATTTGGCTTATAATAGCATATTCAATTTATTAGACAAAGTTCAACAGTTCAACGCAGCTTGTCAGCCTAGGATATAAACACCGTTAACGTAATGAACCAATGATCCAGCCTAGAGTCGTTTCCGTTTCTAATGTCGGTGTAGGAAATGACACGGCAGGCTTGTAAGCGATAGCTTTCAAAGATTAACTATTAGGTACACCGAGCCTGCCTTGGTAAGAATTAATGCCAATTCCACACAAAATTCAATATCAGTCCTTAAGACACACACTAAACCATGTTAGGCATTAGCATTTGAAATATTTTCGATGAAAGATTCACATCTTGTCTGAGGATTCAATTCTATTGCCACTTTCACGTAGTTTTATAAAATTATTAACTCCTTTAACAGCCATCATCTAGGAATGCTCGCTTATGGAGAATTTGGACTATTTTTTCAAAAGATACCTAACTACCAACTTTCTAACAAGAAAGTAAGAACGGAATACAATACTGACAATATTTTATTTCTTGCATAGACGTTGTTATGATAATCTAATTGGAACAGAATATCTTTCTACTCACAATCAATATCTATGCAGGCTAAGTGCTTGCACCATCAATGTCGGTAACGAGATACAGGCAGAGGATATTAGCTGTGCAGCCTTTGGCTCCGATATCTCCCGGCACTGCGTGGAATGGAACGACGGAGCACAGGATATATCGGTTGTCGGAGAGTAATTGGCGCGAAATGCGATTCCAGTGGCCTGTTCAATAAACATAACAATGTACGAAATACTAAAATTCGGCTTTTTCCTGTTTAAAAAAAGATCATCATAGACAAATTCGGGATAGATTTTGGCAGGTAGTTGCAACATTTAAGCTCTGTAAGTTCAGTTAAAAACTCAGTAGCTATGATCATTATAAAATTGTTCATATAAAATGAACATAATTATGTAGTGACTTAATTTTCGTACATTGAATAGAACTAGCATTACTAAACGCAAGACGATTTTAGTACAAAAGGAAATTGGAATAGAATTATATAGCGGAATGGCTCACAAAATGTCGCGCCGCCGCCCGATTTAAGTTCAGTTAAAAACTCAGTAGCTATGATCATTATAAAATTGTTCATATAAAATGAACATAATTATGTAGTGAAAAGTGTATGGAACACCCAATTGTAATATAATATAATACATAAATTATAAAGAATTTGAATTTGAATTTAACACCACTAAGATTAATCGTCAAAAAGGCCGCCTCGGGTCGTGCCTGGTGGAAATGTGTTCAACACGCAGGCGGCATTTCCTCGTTGGATCGCTAACGATATGTGCTGCACCAGGTATGACTCGGTACGGGGTTCTGATCGGCGGATGCGCCTCCCTAATTCAGTGACGAACGCCCGAGCCTCTGCACCCCAGGCACCGGTCACCTCCACCGCGAAGGGCAAAAAATTATATTGCCCAAGGAGGTTTGCGTATTTTTGCCGTTTTTGGGAGGCCGCCCATTCAGCTGCCGATCGGGCCTCGCGGATGGAGCGCGGTAGGTGGGATGCGGCAAAAGTGCTGACACAGGTTGCATCCCAAACGAGGCACCGGCCTTTTTCCCATGGCACAAGTGTGAGCCCGTCAGGTCGCTTCCCGTCAACGCGGCTTAGCCCCGGGGGTTCGAGGGTGCAAGGCACTTCGGCGGACACTAAGGCTCGGCGGATGATTTCATTGAGCATATGGTGCCGGGGAAATCTCCCTGCACTCTTGTTGCAGCTCAGCCCGTGATGGGCTTTAGTATCCACCGGGGCGCCGCATTTGCAAATATGCGGCTCGCAAACATTGCACCCAAGTCTTAGGGCAGCCGCCACTCTCAGGGAACTATTGTCCAAAATAGTACCCAGGTGTGGAGAGGGTAGAGCATGGAGCCAGGCCCCTGACTCAGGACAGGAAGCGGCCTTTAAGCGTGCTACATCAACACCTGACGCTGCCTCTATCAAGCTTTTAAAGGCTGCTTTACAGACCGGCTCGTCCCAAAGGCGCTGGACGGTTGGGTTATCGGGATGGGCAGCGTTGGGGCATCTCTGGGTCCAGCACGTCAAAGCCTCATCCGCGAAAGTTATTAAGCTGCCACCTTGGTGATTTAAAATTCTAGTGACGAGCTTAATCACTCCGTAGGACGAGGCCAAGAAGGCTGGGACGCCAGCGTCAGCCATTCTTCGGATACCCAGACCGCCGTGACGCACTGGCAGGGAGGCCTGTAGCCACTGACTGTCATTGAGGTCTACATTGAGAACATCCTCCAGCATGAGTTTGAGGCTGTCGTCCAGTAACTTGACATCGTTGGAAAACAGCCACGTTGGAGACGTTCTCATTGTATACACCAGCTTGGGCGATGACAAGCAGTTTCTAAAGAGAGTCAGTGCCACATGAGCCGGCAAGTGTCGTAGGTGTTGACTGGTCTGTAAGAGAAAAACACGTTTAGCCTGTAGTGCTTCTGCGACAGCATCTTCAAAAATGGGGGAACCTAATAAGTAAAATTTTGATTTGTCAATGATTTTAATTCCTGGGATTAGCTCTTCTAGCTCTTTCGTACAATTTAGAACAGAAGCACTGCACGGGAAGAGCTCACACTTTGATCTATTTACTACTAAGCCCACTTCCTTCAACTTTGGGAAGAGCTCCGCGATACACTTGGCTACGGTATCTGGAGGGCCTCCTATGGTGCCATCATCGAGGTACCATAAGTTTAGTGGGGCTCCAACCGCCTTTATCAAATTATGGATGGCTAGGCTGAAAATTAGAGGCCCTAGTGGATCCCCCTGCTGGGCTCCCACCTGTGAAGCAATTGCATTTTCTCTGTAGTAGAGGTTGCTGGGGGTAGCGTAATGTAGTGACTTAATTTTCGTACATTGAATAGAACTAGCATTACTAAACGCAAGACGATTTTAGTACAAAAGGAAATTGGAATAGAATTATATAGCGGAATGGCTCACAAAATGTCGCGCCGCCGCCCGATAGCTCATGCCGGCCAATAATACCTAATATCGAGTATTTTCTTAATTCCCTTATAATTTATTTATTTATTTTATTTTATTTAAATATGGATTGCCAACATAATACATACATGTTAAAACATAAAAAAACTTATATCTAATTTACACTTGCTATAATTCATCATTAATTTGATTGTTAGGCATAACTGCACACAACAAATGGCACTACTTGTTAGATGTGTTTAGGACCTTCGCTTCGAAATACATCTCTTTTTTGGTAAGCCAATCACTGCCGTTTAAGCATCACAAACATTTTCTGTGCAAGCGTGATTTCGTAAATTCATCACACTGCTGATATTTTTTCAAACCAAATGTTATCTTATATAATATTATCTTTTTACTATTTCCTGTAAGAAAATACTTATTTCACCTTTCACAAAATGAATTCAATTCAACATAACACTCAACATGATTCACATACACACCGCCACATACACACACGCACAACAAATAAAACAGACGTAAAAAGACAAACCAGGCCAAGACAAAACCAGTCCGCCATGCCACTAAGAAGGGCGGAGCTAATATAACAACGCCGCAACATTTGAACGTAACAACCGAAGTAAGAAGTTAATTAAAAAGCAGCCTTAACTCAAACTGTTTAAGCTTGAGATTTGAGTGGCTGTTAGCGGCGGTTACAGCGTTCTGCCGTGAGCGTTCGGGGTCGAAGTGGCCAATCAGCGGCCCGTTGCCATAACGACGCGCGATGGCGCGCTCCGCCGATAGATGGCGCCACGCATGTTTTCACAGCTATAATTAATGAGATGACTGTGCTGAAAACCAATTTGTGTGTGCTTTGTCTGGGCGGATCGTATTGATTGCCTACTGTTGTACAATTTCCAATTGATGTTATGTAACAGACGTTTCGAGAGGTACTTATGCCGAACGAAAGGGCATACAAAAAGGTGAAGATGAGTGATGATGAAGTGGAGGGTATTAAATAACAAGTTAAATAGAATAGAAGATACGTTGTAATTTAATTAACAGCTTTTGAAATTCTCTTATGAAATGTAGAGTTGAAATTAATAGAAAACGAAACCAAAAAATATTGGATATAATCACAAGAGTATAGCGTTTCAAAAATCTACAAGGCGTCCACAACTTCAAGTGGAATTAAATAGGGAGAAGAAAGGAAAGACATTAAAATTTCTCAAAACAGAATTGTATGAGGCATCCTCTCGGCCGAGACGTTTGATTGCATAATAATCCATTTATTGCAACGTCTCATAAACTACCCTCGGTTTGGGGAAACCTAATCCCCAGTAAGCCATTATATCAAAAATTCAACCGTCAGTCATAATCAAGGGAACAGGAGAATACGCTTTATAACAACTCAGATAAATTTCAAGTTGGCGCGGCGACGCCGGTTTTCCTCGCTCGGGAAATTAAGTGGTAATAAACTTTGTGCGGTTATATTAGGGTTTATTTCGGGGTGCGTGTTTGGAAATGAAAATTTCATAACTTTGCGGGTCGCGTGCGGGGGGAGGGCGCCGGCGGGGGTGAAGGCAGGTGGTGAGGGGGGGTATTTGTGTTTCCCGCCGAGGGACGGCGATACTTGAGCCTCCTTTTACGCCACCGAGGAGGAATAACTATTAATAATAATGATTCTAACTCTAATTATTACTGTGTAGGTAAAGAAATCTATACCTACAAAACCTATTAGGTTACACAAGGCTATAACAACAAAACTTTTTGTGGTTGAAAATTGAGTCGCTCACAAACAAATTAACATGTTATAAATCCAGGCGACATCTCGCATAATTAAACAATTAGCTTGTAACCTAAATTGGCGTCTTCCCGAAATTCACGAGCATTTCTTCTCCCACACAATAGCTCTAATCTTATAATTGGCGGGAAAAAAAGCTTCCTTCCGTGAACTGTGCGCGTTGGGTGCGCAAGCGCAACTCGAGTCGCGGTGTCAGGTTGCACTCGACTGTTGAGATGCCGATTTCACATTTGATGTGACGTGACGTTAAATGCCCTATTGAATTATTGCAAACACGGTTTGGGAGATCTGTAAGTTTATCAGATCTGCGGATAGAATTAATAATGTTTTATTAGCAGTATGCTGTTCAACAAGTGTTAATTTATATTTTATTACTATTAAATATCAATACTGATGAAAAGTAGATACAGTTCAGTAGTATCGTTCCACTCTATGAAACTTATCTTTACCGAAATATTCTCACATATTTTCCTTAATGTAGATATACCAAATACATACTACTACTGTAATAATAAATACTACTGAACTGCATACTCTTGAATGTATCTACTTTCCATCATCGGGTCGTTGGACGACTTGGTGTCCCACATGAAAAGAAGAAGTACCAATATTGAATAGTAATAAAATATAAATGTAAACTTTTAACTTGAGAGACAGAAGTAAGTTTAAGTACATAACTAACTAACTACATATCTTTAAAAAGCCAGCTACCACGCTCAATTATCATTAACTGCTTATGTTATTTGTTATGTTATTTTCATAAAAATATTTTAAAATCTGATTTTTCAAATAAATAAATATTTTCTTGTAAACCTCTATCAATTTTCATTTATAAGAAAATACATAAAAAACCTCACAAAAAGTTTTTTAATGCCTATAAATGGGACAGTCCCATAAACTCCAAGACATTTGGTCACCCTACATAAGGTGGTTCGTTTAGCTTGTACTCGGCAATGGGCCGTACGTTTGCGCAAAATATCGCGATCGATAGAAAAAACGCTGCAAAGTGTCGGATTACTCCTTGCCTCATGCCAATACCGGGCAATTGACGGCCTAATACTACAATAATAGACGTTTTTTGCGCGAAAGATTCCGTTGAAATCAAATAGGTTTTAAGCGATTGGTAGAAAAAAGCTTATGAAATTGTGTTTTTGTTTATTGATTGTTAAAGCTTTTTATAACTAGAATACCATTCTAGTCTAGAAATTAGGTACAGTTTAAACCATTTTTATCCTACTTGTAAGGGAATTCTCTTGTATTTCCTCTATAGAGATTCAAAAATGGAATTTTTCTACTGTAATTGACAAACAAACTATTATATTTTATACCTATAGGTACCTAGTTTTGGATATTTTCTGATTTCCCATTTAGTGTAGATAAGTATGTATAGGGTTTATTTTATGCAGCAGTTTATTTTATCTTTATATCAAAATTATTTAAAGCAAGGTCAGTAGTATTTCATTTAGAACTTTTTTAAAACAAGGGTGGATCGAACACTTAAACACGACGGAGCCCTAAAACATCGCAACGGTCTGTCAGATCCATACTAGAAATGTCAATCCCCATACTAAAACAGCTCAACCGCTGTTAGCGTAGCGCTATCGCAGTGTCGTCCGTCGAGTGCGGTTTTGGTATGGGAAGTGACGTTTCTAGTATGGATCTGACAGACCGCTGCGATATTTTAGCGCTCCGTCGTGCGTTAAGTGTGCGCCCAAATATAACCTTTCTCTCAGTACTACTCCAAACTAAGATAATTTCACAATAGACTCAACTGGTTAAATTGATTGTATTTCGCAAAAGGTCATGTGCCAATCACAATATTATTTGGAAGAGTTAAATAATATTCAACATGTTGGCAATTTAATTTTTCATATTAAATAGCTCTGTGTTGCCAAACTTTAAAAATACATATTACAGTTATGTAAGAGCCTGCGGACACCAACTTAATGTACATCAAACCAACCTGATGTAGGTACATCAACTTTATTTAGTTTACAATTTACACAGTTCAATTTGAATTTCCTGCTAAAAATGATGCATGCATCAACCAGTGCTAGATGTTTTTTGGTCCTAGCAGTTGTAGATGTAGACCTGATTACATTTTTATCTTTTTTACAGTGACTTATCTATTTATCCACATAACATATTAACTTGTAAATGTCTTTTTTTACACGGATGGTATTAATCCAAATGACGGTCTTTGATGCTGCAGATGACATCTTCTGACTATCTTCCTACTTGGCAACTCTAACTACTGACACTGGCGAAATTACAATACAAACGCTATTAAACAAACAATTTGAATTATAAAACTAGAGGGACTTTCTAGGGCCTCAGATCACTATATTTGAAGTATACGTCAAGTGCCACGCTATTTTAAGAAAATATAAATGGCGCGCAATGGGATACTGGATATTGCTGATGATTGATCCTTTAACTCCTCGTAGAGCATAGGGCCTCAACAAATTTCCTCCAGACATTTCGATTTTGGGCTTTTTCTTTAGCTTACTGATATTACTATAGTCTAGATCTGATTAGGAGTCAAAGTGGTCGCCATGGCCGAAATCGGTCGGAGAGATCATCATTACTATAGTGTTTTATCTTTGATCGAAACGTCGCTATGAACAAAAAAGTTCATACCTAGCTCCTAAATCGCGCCATGTCGATGGTGATGTAGCCATCTCGCCAAGGCCCAGCTAATATGATAGCGAGCTAGAGTCCTAGACTTACCTGGATGCGGTCTTCGGGCAGGTCAGTCTTCAGGGACAGCATCTCTCTGGCGTACACGTCGGGGTAGTGCGCGTCCTTGAAAGCCTTCTCCAGCTCGTCCAGCTGGTATGACGTGAAGATTGTGCGGCTGCGGGGGGAAAATTAAGCCATTCTATATATAACTTCCACAGTAAGATAGGGCCCCAGGTCTGCTATTTTTTGTCATTGTAACGCCACCGCGTGATGCCGGCTTATAATATCATCACCCCATTTCCTACCCGTGGGTGTCGTAAGAGGCGACAGAGGGACTTGAGAGTTTTAGGTGTATTACAACTTTTAGACGACAGGCTGACAACCTGTCACTATAGTGATACACAAAATTATCTCAAACGGCCCTCTATATTTGTCGGACGTGGCGATAGCAGCCGTATTTTTGCGGCGGTTGGCGCTCTGCCTGCCCCGCAAGGGATAAAGGCGTGTGTATGTATGTACGTAGTAATAAAAGACGGCTGCTGCTGCGGTTGCTGTATCAGAAGGCGGTTTACGCTTTGCCTACGCCCGTAAGGGATTAAGGCGTGATATATGTATGTAGGTAACGCCATCGAAACTCAACTGTTATTCAATTACCATTGTGATTTTCTATCCTTCAAACTGTTAGCAGTCTACGAAACTACCAAAATCATCCAAATGAGATCCAATCGACATCCAACTGAAACTATTTTCATTTAGAAGACTTCAGGCCCAGATCCGTTGACGCATACTAAGAATTGACGCAGAAACCTTTCTTCAGCAACATACACAACACAAATCACGCCTTTATCCCTTCCGGGGTAGGCAAAGCGGTTACAATCGTAAAATTACGGTCGTCATCGCCACGTCTGACAAGTATTGAGAGCCCTTTTCGATGATACATGTATCACTGTAGTGACAGGTTGTCAGCCTGTCGCCTAAAATTGTAATACACATGAAACCCTCGAGTCCCTTAGTTGCCTTTTACAACACCCACAGGAAGAAATGGGGTGATGCTATTCTAAGCCGGCATCGCACGGCACAAGCAACTCTTCAATTCTTCAGCAACCTTGGCGTATAATGCCTGAATTTCATTCACAAATTTTAAATTATTAAAACTTTATAATGAGCGCGAGGATAGGTACAATTAACCCATATATTATTTTTTTAAATTACATATGACTTCAGCCCATTTTTTATTCACATTCATCGGAAAGTATATATGCATAAAGTGAACAAGAAATTAATTTTACTAGAAATTGTCTCACATGGAGCGAACATCAAAACTACTTGTTTGTTTCACATTCACTTATGGCATGAAGCCTTACGGGGTAATCATCGTGCGTTAAGTGTGCGATCCACCGTAGTAGTTACCTGTGCCGTCGTTTTTTCTTCTTCTTCTTCCCGTTGTAGCCCGTGAGTCCGTCGACCGTGAAGTCTTTCGCCGCCTCCAGAGGATGCCCTCCTGTAGACAATGAGTCTCTAGTTTACTCTACAGCTCAACAATATGGAGTGTAAAAAAGTTTACTGCAAATATTTTAAGGGATGAACCGGCCCATGACACTGAACAACTTTCGCCAAGAAACATAGGTCGGAATATGAAAACATTTTTGGACATCCAATACAGTTGAGTCGCTCGGCAGCTACATTTTGTATAGGGGATCCAAACTTTTGTTTCATATAATATGTCGACCCATGTTGCTTGGGGAAAGTCGTTCAGTTTCATGGGCTGATTCACCTCTTAAAATATTTGCAGCTAATTTTTTAGCACCCTATATACATGCAGGAATACTGAACTCATTTCAATAAAGATTAGGGTGACAGCTGTCATGTAAATATACGCTCGAAGCTTTTTTAAAAGTCTATGTTCAAGGTCGATTGAATGCAACGGCGCTAATGCGCGTGCTAGGTGTGCTGAGTGTCGATGATAGAAAATAATCGATTTTAATTTAATTGTGAGAAAATTATTTCAATATATGACGTTTTGTTTCGTGAATTCTTTACGTAATATATTTATCTTCAAGTCTTTGGTATAATAAAGTACTATGTATCAGTCGGAAGGAAGTCCGGTTACAAACTCGTGTGTATTCCTTTGCCTTTCGTGTATTTCTTACATGCAAATGTCTGTGTCAGAAGAACTATCGTCACTCACGTGATCACTGAAGTGATTGACTTGTTAATAAGTAAACACGTTTGGTGTTGGATCATTGTGTCCCCTCTGTCTTTGGGAAAGTGACGACCTCTCACTTTTGCTAGAAATCAGGGCTGATATTGAATGGAACATTGATTTGACCGTTATGGATTTTTTATATTTTTATGAATTAGGTAGGTAATAAGACAAGATATATATTTGTAAATATGAATGATGATTGTGTTGATGATGTCTTTGTAAATATCGAAACTATCATGCCCATTATTCAGTTACGGTATTTCACATTGTTTCAACTTAATAATCGATTTAGCAGATGAGATGCGTTTCGACCCTAATATAATAAACAAAACATCATTATCAGTTCCTTATCATGTCAAACGTGATATTATCACAAACGTATTTCCTTTCAAAATCTGCTCCTTTCAACTAAAACAAAAACCAATTCCCTCCAATTTGATTCGCCTATAGGATTGAAAACGTCGTCCACATAGGTAGCCCGTTGCGCTGCATGCGTGCATGTGACGGCCCTATCTGCACCGGGTGGGGATGCGCGGGGGTGAGGCAGCGCCGCGGGGAGGGGGCAGGGAGAAGGGGGGGTTCCCGCGGGACACGGCGGGTAATTGAATTTGGCGCCAATGAATACGACAATGAATTATTAAATTTGATGCGCTCCCTTACCGCCTTAAACTACTTAACGACTTTACCTCCATCGCTGGTTTTCTTCCAGCTTACACATCTCCCTGTAAACCGACGTAGCAATGGATGTGGTGGTTACAGGACATGTGTTTGTATCAATTTGTGTTGTGTGTGGTGTGACGAATCTGGGATGGAATTGTTTAGCGGAAGGGTGCGTGTTATCACTAAGTTATGAGGTCAGAGAACACGGTGCTACAACACATTACTGTTTGTTTCAATATGGAATTGGTTAGGGTGTGAGACAAGTGAATAGTGATGTAGTGTATAGTAGCAGTTTGAGTGTAGTACAGATATAACTCTATCCAATCTTAAACGAAAATTCCTGAAGATGTCACGATATGTATGTTTATTTAGATTCTGCGAAAACTGTCATATCTTATGGGTACAAGGTAATATGTAAAGCTTTGTGACTGAATTATGACATAACGCTATCTTCGCCTTTAAAAAAATGAAATAACAATGTGTAAGTTCAGGAAAGCGTTTTATTAAATTATTGAAAGCCTGAAAGTTTTCTTGCTAGGTTTGCCAGCCCTAACAATAACAGAGATTCAACTAACTTAGTCATACTCTTCCGATGCTATCCATTTCTATTCAGTTTATATCGTGCCGCGCGGTGCCGGCTTAGAATAGCATCACCCCATTTCCGCCGGTGGGTGTCGTGAAAGGCGACAAAAGGGATGAATCCAGGCAACGCGCAGCAGCGTTCCCTGTGAATACATACAGGGTGTAAGGAACGGCGTAACGAAACCTTTGCAGGCGTGATCAGACCCTGAAAGTGAACATCTTTTTCTATGGGAGCTAAATTGGGAAAAGAAAAAAAAATTTTTGAGTTCCCATACAAAGTTACTCAGCTGATCGGGAATTTTGTATGGAACATAGCCCCCATATAAAAAGTTGTTCAGTTTTATAGTCTGAGTACGCCTGCAAAGTTTTTAGAAGTTATGTTTTACAAAGCAAAACTTCCTCGAATGTTCACCAGCATACTTAGTTAGCAAGCTATTCGCAAACAGCGAGTGACCAGTGGCCACCAGTGACCAATCGATACCCCTTTGTTCGGATTGGTCACGCGTTCGTCACGCCGCGTGGACACTGACTTTTGTCACGTGTTCCCGATGTTTATTTTTGGGTTAGTTTGTTTTGTTGTTTGTATGACAAGCGTGAAAATATTAATTTCAAAAATGTAAATAATTATGTAGTCAGTAAGGCGGATAGCACACTTGACGCACGACGAAGCGCAAAAATATCGCAGCGGTCTGTCAGATCCATACTAGAAACGTCACTCTCTGTCAAACGTCATTGTAGCCAGCACTACATAATTCGAAATACCCATACTAAAACCGCACTCGACGGACGACACTGCGATAGGCTACGTTGACGGCGGTTGAGCGTTTTAGTATGGCGATTTAGCATGTCTAGTATGGATCTGACAGAATACTGCGATATTTTTGCGCTCCATCGTGCGACAAGTGTGCGATCCACCTATGATTCAATCTATCAGAGGACCCGGCAATCACTTAAGTACCAGTTTCTCTCCTACTGACGCGGTTTATACCCAATCTCATGGGACTCAAATGAAGAGCTTCAAGGGTGCGGGGGAGAATTTGAGACACATTTGCGGGTAGTTCAGTCGCTGAATAACTATTTTAATCCTGGTGAAAAGCCCTGACCTAGCACTGGTTACTGTCACTTCCATTCCAGTCCACCATTCCACTATAAAGCGTCGCGCGTCGCAGCGTTATCGCAACGTTGTCCATCGAGTGCGGTTTTCGTATAGGGAGTGACGTTTCTAGTATGGATCTGACAGACCGCTGCGAAATTTTAGCACTCCGTCGTGCGTTAAGTGTGCGATCTGCCATAGTTACATAGGTACCTGTTTTATTAACATTGCAAAAAACTATCCTGGTTGCCTGGAAGATATTACTAGTGTAGCAATAAAGGCAACAATTGTAGCATTTTTTTTGGGTATTATTTTCGGTGTATTTTTCTATCGTACAATAATAAACATTTGATTTGATTTACTTATAGGTACACGCAGTCCTTAACCTTGACATCCATAACAGTCCACTGCTGGGCATGGGCCGTGAATTGTGTGTGTGTGTGTGTGTGTGTGTGTGTGTGTGTGTGTGTAAAGCCACCATTTGTACCATTTTTTTATGTGTAAGCTTTTCTGTGTGAGACTCTACACTTGGTCAAAAATATAACAACATAGTTATCAAGTACCTGTAAGTAGATAATATTTATATTTTTATAAAAAAAAAAACGATAATCACACCTACCATTAGAAAGTCATGAAAACTTGACAACTGCTCGACATCCATTGACCCTCTAATAGAAGAGTGCGATCATTAAAACCTACTTTAGGCCGATAATGTATGCGCAGACACGCATGCCAGCCCGCGAGCTGCGGGAGGATCGCACACACGCAGCACGACATTGCGGTTATTGACAACCACCCCACAAATGGCCGTGTGGTGCCGGCTTAGAGTAGCATCACTCTTATTCTACCTGTGGGTGTCGTCTAAGGGATGAAACCATGCAACGGGCAGCAGCGTTCTTTGTGAATATCTACAATACCTTACACTGCGCCCGCCAATCCGCCTACCAAGCGTGAGTATGGCAATATCCCCCAATTTTTGGGAAGCCCATGTCCAGCAGTGGACTTTTGTGGCTGTAGACGTAGTAGTAGTATACAAATGACAACTTCTGACCGCCACAATTCAATATGCCGTGTGATGCTGGCTTAGAATACCATCCGCCCATTCCTTTCCGTGGGTGAAAGAAGCAACTAAGGTACTCGGGGGTGCATGACGAGTTGTGTTGCATTACAGTTTTAGGCTGTAACATCACTAATACACATCATCTGAATATTTTGTCAGACGTGGCGGTAGCGACCGCACTAACGCTTTTTTACCCCGCAAGGGATAAAGTCGTGAAGTGTGTGTGTGTACATTTTGATGCAGAGCCGAGTGTCATGATGATATCTGGTTTTGAATGGGATGTTGTAAAATCAAGTCAAAAAACCGTAACTGGCAAAACTTCTGAAAAATATGTGGCGCATGTGAGGGCAACTTTAAGGAGAATACAAGCTAGGTAGATATATAAATCAAAGAGGTCAAAAAGCTAAGCTAATTCAGCTAGTAACATAGAAATAATTATGTTAGGAAATTGTGCAAGCTCTAGCAAAAAAATAATAAAGACACAGTTACGGAAAAATATTTTTTAACGGGATGCTGTAACTATACGATGTTTCTTTTCTTATGAAATCGGCAAATTGCGTATCATTCCGCCACAACTATCTCAGTTCCCAAAAACTGCGAAATTGGCAATATCCAAATATCGCAAACTGACACACAAAGCTACACCGCGTCGTAATATATCAAATATAGAATATATCAACTCGTCAGCTTTATTTGGCCAATTCCCATCCCGTCGCCGGAGCAATTGGCAATTCGTGTTTGGCCAATTTTCGTTTGGTGCTCATGCCGCGAGCGAGGCAAGCGAGGCGAGCAGGCGATTAGGTTAGCGAATGTGGCGCTCGTTTTGACGGCTGCTTACCCCGCGAGGCGCTCCCGGCCAATTCTCGGCACTCAGAGCGTGTCGCGAGGAAATTGGGTGACGCGGCAATTTTGAACAAGCAAATTAGATATATGAAACAAGCTAAATTATTTTCGTTTGCTTCGATGAAATATGAACATGATATCAATCTTTCTTTCTTTTCGTGTGGGACACCGAGTCGTCCAACGACCCAGTGAACCCTAGTGCCAGAATATTTCAACCGCCTTCTACGAGTAGAATCAGAATCAGAATACAAGAAGCAGGCTTCTGACATGGTTGTGTAGCGACCGCCGTCTAAGTGATCATAGACAGCAACCGGGACCTACGGCTTAACGTGCCATCCGAAACACGTAACCATCTTTCTTACGGACAATCAGGTGGTTCAGCCCGCAATGTACTTACCAGACTGGGAACAAATTCACAAAGTGATTAATATAAACTTTGTGAATGACCCACCGAGAATCAAACCCGGAACCTTTCCGTGGCAGGCAGTCGCATCACCAATGCGCCACATCGGTCGTCAACCTACTTAAGTTCGTAAAACTTGTCACCGGTGTGTCAGACGACACGCCAGCATTTCTTTTAACGGGATTAGCGTGTCAGATTGGCAATCTCGCGGTGGCTCATTTCCCCTGCCCTCCCCCTACCTGACTTATGATTGCCTGGTAAGCACATACCAATTCCTACACTTCGATTTACTTACGTAGCTTATGCAATAATCGAATATCTTTCGTCCTAAAGTGTAGTTACCACCGTGCAGACAAAATGCGACTTGTATTGCAATTCCTTAGAGATTCATACCTACTATCTACACTCATCATCATCATCATCATTTCAGCCGAAAGACATCCACTGCTGAACATAGGCCTCCCCCAAAGATTTCCAAAGTGAACGATCCTACGCAACTTGCATCCACTGGCGTCTAGCGATCTCCACCAGATCATCTGTAGACCTTGTTGGAGGCCGTCCAACACTACGTCTTCCGACTACGCCACTATCTACACGACAGTAAAGAATTTGTGTCTCTGTAGAGCTTAGAAAATCGTTTGTAGTCTTTTTCGTAGAAAAGATAATATTTCTTCCGGAAGAAGGTAGGTATAGTAAAGTTGTGAACTGCAATACGAACTTATTTTATTTTAAGTAAACGAACAAAGTAAGCTAAATGTATAAGCGCTTCATTATTTATGCCTTTTAACCTAATCAGCGAGAGATATTGGCAATCTCGCGGAGATCTCTTCTGCCTTCTGATTGCCTGGTACCTCTCGAGTCACGTTGAAATCTCCAAACACGATTTGTTTACGTTTACGTCATGTGTACGGGGAGGAAACGTAACTACGTAGATTCGTGATAATGCTACGTGCGGAATTTTATGAAATAGGCATTTTTCATTTTTTTTTTCTTTTTTTTTTCTAGTCGCTGGAAAGATGGCGCTTTGCTTGGTATGTTACCGCAAAGAACGGAACGTAATATTTTATTTTTTGTTTTTTTGAAACTTGGACTCGGAATCATTTGGAATGAAAGTATCAATGCATGCCAGACTGTCAGTCAGTGTTGCAATGTTTATATTTTAATGTTTTGGCTTTGGAATCTAGTAACATAGTCAGTTCAACGCCATCTACCGAGTTCTTGGAATATTGTATTTTTTTAATTCTCAAAGATAAAACCTCCTATTATGGTTGGTTCTTGTGTGAAATAGCGTTATACTTACTCGAAAAAGATAGGAGCGAGAGAAGAAAAGAGGTATACAAGCATATACCCAAATGAAAAATGCATCTAAAAATAAGCCAATTAAAAAGAACGTACACGGAAAGCTTTCAGAGATAAAGAAGTAAATAATAAAACAAAGAATTTTACCTGAATATTGTGAGTATAATTGTCGAACTGCTACTTTTACATGAAACAAACGAAAAAATAACAATTAAAATTATGAAAATACGAAGAAAGGTGTAGAGTAAATTATATACAGTGAGAGTAATCTAAAAGCATAGATTTGAAAAGTTATAAAATATTTGCGAAAACATAATTAATATTATTCATGGATAATGTTGTTCGCAGAAAATTGCAAATATTTACAGAAAATCGGACCTCCGATACAAAATTATCAACCAACCAAATCAAATTGTATGGGATGTCCAAAAAAATTTTCTTATATTTCGTCTTATGTTTATTGGGGAAAGTAGTTCAGTTTTATGGGCTGATTCATCACTTAATATTTTTACACCTTATATGACTTAGAAGAGAATTCGCCATTATTAAATTAATACTAATTTGGTAGTATTCACCTACGGGCCGTATTATACCTATCTTACAATTACAACCCCATATCGCATTACAGTGGTTGGTTCTCACAACGCGCAGGTGTTAACAAAAATCGAGCAAAACCTCGTCCCATTGAGACCTGGTCTCCACAATGCTGATTGCGACGAGCCTCGGAACCTGCTTTGTCGAGGATATTATGATCAGCGACCGCAGTTTTTTATTTTTACCCGAAACGAACAACGGTATTGAGAAGCTCTTTTTTTGAGGACGCGTCAGAGAGTGTGAAATTATGACAGATAAATTTGATAATGCGAGTTTATTAATCGTTCATAATTATAAGAGACTGTGAATCTGGTTCCGCGGAAGACCAGCGCTTTGAGAGTGCTGTATAAGTACTCTTAAAGCATTACCTTTTTGTTACCCTTTTGTTTATATCTTTTTTTAATGACTGGCATATTTGGTAACTGCTGTATTTGGTAACAAATAAACATTTTTTCTTTCTTCTTTCTTTCTTTCTATATGAAGTTACAAAATAACATACATACACATATCACGCGTCCAACGCTCTGCCTACCCTGCAAGGGATAATAGCGTGATATATGTATGTATGTATAATCTAGTGATTTAAGAAACTCTAATTAAAAGTATTGGCCGTGTGGCGCCGACTTAGATAGCATCCACCTATTTGTATAGGTGTGTGTGGAGAGATTGACTGAAGAATGAATCCAGGGAATGGCCAGCAGCGTTCCCTGTGAATGTAACACCTTGGCTGGTACTGTGCATCCCAATGCAACTGCTTAGCGCGGTGAATATAGGTCCATGTCCAGCAGTGGACTATTGAGTTTCAGTTGAAAATTCATTCTATAAGGTGTATCAATATTAGCTGCAAATATTTTAAGGGGTGAACCGGTGCATGAAACAGAACAACTTTCCCCAAGAATCATAGGTGGAAATATGAAAAATTTTTCGACCTCGCATACAAAATGTAGCAGCCTAGCGAATCAAATGTATGGGAGGTCCAAACTTTTGTCGTATTTCGACCTATGTTACTTGGGGAAAGTGGTTCAGCTTCATGGGCTGATGCACCCCTTAAAATATTTGCAGCTATTTTTTTACACCCTGTATGTCTTTATAAAACAATCAAAAGCAAGACTAAATGAAAAAATGTAACAATCCAAAAAACTTTACAGCAGCAGTAGCCATCACTAGTTGAGAAGCTCGTAATTAAAATTCTTGTTTTTCTTCGTCGGCTGCAGCTGGCAACACTGGCGCAGTCGGCGGTTGGCAACACTGGTGATCAACATTGTCGCTTTAATTAAGACCATTGTTTCCTACAGCCTTCTACCTACTTATACAGGGGCATACGAATGAAACGCCAAGCAACCCGAACAGAGGCCAATGATAACTCCTATAAGTACTGATTTACTGAGGATTTTTCCTCAGAGTCAATAATGTCCATGTGTAATGTATGTAATGTGAGTATAAGTATACTTCGTGAATTGATAAAACTCATGACTTTGTACATTTATGACAAAAATGTAGTAAAAAAAATTTCTTCGACAATAAAATCACATTAATTCAAACTCTATTCTCGTAAGGCTGATCGCACACTTAACGCACGACGGCCCGCTAAAATATCGCAGCATACTAAAATAAAAATGTCACCCTCCATACTAAATCCGCACTCAACGGTCGACGCTGCGATATTTTAGCGGTCCGGCGTGCATTAAGTGAACGATCCGCCTAAAGAGTAGGTACCAAAATATTAGTTCTTTCTGCTCTAACTTCCAGTTACTTGTATAAAATAACCATATTGAAGATAACGCTGCTCTAGAAAAGTCAAATTACAATTAGGTATGTATTAGTGTTTTAACGTAATATTATTTATTAAACTAGGTATATTGGTTTATCTTAATAACTGTTTGAAGTTAACTGGAGAACCCGTTTTTATTGATATCTTGACCAGTAACTGTTTTTTAGTAGCATTTTCAGTAAGACCTGGTATAAATATAGTAAATAGGTAACTACCCAATGAATGTGTTAATTAATGAGTAGTACCAATGAAGCCTCTGAGTAACAGCACAGTAGGTACACATTACAGTAGGTACACAGTAACACAATACATCTCAATTAGTGATGCGACAGTGTGTTTGCTCGATCATCTTTGTTACGCTGTATACTGTATCTACTAGTACAGTCGCGAGCAAAAGTAACTATATAATTATGTATTTATGACTGCGCTGTGGAAAGAAATAAACTTTTTATCAGAGAGAGAGCAGAGCAATGCTACAGGGGATCCCTATGAATAATTAGAATGGTTGCGATTGGTTTACACATGCTAGAACACAATTCAATGTACAAAACACACAAAAATAAATATGTTACTGAGAGAAAATGCAATGAGTCAGAGTAAGTTCTTTTAAGATTTTCTTTTTTTATGCAGAATACAGCACAATTTATGAGTAATTAATTAAGTTTTAGCGCATAGCACATGCTTGAGAATCTTTAAAATTAGCCAGTCATGAAAATAACAATTTTTTTATCAGGTAGAAGTAATTACATACGTACATACATATATAAATCACGCCTTTGTGAGGTAGGCAAAGCGTTAGCGACCGTAAGCTTACGGCCGTTATCGCCACATCCGACAAGTATTGCGGGCCCTTTCAGATGATTCGTGTATCACTATAGGGTTGTCAGCCTGTCGCCTAAAACTGTAATACACATGAAACCCTCGAGTCCCTTAGATGCGTTTTACAACACCCGCGGGAAGAATTGGGATGATGCTATTCTAAGCCGACATCACACGTCAAAATAGAAGTAATAAATACGAGAAAATCTATTTTAAAAAAAAATCCATTGATTCCACTTTCGCTACTGACTTATACCACAGCCTGTACGCAATAAAGACGGCCGTAATTATGCATATTGTTCCATCATGTTATTAAGCTGTCCGTTTGTTTGTTTGTCACGTGTATTTGTGTTAGTTATTTGCGTCACAATATTCAAAATACAAAAAGGTCATTTAATTACGAAATTGACGTACTAAGTACTTGATAACGTAGTTTGAAATGTCATGCGATATTTTAGCGCTTCGTCGTGGATCCGCCTTACTGACGCGCTAAAATGCGCAGCGTCGTGCGTTAGATATAGGTAGGTATGAAGAGTGAATGATATAATAAGCTATTGTGAATAGTGAGGCAGCCTGAAGCGAGCTGTTCAAGCTAGTAAATAAAAGCTAAACGCAGGAAACCTTCGGGAAATCATTTTCGGGGCGAGTAGGGTAACCACACTCTCAGAGGCTTAGAAATAAATAAAAATATATAGTCATACAAAAACAAACGAACAAAACAAACATATATCACGTCTTTATCTCTTACGGGGTAAGCAGAACGTTAACGGTCGTTAGATTCTATTGGACCAGTATTAAGGGGTAAAAACGGTATTAAGGGCTAAAAACGTATTGCTTATCACATTCTAAATCTTTAAAAAGGTCAAATCTTGGCCTCTCTACAGCGCTACCCGCGGGGCTCGTTACTCCGAAGGGTCCGGGGCCCCCCCGGCAGAGGGAAGGGGGGGGGCAGGGTGAGGTATTTTCCGCAATTTTTGAAAACGATATTGTTGTGTTGCGTACAGAGGGGAGGGGGGCAGGTTATACGCGAGGGCGATATCCCAATTTGCCTGAGAAGTTAATGATTGCACCGCGGTAACAAATATCACATGTGATTGGGAATTCGTTAGTTTAGTATTTTACTGTAATTTTTGTTGGTTTGGAATGAATACTCAATTTTTTTTTTTTAATTGTACCTTTTTCCTTGCGGCTTGCTGCGGTGGCGTAGGCATGTGCTACGAAAGCATAAAAATGTTAAATAAGGTGTAAAAATATTAGCTGCAAATACTTTAACAGGTGAATCAGCCCATGAAACTGAATAACTTTCCTTAAGGAACATAGGTCGAAATATGAGAATGATTTTTGGACCTCCCACACAAATTGACTTGGTCGGTAGGTAGTTTTATACTAGGAGATCCAAAAACTTTTGTCATATTTCGATCTATGTTCCTTGGGAGAAGTTGTTCAGTTTCATGGGCTGATTCACCCCTTAAAATATTTGCAGCTAATATTTTTACATCCTGAATGTTAACGAATTACCATGGTGTGCATCGTTATTGAAAAATAAATTCAATGTATTATTTCCAAAGTAAAAAAAAAACTTTTCTTATATAACCTGCTTGCGAATTAATTTTTTTAAACAATATTTTGTTTTCTTTTGTAACATTCTATTATTTCTTTGAAACAACATGCCTACGAACGAGCTAATGATGCGCCACAATTATATTTTTTCGCGTCCGTGCGTCGGTGAGCACGGTGGGATGTGCGCGTTCGCTCGGAACGGTTTAATGCGCACATATAACCAGCGAATTAGAAATTTACAACTTGCTCAAGAAAATATGTCATCTTAATCCAAATTATTTTGTGTTTTTGAGTAACCGCTCAACCACTGTTGACGCAGCGTTATCGCAGTGTCGTTCGTCGAGTGCGGTTTTAATATGGAGAGTGACGTTTATAGTATGGACCTGACAGACCGCTGCAATATTTTAGCGCTCCGTCGTGCGTCAAGTGTGTTCCTCGCCTCGTTCTGTAGTCTGGAACTCAAAGTACCCAGCATTCAAAAGTTTTTATAGTATTTTCAATGTCATCTAATTTTAATTCTTTGACGAGAGCGTCGGTGATAAGTGGTTAGGACACCAGTCTTACAATCGTGAGACCCGAGTTTATTCTCTACCATCTACCAATTTGTTTTTACTGACGTACAGTTACCGGCTGATCTTACGGTGAAGGAAAAACATCGTGATTAAATCGACATTCAAATTAAATTTTAATTCAGATGAGATTTGAATGTGACAACCTAGGATTCGGGCCAGTTTAGCCTTCGGGTTGTAGACATTGCAGAAGTCAGATTGCAGTCGCACTGTGTAAAAACTTGGTTCCACGTCAAATCCCCTAGATTAGGTAGCCGACCCCGACAGAGAAACGGGATAAGGCAAGGAGAATGATGATCTAATTTTAATTCCAGCACCAATCCTCTCATTCAATCACAAACATAAAACTTGAAGACTATACTTCTAACCTCCCCTCCGGGGCAGCGGCGCGTGAAAATATAATGGTTGGGTAATATTACAGCTTTCTTACGGCGGGCTTTCCCGGGGGAGAGGGGGGGGCAGCCCGCCGGGGGAACACCCCCGGAGGCGGGGCGGGGCCGGACACTGCGACTGCCACTTAGGTAATAAGGTATTGGCTTCTTTCCGTTTGGATTACAAGCATATAAGAAGGTTTGTATTGTAAGACGGAAAGGATTGGCTGCCGACCAAGTATCGATCGCGCTCGAGATGTTGGGGTAGAGAAACATTTGAATTAGATTTGAGTCTTTGTTATTTTGTATATCACAATGATACTACACAACATTCGGTTCTTTAAACCATTTTAGTTTCGT
This sequence comes from Keiferia lycopersicella, assembly GCA_029255805.1. Classification (NCBI taxonomy): domain Eukaryota; kingdom Metazoa; phylum Arthropoda; class Insecta; order Lepidoptera; family Gelechiidae; genus Keiferia; species Keiferia lycopersicella. Next base: position 14,908,642 of record JARACZ010000011.1, on the reverse strand, counting down.
TTGGGTAAAGAAACCACCGGCGGTTACACTAATAGATTCATAAAATCTTTTTTGCAATGACTGATTTTAACGAACAAAAAGATTAATGTAAACCACTTTGAAAGAAATAAATAATAATAATAAAATGAAAGATATTTGACAATCGCCAATAACCACTGTTTATCCGAAAATCAATCCGAAAAGCGGTTAAAGTAAATAAATATTAATTCGATTGCTAATCCAAAACTGATTCGCCAATCAGTAGGTACAAACATTGGAGCAAACCCTTTTAGCAAATCGTAATCCAATTATAGACGAGCCCAAACCGACAGCGAATTGAAACCAACAATTTCACGATTAGAACAAGAGCACCCCCCCCCCCCAATCTCCCACTGCCCCCCCAATTTCCCACTGCCCCCCTCAACTCTAAAGCTACTAATCGTATAATGAATTAAGCACCGTTAGAACGACCAATTTCATTTCCGTCTGTTCGATAATAGACCGTATTTTCAGTGTTGTAGAGTTTAGGTAAAACAGCCGAAATATCAAAGTGGAAGACCCATTAGCAATTATAATAGACAGTATAATAAGTGCCTGCTGATTACGAGGTTCGAGAGACGGGCTTCGTCTCGGCGATTTCTTTTTTTTTTCTTTTCGTGTGGGACACCAGGTCGTCCAACGACCCGATGACTCTAGTGTCAGAATTCTTCAACCGCCTTCTACAAGTAGCAGGCTTCTGACATGGTTGTGTAACGACCGCCGTCTAAGTGATCATAGACAGCAATCGGGACCTACAGCTTAACGTGCCATGCCATCCGAAACACGGAACCATCTTACTTACGGACAATCGGGTGGTTCAGCCCGCAATGTCCTAACCAGACTGGGAACAAATTCACATAGTGATAAATATCAACTTTGTGAGTGACCCACCGAGAATCGCACCCGGGACCTTCTGCTTCAAAGGCAGTCGCACTACCACTGCGCCACATCGGTCGTCTCGGCGAGGTGATGACGTCACGTCAGGTACCTACCTGCTTCTTGTTACGCTGATGAAGAGACTGGCTCCCGGCTGCCCCGAGAGGACGCTTGTTTCAGAACCTACTGGCAGGTTCAATTTGTAAGAATCAGTAAAAAGAAAACATTTTTTGTCAATGACAATAGTCATTTTGTACGGTTTCTGTTTTTACCCTTGGTCGAGCATATAACGCTATAAGAGGAGAGGAGAAACTAGTATTCCAAGAACTCGATAGATGGCGTTGCACTGACTATGTTACTAGATTCCAGTGTAGATTCCAAAGACAATAGATTAAAAAAAAATATTGCAACACTGACTTGACAGTCTGGCATGCACTGACACTTTCGTTCCAAATGAGTCCGAATCCAAGTTTAAAAAAAATTATATTACGTTCCGTCTTTTGCGGTAACCTACCAAGCACAGTGCCATCTATCCAGCGACTAGAATAATAATAAAAAAAAAGAATATTCCCTAGTTCGACTTAGTTTTTTTAATGATTTGAAGATCATTATTTTATCAGACTGTGAAACTGTCGGTTGCTTTGGACAAGACCACAAAATAATTGTATGTATAAATATTTAATGCATCTATAAGTACCGACTTGTACTATGTAGGCCTATATACATTAGATGCGTACTTTCTCGACTAATTGATTGTAACACGATATTGGTTGAGGGCGGCTCATCTCATCTCAACTCATCGCGGTCTTCGATCCAATCTATTAACTTGAATATCAAGTAGATAGCGTACATTTAAGTTGTATTGCTTGCAGCTATATAGATGTGTAACATATTTTTTTTGTAGGTCATGCAAATCATAATAGGAGGTTTTCTTTATGAGAATAAAAAAAAACTAGTATTCCAAAGACTCGATAGATGGCTTTGAACTGCCTATGTTACTAGATTCTAATGTAGATTCCAAAGTCAAAAGATAAAAAAAAAACAAAGCAGCACTGACTGACAGTCTTGCATGCACTGACACTTTCGTTCCAAATGAGTCCGAGTCCAAGTTTAAAAAAAAAAACAAAGAATAAATATTACGCTCCGTCTTTTGAGGTAACATATGAAGCACAGCGAAATCTATCCAGCGGCTAGATTATAATTTTAAAAAAATAAGAGAAAATTCCCTATTTTGACTAAATAGCAGAAATACACGTCAAACTGATATGACATCGCCATCAATATTGATGACGATGAAGTCCTCGTATCTCTCATCAGGGACATAGGGCTCGAAGAAGAGATTTCCACTGCTGCCGATCCTGTGCCTTTAGGTCATTATGCGTTTAGGACATTATGAGCCGCGTTTACACTAGGTTCATAAAAATTGTTGTGAGTAATAGAAAAATGTACTCATCCTACATTTTTTCTTTTTTACAATGAATCATAGATACTTGACCATCAAAAAGATAAATGTAAAAATTACTACTTTGAATAAATGATTTGAGTTTGAATTTGAGTTTATGCGTCGGGACGCTATACATATACCTAAAGTGAGTATCGAAGGCGATTATTTTAATTTTGTAAGATTTTCGATCTATAAGCCGTTAAGCCCTTCACTCAACGACTGCATTTTCTGCTATAAAATAAACATAAAGATAAGTAAGTTCATGTCGAGTCAGGTTAAATTCTAATAAAACCGTAATTGTTTATTTAACAATTCAAAACAGATTTGTAAAGATTGTTGCACATGACGAAAACCTTAGTTTTTTCCGCATCGCTTCCGTTCGGCGCTAACCGTAACCCAATATGATCGAGTGTTGACAGCCGGCAAACCTCAGACAAACCTCTGACACGGTTTTTGTCTCGTAATAGCGTGTTAGGTTATTAAACATGATGGCGGCGGCAACAAGCTTCTCGTTTACACGAAACATTGGACCACTCAGACAAGAGAGAACTTAAGACGGAGCACTGGAAGCTAATAAATGAAGCATTATTTCATTAGTGGTTAGAGTTTACTTTAGTTGACTGCGGCTGCACCAGAAGGTTCGTCATGTGACTGTAATATTAGCAAAAGTAGAGCCATATTTATCAGCCAGCCATCTGGCCAGCCCCGAGTCAGTGACTTTATTTTTTGTTTTTTATCCCACTCGTGCCGCTTTTCTACTTGGAACATAAAATTGTTATAAAAAAGAGAAAATTGTGACTAACTTATTTCTTTAGTGACAGCATTGTATTGTAAATTCCTGACATCCTATAAGCATTCGTTGTGAATCTACTTGGAAATAAACGATTGATATCTTGAAATCTCAGCCATAGTACCTAGAAGGTAGGCAGGCATTGGATTCAAGACCTACGAAGTTCGTAGGATCTTTTCTCCCAGTTGTTCTGTTTGTTTTTATTTGATGTTAAAATTGGCTGATTGACTAGAGATTGTTTATCCTTTAAGATTTGATCCTATGCTTTAGTTTAAAACTGATTCTATTCTATTCAAACTGATTCTGGCTGTGGTTGGTCAGTTCATGACGACATGATTGTTATTCGTTGAATAACAGATACGTTCCATGCGAAGCATAGTTTTTTGCATCCGTGAGCTCTATCTTCTGAAATCTCTAACATTGTATAATCTAAATAGCAGGATCGCGGGAGGAGTTGCCGTAGTTTTGGCCTCATTTGTTTATCAGTTAAGCTCCATCTTCCTAATTCTGTAGTCTGAGACTTAGCATGTTTTCCTGTCAAATGAAGACGAGGCGCGAGTGTCGCCGACCAATCCCCACCTTCTCCCTCCTTATTAAGCTTAGATAAGACACATTTTCCTTCAATCATACGAAGTGGCGCGTCACTAATGTTGTGTGATATTATTACCACTGAAATTGCCGGTTCTTTCGCCTTATGAAGCTGAGTTTAAGGTACATTTTGGCTTGGAACGTGGCAGTACAAAGTTGGTCGTATGGTGTTGTATCGAATGTCTAACGCCGCGGCTGCTAAGTGGCGACAACTTGTAACAACAAGCAGTATATTAACTTGCGGTTTTCTACTGATTTACTCTGTGTCAAATTACAACAGTGTGAAGTGTTATTGTATTTGATTTGAACAAGATTGAACATTATTTTGTTGTTACAGCAAATAAGTAGACCAGTCTATTCAATTGATCGGTAAAAACCAAAATATTACACGCGTTTTAGTCACCGTTAGCTTTTATTCCTATAAAACAAACACTTTCAACTACAATCAAATGAGTGAAGTGAAATTTTATGTTCAGAAATCAATACAGACGATTTCATAAATTTAATTGCCAACATTTTACATGACTGCCCAGTGCCCACGAGTCTCTGGGAATCTTTAGAAACGGCTTGTCGCACACACACACAAATCACGCCTTTATCCGCTTGTACGAACTTAAATAAATAGCCTTATTAATAGATTCATATTTAATTTGTTAACTACGTAGATATTTTGGTAATAACCGTTAGGTGACTTGACTTTGTCAGGTTTCCATTTTCACCTTTCAATTTTATTATGGATTTTTTTAATTTTTTGTTAAACCCAAAACTTGCGAGGATGCTCTACATCTCCCAACCGGAATCCACCTTCTACAAATTGAATAAAAGTTAATACAATCTTTACATGTGTCCCGTGTCATGCCGAGTGGCAAGTGCCAAATGACAAGTAGCAAAAGTGGCAAGTGGCAAGTCCGAGTGTTGCACAAACACGCGACTAATTGTGATGGTGTTGGGTTACAGAGTGGTGGTAGTGGTGTGGGAGATCGCATGTGGTGAGGAAGTCGGAAGACCGGTTGCAGAAATATTATCCGCCTTTTAGTTTTGTCGGTTAATCTCACTGATGCGTTTTAGTGAAGAAGCAGATGACCAGAAAAAATAAAAAATATTAACTTGAAGATGTTTAACTCGTATAGTTGGAGTACAAAAGTTTGTAGATAGCATAAATCTTGCTACTTATAGTTTGCATTCTATGAATAAAAGAGTTTTTTATTTGAACACAATACTTTGAGACTAATGTAAGAATTCGAATTTTGAAAGGTAACAACACCACCGATTCGTTCCTTAAAACAAAATGGCTGAAGTTTACTTTGGCTCTGGCTAAACATTCCTCTTCCTATTGTTGAAGCATGGTCATTGGACCAATGAAGTCAAGAACCGTTCGAGATGACTTCACTCTCATTCCGAACCCACCTTTGCCATTGTCGACGGCACATAATAGGACCCCTAATTTTAAAATTAAAAATGGCGGCTGAATCTAAACAAAGGCAGCCGAATGGCGCACGCATTGTTTTAGAAACAAAATACCGCGGCCATGACGGCGAAACGTCAAATCTACGCGGCATACACCCCGCGGCGTTCCAAATATGAAATTCCCGCGTGGAAATGGCGGAGCCGCGGAGGCAATTTTTACAAATGGCTGCCGGAGGGAGCGGCAGGTGGTTTATTTGCGCGCGCTTTTCACTTGAAAGTACGAAAACACACGCGATACTTCATAATAGCCTTCTAGTCACCAAAAACAAAGCATGACAAGACAAAAGCTCTTACCAAATTAAGTAATTCGAATACCCTCGAAACATCTTTATCTCGACCTCTCTAATTTGCATTTAGCAAGATATTTTGTAAAACCCGCGTCCTAAGCAAATTCCTTCTCCAGGAGTGCTACAAACGTCGGATTCCCTTCAAATAGGTAATCCAATAGCTACTTTGCAGTTGTTCAAATAGAGTTGAGTTTCCGGTGATTAGAAAATTGGCGTAGGTCGTATGGTTGGTACAGTGTGAGCGACTGCGCGCTGGTGTTTGGCATTTGGCGGATTCATTACTGAGACAAAAGCGGGGGTGAAGGGAGCTTGAGGGGAGAGGGGAGTCCCTCGTGAGACCCCCCTTTCCTTCCCCGCACCACAGCCACTTTCCTAAATCACCAACAAATGTGTTGCAAGCTATTTGTTCCCGAGGTTAGATTCTGTTTAGCACTAAAAAGGTTAAGAACCAAAGAAGTTACTGACCTGATAGATGCGGTTGGTTGCTAGGGCTGTACGGAGACTTGATTTGGGGGAAACCTGGAACAATAATGTGGAGATTAGGAAACTCGGTACATGACAGGGAAAAAAAATAGTTGTATTGGGAAAACTATTGTTCAAAAATACTAATCCCATTCATAGTTTTTAAAAATATTTAAGTTGAGTATTATTAAACAGTAATCAAAACTAAAAGTTATTTTTTGACGTCAGCCAAAATAGTGTATTGTGACGTCATAGTACAATGTTTTCATAAACAATGTAGTTTTTAGTCGCTTTTAAAAGTAGCTCATTTGATCTGTTGTCATTCAATGTACCCAGTAGTAAATCTGTATTTGACAACTTCAAGTCATAATCGACTATATTTGAGCAAGTAAACTAATCAAACTACTTGAAGATGCCTATGAGGTGAATTTATGCTGGATATTGTTATTCACTCTATGCAATGCCACTTTATGTTGATCTGTAAAATGGGTAAGTCAAAATGTTGCTGATACTGAACCCGAGAGTAATTCACTACGTTACGTTACTAATTTTGAATTAATAAGCAAAATTGAATTCACATTTTACAATACGTCAATCAATAGAGTAATGGAATAAACAAAGGAGCATATTGATTGATTCAAACAAACGGAGAACAAACAAATAAAAACAATTCAGCTGCGAATTCTGCAAAACATGACAACTATTTATTTGTAATCTGTGACGAGAGGACAATGGAGCGAAATCGTAGACGGAACCGTTTTTGAGAACATCTTACTCGTGACAATAATGGTTTCAGAATATAATTTCTTAAAAAATAAAAGGCTTGAAATAGGTGGTGTGTACATACATATTTATCCCGTGCGTGGTAGGCAGAGCTATAATGGCAGTAACAATACAGTTGCTGTCGCTATGTCTGACAAATATTGAGGGCCGTTTCAGATAATAAGTGTATAAGTGTGTCAAATTGTCAGCCTGTCGCCTAAAAATTGTTCTACATAACCCTCAAGCCCAACACATCCTCGAGATAAAACAATATTAGAATACATTTTTTATAAGAAAAGAAAAGAATAGTAGCTAATGTTTTGCTTCAAAAATTTTATATTAAAAAGATTACGTAACGTACCTACATAATATTCAAATAACTGCGCCTCAAAATAGATTTTTGGTTCTTTATTCATGATTTTCAGTATAAAATGTGACTCGTGTCATTTTATTAGATACATACATCTGCCTGCTAAAAGTTTTGCTGAAAAAAAAAATTGAAACCAACCGACACAATTAAAGTGCCAACCAAGGCAAAGAAATACTTTTTATTTCTATTTTTTTATTTCTATTTTTTTATTTCTATTCTAAACGATCTAATTTAATCCCATTTGCGAAATCTAAACAATGGCTTGCAGACACAATCCAAATTGCACGTTCAAACTGTTTCACGCTACCGTTACATACTTTCACGCGATTATGATAACTGTTTCCTGTCACATTATGGCATTCAACAATGGTTTGACAGGTCGTTCCGCAGTGCACGCAAGTTTATTTATCTTGTGAGTGTAATTGAGGAAGTTTGTAAGTGGAAGTCTTGCACACATTGTTGAACGGACGGCAGGTGTGGTATCTTAGGTCAACGCTTCCTATACCTACCCTCAAGTTGGTATGTATCAATTTATGTGAACCACTTTCACATCATAGATTTTTTTATAGGTAAGTACCTTCTACTGACAGATAGAAGTACCTACTTAGGTTAAAAACAACTGAAAAAATTAACAAGATCATAAAACGAATCAAAACGTTTTGTACACACGAAAATGAATTAAGTACATAAATCTGTAGGTAGGTTTGGTTATACATATTGAAAGAATAAATAGGAAGTGAACTACATTAAAAAGTTTTATTATAATGTCAAATTCATATTTTATATCAATCCTGTAATGTAAGACCTAGCTAAACCAAAATAAACGACAAAATTCAAGACATTTTCACCTAACATCTCAATCTTCAAACCACTTCTCCCAAGGGTGTTTTTTCACCATGTTTACGGCTGGCAACCCACGGTTCATTGTGTGTTTTTTGCCGCGATTAGAGCACAATCGGTCACCCGATATCTGCTTACCTTCGCGTCACCGGGGCGGTCTGTTGTGTATAGAGGGACCACTTTGCACCATTTCACAGATGGGAAAGGACTATTAGAAAACGCGTTCAAAGGCGGATCGCACACTTAACGCACCGCTAAAATATCGCAGCGGTCTGTCAGATCCATACTAGAAACGTCACTCCCTATACTAAATCCGCACTTGACGGACGACGATGAGATAGCGCTGCGTCAACAGCGGTTGAGCGGTTTTAGTATCGGGATTGACATTTCATGGATTTGACAAACCGCTGCAATATTTTGCGCTCCGTCGTGCGTCAAGTGTGCGATCCGCCTAAGGTCCGTATTTGTAAATCGCACTCAACTCTGAGATCGATCTCAACAGCTATTTTGACAAATGTCAATCAATACTAACGGCATCTCAAAGTCGCACTCAAGATCAATCTCAGAGTTGAAAATCCTCCAGCTTCTACTATTCTACGTCAAAGCTTACATCACAAGCTCAATAACGTTTGAACTATCCAATCAAATGAGGATGCTTCTCGTGCCCTAATTAAGGCGTAATAAGACGTCAATCTGTATTGGGTTCCCGCTACGATTAATTAATACAAACGTTTAACTAATTTAATTGTCCTCACTCCGCGCTTGACAGCCCTGACAGCGGTAACATAGGGTTGGCACTTCAATATTTTTCGAGTGTTCAAGTGCAGAGTTTTCTGCTACATATGCCTTCCTATTCTAGGATCATCACCATTACCAGCCACATTAGCTCACTGCTGAACATGGGGTTCCCCTATTGAGGGGAATTTGTAATACTCATGGGCTTCACGGCCAGATTTGCGGGTGCAGTGCAAGATGTTGCATTCACAGGAAACTTTGGTGATCGCACACTTGACGCACGACGGAGCGCTAAAATATCGCAGCGGTCTGTCAGATCCAAACTAGAAAAGTCACACCCCATACCTACTAAAACTGCACTCGACGGACGACACTGCGATAGCGGTGCGTCGACAGCGGTTGAGCGGTTTTAGAATGGGGATTGACATTTCTAGTATGGATCAGACAAATTGCTACGATATTTTTGGGCTCCGTTGTGCGTCAAGTGTGCGACCCGCCTTAAAAGTTTTATTATGACACAATTCAGATTATAACCTATAACAGTATACATTTTTAAATCGCAAAGTTACTTTTATCAACCCTATATCCAAGTGGCAAGTCATGGTGACCCACGGTCCATCTGGTCGACTCAAACCATCCTGCCCAATTGTGGACTGTGGACCAACTGTAGCCACGCCCATCCTGCCCAATTGTGGGCAGACAAAGTCCTGTGTCAGCGGTTATGTGGGATGGCTGATACTTACATCTGTCCAGTGTTGGGAATTAATTAATAGCTTTATTGTGTTTAAGTGATGTGCTCAATAATAATAGTAACAAATGTTTGATGGACACATCTTGTTTATCATCGAGCCTAATGATATATCTAAGTAATAATGAAAGTTCTTTACAAATGAAAACAGAATACATTTTCTGAATGTGTATTGTGTAGCTTGTGTGTCTTAGTTTTACGAGTTAATGTCAATTTAAATTATGACTCAAAAGGTGGTTAGCCACATATTGTTAGGAAAAGTACTAACTTCGTTTCAAGTGGTGAATCTGCCCATGAAACTGAACAACTTTTCCCAAGGGGCTGGAATATGACAAAAAATTTTGGACCTCCCATGCAAAATGTACCAGTCGACTGAGTCAAGCTGTAGGACGTAACAAAGTAAATAAAAAGCCAGTCACAAAAAGTTTCTTTCTTTTCGTGTGTAATACCGAGTCGTTGAACGACCCAGTAAACTTATCCGATAGCACATTGACTAACTTAACTTTGTAACCACTTTACAAAGAGCTCATCAAACCCCGTATAATGAATATTATGATGAAGGTAATATATTAATATCCATTGGGTTTGGGGGTAAGTTAATTGAACCCGGGCCTGTCGCGCTAAACTTGTAATCCGGCAAGAATGCGCTGCGCAACCGCTATGCACTTCGCCAACCAGACTATAGAGACCCCTGACATAACCTGGAGGTTGAGAAACCAAACTAATCATGATAGATTTACAATCCCTTATTCATTTATTTAGTGACAGTATTGTATTGTAAATTCTTGACTTTCTAAAAGCATTCGTTGTGAATCTACTTGGAAATAAACTATTGAAATCTTGAAATAGGTACTTATTTTTTTTAATCTTCGCAATATTGAGCAGGAACACAAACTGTATAGTTTGGCCAGAAAGAGTAGAAATTAAATAAAATTGAGCTAAAAAAATTGTATGAAAAATTGTTGCCATAGTTAAGCGTTATCTGTAAGGTTTGACACGTCGCGAATAAAGTGGCGCTCTCATTTTTTATCTACTCTTTATGGTTAAGCTATTGATCATAGCAAGCTACAGCACCACTACTGCAAAAAAAAGTCTAATAAGTATTTTAAATTTCGACATTTCGCCGTACGCTGTTTTTTGAATGAATTACTAATAATTTTCGTATCTCCTTTTTTCACAAAGAGATTGCTCCATTGACTCCACTTCATATCTGGTTTTAAACCAAAGGCTGAAACCATAAAGTTCTCCTACGTTGCCTTTATATTGATTTTCTTTAAACTATTTGTATAAGTAAAGGAGACTGGAAAATGTATCGGACTTGGTTTATGATGCTCAAACGGTCAGGATAAATTTTATCTTTACCTTCCTGAAAAATTACATCAAAATTTCTTAACCCTTCATACATCGATGAATACAATCAGCTGTTTTCTGTCAGGCGGGGTCAGTTAAATCTGGTGATTATAATACCGTCTAATGCGCAGAGCTATTCCAATTACGCTGCGAGTACGCCGCGCGCGCCCTCTGCGTTTGGTCGGCTAATCCGGCGACAAAGCGACGCGAGCGCCCTCTGCCAAAACCACTGTAATTGAAATTTTATTGCGATTTGTTTGAGCCAGGGGCATGCTAATAAATTCTTAAAGGTATGAAGGATCCATGTTAATTTATTCGTCATTATCTGTAAAGATCGAAAACGACAAAGCTTCAAAACTATTTTTGCCGTACTTTGTGTGACAATCAACCTAATTATAATGAATTCAATTGAAATATTCGTAATTTTTTACATAACTTCAGTAGTGTCCATCAGAATGGCGGGTGTATAGTATCGAAAAAAAAACAATAATAAATGTGTTAAATGTACACTAAATGTACGTATTTGTACTTAAGTATCCGCGTCGTACATTCATTGGTTTCTGAGAAATAACGATTTCAAATTGAGCAGCCATTCTGACGCCAGGATGGCGGGTGTATTTTAAACGGATGAACCAAACCTGACTGTTCATGTATCAAATAAATGTACGAGAAATGTACGCATCGCCTCACATAACAAACACTATTTTACTATCAAAATAAGGCCCTTAAATAGGTACCAAAAGTTAAATCAGAACTCTGATCTATAGAAATCACTCATAAGATATAATTTAATTATCAAATTCATTGAATATCACTAATCACTAATAATTTGAATTATATTAATAAACCAAAGTAGGTACCATACTGTTTCTAATTTCACATACTTAGTAAGTAGTATTTAATCCAAAGATCAGGATTCCATATTTTTTTATTTATCAAAATTATAATAATATTTTCAGGTAGATTCTTTTGCAGCTAACTTTACTGCGAATTACTTACACATTCTTCCATAGTGACATGCGCATATGAAACGACAGTGTCGCGGCACGCATGTTAGCCATACAGATTTAACTTTTGATACCTATTTAAGGGCCTTTTTTTAGAGTAAAATAGTGTTTGTTATGTGAGGCGATGCGTACATTTCTCGTACATTTATTTGATACATGAACAGTCAGGTTTGGTTCATCCGTTTAAAATACACCCGCCATCCTGGCGTCAGAATGGCTGCTCAATTTGAAATCGTTATTTCTCAGAAACCAATGAATGTACGACGCGGATACTTAAGTACAAATACGTACATTTAGTGTACATTTAACACATTTATTATTGATTTATTTCGATATTATACACCCGCCATTCTGATGGACACACTTCAGTATGGTTCATTATCGATTTAGGAATTCTCTACCTTCTTAAGTCTTAATAATTATCATTTTAATTTTATTTTTACGGCCGCTAACGCTCTGCCTACCCCCTCATGAGAAAAAGGCGTGATATGTGTGTGTATGTAAACCAAACCATCACAAATTTTCAACACACTTGACTTTGTACTGCATTTTTAAGGTCCTTTAATTTTGCCCAAAACCTGTTTCTTGGAATCAACTGATTTCAATTTCTGCCATATCAGCGGTGCTAATAAACTCCCTTCACACAGTCGCGGCTCGCGGCCTATCCAAACAAACGCATATGTTGATTCCGCGAAGGGAGTCTCCACGAGAATGCTGAGATACCACTTCAGTATAATTATGTTCTCCAGACCCTCGTTCCAGAGGCTTCATGTGAATGACATGATTTACGAGAAAAAAACGGATAAAAAAACTGTGTCTAAATTGTGCCAGCCTCTTTCAAAAAAGCTTCCAAAGTATATTAATAAAAAGTTAAAAAAGGCGCAGTTTGGTAGCATAGTCTCTAAGAAAAACCGATCATTATACCTACTGATTAAAGTTACTAAGAGAATCCGCAGGAGTCTTTCCTACACACGCAACGTCTTGCATTGTGCTCGCCAATCCGCCTGCTAAGTAGAGACTATTCACAAGTAGGTTTTAGACTTCTTTTCCAAGCGGATTATTTAGCCCATCACTACATAGTATAAAGCGAAGTCGCTTTTCGCGTCTGTCTGTATGTATGTTTGTTAAGTCTTTAAAACTACGCATCTGATTTTGATGCAGATATAATAAATACATAGAGTGATTAAAGAGGAAGGTTTTTATGTATAATACTTGCCGGAAAAAATCCTTATTCCAACGGGAACATGAGTTGCAGCGGGCGCAGCCGCTGGGCGGCCCACTAGTTGATAATAAAATGAACAGTCATACGTAACTAAATAATCATGGCTTACAAAAAAACTTAGTCAATGACTCAACCTCAAGTGCTCTCATTTATGTCAGTATTATTTTGACTTACAAAAGCCACACTTTACCTCAAAATGTTTCTAAACCCAATCGAATTAACATCTTTCGCCACAAAAAAAACACAATAGCAAATCGAGCACTCCTAACACTTACAATGTCTTCAATGTTGCGATGGGATACTGGTCTTAAGGTTAAACGTCAGACTAGTGGCGTCCCCAATACAGGATAAAATCCCTGGCTGAATACGCTGGTTATCTGGAAACCATAAGGTAGTACATAACGACGATAACTAACTTCAAATATCATTTAAAACTAACAAAATGGACAGTATTTGGTATCCATGAGTTATGTAAACCGATATTGTCAAAAGTGGCCACAAGTAATACGACTTAAGTACTAAACAAGGTTTTATTGATTCAAAAAAGTTTAATGACTATTTTTTTGTCGTTAAATTAAGTAATAATTTGGTGTACCAATCTATTGTGATTCAGGCAGTATTTCATTTCTTTCTGACGCATAATGTTCTAAATCCTACAAATGTCCTAAATATACAATGACCTACGCGAATAAAGACTTAAACGCATAATTAACTAAACGCATAGTGACCCAAACACATAATGTCCTAATGGCTAATGTCCTGTGAGCCTCTGCCAAGCCCCCTTAAGTTAAAACCGTTGAGCGGCACTAGTGTTGCTGATGTTGCCCTTGAGCAGTTATGCCTACAGAGCACATTAAGCATACATTGCTGTTAATCTTAAATTTATTGAAATAACGCTCACATCATAACCAGCAATGTATGTCAAATGAGGTCCTTTTCGCTAATGTTCTGTAACAGACAATTTAGTCTTTTGTGTCGTTAGGAAGTGTCAACAGAGGTAGATGAATGGGATGAGGTGTCACTGCCATCTTTGTACGTAATGGTGTAATAATAGACAGCGCGTTGTGACGTCACAACACTGCGAACCACAATGTAGAGACCGTGCTACGGAACGGAAGGAGTTTACGAAGACATCATACTATAATACATGTCAACAAAGAAAGATAGGCCTTATGTCGTAGCGTTAGCGTGATTTTGACAGGTGAGCTAGAATTAAATGGTAATGGTGTAGTAATCGACAACATTGTAAACCACGGTATAGAGACTGTGCCACGGAACGAAAGATGCCCCTCGGAAAATTAATATGAATTTCGGTTTATATCTAGACAAATTTGACACCTGACAAACCCAAAGTAGAATCAAGTAGTGGAAGATATGTCACAAAGAGAATATTATGTCATTCAAGTCAAACATCTTTTTAAATTGACATGTTTATTTTGTAATATTTTCTTTAATGATTTTAAAAATTTGCGTGATTGCCAATATTCTAAATGTATGATACTATTTATATTTTATATGTAAGAATGAACACCATGTAAACTACATTTAATGCAAATAAATATCTTTATCTTTGAACTGACTAGAAACCTATGGAATTTGCAAAGTTGCCCTATCCAGGGTTCCATCATCTAAATCATCTAAAGAGTGTTAAGCTAACATTTTTTCCAAATCTGTCATCTCTGTGTACTTAATCGGTGAACATCTTTAGAGAACACGCATAAAAATATCAAAAAATATTAAAGTGTTTAAACCTCTTACTTTATTTGAAGTCGGTTAAGTCAAGCGAGAATGTATAGTAACTAGCTCCATACGTAAAGAGAGAGATATTCTTTAGACATCTGCGGGACTCATTTCGTGGCATGGGCTTTACCGTCTCATATTGTCGCGAGTACGACAATACCGTGGCAGGCGAAGGGTTAAATAAAACGCCTACTAAATTATAATTCGTAACATTCGAAGTTTAAATATTTAATGTAATGCTATTGTGGATTGATGCTGAATAATGACAGTGTACGCCTTATTTTTTGTTAACACTATTGAAAGTATTGGTAGTTATAATTACTTTGTAGTAAAAAAAAAAAAAAATATCCTGGACAATTCACACAGCGCCATCTAGCCCCAAACTAAGCAAAGCTTGTACTATGGGAACTAGATAGCTGATACTAGTACATATATACTTTTTTTTTTTGTAAATAAATACATATTATATATAGAAAACACCCAGACTCAACACAAATATTTGAAAATTGACTTAACAAATATTTGTGTCCGGTGGGGATCGAACCCACGACCCTCGGCGCAGAAGGCAGGCATACTATCCGCTACGCCATCGGGACAGTAGGGATATTATTGCCTACTGAGTAGGGATAACATTTTGTTTGATGGGTAATGTAAGAAATGGTAGGTATATAAAAAAAATCACATCGTACAAGCTATAGTATAATACATACCTAACAGAGAAGTCATTATTATAAAATATCTTTGCTCTGTGACTTTCAAAAGTTAAATTAAAAAAAAACAACGTTGCGACCCTGCCAGGATTCGAACCTGGAATCTTCTGATCCGTAGTCAGACGCGTTATCCGTTGCGCCACAGGGCCAGTTGACAAGTCGACGAAAATAGAGATCAAGTCAAGGTCTATTTTTGAAATACGTACCTTTTCGTGTCGAACACACAATTGACCTCTACATGTACCTACTAATTACGTTTAAATATGAACTAGATTATAAATTAACTTAAGAACTTAGACATCTTATGCAATACAAAAAGTAAAACAATATATTTACCTACGTTCGAATCTCTTATTTATTTTTCCAACACTCAAACGGAGATAGATGTTCAAAATCTTTACAACAATATACCATCAATATACCGTGATTAGTATTCCCTTCGCCCACATTCCAAAGTATTATGTAGATTCTAACATAACCTAACCTATTCTAAACTATTATATTCTAAACTAATTCCCTAACTGATTAATTCAGCATTGTAACACGGTACAATATTAATGAGCGATTACAAAACGAACACAATAATTTGTCGAATACTTCCATTCACACTCACCCTCTTGCCAAATTCACTTTCTAAACTACGTATATACCATTGCAGTCTCCACCTTAAGAATATTGGAGCAAAGACTATACTAGCAGAAGATGCACTCGGCAATCTAATGATAAGGAATTTCGAAGTTTATTTGTAAAGGTGACAAGGCGCATAGTCGCGTAAAACGGTTTGAGAAAAGATCCGAGGTGTGAAGCGTAGTGATGGGATGAAACTGTTACTCTTTATAGATACTTGAGATTATGTTATTTAAATTAATTTGTTGTTTGTCGTCGTCGTCGTCGTCGTCGTCGTCGTCGTCGTCGTCGTCGTCGTCGTCTCAGCCGATAGACGTCCACTGCAGGACATAGGCCTCCCCCAAGGATCTCCACGATGATCGGTCCAGCGCCACCCGCATCCAGCGGCTTCCCGCGACCTTCACCAGATCGTCGGTCCACCTTGTGGGAGGCCTACCTACGCTGCGTCTACCGGTCCGTGGCCGCCACTCGAGAACTTTCCGGCCCCAGCGGCCATCGGTCCTACGAGCAATATGCCCCGCCCACTGCCACTTAAGTTGCGCAATCCTTCGAGCTATGTCGGTGGCTTTGGTTCTTCTCCGGATTTCCTCATTTCTGATTCGATCGCGGAGAGAAACTCCGAGCATAGCCCTTTCCATTGCCCTTTGAGTGACCTTGAGCCTTCTTATGAGGCCCATTGTTAGCGGCCACGTCTCAACTCCGTAAGTCATCACTGGCAACACGCATTGATCCCAGACTTTTGTCTTGAGGCACTGCGGTAGTTGTTGAGAAGAGAAGATGTTACGTAGCTTCCCGAACGCTGCCCAGCCGAGTTGGATTCGACGATTGACCTCTTTCTGAAAGTTGGACCTACCCAGCTGGACTATTTGTCCCAGGTAGACATACTCGTCGACAACTTCCAGAGTAGAGCCCCCAACTGTCAGAGTAATGGGTGCAACAAGAGAGTTTGACATAACCTTGGTCTTGTCCTTGTTCATTTTTAGACCCACTTGTTGGGAGGCTCTATTGAGGTCATCGAGCATTGTACCGAGGTCCTCCAGGGTTTCCGCCATGACCACGATATCGTCGGCAAAACGAAGGTGAGTCAGATACTCGCCGTTGATGTTGATGCCAAGTCCTCTCCAGTCCAAAAGCTTGAAGACGTCTTCCAGTGCTGCTGTGAACAGTTTCGGTGATATTACATCTCCCTGTCTCACTCCTCGCTGCAACTGGATAGGTTTCGAGTCCTGGTCCTGAAGTCGAACTGACATGGTGGCGCTTTCGTACAAGGACTTCAACACTTCGATATACCGATAGTCAGCTTGGCACCGCTGAAGAGACTGAAGTACGGCCCATGTTTCGATCGAATCGAAGGCTTTTTCGTAGTCCACAAACGCGAGGCAGAGTGGTTGGTTATACTCTTCAGTCTTCTGTATAACTTGCCTCAGCGTATGAATGTGATCCACGGTGCTAAAGCCTTTTCGGAAGCCGGCTTGTTCGGGAGGCTGGAAGTCGTCGAGCCTGCGTGCGAGACGATTCGTTATGACTCTTGAGAACAGCTTGTAAACATGGCTCAGAAGCGTGATGGGTCTGTAGTTCTTCAGCAAAGACTTATCGCCCTTTTTGAAGAACAGCATCACCACGCCTCTGTGCCATGCCTGTGGCGTTTTGCCCTCGAGTATGACAGAGTTAAACAATTTCTGCAGTGCTTTAAGTATCGGTTTACCACCGGCTTTCAGAAGCTCTGCCGTAACTCCATCATCACCCGGCGCCTTGCTGTTTTTTAGCTGTTTCAGAGCCATACTAATCTCGTACAAGCTGACGTCCGGGATGTCTTCTGTGTAGTGCCGGGTTAATCGAGCTCTTGGATCTGCGACCCGATTATTGACAGGTGTGCATGTTGTCGCGTATAACTGTCCATAGAACTTCTCGACCTCTTCCAATAGCTCGGGCTTGGACGATATGATTCTGCCATCGTCGGTCTTTAGCTTCGCTAGTTGGCTCTGGCCTATCGACAGATCTCTAGCAAACACCTTGGAGCCTTTGTTGCGCTCAATTGCCTCTTTAATACGGTCAGTATTAAATTGGCGTATGTCGCGGGTCAAAGACTTAGAGATCTGCCTATTGAGCTGCCGATATTGGGAAGTATCCTCCGACGACTGCAGAATCATCTCGCGTCGTTCCTCCATGAGCCTCGAAGTATGGTCTGAGATTTTTTTGGTTCTGTTCGTACGATTGGGTTTGAAGAACTTAGAGCCAACCGTAAGGACAGTTTCCACGACCCTGTCGTTATAGTCGTCCACGTCGATACACTCACCCAGGCAATCGAAGCGGTTTTGCAGGTGGAGCTGAAAGCTCTCAGGGTTTTGGATTTGGGCAGGTGCTGGTCGGAGCGTAGACTTCATCAGACGTGATCTCTCGGCTTTTACATTAAGATTCAACGTGCCTCTTACCATTCGGTGATCGCTACCCGTTTTGAACGAATTGATCACAGAGACATCGTTGAATATCCGTTTTTTGTCTGTCATAATGAAGTCTATCTCATTTTTGGTAACGCCGTCGGGGCTCTTCCAGGTCCATTTTCGATGCGGCCGTTTCCTGAAGAACGAGTTCATCATAAAGAGTCCCTCCTTCTCCATGAAGTCGACCAGCATTTGACCTCGGCTGTTCCTCACCCCAATACCAAATGGCCCAACTCTCAGTTCGTCACCGCAACGATTGCCCAGCTTAGCGTTGAAATCCCCCATGACCACCGTGTAATGAGTCCTGGAGGTATGTATGGCTTTGGATATGTCCTCATACATTGCCTCCACGTCCTCGTCGGGGTACTTCGAAGTTGGGGCGTATGCCTGTATGACCTTCAGCGAATAACGTTTAGTTATTCTGAGTATAAGGAATGCCACCCTATTTGAAATACTCCCGACCTGTACTACGTTGTTCACGAGGGACTTGTGGACGATGAACCCGACACCACCTTGGGACAGATGGTCGCCCTCCCGGAAGTAGAGCAGGTTACCTGACTTCAGGGCTATGGTGTCCTCCCCCTCTCTTCGGACTTCGGACAGTCCCACTATGTCCCACCGTAGCCTGCTCAGCTCTTCCTCGAGTTCCACTAACTTCTCTTCCGTCCGCAGTGTGCACGCGTTATATGTTGCCAGGGCCAAGGTCGTTCGGCGAGGGATCCACGCCGCCCGGGGATTCCTAGCACCCCTGGTCTCGGAGCCGGGTCGATTTTCGCCTGAATCTGCCCGGCCACCGGGGCCGCCGGGCACTTGGGGCCGATTTCTGATTGTAAAATCCATAAGGGGGTACGGGCCGTCACCCACCACGCTGGCCCAGTGCGGGTTGGTGGGGATTTGGTTGCCAGAGCCTCGTTTGTAGTCCAGCAGGGTGCACCGCGAGCAGGAGAGGTTGGCTTGGGGCCCGAGAGATGTAATTTGGGCCCCCTTACACCCCTTGTTGTTTGTATTTGCTTCAATTTGTTTAAATTTTTTATCATTATGACTTTATGACTCTGTCTTCTCTCTGTTTTATTAAGTGTTCATATAAACATTGAAAATGAAAACTCACAATTGTATTATTTGTCTAATTACAGACACAAAAAAGTGTAAAATTGAGTTTAAAACGACTTGGTAACAGTTTTATATAAGTAGACTTCAGGAACACATATACCAAAAAGATGAAATACCAATGAATTTTTTATGGGAGGTAAATATTTATATCTGGACCTACGTTCTTTCGGGAAGGTTGTTCAGGTTGCCCAGTTGAGCTTGGCGTTTTCAGGAACTCCGGTTGTTCGCCACTCTTATAGTTATGCAAGTTGGTATGCAATCTCAACTAAACTGCATAACTTCAAAGCTTCAATCACTAAAATAAATACCTTTTGAGATACGCAGGACGTAAAATACTCCATGGTATTTTGTTTCTGTTATTATTGATCACATAATATTTTGATGGACACATCACTAAATATCTACAAGAAGGGTGTAAGTGCAGTGGTCGACCAGTTCCACAACTGGTGTTAATAGTAGGCAGTTAGCACGCTTTGTATGAGCACTAGGGCCCTACGCACTGGACCAGTGTATCTGGAACTACCTCACGTCTTTAGTGGTAGCCGATTTCAGGCGAGCGAGGGGAAAGAATAAGGATAACGAGAGGTCTAAATTGCTGGTCAGTGTGTTAGGGATAGCGACGGACGATCTTGTTTGACCTTTGTCTCAAACTTAGCATTGAAAGGTCATAAAAAATATCTACGTATCGTTTAGTCGTATTTTTTGGATTTAATTGAAATATTTAGGAACTTGAGCGAATCCTCGCTGACACATTCAAACAAAATTAAAGACTGATCGACACATTAAAAATGCGAAAAAGAAGAAGAAGGTATCACCTATCACTTACGAGTATAAAAACTCTTTATTTTACATTTTGGAAAAAAATAAAAATAAAGTTTTATTCCCAGCAAAATATTCTACCATCAAAAAGTATTCATGACTTTTCAGAATTTATGCTTATTTCAAATTTTAATCCACTTCACGTACAATATCGCCGTTTGGTCTTTGTCCACGTCTCCTCGTTTCGTCCACAAAGGTGCCGGTAATTAGGGTTTTCCCGCTTCGCCCGCGGGAACCAGGGGGAGGAGTTGTGGGAGGGGGGAGGGGGGGAAAGGAGCGGGGGAGGGGGGTATTGGCTGAATGTGCCATGTATCGGCGGAAGGCGGCGGCTGAGGAGAGCTCATTAAATCATTAAATGCTTCTGCTCTGAAAGGCGGATCGCACACTTGACGCACCACGGAGCGCTAAAACATCGCAGCGGTCTGTCAGATCTATATTAGAAATATCAATCTCCATACTAAAACCGCTCAATTCGACGCAGCGCTATCGCAGTGTCGTCCGTCGAGTGCAGTTTTAGTATGGGGAGGACGTTTCTAGTATGGATCTGACAGACCACTGTGATATTTTAGCGCTCCGTCGTGCGTCAAGTGTACGATCCGCCAAAAGCAGAGCGGACAATCTCTTATGGCGCAGATACACCAGTGTTTCAAATGAATTTCGTTTGGTAATTTTGTACCACATTACCAGTATACCTCAGTTTTTTCAACTTCTTTTTGACTATGAAAACCAAAGCAGATAGAAATCGACAATTTGTATGGAATAGGGAAATTTCGTTTTCTTTTTTTCTGATCGCTGGATAGATGGCGCAGTGCTTGTATGTTACCGAAAAGAACGGAACGTTACATAATTTTTAATTCTCATAAAGAAAACCTCCCATTCCACAGTCATTGATATGTAGAAAAGTTAAGTAGGGCCCATTTTTTGTTAAAGATACTCTCAGCTCGAACTGAAATTCATTAATTTTATTTATTTTCTAAATCTTTTCACAATCCCCCGGTGTGTCACTGGCTGCCAGCGTTTAAGCACAGTAGCGTTTGGAAAACTAATTATCAATGCGCGGGATCTTCTTAGGCCGAGTGACGTCACAGCCTCAGGCGCATCCCTCCCCCTCCCCCAATCCTCTCCTCCCCCTTTTCCCCCTCCGCAGAACCGGCAAAACCAACACCTTTTGTTAAGATATTAACATGTTAAAGAAAAGCTGTTTTCATCGCCAAGTCGAAGTCTCAATGAAAAAAAGTCTTTAAAATATCTAGACATATCTAGAAATAAAGTTTGCTGGCGATTTCCATTCCCAAATATCGTAATTTATATTATCAGCATATTTAAAAAAACTATTTTAGTAACCTAAATTACCGGTGAAATCTCAACAAAGAGGCACAATCTTCCCTCCTCATCTCAACAAATAAATTGCAGATTAATAAATAAAACAGAGAGTACGACCGTAAAGCGCGCGATCAACTAATTCGAAATAGCACAGAGTAATTAAGTAATTAAGAGAAAGCGGTTATTGTCCGACTGCGGATTTACGGGACCGGGATAGCGGGACGGGACAGCGGGACAATTCCCCAAGAATTCTTTCCACTCTTAAAGAAGACATATTTGGAAGACTCCGCCTTAATTAACTTTAACTCGGAGAGAAAAGTGAGAGATTAAAACTGGGGTTGAAATGTTTAAGGTGCTACTTCAGCGAAACTAGCGCCGAGTCGAGAGACCCAATAAAAAGTTACCCACATAAGCATAAATGAACATGAATTTAAATCGATTCCCATATTTAGGTGAATTACACAGGATTACTTAGGATCGCCACCAATGGCAACTTGTGTCAATTTTGATGTTCCTCGTGTTCTTTAATACAAAATTTGCACAGGATTTGGACAATACCTATCGTTATGTGAAGAACTAGGACTTACTTGTTCGTAGTTCTTCACATAATGAGTCATGCTTGTTCGTTTTATAATACAATATTTTGTCTGACAATCCGATCCAGCAAATGAAGCCGAGTTCTCATCTCACCTAACGAGATAAATTAACTAATTTCAATCAATTTTTAAATATCGCAGTTGTTAAACTATTCATAGTTATTATTTTACGAATTTTTTCAGGTTATAATATCTAATTTTTTTATAGGTTATAATTGAGTTTCCGGATAAATAAAACATTTAACCGAGTATTTATTATCTTTGAAAGCGTCACCAGTCCAAATTTTCACCCTAAGTGAATAATGAAATACTTTTGGTTCGCAATTCGTGCAATGAAGACGAAGCTGCGAGCAAAATTTTGGCATCCCGGAGAGGGTGCCTGCAATGAGTCATTCACTAAATTGCAATTAAAATTAAAAGATTATTTCGGGATGTCTACCATTCTGAGACAAGTCTTTTGGCATTCCTCACAAAATAATTTCTCATTAATTATATTTGTATAAAACGCCTCTTCTGCGTTTTCTACTCTATGGTGCAGCTCTACAATTAAGCGGCCAAATTAAATAGCTATTCTTGCTGACTGAAAGTGCTGGGCCGTCTCGAGCTCTTCTTTTTGTCAGGTTTATAGGTCACTGCAGACTGCAGACTCGCTTCTTTTACAAAGTTAGATCTCTTTTATTAAAAAAACTTTTAAGTGAGCAACAACGAAGCTCAAATTATGATACTTAGTTTTCTTTGGTAACAGTATCGGATTGGAAAAAGTAAAATCAAATCAAATCAAATGCGTTTATTGTATAACCATAGGTTGTAGTTACAAAAGATCTTATAAATGAAAATGTCCGCTATGATTTACCTTAAATGAGGTGTACAATACATATGACATAAAATCTAATTAAAATTACATTATTATACAAGTAGGTATATAGGACGGGAAAAAACAACTAAATGGGAGAAGCAGTCAAAAAAAAAACGTAAATATAATTTGACCTCCATAAGGTTATTTTAAAGGCCAACCAACCAAGTAATTTTAAAGGATTTTTTTATATATTTCTATCCATGTTCCTTAGGGTAAGTTGTTCAGTTTTATTAACTGTTCACCTCGCAAATGCTTGCAGTTGTTTTTTTACACCTTTATTTGCCTTTGGTGGAAAAGTTATAAAAGATTTACGGAAAACGTTTGAGTTGGACGGAATTTCAGTTTTTTTTTTTAAATTCTGCAAGTGATCTCTGACTGAACTCAAAATTCCGAATCCGAAGGTTGCTCTCACCCTCCACATTGTTTAGCCCATTTCTAACACCAAATTAAGCAATTTCCCTCTCGAGGCCCTCAAGACAAAGGCACCTACGACCCGAAGCGAACACGTATTGTGTTGTCCAGTATCGAGGCATGGTGGGGGAGAGAGGGGGATATGTGGGGGGGAGTTAAATGCTAATCCGGAACATTTGTCGCGAGGAGGGGGGGGGGGGGCGACTTTGTTTCCGCTTGGGATACTTCGCTCTCGGTTTATTCTTGTTTGGTATCGCCCTATACTACCTGAGCGGTGCTGGTCTATAGCCTATAAAATATTGCTTGACACCTGTGACGTTAGACAGATGCATACAAAAAAAGTACTTAAACAAAGGAAAATGGGTCTATGTCATATCATTTGCGCGAAACTGACAAACGTCACAGGTATCAAGCAAAATTTTATAAAGTATATAATACCATCACCGCAATTCTACGTCTGACGTTTAACCTGCTATAGCTTGGCCAGAAAGAGTAGAAATTAAATAAAATGGAACTAAAAATTTGGCATGGGGGGAGGCCCATTCCAGCAATGGACTTTCCTGGCTGTAAGGTCAAGATTATCAACATAGTCTGTCCGTTAAGAGTTGTGTACAAGAAACATTCCAGATTTTCTTCAAATTACTATAAAAGTCTCTTTAACAAACAATAATTAACAGTTAATTTATTTTTATTTATTTTAGTATAGCTTTTACAACATTCACATTACAGACTTATTTTCCATTTCGGGTTATCTCACTTTGAATAAATAGATAAATGGATAGCCAGATGGATAAATATTGCAAATTAAATTGAAGGTGCCAACGAGAATGACCCGCGGCCAAGCCAACGGATCCTAATGGAGTTTTTTAAGAAACGTAGAATAACCGTTGGGAGAAGGAAATTAAGCCATCTCGGGTTAAAAACCTCCAAACTGGAGTGTGTACGCGGGGGGCGGGAGGGGGGAAGGGGGGAGTAAAGAGGGGGGTGGTATAGATTTTTCGGGGTGCGTTTCGGTGTCGAGAAAACAAGTGTTTAGAAGCGACCCGCGACGGAGGACGAGGTCGATCGTGTTTTGTTATGACTCCTTTTTAGACGATCGGGGTTAAGCAGGTTACTGTTGAAAACACACTTGTCAGTTCAGTCGCGATCTTACATAGCTGTCTAATTACTTACTATGAAATGAACTTACTTCGGTAGGTGAATTTCGGCTCTAACTTAACTAACTTGCAACTGATTGTCAACTGACTGGAGCAAAGAAATATTTAAAGCCATTCTTTTTTTTTAATTACCTACCTTAAATCGGTTGAATGATACTTGTACACTATATTAATATATGTGAAAATACAAACTTAGACGCACATACACACAGTAAAATAAGTATACTTACACATTTCTACCTATACCTACTTATGCCTTGCGTGGAAGGCAGAGCGTAAATGGCCGTAAAACACGCCAGATCTTGAAATGTGACAGGTTTTCAAAGTATCGCCTAAATTTCAATAGGTGCACATAAGCTCTCGAATCCCTTATCTTTCATAATAAAAGGTCATAATAAATAGGAGGTTTTCTTTTTGAGAATAAAAAATTAATACTAGTATTCCAAGAACTCGATAGATGGCGTTGAACCAACTATGTTACTTGATTTTTGTGTAGATTCCAAAGTACTAAAAAAACATTGCAATACTGACTGACAGTCTGGCATACGCTGACACTTTCGTTCCAAATGAGTCGGACTCGTCCAAGTTTAAAAAAAAAAAAAACAGAAATTAAATATTACATTCCGTTCTTTGAGGTAACATAGCAAGCACAGCGCCATCTATCCAGCGACTAGAATAATAATAAAGAAAGTGCCTCCCTTATTCATATTCTATGTTCTCTTTACTCATCTATTATCCTGATGGTAAATAGTCTGATTCATCGCTCGTTCATTACACAATGAAAACTCCAATAATCCTAACTTTTGGCACGCCTAATCTTTCCCTCTCATTCCCACTTGAAGGAATTTCCTATATGCTATCTCTTTCCACCCTGGAACGGATTACATTATGAAAATGGGCTGAATACAAATTGGGCGCTTATTTTCAATGAGTTATTTAATTCTTGGCTCATGGAGATTTTATTGTGGATTGTGTTCATTGCTGACTTATGAGGCGTAATAGAAGTGAGTTGTGATAGTGATGCGGTGATGGATAGGGAAATATTTGTATGGCGTCGTAAATTCTATATCTAATATACCAAAAACAATGGTCCAAATATACCTATCTCGCAAGGGGCGTGATTTATGTATGTATTCTGAAAGCAGCTTTCTTGATATTAATTATGTAATTAATTTTCATATTTAAGCTGAAGCGATGAGTCGACGTACCTAACTAGCTAGGTTCTATCAATAATTTGATCTTGTCATAAAATGGATTCATTTATTCATAAAAAGCCCTGAAGCCTAGAACTTCCTAAGTTCCTAATAAAAGGGGTAGGTGTTACACAAATAAAAAAACACACGGGAACCGCCGCGGGGTAAGGGCTCTCTATTATTTATTCCCTTTGCCACTGCAAAACCAGCCCTAAAAACTAGATAATACAGTCTAGACTCAGTCTAGGGCTAGATAGTTGAGTTTTCTAGCTAATTAGAACATAGGGAGCGAGGCTTTTAAGGGCATTTTACTTACCCAACTTACTTTAAATTTGGTATACATCGGTGTTTTGTTTGTGTTTATGTTAACGACGCCCGTACCATACCCAGCAATGAATGTCAAATGTAGACCTATCAGCACGGTAATGCAATAGGCATTTCTTTTATACGTGGTAATTTGAAACTTATCACTGCGGACATAGATGTCAATTTGCAATAGAGAAGGTTTTTCTTAAGAGTTTGTTTATGAAGGTGTAAGAAAAAAATACAAAAAATTACTGTCTGTCTGTAATCTGGAACTGTACCCGAAAGTCTAATTAGTAAAATGTCTGAGCCGAGATAAATTTTACTCTGTTAAGAAATTCTAGTGTAATCTAAATTAAATTTTACAATAAGCAAAATTAAATAAATTAAATTAATTAATTTAACTAGGGACGTTTAATTTAAATCTACTTATAACTTTCACTTCTCTTTCTTTAATCATGTATTAGGTATTTTGTGGATCAACCATCTAAATAAAATAGATTTACAAATATATATAACGACTTTGACTAAATCCCTGCGACATATACAATACAATGTATTTTCCTGCACCTAAGAACATAGTGATTGTCGGGAAAATTTGCCTGAATAATGTGCATCTTTTTTACGAAACAGTAAGGGATACAGAATCGACGTAAGACCCAATGCTATGAACCCTGAAATGAATCGTAGACAGCAATCGGAACTGAACTACCTGTATTAATTTATACTTGAAAGGGCAGATCTTCGCTTATATTCGAAAATCTTATTTGGTACATAACATAGTTTCGACCAGTACATAATTTAAAAATAATCTTCTTCGTTTCGTGTGGGACACCGAGTCGTTCAACGGCCCAATGAAACCTAGTGTCAAGATTTTTTCAACCGCCTTGTACAAGTAGCAGGTTGGAAAAAATAGAAACACCTAGCAAGCAAACCCGCGAGTGCCAGACTAGTGGTGTGAAACTAGCTATTAGCGGCGCGCGGCTTTGTCCGGAGGTGTCGAGCCGAGCACCCCTCCCCTCCACTTCACCCCCCCCACTCCCCGCAAACACACTACATGATACAGAGTGACAGATTTTTTATTTTTCCTTAGTACTTTTTCAGCCGGACCGAAATCCTTTTCAAGAAATATTGCAGATTTACAACTTTTCTTATTCTCCTTCCATAAAATGTTTATACCTGGGCCGCAAGTTTGCTATTTTTGTCATTGTAACGCCGTCGAAACTCAACTGTCATTCACTTGCTATGACTTGACTACGAAACTACGAAAATCATCCAACTGAGATCCAATCGACATCCAACTGAAACGATTTTCATTAAGAAGACTTAGGGCCCGGAAAGACAAACATGTAAAGTTCCGTAGAAATATAGAGCTTTTAATATGCTTGGGCCTTGCCTTTATTTTGATTGAAGTAACATGTCTAAACTTTTCATTCGTATAAAAAGGACCAGTGAATTTTCTTATAACTCCGATATAAAGAAAGCAATTTTTTTTTTATATCGGACAACTACAACCTTCCATTTTATAGCGATCCAAATAAATCTTAATAATAGCTGTTTGCTCGCCTATTTCGATAACTTAGTTAATATTTATTTAAGTCTTTAATCATATATACATACACAAATCACGCCTTTGTCCTCAGCGGGTAGACAGAACGTTAACGATAGCAAAATTACGATCGTTATCGCCACGTCTAAGTATTAAGGGGCTTTTCAGATGATTCGTGTATTACTGTAGTGACAAGTTGCCAGCCTGTCACCTAAAATTGTATTACATATGAAACCCTGCAGTCCCTTAGTTACCTCGACACTTGCGGTAAGAAATGGGGTGATGTTATTCTAAGCCGGCATCACACGGCATCTTTAATCATACTGTATAGTAATACCGAGCCAGTAATGTACAGTCACCGCCAGGAGTGTTGCTCCAGCCAGCAGTGTACAGTCGTCATAAGCGCGACGTGGAGTGTTCACACCTCGCACAAACACGCGGGAAACTGCGGGGAAGCGGTCTTGGGAATAAGATCAAGCGATCATATCAAAATGTTTGCTGAGAATGACAACAAATGAAATAAGATTTTCAAGATGTAATAAAACTGACTATACGTAATACGAGGTTTTCTTTTTGAGAATTAAAAAAGACTAGTATTCCAAGAACTCGACAGATGGCGTTGAACCGACTATGTTACTAGATAATTGTGTAGATTCCAAAAAATATTCCAACACTGACTGACAGCCTGGCATACACTGACACCTTCGTTACAAATGAGTCCGGTCCAAGTTCCAAAAAAACTAAAACTAATTATTACGTTCCGATCGGTAACATATCAAGCACAGCGCCATCTATCTATCGACTAAAGTAATAATTAAAAAATAAAAATATTCCCTACTGCCAATATGGGGTGGTTGAATAACTTTAGGTTAAATCCAATATGGAGGAAAATTCAAGCAGCAGGCGCGACTGTGCCTAACTAAACGCACCAATAAGAAGTAACTGAACTTTGACATAGACACAGTTTTGACCAATCACAGAGAAAAGGCATAGTCGAGAGTGGCGCCATTAGTTCCTCGGGTTCCTACCTCATTAGTCAACCTGAGCAACTTATATCAATTGTATCTAATATCGTAGCGTATCTGCCAACAGCGTAGCAAACCCGTAGCTTTGCTACGATGTAGATAGGGATAGGCGGCTCAAACACTTAACGCACGACGGACAGCTAAAATATCGCAGCGGTCTGTCTGTCAGATCCATACTAGAAATGTCAATCCCCACACTAAAACCGCGACGGACGACGCTGCGATAGCGCTGCGTCAACAGCGGTTGAGCGGATTTAGTATGGGGGTTGATTTCTGGTATGGATCTGACAGACCGCTGCGACATTTGCGCTCCGTCGTGCGTCAAGTGTGCGATCCACTTTGAGTGCAGCGCCAAATAAAAACTAAAAGGCGTATACTATTTGAGTGTACAGTTATTTTCATATGTCATAAATAAATACAGTATGTACTTATATCCAAAATGCTGTAAATACTGATGATATTATATGCCATCTTTGGCTATGATTTGAAAGTTTAATGATGACTTTGTATCGGTAACTTTATATTAGTTTTATTCATAAAGTTACCGATGTTTTGATGTGTTTACTGAAACACTACCATGGCCCAGTCTGCTAAATCAAAATCGTTTCAGTTGAATGTCGATTGGATCTCAATTGGATGATTTCGGTCATTTCGTAGTCTGCTAACAGTTTGAAGTATAGAAAATCACAATGGCAATGGAATGATAGTTGAGTTTCGATGGCGTTACAATGACAAAAAATAGGAGACTTAGGGTTAAAGCACCGCTGAATTCCTTGTCTTACACCGCACCACCGAACTGGTTCCCGTTGGAAGGGTTAACGGCACTCACACACGCACACGCATGACATATGACCTGAGTCGACACACTAGCACCATATGTGTGTGTAACCAATAACCAGCCGTCGCGAGCAAAGCTGCGAATCTATCGCTTAAAAGTATAAAGAGAGCTTTTGGTTGTTTTTAGCTATTTGTATTGAGAATTAACCATTTGGTTTGTTTTCGTTCCTGTAGAGTCCAGGGAGGCCGGAAGGGTGGCGCAGGTCCTGGGCAACACTGCGTTTTCCAAAATTGCGTCCCAGGCAACGCAATGTCTGTGGTCTTGCCTCAGACACTGATTAAATCTTCTATCACAGACGTATGAGACCAATGATGATTGTAATATTTGTTACTAGTAGGCCGCCCAACGGCTGCGCCCGCTGCAACTCATTTTCCCGTAGGAACAAGATGTTTTCCCGGCAAGTATTATACATAAAAACCTTCCTCCTGAATTACTCTATAGTTTTTTAAAAACCTGCATCAAAATCTGTTGTGTAGTTTTAAAGATTTAAGCAAACATACAGAGAGACGCGAAAAGCGACTTTGCTTTATAGTATGTAGTGATAATGTATCACTGTTGTGTTCAAAAATACTGTAATAATGTTTTTAGTTTTTGACAAACCGACTTGGCTCAGTCGCAACAACTAGGGGTCCGTGGGTTGGCGGGGTTTGCGCTAATCGCCCTGCTAATGCGTTGTCTAATTCGTTCCGCGGGTTCCGCATTCCAAACGGATCGATGCGAGAATCTATGACCCACATACAAGTCATGTCACTTTGCACACGAAGGATAATAAGGTGAATGCCACATCTAACGCATGACGCTGCGCATTTTAGCGCATCTGTAACTGCGTCTGTCAAATGTAAGTTTAATCCCCTATACTAAGAACAGACGGTGACGCAACACTAACGAAGGAACTTGCGCTTTTTGACAGACACAGGTAATGAAGTCTGAGGTGCGTGGGATTGATGTAGGTATTCCTCAAGGATCCTCCCTTGGAAACACTCTTTTTTTGGTTTTTGTCAACGATCTGCCGCACACAGTCACAGACGGATTGATGGTGCAGTTCGCTGATGACACCACTGTAGTTGTAAGCGCAAAAACATATGAGCAACTCAACGACAAAATCTGTACTGTATGTGAGCAGCTGCAGAGGTGGTTCTCGGCGAATGAATGGCCTCATTCTGAATGTGGCAAAGTCAAATGTCATGCTATTTTCAGGGCGAAAAGTAGTGATTCCTCCATCTATTCGGAGCCCCATGCCGATCCGTGAAGAGTGTAAATTCTTGGGTTTTATGCTGGATGATCATGTCAACTGGAAGCTGCATGTAGACTCGCTATGTGATAAGCTGAGCAGTGCGGTGTTTGCTCTGCGAAAGCTGAAACCGCTGATCTCCAGTGACGCCCTCCGGCAAATGTACTTCGCTTATTTTCACTCCGTCATGTCATATGGCTCAATCCTGTGGGGAAACTCAACGGATTCTGACAGAGTGTTAATAATGCAGAAACGTGCACTCCGGACAATGGCTGGCGTAAAGCCAAAACACTCATGTAGGAGGCTTTTTACGGAATACAAGATCTTGACACACTATTCTCAGTTTTTATTTGACATAATTATATATACTCGACAAAACATCCATAACTTCAAACGCGTTGACATATCTGGACGAATATTACGTAGGACTGGATGCCTTAGATCCGTTCCGCGACGTACAGCACTAGCTGCGACGAACCCGCGTGTAATCGGTCCTACGTACTATGAGAAACTACCGCCCGAACTAAAAAATGAAACATCTGACAACACGTTTCGAAGCCAACTAAAAAACCTTTTGTTAGATACATCATTTTACTCTGTAAAAGAGTATTTAGATTTTAAATTTTAATGTTTGTTTATTTTTTTATTTTTTACAATTTGACATTATTTCTGTTATTGCTTTTACTTTTTATTTTTGAAATTATTTTTTGCAAATTATTATTTTATATTATTATTATTATATTGACGAGCACTATGCGAATTCTTATATCGGACATTTTGTAACAATATAATGTAATTTCCATTGTGTGATAAATAAATCAAATCAAATCAAATCAAATCATCATCTTCATGCGTTAGAAATTTGAAATTTCCTTGCATCTGACAGGAGCATGCGTTACGGATACGCTAACTTAGCGCTCTCTTGTACGTTAAATGTGAGAGTCACGTTAAAATGACATCAACAACAATCTTGGAATTCCATAGACGCAGAATTTAATGCGCAGAGTATAACATAACGGAAAATATTTGATGTCAAATTCTACTTCTTTATCTTTTACAGTCACAATAGTTTTAGTCCCCAGCTTGACATCGCCTTATAATATGTCTTATACCATCCAGAAATCTGCGTCTAAGCGCAGACGATCTGTACCTTAGGACTAGAGACTATTTTAAAACTGTCAATAGGTATGAGGCAAAGTTAAAAAAAGATTGTAAAAATATACACAGGTATCATCACTAGGTGTACTCGGCTGAAAGGATCACCCCTAAGGCGGATCGCACACTTAACGCACGACGGAGCGCTTAAACATCGCAGCGGTGTGTTAGATCTATGTATACTAGAAATGTCAATCCCCGTACTAAAACTGCACTCGACGGACGACGCTGCGCTAGCGCTGCGGTTTTAGTATGGTTTTAGTGCGGTTTTAGTATGGGGAGTGACGTTTCTAGTATGGATCTGACAGACCGCTGCGATATTTAAGCGCTCCGTCGTGCGATAAGTGTGCGATCCGCCTAAACCTATAAAGCTACAACATTCTACTTAACATGGACCAGCTCATTTTAGGGGTTATACGCTTAGCAGGCAAACAGCAAGTGCAGTGCAAGATATTTAATTCACAGGACGCTGCTGCCCACTCCCTGGATATTCATCCCTTAGTCGCTTTTTACGACACCCTCGGGTACAATTGAGGTGATGCTATTCTAAGTCGGCATCACACGGAAAAAGGTAGCACAAATAGGTAAAACCAGAAAAACAAAAATAAATAGGTACCTAATAAGAATACAAAAGTGCTTAGACTAGGCGAAGACAAACGCCATGTTTATCCAAGACCCAAGTAAACACAAAACCTCCCAAAAAGACGCCATCAAAACACAAGAGTAATTCGAACCAAAACCAGAAAACAGGACAATCCAACACTCAAAAGAACGGCATAATGTTCTCCAACAAGTGACCACTAATTTGTCCATTGAAAGTACCTGCCGAGGGATATCCTAACCCTTTATCAGTCTGACAAAATCTCAAGCAAATCTTCTTTATGCCCGATCCTCATTGTGGCGCACAAAAGCGCTATTATGGGAGGTGTGAGGGTACAAAGGTACAGAGCGTGTTGTAGTGGGTTTTGTGGAGGTGTCTCGTGGTGCGTGTGACATGTGCTCAACCAGGAACAACTGGCTGGTTTTTTTAAGGTTTTCGGTGTGAAGGTCACAGTTATGAGAGATATAGAGGCATATGACAGACCATTTTAAAAGATACACTGCAAAGCATAAACGTGCTGATCTTTTTTAACCTAGTCTCACTCTTGTCGGTGGAGTAATTTCCATTCTTCCTTCATCTGCGCCAGTGATCGAAAAAAGGAATAAAATTCGGCTTTTCCCTCCTAGGAGGGACAGGCCAGTAGGGATAGGTGGAACAGGGGGATTTGACGTCTTAATACGACAAGGCATTCGTTTTTCTAGTGCGTCTATATCAGCCTATTCCTCTCCTTCCTTCAACTAATTGAAGTTCCGGTTGCTGTCTATGATTACTGATGGCGGTCTTTACACAAGCATGTCAGAAGCCTGGCGGTTGAAAAATTCTGTCAAT
This sequence comes from Keiferia lycopersicella, assembly GCA_029255805.1. Lineage (NCBI taxonomy): Eukaryota > Metazoa > Arthropoda > Insecta > Lepidoptera > Gelechiidae > Keiferia > Keiferia lycopersicella. Next base: position 14,875,163 of record JARACZ010000011.1, on the reverse strand, counting down.
AGGGTTCATTGGGTCGTTGGACGACTCGGTGTTCCACACAAAAAAGAGAGACTTACTTTAGGCTTAAAATCGCGCATCGCGCGATTTGCAATCAATAATAATAGTGAGAATTAATTGGGCCTGCGTGTCGGCGCCCGCGCATTGTGTCGCGCGCGGCTTTTGTTTGAAACCGGCGCGAATCCACTCCTGCGCAGCTCGAGTCGAGAGCGACAGATGCTTACTGATATAGAATATGTAGAGCGGTAATGTTAGATATTTATTGGCTATTTAGATAGGGTTTAAATTATATTTTTATTTAGAGGGTCTAGAGTTGTACTTAAAAATAGAGACAAGAAAGATGTTTTGTAGTCACCGGATTTATTCACCCGTAGGTATTTATGGTGAATTATAGAAGCATAGCATTTTTTATTGTAGTATTTTATATAATTTCACTGACATTGTATTTTTTTAATGTATTTGCTATTTCGTTTTAATGATTGTACTTGAAACTAGTTTAAGAAAATTTCAATACAATGTATATTGTTCCAAAATAAATGAACTATGAACTATAGACTACTAGGGGCGTAAAGTAAGATATAATTTTTCACCAAAATAACAAAATTCCATCCGTTTTTAGATATGATCTAAAATCTGATCATGGCGTTTAACCACCAATCACAATTAAACTTATATTTTATACTCTACACAAAATATCCTACTAGTATTATAAATGTGAAGGTTTGTATGTTTGTTAGTTTGTTATTCCTTCACACTAAAACTACTGAACCGATTCTCATGACGTTTGGCACACTGATATAGAGTAACTTGGATTGACACATAGGACAGGTTGTTATCCCGAGTTTCTGTGGGATTAAAACCGAATTCCACGCGGGAACACCAATTTTGCCATATTTAATATTATACGTTGCCGTGTGATGCCGGCTTAGAATAGCATCACCCCACATCCTTCCCGCGGGTGTCGTAAGATGCGACTAAGGGACTCGAGAGTATTGGTGTATTACAATTTTAGGCGACAGGCTGACAACCTGTCACTATAGTAATACATTTGTTTTCTGAAACAACCTTGGAAAACAATCCTCAAAAATGTCAGACGTGGCGATAGTGGCCGTATTCTTACGGCCGTTAACGCTCTGCCTACCCCGCAAGGGATAAAGGCGTGATGTATGTATGTATGTATATTATACGTACGTAAGTATTTAATCAAAGAAAAAATTAAAATGCAACTTCATACAAAATTCAAACAAATTCAAATTTATTTTCAAATTGTTTAATAATTTTGTATGAAGTGGTCATTACATTCTTATCACGATTATTTATATATTTCTAGCATGTCAAATAAAAAACAAATCTTTAATTTTTATTTTTATTTCCTAAACTTTACTAAACCCTACTTACGGTGCAAGTCAAAATTTTATAGTCGTTCAGAAGACTGTGCATCAACATTTTGTCAGCCTATCGATAAATGATAAAATAATGTTATATCATTGTACCTCAGTACATAAATATAAAACCTCTGATATCAGAGTTCATCGGGTCGTAGGACGACTTGATGTCCCACACGAAAAGAGAGAGAGAGAGCGAGAGAAAGAGTACGTAAATACGTAAATTCAAGATATACTTATTATAATTTTGAGAAGTAGTTAAAAGTTAAACTTTTCTTTGATAGAAATTGCTGTGTTTGTTTGTCTGTTTTATAAAAACTTTTATATTATTTGTACCTAAGTAAATAAAAAGTTCAATAAAATTATAATTTTTGTGATCTCGTTCTTCTATTGGTCTGTAATGACTTGATTTATAAATTTTATTACCTTATGTAGGAAACACAGACCAACTTGTTTGAAATCCTTATAAAATTGAACAATTTTATTTGGTCTAGGTTCCACATTTTTAAATAGTTTTTACAAATATGAAACATTTTAAAATGATATTTACTCAAATTTACCTGTAGGTACCTTTGCCGTCGGCCGCATCGTACATGGTACAAATTAAAATTATTATAGCAAAGTTATGGAGATGTTTTAGTAAGTATTTTTTTCTTTCTTTAGAAAATGCAGGTACTGCAAGGTTATTTTTGTAATATAATGTAAGATCAAATAAACTTTATTTCTCAATTGTTTTCATTTTTATTTTTTGCTTAGCCTTCATCATATCAATCTTGTAGTTCACTACTGGACGTTGGCCTCCTTGCCTGGGCACGCAGATCTTAACTTATATTATTTTTATTATTAGTTTTGTACAATCTTACAGGTATATTCTGACTAAGGAAATATTATTGGTAAGGCTGATTTATTTATTTATTTATTTACCATTTATTGTACACAAGAAATTTTACAGGACAAAACATAAATAAAATGGACACAACAGGCACTGCTTATCTCTAAAAAAGAAATTTCTTACAGCAGACCTACAGGAGAGAAATGGCATTTGGCGAAAGCGGATGAGACGTGCACAATAACTATGAATACTAACAACTGATAATATCTTATAGAAGTCTATAAATACCTTATATCTTTTGCATTAAATATGCTAGTTATTTAAATAGCAGTTGATGCTGCTACTACATCAATTGAATATAGACTACTTCTACAAACTCCCAATAAAAAAATACTTAACAAGGGCGTTTTTTTATATCTATTGACTCTTTAGCACTTACGAAACTCAATACAGCGATGAGCGAATTAATAAGCTATCGAGAGACAAAAAGCCCTTAAGACTCCTTCACACTGGCTGCGTAACCCGAGAGCGGCGGTGCCGCAAAGAGACGCCATTGTAGTCGCTAATTATAAAGAAAAAAAGGAAAAGAGAAAAAAAGCTAATTAAACGTGCCAGCATTGCCAGCAGCCGGACAAAGGCACACGCCGACGGGACTGAGTTTACCATAGAGAATATTATATAGCTCGCCATAGGTACTACTCAAACACATTTATTTGATTGTAGAACAAAAATATTCTCTCTCTTTTCGTGTGGAACACCGCACCGGGTCATCCAACGACCCAATGTACCCTAGAGTCTGAATTTTTCAACCGCCTTCTACTAGTAGCAGGCTTCTAACATGGTTGTGTAACGACCGCCGTATTTCTTACGGACAATCGGGTAGTTCAGCTCGCAATGTCCTAAACAGACTGGGAAGAAATTCCCAAAGTGATAAATATCAACTTTGTGAGTGACCCACCGAGAACCAAACTCGGAACCTTCAAATAAGTACTCTTACGATTAAAATACTGTTGTTTGATAACTCTATAGAGATAAGTATGTCAGCCTAAATGAAATACCTACAGTTAGGTTTCCATGTATCTATTATTTTATTCAATTTCCTAAATGGTTTCTTAAGTAAGTACACTCGTGTACAGAATACTATATATTCTAGTTTTACAAAAATTTTGTGTATTTCGGCACGGTCAGAATATGGTTTTAGTTCACTACTTGCAAGATATATTATATGTAGCTACCAAAATTCGTTGAAGTTTATAATGTACTAGCGGCTCGCCCAGTAGCGGCAGCGCCCGCTGCAACTTAATTTCCCGTGGGAATAAGATATTTTCCCGGCAAACATTATACATAAAAACCTTTCTCTTGAATCACTCTATCTATTAAAAAAACTACATCAAAATCCGTTATGTAGTTTTGAAGATTTAAGCAAACATACAGACAGAAGCGAAAAGCGACTTTGCTTTATACTATGTGATCAACTGGCCCAAAAAACTTCTATGTCATTATCTAATCATGAGTAACCTAAAGGAGAGATTGGGGCTTGGTTGTACGTCATGTTGACAAGATAGGCTGTGTACTCACCGGGAGGAGGGTGCAATAGATGCGGCGGGCCGGGCAGAAAGGCGGCTGCCACAGCAGCCTGCGCGTTGAAGGCGGCGGCGTAGGCAACCCTGCTGGCCATCGACGCAGGCAACGGAAACTGCGGCGCGTATGGATTCCGCGGCTCTCGACTCTCAGACAAGTTCAGCACACGGTCGTTGTCGCGCGAGTTCTCGAAGTATCTCTCTCTGGACTCCCTGCTGTCTGAGAGTCCTAGGAGTTCTTGTATAGCGAACGGGGATCGCTGCGGCGCCCGCGGCGCGCTCGTGTTCGCGCTCATCGCTTGCATCTTGTATGAATGGTGCTTTATAATTTTACATCACTTTGTCTTATAAGAAATATCACAAGTTTAGGTCGCGTGAGTAATTAAATTAGCTTGTCTGTAATTTTCTAAAACACTATTTCAAAGTTCTAAATGTCACTATGTTTGGAAAAATATTAGGCCTAAAGTTAGGGTTGTCGGAAAATCGCGATGTTTTCCGAGACGGCGGAAAATTCGCGTGTAAGTTGACGTGAGCACTCGCCGCGGCGGTCGGAGCGCGTCTGGCCGCGGCGCCGCCCGCGCGCTCGGAAAACTGAAATATCCCCCTCGCGGAGTGCGGGAGACTGCTCTCACTGTCGAACCGGCCTATTTCACCACCCTCCGCGAACACTTACTGCCTTCTTCCATTCAACCCTGCGGTCCCCTTCTAGTTACGAAGTGTCGTAACCGCCGTGCGCTCAGTTCGTACCCTCATTCGTGGTTCTGACGTTCTGAATGTAACGGCTGCCCCCCCAGGCGGCGCGGGCGGGGCCTGCTAATAGCCAATACGGATATTTTGTTACCGCACTCTATTGGCCAGATTTCTTCGCGAGGACACGCCTACCCGCCGCGCGACCAATCCAAAATCAACTCTACGATTCGCGCTTAGATTTCAGAATGCGTTGCTTGAAACACAGGTTGATTTGATTTTGATTAATTGTAAGAAATGAATAGGTCCGCTGTGTAGGAGCACGTGGGGTGGGGGGAGGAAGGGTGGCGAGTGGAGCCGCGCGGCGGGCACTAGTCTGGCAGGTGGATTGGCGAGTAATGGGTCGTCGTGGCCATTTGGAAACCTCAATGCGAGACGTATTAATTACACGTCCGCCTCTTTCACCACCCAGTATAATGTACGCCATTACGTTAATCAGAGCTCTTGAAGAACCTGCCATAGTTGGGCATTATAATACGAATGAGCATTTCAAATTAATACAAAAAATAAAATTTAAAGATTATTAAAACAATGACAAAGCAAAACAACCCAACATTTTCATTAGTTAGAACTTATTTACAGAAAAACATAGATGGCGCTACACAGCACATTTAACGTGTTTACCGTATAATTTAGTATAAATTGATTCTAAATAATAATAAATGACGGTATATATTCTGGATTATTTTCTAAATGAAAGAATAAACAACACAAAAAAAAACACTACCTATTAAATTATAAAGTTTATAACAATGTTAATATTATTATGTAAAAATAACGGCTAAAAAGGTTTTTTGATTTAGGTATATACATTTTGTAGTTATTATAGCAACTAGCATCTTCAGGAACAATAGTCAATCTAAAAATTTCATATTGGATTGGGAATTCAGTTTTTTTTTTTTTGCTTTGTGATTTTGTATATTACCTACCGTTTAAGTATTTTTTATATTTTTTATCGAGTAAACCAACAGCTATGCAAAATGAGAATAGGTAAGGCAATATTGCCAGGTAGGTACATTTGTAATAAGTACAAGATAATGTTTATTTTACAAGATTATTTTATTCGAAATAAACAAACCAAGTGTGTTATTCTGAAAACCAAAGAAACTTTATTATTTACAGTACAAACAAACATTACATATATTTATCCATTTTTACATATTCATATACTTGCCTGAAAACCAAAGAAACGACATTTAACGTTTATTCATTCCACTAAATCTATATTATATTTTTTCTCACTATCTTCGTAAAATAATTTCAATTTCATAATCTTATTAGTTTCTTGATAGTTTGTGAATGTGCAGCCATCGGCCAGCTACAACCAAAGAGAGTGCCTACTCACTCTCTTTACATCTCCCCTCCAAAAGGAGAAAATTACTAAGAAATTTTCAATAAAAATCCTATTTAGATTCTTCTAATTCTTCTTTATCATAAGAACTAGCATCGACTTTGTTACCTACATGTTATAGATTTGATTCCATGTTTTTATGCCCGGTATCTATTTTGTATATTGTGTTCGAAATCTTTTAACTCTATATGGTCCAATCTTTAGTTCATCAAATTTTTTTCTATTTAATTTGTTTCCATTCTCTACATACACCTCTTATTTTCAATCTTTTAGTGTCTTCTCATATCTACTCGTAGTTTAATTGTAATTGTGTGACTTTATTGTATTCTGTAACGCTATTTTTCTATCTTCATTCCAGCCTTTTTCTGATTTTTCTTGTTTGAATTCATCTGGTAACATTGTAACGTCTGTTCCATGTCATAAATACTGTTTTCCTTGGAAATATTACATAAAACTACGTAAAACTTCATCGGATCGTTGGACGACTCGGTGACCCACACGAAAATTTACTTACAACAAGTCAGGTGACTATTTCCGTATTTTGTTTTGTAAGAGCTATTTATCCAAGTAAGTACTAAAAACCGTGTGATGTCGGCTTAGAATAGCATCACCCCACATCCTTACAGCGGGTGTCGTAAGAGTCTACTAAGGGATTTGAGAGTACTTATTGGTCTATCACAATTTTTAGGCGACAGGCTGACAACTTGTCACTATAGTGATACACATGTTTTCTGAAACAACCTTGGAAAACAATCCTCAGAAATGTCAGACGTGGCGATAGCTACCGTATTCTTACGGCCGTTAACGCTCTGCCTACTCCGCAAGATATAAAGGCGTGATTTGTGTATGTATGTAATAATAAGGAAACAGTCGACTTATATGGACTTGAGAGTATCTACCAGCTATTTTAAGCAGTTTAGGCAGTCTAGGACCTTAATATGTCGTAGAAATATGAAATGTCTACATTTTCTTGTTAAAAATCACCTGTCTTTATAATTCGGGACATTAGAAAGAGTCGCTGAGTGTGACAACAGTTTGATATAATGTCTTTAGCAGTTGCATACACATATCACGCCTTTTGCCCTTACGGGGTAGGCAGAGCGTTAACGGCCGTGCAAAATACGGTCACTATCGCCACGTGCCACGTCTTACAAATATTGAGACGACCTTTCAGATGACTCGTGTATTACGATAGTGACAAGATGTATTGTCAGTTGCATGCACTATTTTATCTACACTATACACATTTTCATGAAATAAACAAGTTGAATTGAAGTTTAATCAACAATTTTGAAAAAAAAATTATAGATCGAATGATTTTAAAGTAGACCTTTTACAACTATGTAGATTCGAATCTGTAATATGAATATTAAGGAACGAATGTAGATTATAATGTAGTTTTAAATACACTAAAAAACACGCTTCTAACAAGTCCAAACAGGGCTAAGATACGATCATCCATCATGAAGTTCCTGTTCATATCTTCCGGCTCCATCATCAGCTCATTATTATCATAGCTCGACAGTACCATATTATTGTATTGTCATCAAAATCACACACAACTGCCAATTTTCATGACTGCACGATCTTTAGAAGATGGTTAAATTAGTTTTCTTAGATTTCATTACATAGTTACATACATACAGGTCGACCTAATAAAAGCGTGTTTATAAATAGCAGGTAGTCATCAACATGCAATTGATTATAAGTACGTGGTACGTAAAGTTGCTTTGCCACTACTAAAGTATATATAAGGTGTAAAATACCGAAATATATCCTGCGCAACTGACCGCTTCATCATCATCAAGGTGTAAAAATATTAGCTGCAAATACTTTGAGGGGTGAATCAGCCCATGAAACTGAACCACTTTTCCCAAGAAACATAGGTCGAAATATGAAATAAATTTTTGGTTTTGGACCACCCGTAAAAAATTTCCAACCGACAAGTAAATTTTTATGGGATGTCCAAAAAAATTTCTCATTTCCAGCATTTCTCATGTTTCTAGGAGAAAATTGTTTAGTTTCATGGGCTGTTTCACCCTTTAAAATATTTGTACACCTTACATGTAAGTTTAAACGACTTAGACTTGGTTGTTGATTTGGTAGAGTACTGGGCCTCTACGTTTCGGCTGTTTACGAACAGCCTTCTTCCGGAGGTCGACAGATCACACACGCCCGCTCGTCAGCTTAAGTAATATACGTATAAGTTGTTCAAACTTACATAATGAGTTGTATTTGTTCGTTTAAAGATAAAACAAGTAAAGCATATTTCATCATCATCATCATTTTAGCCGGAAGACGTCCACTGCTGAACATAGGCCTCTCCCAAAGATTTCTAAAGTGAACGATTCTGCGCAACTTCCATCCACCGGCGTCAAAGTACCTATAGTATTTAGACCAAGTAGCTTTGGCAAAGTAGCCTGAATAAAAGTTGGTCTTAGTTCATTTTGATTGGACAGCCATCCAAGTACACCTTGATAAGTGTTACCATGGTCAAAGTAGCCTGTAACGTCCAAAAAGGCCGTCAAATCTACATGTTTCAAGCATGAGCTAAAACAATTGTAGGTAGATACTTATTGTCCCCTCAACTTTTTGTTCCTAATTTTATGAGTAAAAAATATAAAATTGATAATTTACAAGCTATAGTCTGTAAGTTTAGGTACTTATCTTTTTGTAAACAAACTTTGTATTAAACTGACAGCTCTGAAGTGTCACTTTCATACAAAGTGTGTTTACAAAAAGATAAGTACCTAAACTTACAGACTATAGCACAGCCTAGATCAACCAGCCTATCAATTGGAAGTATAATCTTAACATACACACATTATGCTTCAGAATAGAATTTAATTCTGCTCATATTACTAGTAAAGAAGCAATAAATAGGTTCAACAAACACCTCTCAAGACTCAAGAGCGGACAACACGACAAAAACCGCGAGATCTAGCAGATGTCCCGTCAATGCGAAAATAATTTGACGCTGTACGTCCTTTGTGCCATTTTCGGGAACCCCGCAACGGACAAAGGCGTGAGATCGTTTCATCTGTCTGTGGACTGTCTGGACAAGTGTCGGACAATACAGCTGTCACGCGCGTCTTGTCAAAACACACGGTTTTTTGGCGCGAAATGTGACACGCTTTGCGGCGGCGGCGGCGCGGGCGCAGGTAGCCGGCGACGTGGGAATAAGGTGATGAAGGTTGTTCTGGACTCTGCAAATAGATGGGCGTGGCTGAGTGCTAAGGTTGACACCTAAATTTTCTGTCGATTATTGTAAAATTCGATGACTTTTTTAATGTGACTGATTTAAGGATTCGGGCCAGGTTAGCTTTCGGGTTGCAAAGGTCAGATGGCAGTCGCTCTGTGTAAAAACCTGGTTCCACGTCAAATCCCCTAAGTTTGGTAGACGACCCCGACAGAGTAACGGGATAAGGCAAGGAGAATGATGATGAATGATGATGACTTTTTGGTGGAAATTGAAAAAATCAATTGTGAGAAATCACTCTCGCGTTCACTTCAGACCCAATTTTAAAAGTTTTATTTACAAGTAGATTCTCAATGAATACTTTCAGAATATCAAGTAAAATATATAAGATATACAAGATAAATGGATAAATTATTGTAGAAAAAGAGAAATTTGTAATTTTGTAAAACACATTTCATAGCTACAGAAGCCATAAACGAGTTTTCACTGCATTATTCACTATAGTATACACATGTTTTCTGAAACAAACTTAAAAAAAAATCCTCAAAAATGTCAGACGCGGCGATAGCGACCGTATTCTTGCGGCCGTTGGCGCTCTGCCTACCCCGCAAGGGATAAAGGCGTGATTATGTATGTATATGTTTTCAGATTTTTGCGGTTGTTCACAACACTTAAATTAATAGATTACAATTGATGATGATTCGTGGTGATAATCTTGTTAATACTATTAGATAATTTAAGTGTTTATAACTGCATATTCAAGATATTTTGCATTCATTTTTTTTTTCATAAACTATTTCATAGGTTTTAAGTAATGTGAAATTTAAAAATTTATTGCATGAGTTTATATTTATGTAGGTATTGATTTAATTTTAATAGTAAATTTGTTACGTTACAAGTACTTTTCGCTGAGCTTTTTTAGGATAATTATAATGTACGTAATATATACTAACCGGGCAGCGCACCCTGATTGTTCAAACGGCATGGGTCCAGCTGAAAATCAGCGCTGCAGCTTTAAGCTACAGCATTATGCTGAGCTGGATTCCTTTTCGGTCTCAGTCATAAATGTATTTGTATTTGATTGTTACTGAATAAATATTTTTCTTTTTTTTCTATTTCAGTCATCACTTTCTTATTTTCATTTATGTATTCGACTGTTTACTACATATTAAGTTAAAGAATTAATGTTTGAAAGTGTAACGTTTGAAAAGAAGCCGCTTGTTACGGACTTGTTTAAGGTGAAGGCATCACATGACCGGTGCAGCTGAGTCATTCGATTTAATTGTTATTTTGATTAACAACACCTAAGGCGGATCGCACACTTAACGCACGATGGAGCGCTAAAATATCGCAGCGGGGTTGTCAGACAGAAATGTCAATCGCACTAAAACCGTCATAGAAATGTCAATCTCACGGAATACGATTCGGAATTGTTATAGGTATGCTGCGTAACCACACAGCGATTTCCTAACGATTCCGCTAATCAAGTTAACCAGCTTGGCCAGCCCCGAGGCTGTGCCTTTATTTATCCCACCCGAGCCGTGTTAACAAGGATCATATAAAATTGTTAAAAATTATGTCACAATTTTCTCTTTTATTCACAAACATATAGGGTTATATTACGTACTCATGATTCTGATCAAGGGGGCACATGCAAAATTTCAAAAATATTTAGGTTTTCCATACATTTTTGCAGAGTAAGTAGGTAGGTACAAACTTTTCTATGAAACATCCAATTTTTTTTTTGCGATTTCGACCCTACAAAGTTTGTGTACTGACTTAAAAATAACCCTGTATGTTTGTGTATAAAATATCTAGAAAAACAATAAGTCGTATGAATTACGTTGAATAATATTTTGATTTGATTTATTGGCACATTTACGACAATAATCCAAAATTGTACCTACTTTAAATAGGAAATTTTTTCTACTCTAAGGTATTGGTTGAAAAGAAAAAACAATTCAAATTGAGTTAAAGACGATGACTGCCAAAGTACTGCTGGGGATGAAGGCGGATGACATTTCTAGTAAGGATCTGACAGACCACTACTGCGATATTTTAGCGGTTGGTCGTGCGATCCGCCGAAAAAACCTGGTTGTATTATCATCTTTTTGGATTATCAGGTATGTAAGTGTCTATGTAACCTTTTAAGATAGTACCTAGGTATAGTCCAGCCAGCCAGATGGGCATTGATTGTAAATCGGCGAGGAACTGGTCAATAAATAGACAATTGTAAAAAAATATTACTTAATTAGATTCTATGTTCCTTTAGCTTTCATGTGAGTTACGAAATTAACCTAGGATTCGGGCCAGGTTAGCCTTCGGGTTGCAGAGGTCAGATGGCAGTCGTTCATGTAAACACTTGGTTCCTCGTCAAATCCCCTAGGTTAAGTAGCCGACCCCGACAGAGAACGTGATACGGCAAGGAGAATGATGATGTGAGTTATGAAATTATAACAGGTATTGTAAGTTGATGCAAAATTGTGCGAGCAGCCATCATAGCTAGTGGATTTTATACGAATCCGTGATTACTAATTTGTCATATATCTTTGACGTATAATAAAATTATGTTTAACGTATAATATATTGGTGGGATGTGCCTTATTAATACATACATACATAAATATATCACGCCATTATCCCTTGAGGGGTATGCAGAGCGATAACAGCCGTAACAATACGGTCGCTATCGTCACGTCTGATATTTTTTGAGGATTGTTTTTCAAGCTTGTTTCAGAAAACATAATATGTTTACATAGTACATATTATGTATCACTACAGTGACAAGTTGTCGGCCTATCGCCTTTAACTGTAATATACCAACTCTCGAGTCCCTTGGTCGCCTCTTACGACACCCGCGGGAAGGCTGTGGGGTGATGCTATTCTAAGCCGGCATCACTCGGCACATTAATAATCTTTTTAATATTAGAAACTGTACTATTCACTAGGTTTATGTATCAATAACAACACAATATTATTATTAAGCACCCGCCTCGGTATAGCGTCCAGAGACAACTAACTCCCGCGCCATCTGGTGTACGTCATACCAACGAGAGTGATTTGTTTATTTATCAATACACTACATCTACCTTATACAATAATTGAAATAAAAAGAACATCTTCCAAACAAATAAAATTATTACTCTAAAGTTACTTTATAATCCAAATCAACTATGGTAAATAAATTGTAATATTATTAATAGTATCATCATTGTTTGTGCTATCTGAATCATCTACAGTTTCCTCACCCTCATCTGAACAAACTCTCCATTTTCCTTCAACTCTTTTAAGGTGTACTATATTTCTGCGCAATCGTTGTCCTGTCTCATCATTTTCAACCTCCATGTCATTCCCGTTCTTCTTCGTGACTGTATGTGGCGTATCTTTAAAAGTCGCCGTTAGTTTATTATCTCTAATCATATTCTTTATGTACACTTTCTCTCCTAGTTCAATATCTGATTCAGTAGCTTTTCTCTTTCTGTCGGAATAGTCTTTTCCCTTCGCTTTCATAGCTGCATCTCGGTCTCTTGTTTCCTGGTCTTCGTTGGTAAATTCAACATCGGATATGGAAGGCAGCTTGTCTCGAAATTGGCGACGATAAAAGAGCTCTGCTGGGGGTTTACCTGTTGTGGAATGCGGAGTACTATTGTACATTGTTAAATATTTAAGTAAATCAGCCTGCCAGTCAGATTTCTGACTTTGACTGATCCGTAATCTCTTCAAAATATCACGATTCTGCCTCTCAACCTCACCGTTTTGCTGAGGCCAATATGGAATACTATGGAAAAGACGAATTCCGAACTCTCGGCAGAAATTATTAAACTCTGCACTAGTAAACTGGGGCCCATTATCAGCATTGATACTAACCGGTGAACCTAATCGAGCGAATATCTCCTTGAGCATATTTATAGTCTGAGCCGAATCTGTAGTCTTAGTAACCTTTATTTCTTTATATCGACTATAGTAGTCAATAATTACGAGAAGGTAGTGACCACTGGGCAAAGGTCCAAGATAATCGATTGCAACATCCACCCAGGGTTGCAGGGGTAGTTCGCGCCTATGCATGGGATTAGGCGGATTTGGAGCTGAGACCAGAGTGCAGCCCTTACAAGATTTGACGTAGTTTTCTGTATCTTTGTCCACTTTTGGCCACCAAACTTTGGACCGTAGCCGCGATTTCATGGCTACGATTCCTGGATGGCCTTCGTGTGCCGCATCTAAAACTTTGGAACGCAAACTGAGTGGAATTACTATTTTATTTTGGCGTAAAAGGATATTATCTTGAAAACATAGCTCATGCTCAAAAATCTTGTAATTACTGACGCTTTGGTCCCAGCTGTTGTTCAAAACTCCTTGTTTAACCAATTGAAACTCTTTGTCTGCCTCGGACGCAAGATTTAATTCAGATAAGGTGACTGCAGTAGGACAAGATTGAGCAATTACTAGGTTCACGTAAATCTCATCATCGAAAGGACGTGGTTCAGTGTTTTGTGAACATAAACGCGAGAGAGGATCCGCGATATTGTTTTTACCGGGGCTGTAAATAATTTTGAATTTAAATGACTGTAGCCGCAATACCCAACGTTCTATCCTCGCACACGGTTTCGAGTTCGGCCCGAAAATCACCTCCAAAGGTTTATGGTCTGTGACTAGTTCAAAACCATCTTTCCCAAAAAGGTACATATTAAAATGTTCTACGGTCCAAACTAACGCGAGGGCTTCTTTTTCCGTTTGGCAATATCGTTTCTCGCGGTCTGTCAAACTTTTATTACCGTATGCTATAATACGCGTCCCCGCAGAACCGTGTTGAACTAAAACGGCCCCAAGACCTGTAGGACTAGCATCGGCAAATACTTGGGTCCTATCGTGAGGGTCGTAGTAGCCTAGCGTCCGAATATTTGTCAAAGCCTGCTTAAGCTTCGTGAAAGACCTTGTATGACATTCAGTCCAACGCGAGGTTATGTCCGCCCCTTGACTCAGTTTGAGTCGTAGCAGCTCCCTCAGAGGCTCAGTAAGCGTGGCTAAGTGAGGGACCCACTTACCTACAAAATTTACCAATCCCAAAAAGCTTTGTATTTCAGCTACAGTTCGGGGTTCCCTAAATGATTCGATCAAGTTAATGTACTTGTCAAGAGGTTTAACTCCATCATGAGACAATATGTGTCCTAGAAATTGCACCTGTTTGACGCCGAAAACGCACTTTCCTTCATTAAGTAAAATATTGTTGTCCTTTAATACTTGCAGCACTTTCTTCAATCGCTCCTCATGTTCGGCCTCGTTACCAAATACAACGATGTCATCAATAAAATTGACAACGCCTTCACAGGGTAAAAGTATCCTCTCTAAAGTCTTTTGAAAAATCTCTGGGGCACACGAGATGCCGAACATGAGGCGCTTGTATCTAAATAAACCGCGATTGCAAATAAATGTAGTCGGCAGTCTTCGCTAAGTTCAATCTGATGGAACGCGTTTTTAATGTCTAATTTGGAAAATACTTTTGCATTTCTAAACTTCGGAAGCAGCTGTTCCATGGTGGGCAGAGGATGTTTTTCTCTAATGATTGCTTTGTTAGCTTGCCTCATGTCTACACAGATTCGAGCGTCACCATCCTCCTTGAGGACCGGTACTAATGGGCTCACCCAATCGGATGGCTCATTTACCGGTTCTATTATATCAGCGTTTAGTAGTTCTTGTATTTTACGATCAATTTTTTCCTCAAGGGGGATGGGTATTCTCCGACAAGGTTGAGAGACAGGTTTGACAGATTCGTTAATCGGGATTTGAACTTTTATACCTTTAAATTTAGGGAATTCAGATGATTCAATTACGTTTATACCTAAGCCTACCTTCAAAACACCCAATTTAATAGCACTCTCTTTCCCAAGTAAATTTCTAGTGCCATTTTTTACGACGTAAAACGTTTCCCCGTCAAGCTTATGGTCGTCATCAATTTCAATAGATGCTTCAAATGACCCCATTACTTCGAGAGGAGTTTTACTTCCGTAAGCACTAAATGTTTTATCCGGGTTTTTTTTTTTATTTTTGATCTTGATGCCTGATGACTTTAGGTGCTCCCACGTAGAATCATTAATGATATTGCATTTGCTTCCAGAATCAATGATCATGTCAATCTTCACGCTTCCTATAGTACATTTTATATTGTCATCAGAATCAATATGGAAAATATAATGGACATCATCAGTACGTTTAGGCTCATCATCATTGCGCTTAGATGTGAACTTGGCTTTTTTCTCAGTAGATTCCGATTTTGATGCCTGGTTATTATTATTTTTCCGTTTCTTAGCAGACGTTTTGCAATGTTTGCGGAAGTGGCCTAAATAACCACACTTTAAACACTTCTTTCCATAAGCAGGGCAAGATTTCTCGTAGCTGGAGTGTTTTCCACCGCAGCGACTACATTCAGAACCACCAACGTTTGATCGTATAGCATTCACTTGGTTGACTAGAGGCAGTCCTTTGCTGGCGTCAAATCCTTGTAACTGTCGTTGTACAGCTTCTAAGGCATTGGCTTCGGCTAATATTTTATCTAATGTAGCGTCATCACCCAGTGTTAGAATTTTCTTCCGCAATTCTACCGATTCACATTTCTCCGTAATCTGGTCAATCATGTGTTCTTCTACAGCAGTAAACTTGCATTTTGAACTCTGATGGCGAAGTCGTAAAAGGAACTTCTCAAATTTTTCCCCCGGTTCTTGTCGTATTAGCCTAAACAGGTGCCGTTCGTAAATACTACTTTGTTTAGGGGAAAAGTATTCGTCTAGTTTAGACAGCGCAACGGTGTAAACATCTCCGTCTTTCAAGGTTGTCGCTTCAACTTGGGCACCGGGTATATTGTAATAGATTTCTTGTAAGGGCAAACCACCCATGTGCAAGAGCGTAGCTCTTTTAGCCTCCGGTTTTGTTATATTAGACGCCGTTAGATATAACTCGAGTGCCCTCCGCCATTTTTCCCAACGGATGCCAACAGACGAAGGATCGCCTTCACAGTCTAACGACTCGATCGGTGGTAATTGCGACATAATAGGGGCTACCTGTAACCAAACAAGTTGCCATTGTAGGTACCATTCAGTTTTCACCAAATTACCTCTCATAAGTATACCACCTTTGCAGGTACCATTTAGCTTTCGCCAAATTACCTCTCATAACACTCTTGTAGGTACCATTCAGCTTACGCCGAATTACCTCTCCATATCACATTTGTAGGTCAACATTCGGCCTATACCATAAATCTAGTTACTACCCCCTGTAAATAACTCAAAACGAGGCAGTAAAATGTACGTATAAGAAAAATAATATGTACAGACATATTGATGTCTAGCAGTTGTATAAGTATTTTAGAACTCATGACCAGTAGATTCTAACTTACAACGAACACGATAGGTGAGTGGTAGGTAGGTACTTACTCAACTTAATAAGATACCGGTTAACAAAAATAATTCGAAATGAAAGGGAGTGCAAACTACCTACTGCCAATTTATCACACTACTCCCGTTGTTTACCTACGTAGGTAGGTCGGTAGGTAATTTAGTTATGCAATAGTTTATCGGAATGAATAAAACATTTAGGTAGTACCCAGGAATTATTTAGTTACCTAAGTAGTCATAAATATGACGGTAATAATATTTTTTTTATTTAAGATAAAATGGTAATTTTACCTACGGTTCGTATTGTGATATAATTGTGTTTAGTATAATGGTATCAGGAGCTTCATTTCAGTTAGATACGTAGGTAGGTACCTACCAATTGACAACTGAGATGTACTACCATAAACAACTACCATGATGACTCAACGCTAAAGACTTCGACCCGTATATTTCCCCACCTTGACACTGGCAGAATTGTCCCTGTAGACAGAAGCCATATCCTAAAAATTGAATTGAATTGAATGAATTCGACTGTTAATATTTTCCTAGAAAATTGATATTTGCCGTGGATTTATAGAAATAGGGCAGCATAAACAAACACGTATACATCGCGCAACCCGAAATAATCTCATCCGTAACCAAAACATGCCAATTTGTCTCAGTCATCAATTAGGTACACCTACTGATGGGCGGTTCCCGGGAATATTCCCCAAGTGGGAATATTTCCAAAGGAAACTTTCCGGTGCCCGGGAACATTCCCAATCGCTGGGAACGTGTTGGCGAAACAACATAAAATAAAAATTATACATACATACATACATATATCACGCCTTTATCCCTTGCGGGGTAAGCAGAGCGTTAACAGCCGTAAGAATACGGTCGCTATCGCCACGTCTGACATTTTTGAGTATTGTTTTCTAAGGTTGTTTCGGAAAACATGTGTATCACTATAGTGACAGGTTGTCAGCCTGTCGCCTAAAAATTGTAATACACCAATACTCTCGAGTCCCTTAGTCGCCTCTTACGACACCCACGGGAAGGATGTGGGGTGATGCTATTCTATGCCGGCATCACACGGCATAAAAATTATTATTAAACAATTTATTTAATTAGCAAGATTATAATGTAGAAAATAATTAATTTAAATAATGTAATAAAGAAAATAATTAATTTCATAAATAAACCATGTCAGAATACAATCTAGTCAAAATAAATAAACAAGATGGCTAAAGGGCTATGAGTAAAATTGATGCCTTTCATTTGGAACAATTTTTTTATTGTCAAATAACGCCGTCTTGATAAATGTGTAGAGTACTTCCATACAAACAATATTTTGTGTGACAGCTCAGCTGTCAAGTGTAATCATTACGAGATATACGCTTCAAAACACTACGACAGTTTTATATGGAAAACTTCTTTTTTTTAATTGTCAACGAACACCACCCCATTAGTTGTGTAGAGTACTTTCATTCAAACAATATTTTGCATGTCAGCTCACCTGTCAAGTGTAACCATTACGAGATATAACGCTTCAAAACATTACGACAGTTTTATATGAAAAAAACTTCTTTTTTTAAACTGTCAACGAACTCCACCCCATTAGTTGTATAGAGTACTTCCATACAAACAATATTTTGTATGACAACTTAACTGTCAAATGTAACCATTGCATATACGCTTCAAAACTTTACGACGGTTTTATATGGAATATATTTTAAAGCGTATATCTCGTAGTAGTTACACTTGACAGTTAAGCTGTCATACAAAATATTGTTTGTATGGAAGTACTCTACACAACTAATAGGGTGTTGTTCGTTGACAGTTAAAAAAAAGAAGTTTTTCATATAAAACAGTTGTAATGTTTTGAAGCGTATATCTCGTACTGGTTACACTTGACAGCTGAGCAGTCATACAAAATATTGTTTGTATGGAAGTACTCTTCACGTTTAATGGGTTGGCGTTAGTTGACAGTCATAAGCAAAGAAGTTTCTCATATAAAACAATTGGAACGTTATTTGGTAGCGCTGGTTGCGTTTCCACGCTGTATTGCCAGTGATATGCGCTGCACCAAGTACCATTCGGCACGGGGATCTGAACCCTGGTTTCTCAGGCGCTGTCTCAACCTATAGACAAAGTCCTTTGCCTCTGCATACTATGACCCACTCACCTCCACCGCAAAGGGTACAAAGTGGTAGGCACTCCTCAGTGAAGCATACTTTTGATGCTTCTGAGCTGCTGCGCATTCCGCAGTTGTACCCGGAGCTCGAATTGTGCGTACGTGCTTACACACGCCGCGCCCCACACCAAAGAGAGCCCTTTCTCCTACGGGATCATTAAAAGCCCATCCGGTCTCTTACCGTCATCGCGGCTTAAACCGGGAGGCTCTTGAACGCAGGGTACACCAGCGGACACCAGGGCACGGCGGATAATCTCGTTGAGCATGTGGTGCGGGGGAAAACGACCAGTTGATCCGGCACAGCTCAAGCCGTGGTGACCCCTGGCATCCACCTTTACGCCACAAACATGCGGCTCACAAACCCTGCATTCAAGCCTCAGCGCTACAGCCACCCTGAGAGAGTCATCATAAAGCGCCGTACCCATGTGGGGTGACGGGAGGGCGTAAAGCCAAGCCCCTGACTCTGGTTTAAGAGCCGCCGCAGAAGGCGAGCAGAGCCCGATCCTGATGACGCCTCAAGCAATTCCATCGCTCTGGCCTTACACAGCTGCTCGTCCCATTGTCGCTGCACGTCTGGTTTAGTCGGGCGATCCATATGGCGGGAAGCAGGCAGAATCCAGGTGGTGTCGGGAAAAGGGTAGCTACCCGCCTGGCCGGGTGTTGTGGCCAGGGGACCGACGGGTCCACCTGGATCGGATTAGAAGTTGTATATATGCGTTGCGCGGTAAACACTTCGATACCGCGTTTCAGGCCCATTGTTCTGTCACGTGGCGCCATCTCTCCGATATGTTGAGAACTCCTGTTGCGTCTTGTATGCTTGTGTACCACTTGAGTGAGCTTCATGTTGTAGCCACCAGAGGTCGCTACATCCGCATCAGGACAAGCCAAGTCCCAAGCACTTAAAGCCTCCCCCATAAATGGAATGTTAAGACTGTCACCATGTATTTTGAGTATATTAGTGACGAGTGACTTCTCCGTGGGAAGAGGTGTCCGAAGAAAGCCGAAACGTTGGTGTCCTGCACACGCCTCACGCCCAAACCTCCATGTCGGATCGGCAACGACGCTTGCACACTGCGTCTCCTCTAACTGTACATTGAGGATCATCTCCAACGTGACTTTAATGTCTTGATCCAACCGGGAAATTTCATCTGGAAAAAGCCAATTCGGGCACTTTTTCAAGAGGTACATTAGCTTGGGTACTGAGAGACAGCTGCGGAAGAGAGTGAGGGCGACATGGGCCGGCAGTTGCTGCAGGTGCTCTCGAACACTTAGAAGCGTTTCACGCTTTGCAGCAAACTAGCCTGTTCTGCATCCCTGAAGATCGGCTCCCCCAGCAGCTCAAATGACTCTATTAAGGATTTTCACTCCCGGAAGAATATCCTGGAATTGAGCTATACAACAACTGGAGACATCGCCGCACGGATATAGCTCGCATTTGTCGCTGTTGACGATCAAATCAATCTCCGCCAGTTTTGGAATGAGCGTACTTATATCGCAACATACGACATCTGGTGCACCACCCACCAATCGTCCCGTCCACCGTCGTCGAGGTACCACTTACTTCATTCATTTCAGTCACTTGATTCTTTTTAGTTATTTTTAACGTTCTCAGGACACTTATCACACTTATTTGCCAAATGACGAGCAAATTTTGTCGCATTTCGAGATGTGTATGTTTTGTTGCAAAATAAACACCTGAATTTTGTCTTTTCATTAAGACAGTTTCGTCGAAGTGACTATACACTTTGTTTTTAGGCTTCATTTCGAATTTCAGTTGTTAACTGGACGAGGGATGCAACGAAACTGACACAGTTTTAAATGACCGCCAGGCAGGCTAGATAATACAATGATAAAAAATAAACAGTTTTGTTTTGTTTTAGTCACGCCGACCAAGATAAGTTCTAGGCTAAACAGTATAGCAGAGTTGTCTTGTCAGACTAAACTGCCGAATATATTACGTATAGGTATAAAAGATATTTCATTTACCTAATTATTTTAGGCAGTAAGTAGTAATTGAAAGATTTATAGATTATGGATTCACTTGATGTTCTAAATCAATTTACTTTCAATTTACATGGAAATGAAAATAATTAAAGTTTAAAGATTTATTTATCTGTTTTATATAATCATTTGAAAGGTACATAAATAAGGTATCCTTATGATAAAGAAACCTAAAATATGCCTTAAACTTCAAGAAAACTAAACTTATATCAAAATGTTAATGTTCCCAGCAACTGGGAACGTTCCCGGGCACGTGGGAATATTGCCAGGAACATTTCCATTGGGAAGTTTCCGGGAACGGGAATGTTCCCGCGGCCCATCACTAGGTACACCTACCTCTTTTCCAACAGAAACATTGATTTTATTTTTTATTTTTATTGTAGTACTTGCCTCCAGGCTTGTAGCCTCTTGCAGGATTGCCAAATGTACTATTCACTAGGTTTATGTATCAATAACAACACAATATTATTATTAAGCACCCGCCTCGGTATAGCGTCCAGAGACAACTAACTCCCGCGCCATCTGGTGTACGTCATACCAACGAGAGTGATTTGTTTATTTATCAATACACTACAGAAACATTTTAATCAGACTTGGCACTAGCGACCGTATTATAACGGCCGATAACGCTCTGCCTACCCACAAAGGATAATGAGTTATAATGTGTATCATTGTCTTCAAACTGGACCAAATTTCAGCTACAGATTTTCATCTAAACTGCACATACAAAAATCGCCATAAAATACCCTTAAATCCTTAAGGCACATGTAATTAAATATACATACATACATATATCACGCCTTTATCCCTTGCGTGGTAGGCAGTTACGGCTGCTATCGCCACGTCTGTCTTTTTTTGAGGGTTGTTTTCCAAGGTTGTTTCAGAAACTATGTGCATCACTAATAGTGACAAGTTGTCAGCCTGTCGCCTAAAAATTGTAATACACCAATACTTTCGAGTCCCTTAGGCGGATGTGGGGTGATGCTATTCTAAACCGGCATCACACGACATATAAATATGCCAGGTAGGTAATGAAATTGAAGCAGCACAGATGGCAACCCTGGCCGGCGAAGGTGCCTCTAGCCTCTCGGCTGAAGGGGCTGGCAACACCTACCGCATAATTACCGCCGCACACAGCCCTGACGCGGTTACGCCATATTTACCACATTAACCAGTAGTAAATGCTCCCAACAGGCATAATGTAATATAAGTTGCGATTCGGTAATCTCTCTTAGGTGGATCGCACACTTAACGCACGACGGACCGCTAGAATATCGCAACGTTCTGTCAGATCCATAGGTAGGTACTATAAATGTCATACTGAAACTGCTTAACCGCTGTCGAAGAAGCGCTATCGCAGCGTCGTCCGTCGAGTGCGGTTTTAGTATGGCAAGTGACGTTTCTAGAATGGATCTGACAGACCGCTGCTGCGATATTTTAGTGGTCCTTCGGGCGTTATGTGTGCAATGCGCCTTATTTTTTAGGCTCTCTGAGGTTTAGAAAAGATAACTACCTTGATAATAATATCATATACGGGGTGTTAGGGACAGCGTCCCGAATACTGATAGGGTGCAATCAGACCATGAAACTGAACCACTTTTCCCTTGGAACATAATATGTCAGGAAACGTCAATAAAATTTTGGTTTCCCATAGTAAGTGCAGTCAGCTGATCGCGATTTTGTAAGTGAGGTCGAATTTTTTTTGTCGTTTCCTGACATGTGTTCCTAGGGGAAAGTTGTTCAGTTTCATGGTCTGCTTGCACCCTATCAGTATTCGGGACGATGTCCCTAACACCCTGTATGTCATAATATAATAATCTCATGTTTAAATGTAAATGTCATGTGTAAGTGTTTCTTTGCCGTTTGTAGTCATATATCGTCGCCATATTTTGGCCATTTGCGTCAAGTTGGCCACAAGTTAACAAAACATTTTTGTTAACTAGTTAACTTACTAAAAATGGCGTTGTCGCTTTCCGTCAAATTGATTCAATCCGGTTGCTGTCTATGACCACTTAGACGGCAGTCGTTACACAACCATGTCAGAAGCCTGCTACTTGTAGAAGGCGGTTGAAAAATTCTGACACTAGGGTTCATCGGGTCGTTGGACGACTCGGTGTCCCACACGAAAAAGAAAGAAAGAATGATTCAGAAAAGATATTAGATTTTGATAATCATTCTATTTTAAAAATGTCAATAGGGTCTTCGCTATGCACGCAGGATGACAACATTCGCCAAAATAGTGTACTCGTAGCCATGGAGCGTGTAACCGCTTCGAAATATCGAGTTAAAAACAAACATAATCGTGGTGATAATCCCGTTAATACTATTAATTTAAGTGTTGTGAACAGCCGCGAAAATCTCAAAACATTTTTTTAAATATGTAATAGGCCCGCATTTGTCTGCCATCTCACCTGGTGGTAAGTGGAGATGCAGACGAAGATTGTACATGCTTGCCTAGATAATGCCTATTCACTGTTGCCTTATAAAGGCTTAAGTTATATTGTTCCGTGTTGTTTTGTGTTATTGTTGTTTGTTATTGTTGTGTTACATAAAGAAGAAGAAGAAGACATAAAGGTAATGACAGCGTTATTCTTAGTTTGCTAAGAGAAATTGTATTCATAATTGTTGGTCAAATTGTAATTGTTAGAAATTGTATCTAATTTGTAATTTTTAGAAAAATTTAAACCTGATCATCTCCTATCCTTTTCTAAACCTATTTGATGGAAGTTACTGCGCCATTTTAAGTTAAGAGAACTCACTGAATTGACACCACAAAAAACTTAGGTAACTTCAAAAGACTAACCATATTTTACTTTATTTTCATGCAGCTTTTTTATATAGTAACCAGATTAATTAGGGGTCACCTTATTAATAAATTTATCCAGATTTAAGACAAATTTAATACTTACTGTTAATGACAATGTTTTAGAAAAAATATTGTATGGAATATTTTATAATCTTATTGAAAAATATTGATGACATAATATTTCGTACTTGATTGCAATATTAGTTGTCTTGTCTATAATAAGGCAAAACTTTTTATTATAAAGTTTGTTGTAGTACCTACTTCATTATTTATTTATAAGCCGTTTATTTTTACTGAAAATATTAATTAATAAATCGGTTCCAATATATTATTGAATTGAAAGCTCTCAGAGTTCATATGAACCGTTCACATTTTACTACCTACGCCACGTGAAAATCATTAATTCCATTTCCGCTTCCAGCCCAACCTTACATAACGTAATATACCTGAAAAACCCATCGATAGTTTCGTAGGCTTGAACGCATTAGACTGCACGCACACATGCGCAGATGCACTTATACGTGCACTCCGGCGCGTGTGTGTGTGCACTCCATTATGCTGAATAGTAATGACAGAGGGCGGTTGATTAAAAAACCTAAGTTCCAGGGCGGGTCCCCCCCCCCCCCCGGCTACACCCCCCTTCACCCCCGCGCTCCCCGCCGCCCCGTAGGGCTGCCGCGGGGGAATTTATTGAATTACGACGTGTGCTTTTCGTTTCTAATCACATTAATTGCTTGGGAAAATAGTTGGGATGAATTTATTAACGTGCTTATTGGTTAATGTTGTTGGATTAAGGGGATTTGTTCGTGTATAAGTGTCTTTTTTCTTAATATTGTCTCTTCTCTCTTTATTTTATTGCTGGCTTTCGCACAACTTTTTGAAATAATCTTCCTTATTCAGTATGAAAGAATCTATAGGATTGCCTTTTTGCTTTACAATTTTAATGCTTATACCAAACAAATACAGTCAAGTTCGACAACTGAAATCTGAATATGAGCATACAAATTAATAATTGTATATCTACCCACTTCTCTTTTATTTTCTTTCTTTTTCATGTGGGACACCTAGTCACCCAACAACCCAATGAACTCTGGTGTCAGTTAGTTTTGCAGTTAGTGGGTAAATAATATGTCATAATCATAATATAAATTTTAAAATATTAATTTGAAACAAACTTCTCGAAGAAACATAGCAAATATTCGCTCCGCGGGAAAAGTAGTCTCAAAAGTTGTAACTGCAAGTATTAAATAAATAGGTAAGTAGGTACCTACTCAGGTATTACATTAAACTATTATATAAAAGAGGAAATTCATAGAAGAACGTATGTAACGACATAGCCCTCTGGATAAGCAAAATGGCAATGGGCAGGCCAAATAGCTCGACGAACCCATAACCGATGGGGAAGAAAGGTTCTCTTATGGCGGGCACGGGTCGGAACACGTAGTGTTGGACAGCCACCCATAGGGTGGACAGATGATCTGGTGAAGATCGCTGGACGCCAGTGGATGCAAGTTGCGCAGGATCGTTCACTTTGGAAATCTTTGAGGGAGGCCTATAATTATTATAGCAGTGGACGTCTTCCGGCTGAAATGATGATGATGATGATTATGTACCTAATTAAAATGATGCTTACCGTCTTGTGTTCAGCCATCTTTGTATGCTTCAGGAATTTTATCTTCATGACCTGACATCAGTCTTGATTCGCTGCTAGGGTTTCATATTTTTTTTTAACTTAACTAGCTGATAGCTCACAGACTCGATTACTGAAATACCTACCTACATACTATTTCAGCAATTAAAATGAAGTTTTTAATTAAGTTAGAGAAATTATACAAACAAAAATTTAACATTCATTGACTTCAGGGCAGATAACTTTTAAAAAGTAGGTACTATAATCTGATTTATATTTTTTTGCAGATGGTGCCACGAACAACAACGACTAACAAACCGCGACCCGCCATTGCAACTGGCCACTAATAAACCGAAAAACAATAACCTCACTTTCACATCACACGTCAGCCATGTTCGAAAATCAAGCGGCGCGATTGTTTCACTCCGGCCAATAATTAGGCGCGGCGGCGCTCGGTGGCCAATCAGAGCCGCGCGCGATTAGCACGCTCCGGGTGACGCGCGGCCATTGGCCGAAATTCAAAATTAAACTTGGAATAAAGCGCGGGAACTAATTATTACTGATTGGGCATTGAGTGTGCTTCAGCCGGCGGTAGCGATGAATTTTCTATCACATCTGTAGTAAAGAAATGTATGCAGTAATTCATCTTGCTATACCTTTCTATAATTAGCTAGCTACGTCGTTTAGACAGATTTTGTCAAATTCCCACACCTGTTGCAATCAAATAATATTTTTGACAAAAAAAATACAAATGTTTTATGAAATACGATGTCGTCTATTTAGGTTATTGGACATTAGGTACATCTTTTGTCAAAGCGTATTCTCTGGTCCACTTTTGCTGCTTCGTAGAAAAAAACCCCATACCTATTATGCTCTATTTTCATTCGTCAAAAAGTTCGAATAAAAGAAACAGTAAGCTAGAGATATCCTACTTCATAACACATCACATCAGCCTTTAGCAGTCCACTGCTAGAAGCAGGTCTCCCCCAGGGTACACCATAAGGCATTGATGGTGTACTCAATGCCTTGTGGCATTCGCCATCCAGTCGCTACCCAGATAGTAGCCAAATATCCTATACTTAATTTCGCTGCTTGACTATACGTATCAAAAGTACCTTAGACAATTTTTTCTGAGATACATACTGCACTTTTCTTCTACTATGCTACGCTCTGTAGGTAATTGTATAATTAAGGTCCCCAGCGAGTAACGACTTCAATGCCCCTAATTGTAATCGGGATTCCAAATTCAAAATTGACTTTCATTTGTCGTCGTAATTTCAATTTGTTCGACTTTTTGATTAACAATCGAGTGATTTATGTTCAAAATTTTGACAGTAACTAAAGCATTCAACATTAAATAACGACCGATGTGGCGCAGTGTAGTGCGACTGCCTTTGACGCAGAAGGTTCCGGGTTCGATTCTCGTTGGGCCACTCACAAAGATGATAGGTATTTATCACTTTGTGAATTTGTTCCCAGTCTGGTTAGGAAATTGCGGGCTGAACCACCCGATTGTCCGCAAGAAAGAAGTTTTCGTGTTTCGGATAGCACGTTAAGCCGTACATCCCGGTTACTGTCTATGATCACTTAGACGGCGGTCGTTACACAACCATGTCAGAAGCCTGCTACTTGTAGAAGGGGTTGAAAAATTCTGACACTAGGGTTCACGGGGCCGTTAGACGACTCGGCGTCCCACACGAAAAGAGAGACAGAAAGAAAATTAAATGGTCACTTTGTGACATGAGCTCAATTTTTTTAAATCTTGCACAGAAGTCCGTTTTTTTTATGGGAATACTGGATGAGTAGAATAAAACGTTTTTCTGGTGTTAAGGCGGTTCTAACACTAACACATCACTGTGCGCCATTTTAGCGCATCCGTAACGCATGCGTCTCTCAGATGCAAGGAAATTTAAAATTTCCCCGAAATACCGACGTTGAAACATGTCTCACGCATGAACTTGCGTCAACGGATGCGTCTGTCAAGCAACGCAAGTTCATCTGCTAGCTTCAACTTCGATTGTAGTGTGGGGAATTTGAAATCTCCTTACATCTGACAAGCGCATGCGTTACGTGTGCATTAAAAAGCGTAGCGTTGCGCGTTAAATGAGATACAATTACAATACATCTAGACCTATTTTTATTATTTGTACCCTATAGTGTAAGCAAATGTCTTGTAACAACGTATATTTTTTACTGAACAAATATTGATTGATTGATTGCTATTTACATATACCTAAGCAAAATATAAACCTTCCTCTTAAATAATTCTACGTATCTACTCATAAAAAACGCATCAAATCAGATAGAAAAAGAAGTTAACGAATAGAAGAAGTTAACGGGTCCATGACAATAAAGACAAAAAAATGCAAAAAGCAAATAGTCCACTACATTAATGTTATCCTAATCGCAAAACACACACATATACATATCACCCTTTTATCCCCAGTAGGGTAGGCAGAGCGTTAAACATCACACGTCTGACAAACGTTAAAGATCCTTTTAGATGATTAGTGTAGTCATCACTGTAGTAACAGGTTGTCAAACTGTCGCCAGGTATCCACGTGAAACCCTGGAATCCCTTAGTCGACTTTTAGGACACCCGTGGGAAATAAAAGGGTGATGCTATTCTAAGATAGTGTAGATCTTAAAATAGTGTAGATTAATTCGCTTTTTATCTCTCAGATTTTAAATTCAAATTGAATCAAATAGCATTGTCGGGTAGGTAGTTAGATATTGTGGAAAATGTCAAAATGTTAATAGGCGCAATAAGGCGCCGTGGTAGCGGGGGTAAAGGGGGGGGGGGGGGGAGGGAGTGTGACGTCATTATCCTCTAACGAGCGCAATCTGTATCGACACCGGCAATCACACCTACAGGGTGATGCTGATTTGTTAGAGAAAATCAATAAATCACATCTCATAATTCATATCCTACATTATAGCAGTCAACTACCTGGGCCCTAAGTCTGCTAAATGAACATCGTTTCAGTTGGATGTCGATTGGATCTCAGTTGGATGATTTCCATCATTTCCTAGTCTGCTAAAAGTTTGAAGTATAGAAAAATCAGAATTGCAAGTTAGAGTTTCGATTGCCTTACAACGGCAAAAAAATTGCAGAATTGAGGCCCTGTTACTATGTAATGTTTTCAAATAAATAAATAATAATAAATTAATAATTACTTATGGCCGCAGCCAAAACTAAAGATCATGTCTATTGGAAACAAGTACAGTCCGTTTCTCGAGTCTCCTCAAAGTAGAACATCCTATACATGAACTGGGTGCGAATTATCGCCATTACGTGATTGTCACGGATTATTGTATAAAATAATTCGGTATTCGCGGGAAGGGGGGGGGAGACGGGGCGGGGTGAGGGGGGGGGGCGGCGGTCGAGAGTCACGATCTCACGCACACCGCGCCCGCGGCTACCGGCGGCGCGCCAGGGCTGACACAACAAAAAAATATTGATAGGACTAGCATCAGAATACATTTTACTCAAGATTTCTCTGTTAAAACCGATTCGCCACTTGACGCTCATAGATGGAGTTGATATTTTATTTTTATTTTATTTATTGAGAAAACCAACAGCTATTTAAAATAAGAAATAGACAAGATACATTTTTCAATAGTTAAGTTACATTTTTCAATATTTAAGTTACATTTTTCAATATTTAAGCTAATAACAGGTTTTCCTAAATTAACATCACATGATAAGGCGACATGATATCATAGCGAGATGACGAGTTCCATTCCAACTAATTACAAGCATTATTGACAATTTTGTGACTAGAATTAACATTTAGAGCGTAACTATCTGAATTAAGCTAACATATTGATTGCTAGTATAAATGCAAAAACAAAAAAAAAAATTGTTATCCGCTTATGACTTAAACTGTCGTATTTAGGGTGTCAGCCAGCAGTATTGAGCGTATGTGTGTTGGTGTGTGTGAGCGTGTGTGTGTGTGTTTGTGTGTCTACCGACCAGTTAAATCTTCAGTTTGCGTAATCAGTAAATATTATTACTTTTTTAGCTGTATGATATCCTAATTAAAACGAAGTAAAATAGATAATCGAGGTATGCGTGAACAAAAGACATAAACGCGTATATTAGTTAAATTATTTCCTTTTGCCTTTTTTATATTTTTGGTCCCGGAGCCATTAAACCCGCCGGATGGCTTCGTGAACAGCCCATAGACGAGAGTCGCTTATTTTACAATCTTTTTTTTAATTCTAATGTTAGCAGCCCTAGCTAACAGAGTAACAAACCCCGAATTAGTTTTTGTTTTACATTGCCCCGGGCACAATCGCGTGGGGGGGGGGGGGGGGAGACGGGGCTGGTTGGAACAACTTATAACGAGTTTGGACAAGTTGGTAATGAGTCGAGTGCCGCTGTCACGACCCGGGAGCCAGGTCCTCGATTTCTGAAAGTGTGACTGCTGAAATCGTGCACGGAAGTACGCAGCGACTGGTATCACATGTTTTACCACTAGATTTTGGTTTCGGGTTCAATTCACGGTGGAGCATTCACAAAGTTGATATTTATTGAATTATCACTTTGTGAATCTGTTTCTGGCCTGGAAAGGACATTGCAGGTTGAAATCTGTAAGAAAGATAGTTCTTTGTTTCGAAGGGCACGTTAAGCCGTAGGTCCCAGTTGTTGTCTATTATGACTTAGACGGCGGTCGTTACTCAACCATGTCAGAAGCCTTCTAACTTGTAGATAGCGGTTGAAAACTGTGACATTAGTAATTTTATAAATTTAATGACATCTTCTAATTCAATTTAATTCAATATAATTTAATGTATTCGATTTTGACATTTTTGGCTTTTAATTTAATTTTATTTTTAATGTTTTTTACATGAGTAAAATTCATGAGAATTGGACATTGTCTGAAATAAATGATTTTTAATTAATTTAATTAATTAGGGTTCATTGGGTCTTCCGGACATTATTCCCACACGAAACGATAGAGGGAGGGCGTGGATAGATTCGTGCAGTAAGACGTGTGATGCGAACATAATTAATAGCATACTTTCGCATACGGAAATTCAAAAATAGTTCACCAGAGTAGCAAGAGTAGCGAGTAGCAACAGTTGCTGGGTGGCTATGATGACATCCACCTAGGCCACTTTTGTTCTTCGCTGGGAGAGGCTGGGAAATGGATGTTTGGAAGTCTAGAAGTTATTATGGAAGCACATGGAACATATGTCATCATTCTCTTTGCCTTGTCCCTTTATATATTGGGGTCGGCTACCTAACCTAGGGGATTCGATCATGTTTTGAATTTGGTTCAGGGCTCGGGCCCTGACTAGTTGAAGGGACCCCGACCGGTATGTAGACATAGCCTTTCTCAATGATAGACCTATCAGTGACAGACCTAATCTAGTGACAAGGAGAAATGAAGATTTTTTTGGGCTTATAGCTACACTTGTCCGAACTTGATGCCGCTATTTCAGATTGAGGGATCAACTGTCAAGTCCAGTGCACAATTAATAAACTATTACCTCTATTTATTGTGATTTAAATGCGCTCACAGTGCTCTGCTAAGAAATTGAAAAAATCTTATTTTCATTTATTACCCCTATTTAGTGAAAACTTCTACTGAGATCTTCAATCGAGCGTCAATTCGGTACGTACTACGTACGTACGTGCTAGGGACTAAACCAGCAGATTACAAAATTTCTCAGCCTTACAAAATATTTAGCACATTATAATTTGGTACTTATTTGCAATTTATTTTCACGAAAGAGCAGAGATGTCGCAATTTTAAAATTTGTGAACAAAAAGTGTGAAAGATCAATAAAATCAAAATCAATTACCCCAAGAATAGTCATGATCGAGCAAGGTGAATGGTTAATTAGACCATTTAATGCCGGCTTTGAATAGCATCACCCCAATTGTTTCCCATGGATGTCCTGGTAAAATGCAAGGCTTTAATGTGTGAATATTAAATGGTACCTACACGAATTGAATTCATGTTTTAAGAATCCTACGTTTCCCATTTTTTATAATTGGTATAAGCAGCGTCTACATCGGTATAGCTATTTTATTTTCATTGGTTATATTTTAACTGAAACTTACTTCACAAGTAGATACGGGTCATATAAAGAACCTACTCCTTTTTACATTGAAATCAAGTACCCACTTCAAGATCAGAAATTCGGCGACATAAAGAGATGATCACAACTTAACTCCTCTCACAACGAGTTCCTTATTAACATTAATGAAATCAGCGGCTTGAGGCTTGCCGCGTCATCGCGCTTGGAGTAGCTGATGCTGAAGAGTCTCCCAGGGTCTGGAGGGCTTCATCAAAGCAGCAGCAGACCCTCAAGGGCTCTCGCTGGTGTTGACCTGCCTCTCCAGACGCAGTTTCTGTATCGTCTTAACTTTGACTTCGATATTACATACATAAATCACGCCTTTATCCCATGCGGGATAGGCAGAGTGGTAGCGATCGTAAAGTTACTGTCGTTATCGCCACGTCTGAAAAGTATACTTACATATTAATACATATTATTAGTCAATCAACCGCTGTCGACGCAGCGCTATCGGAACGTCGTCCGTCGAATTTAGTAGGTATGCGGTTTTAGTATGGGGAGTGCGTTTCTAGCTAGTATGGATCTGACAGACCGCTGCGATATTTTAGGGCTCTGTCGTGCGTTAAGTGTGCGATTCGCCTTAGATTATACATCGATAATATTTATCAAAAATGTCTAGCAAAATGTCGGTTAATCAAAAATGATTTTTTATGACACAGAAAAATCTAACCGAAATGTGATTTTTTGTGAATTAAGTTTTGCTTGGACTGTAATATTCATCTTAAAACTCAATCTAATGTGCTAAAAAAAAGCCTGCTACTTGTAGAAGGCGGTTGAAAAATTCTGAAACTAGGGTTCACCGGGTCGTTGGATGACTCGGTGTCCCACACGAAAAGAGAGAGAAGATTCACAATTATCAATTTGTGATTGTCCGTAAGTAAGATGGTTCCGAGTTTCGGATGGCACGTTAAGCCGTAGGTCCCGGTTGCGGTCTTTGATCACTTAGACGGCAGTCCTTACACACGTCATAAGCCTGCTATTTGTAGAAGGCGGTTGAAAAATTCTGACACTAGGGTTCAACGGATCGTTGGACGGCTTGGTGTCCCACATGAAAAGAGAGATTATGTATCTACCTGTATTGAATACTAAGCTAACTCGATAAATTAATTTATTAGGTTAGAATTTTTATGCTATCTAGGTATTAGTTTATACATACATACACAAATTACGCTTTTATCCCTTGCGGGGTAGGCAGAGCGTTCACGATTGCCAAATTACGACAGTCATCTCCACGTCTGATAAGTATTGAGGGCCCTTTCAGACGATTCGTGTATCACTGTAGAGACAGGTTGTCAGCCTGTCACCTAAAATTGTATTACCTACACATGAAACCCTTAGTTGCCTTTTACAACACCCGCGGGAAGAAATGGGGTGATGCTATGCTAAGCCAGCATCACACGGCAATTTATTGGTAGCTCAACTAGTACGTAGATATCTAACGTGGTTGTAAAACGATCGCCATCTACGCACCCAAAGCGGTTAGCGGAGCCGACGGCTTAACGTGCCCTCCGAAGCACGACCCTAACCAAACTAAGAATGATAGTTTAAGCTTGTAATTTACCAAACTTCATTTTCAAATGGGTTTGTTTTGCTACCATATCAGCTCGTCTTTAAAAACAAAATTCTCATTGTATAATTTGGCCCACTTAGGCGTCCACAATTCGCTAGCTGACTGAGTTATTCATAAAATACAAAAGTAGTACTCTTAAAATTATTGTCCAAAAATACTACAATCTCTATTTAAAGTTTTTCGAAATATTCAAAGTTTGAATTGATAAACAGAAAAATAATATAAAAATTAGTGTTTTGACGCGATCGAAACTAAAGGAAATGGTTAGTTACATACAATTGATAGGCTACACTCTAAGGGCCTTTCTCCACTTATCCGGCATCCGTCAATTGCCGGTCCGTCAATTATCGATCCGGTTTAGAAATCTTTGCACTACTATGCATGCTTTTCCACTCTTCCGGCACCCGGCATTTATCGCTCCGGGAATTTTCCAAACCGAAATTTGGATTCTGACAGCCCGAAGTGACAGACGTACAAATAGTACCTATGCATATAAAAGGTACTCTTTGAACTCTACCATGACGTCATTCTACTGTCCGTATTTTACCGGATAGGTGGAAAAGCGTTGTCCGGCATTCGAATATTGACGGAAGGCTACTTCCGACATCCGGCAGCCGGACCGGATAAGTGGAGAAACGCTCTTAGGTGTGTAATCTACCATTAATGGTCTAGCCTATCAATTGCAACAGTGTTTTTATTTATTAAATACATGCCTAGTTTTCAGAGCTTGAGATATGTAATAGTAGATTACGTACTGAGGTATGTAAGCTATCAATAACAACCGAGGTTTTTTAACGCCCGAGCGGAGCGAGGTTGTTATTGATGTTACGGATGGTGGCATTGAGGCCTATCTAATGCGTCGTCAGCTACGGTGGTGCGGTCATGTATCCCGGATGTCAGAGGAGAGAGTGGCGAAGCGCATCTTTTATTCTGAGCTAGAGGAGGGCAAGCGAAAGCATGGCGGACGGCTCCTCAGATATAAAGATGTTCAGAAACGACACATGAAAAGATGCAACATTGAGCCCACTCAATGGGAGGGTCTGGCAGCACAGCGTCCCGAATGGCGCGGGATGGTTAAGAGGCAAGTCCGCGAGTTTGAGGAACAGCGTAAAGCAGACCTCGACGCTAAGCGCGATGAGCTGAAGGCCCGTCCATCCGTCGCCATTAACTATAATTATGTAAATGGCAAACTCACGTGTCCACTCTGTGCACGGGAGTTTACTGCCAAAATTGGCTACAATAGCCATCTCCGGGCGCATCAGCGCCGATCTGATTAGGAGTCAAAGTGGTCGCCATGGCCGAAATCGGTCGGAGAGATCATCATCATCATTGATGTTACATCCGTGGTACGTATACTGCTTTACATATCGAATGAAAAGTGAGTAAAATAAAGCGATAAATACAAAAAAACGATCCATAAATGATGATTGTATCGTCTGGTATTCAAATTGCACCACGAAACTTTTTTTTCTATGATTGAAAAATATTGAATTAATATGAAAGAAAAGTATCCTAACATAAAGTAGACATTTTTCTGATTGCAGGGATTTTACCCATTTTTACTTTTGTTATTGTAATATTGAGTAATAATTCGACAAAGTCATTTATTGAGGTTATAAAAATACAGATTAAAAATATAATTCCTGCGTTCAAGCAACACAATTCATAGCGGCCAGTTCGAAATTTAAAAATTTTGATGCAGCTCCTATTAAAAATAAAAATAAATTGATTTAAACTTTTTAATTGCCGCGATTCTATTGGTTCTTTTTCTAGTTCCATATTTAAAATTACTTACAGGCTTAGTTTTAAAACCTCGCCAGTAAGTTGAACTTACAGGTCGTGTTTTTTGTCAGTAATGACCTACTTTCAGAGCATGAGATATGTAATAGTAGATTAACGCACCTAGGTATGTAACCTATCAACATGACGTCATGTCTTCATATTTTCATACAAAATATCGTTTAAAAAAAGTAGCTCATTTGACCTGCCAGTCATCATGCTTATTCCTTACGATGTTTCCGTGCTTTGGAGAGCTCGTTAAGCCGTCGGTCTTGGTTGCTATCTATGTTATCTTAAACAGTGGCCTTTTGTTAATAAGTGACGTAAGAGGCCTACTAGAGCTAGTAGGTGGCTTAAAGACTGATACTAGGGTTCATCGGGTCGTTCGACGGTTCGGTGTCCAACACAAAAGAAAAAGAAGATTGCATAATAGGCTTGTTTCCCGACAGGTCAAATGAGCTACTTTTTAAAACGATCTAAAACGGTATTTTGTATGAAGAACTAGAAGAATGACGTCACGCCGTAAGTATTTGGATAGCGTCAAAACACTTACTTTTATTAATTCAAACTTTGAATATTTCGCAAAATTATTCGACAATAGTATTCAGCTTAAAACTGTTATATTTTTTTAATGACCCAGGAAACTAGCGAGTTCTCTGTATGTGTAGGTAGGTACTGAAACTTGTTTCGTGTTTTTTGGTAATATTTTTAGAAATTTCTTTCACATGACACTTCTCAATATTTCACTAATATTGACTCAACATAAAATACAGGGTGTTACTCCGTCCGCTGTTGCTGACGGTACATCATCACAAAATGGCGGCCGTGTTTACAGTGAGGGGGGGGTTGGGGGGGAGGCACCCCTCTATGTAAACATTTCGATAAAAATGCGCCATAACTATTTGCATTCATATCTAAAGAAAACATACACGCTAAATATTGCGAGTGGAATACCACTCATGTCAACGCATACAATATTCAACCTTATTCACTAGCAAATACAATCCAAAATCCTTTTACACGCTCCTGCAACATTCGTGCACCCCAAGTCGCACTTTAGTTGAATGCGTGTCTTCCGTCTCGCTCTGGCATACGGCGTTTGTATTGCTGTCTCTTTCCCGCGGTAAGTAAAAGGTGGGTAGATTGAGACGTAACTGCCAACTGCCACTGGTCCCATTATACACCTTGGGAATAGTAAACACTACTAGTGGGGGGAGAAGACTTATCGATATACTTACTGATAGTATATCGATAGTGAAGTCCTGACACAGGTTTACAGGCAAGATTTGATGCATATTACCTGGCCAGTTAGCCGTTAAGGAACGAGGAATCATAACCATCTACGCTATTAATTAGATTTTCACCTTACTAGCTAGCTAGTATATTTCGTACAAATATGTAAAATGAAATTATAAATAATCTTCTGGGCCGCGTGTGAAAATAAACAATGTAACATAACGTTTGATTAGGCTGACTCACCCATTGGCTGTGCTTATGTTATATTGTTACATGATTTTATTGTTATATGCAATACCTGATTTGATTGGCATTTTCGATAAGTGAAGTGACAATTAAATTAAGTCAGTTGGGTTATTTGTAAAAATTTTGTGTGGTTTTTCGTAAGCACTGATTTTTAATTTATTTCAATAGGTGAATTGCATGTTTATGCTATGGTTCATATATCATGTAGTCATTTATTTGAACGCGGACTACTTTTTATGGATTTCCTTTAGTGTAGTTTTAAATAGGTACAACTAAATACTCACGTCGTCATAATAAAGAGCTGCGAGAAACACACATAACATGAGCTTCATCATTATAACTTCTATTAACAAAAACATGCATTATCGATAAAAAATCGATATGTAGAGATTCACATCCCTACCGCCCGCGGCGCCCGCTCAGCCAACCATAACTAATAGTCGTGAATAAATCGTCGACTCGGCACAAAGCACGCTTTTTTCCCCGCGCCCAGCCGACCAATCACGGACCGGCAACGCGCGCGCCTCCGCCAATCAGCGCCCGAGTTTCCAGAAAAGAAACTTCAAATTATGCTCGAGTGGTGAGCCTTTCGGGTTTTGAAGCCGCGGGCTGTAGGTCGCGAATTTTTGCGAACTTTTCTACCGCACGTCAAACTAGTTTGTGCTTTTTGTGGTTGGGTTAAGGATCACGTTAGGGTACTTCAAGGTTTGAAAGTTCAACGCAAATTCACGGAGGGTGCTGTAATTGTAATTCAGATTGCAAATGGCGGCTCGGGGGAACGTATGGGTAATCTAATCGCGGTATGAAGGAGGTTTTTATTTGAAGTCAAGGGGATTGCAAATGAGCGATGGTATTCTAATGCTGGTACGACACTCTCATTAAATGGATTGGAAACTTCAGTGCCGATTGCATTATATTAGGTGGAAAATCAAAATAATTACATACCTACATATATATTATTCACTTCATTCGCTCAGACAGTAGCACGTCGCGACCAGCGTAACTTGACCTTCATGCTCGATACACGCACTTAGAGCGCGCAATGATAGTTCCGCTGGTCGTGACGCCATCAGACCGAATGAGCTATACCTACCTCTTTTCTTACAAAGAGTAAGATCACACACTTGACGCACGACGGAGCGCTAAAATATCACAGCGGTCTGTCAGATCCTTACTAGAAATGTCAATCCCCATACTAAAACCGCTCAACCGCTGTCATCGGAACGCTATCGCAGTGTCGTCCTTCGAGTGCGGTTTTAGTATGGGGAGTGACGTTTCTAGTATGGATCTGACAGACCACTGCGATGTTTCAGCGCTCCGTCTTGCGTCAACTGTGGGATCCGCCTAAAATGAATTCCCCATTCAATTTTTATCGTTTCTTTTCGTTGCCCGCATTGGCCATTGAAATTTTTGCAAACACAATGTAATGTCACATTTTATCGCACAATCGATCTGTCCAAACAATATGACATGTTTTCTCAAATTATGACATGAC
The DNA here is from genome assembly GCA_029255805.1 of Keiferia lycopersicella. Taxonomy (NCBI): domain Eukaryota; kingdom Metazoa; phylum Arthropoda; class Insecta; order Lepidoptera; family Gelechiidae; genus Keiferia; species Keiferia lycopersicella. Next base: position 14,837,655 of record JARACZ010000011.1, on the reverse strand, counting down.
GCTTCATTGCGCCTTACAACCTCAATAACATTATCGGTTAAAACAGTGACGTCAAATATCTTCAACATCCATTGATTTCTCTTTGGGTGTGACTAAGGCCCGTATTTATAAACCGCTCTCAACTCTCTTGAGTGCGACTTTTGAGATGCTGTTAGTATTGACTGATATTTGAGATCGATCTCAGAGTTGAGAGCGAATTATAAATGCGGACTTTAATTCCTAACATAGTCAAAACAAGCGCTAATACATATCGAAATTCGTGCAAACCTGAAATACTATCATGCGAATTAGGACCCGATTCCGCATACATTGCTGTTTATGATATCACTGCCATTACAATGAACTGAACATACACAGCAATCTATGCTCAATTGTGCCCCTTGGTTAGCATTAATAAGCGTCACTTCTGACGACCGATGTGGCGCAGTGGTAGTGCGACTGCTTTTGACGCAGAAGGTTCCGGGTTCGATTCTCGGTGGGTCACTCACATTTCACATTTACAAAGTTGATATTTATCACTTTGTGAATTTGTTCCTAATCTGGTTAGGGCATTGCGGGCTAAACTACCCGATTGCCCGTAAGTAAGATGGTTCCGTGTTTCGGATAGCACGTTAAGCCGTAGGTCCCGGTTGCTGTCTATGATTACTTAGACGGCGGCTGTCGTTACACAACCATAATCAGAAGCCTGCTACTTGTAGAAGGCGGCCTTGGACAATTCTGACATTAGGGTTCACCGGGTCGTTGGACGACTCGGTGTCCCACACGAAAAGAGAAGAGAGAACGTCACTTTAATCCGCAATGACTCGGCGTATCCCTCACACAATAGCACTAAGAAAAAACACATCAAAAAAACCTTTTACCTGAACGCATCTGTTCTTATCTCTATAATAGTCCATAATAGAATTATTTGGATAATAGCGGCGAACATAACGACATTATTTGTTATCAGAACGCTCGAGATCTTATTATGACGGCGGTAGTTGTGACAGATAATTGACAGGTGTTGACTGTCCGACTGTCCATTTATCGAATAATCAATTGACAAACGCACTTTTGTGCAGAAAAAGCGAACCCATTCAAGATATTTTTTTCCTATCTCAACCAATTTAAGGGACTAAGTTATATTGGTTTCTCATATATTTATTGAGGGTAACCAGTGAAAGTAGATTCCTTAAATTTTATGGCTTCAAATGTGCTTCTGATTACTAAAAATACGATATGTTTACAATACTTTAAAGCAAAGGGATCCGTCATACGATACTTCCTTTCCCAATCAATCGATTGTTCTGATCGATCCGTTCAATGCACTCATTTCATTCAATACTCACTCATTTCCTGCTAATAGAACTCAAGACACGATCATTAATGAAAGGGTTTGTTTGTTTATTTGTTCGTGGATTGGTTCACGTCAAAACAACGGATATCGATGCACAATATTGACTCATTGAGATATAGAGTTCACACTGTAGAGTTTACGAATGATCTTTTTTTACTTATATCAAAACAAAAAAACGCATAAAAGAAAGGTAGACGACATCCGTGTTTCAGATATCTGATTGTGGTCTTGATAAAAAGAAGAAAAACTTAATAACAAATACATATTCATGCAGGACAATTCACACCGCGCCATAGAGCTCCAAATACACCTAAACTAGTAGGCATTGCCTCTGACATGGTTTTTGAGACGATCTTTACTGAGAAGTTTCTCGTCGAATAGTTGAAACTCTTGGAAGACACAATAGCTCAGTCCTATCCGATCTTCCCAGAACAACTCCCAAGCCCAGCCTCGCCCCAAGGGCGTGATTGGGCTGGTTGTTTGAACAACCATTTAATTATTCCAGGTGAGCCCTCGGTCCCCACCAAGCCGTCCGGCGTAGTTGAGATGGCCCCGGGGCCGTAAACATAGAGACCAGCACAAAAAAAACGTAAAGGAACCGCTTTTAGGCACTATCTTTTCTATGAAATATGTATTTATGTATACAGTATTAAAAATACATATTATTTAAGCCTGCATCCCTTGAGAGACTTCAGACGTGTCAAATCGTGGGTTCTATCAAAATAATTGAAGAATGTTTACAGAAATGTGTAGAGCAAAATCTATGTCGCGGTACGCATAAGCATATTTTTTTATTTTATTTATTTATTTCGTATACTTAGGTACTGTCGACAACGGGCTGGAGCCTACATCCTTTCTGTTCTGATCAATGTCTTTTTTTCTCATGTTGTCATTGTCAAAAGTCATTCATTACGTCATTGCCATCCCAAAGCCGCGGTCTTATTTTTCTTATACAGTTCATTGGCGTGTTTTCAACAGATACCTACAGTATATAGGTACATACATACAACTACCCTCCAAGTCGAAGATAGATACGCACCGACATATAAAAATTACCGATTTAGCGACGCAGCGCACGCTTGAGTGACCATGATTCTCAATTCGGTCGTGCACGCACCGATGTAGGATACCCATGCGTTGCAATAATATCAGACAGTTGCTTTTCTGGATAATATATTTCATTTTAGTAGAATTTTTATAGATTTTGGCACGCAGCAACTAAAATGGACGCTACGAGTGCATTATTGTTGGGCTCTCTATCATTATGTATGACATTGGAGCGGGAAGTAAACAATAATGTTGCTTTTTTGAGAACTTTTCTTTATCTGCGCGGGTGATAGCAAATACAGAATCTGCTATCCGTGATAGGAAGAATCAAGTTAGAATTAAGGTAAGTACAATAATCGTGTGATGCCGGCTAAACCGTGTGATGCTGGCTTGGAATAGTATCACCCCATGTCTTTTCCGTGGGTGTCGTAGGAGCCGCCTAAGGGACTCGAGGGTCTCATATGTATGGCAGTTTTAGGCGACAGGCTGACAACCTGTCACTATTGTGATACACGACATAATATCTGAAACGACCCTCAAATATTTGTCAGACGTGGCGATAACGGCCGTAATTTTAGGGTCGTTGACGCTCTGCCTACCCCACCAGGAATACAGGCGTGATTTGTGTATGTATGAATGTAAGTACAGATTTGTTTTTATAGAAATTGCACCAGCTACTAGTCTACTAATTAACAGTATCTTGGATGTTCAATTTCGTAATATTTTCTTTATATTACTTCAAAATTATTTTTTACGATGATAAACAAACTGTGTTGTCCTCAATTGTCTTTATATATTGGTAACCCTAGCAATGAAAAGTGCGTGTCTTCCATTCCTATAAGCCGATTGCCATCCCCCAGGCAGGCTGTCAGCTGATGAAATGATTCGATTGATGATTCAATCCCGTTCAAGATGATTCAAATGATTTGCCTGCGGGTTTTGTGAGCGCTGATTCGTCATCGACGTCTGATATATTCGTAATGGCGGGTAGATAGAACGGTATGTGGTGTCATCACTTTTTCCACTATCCAAAATACGCAATTTTTTTGGTAAATGAAAAAATATGAGCCGCGATATTCTCTGCTCGCAAAACTGGCAAAGTAAGCATTATTTTAGTATCATACATAGCTTAGGTTTCGGTGTAGGTAGGTATAGTTTAAGAAATAGCTGATTCGCTTTGACAAATCGGCTCAAATTATATTTCCGAAATTATATATAGACCTGGATAAAGTTTAGTCATGGAATTTTCGATTCCTTAAATATTACATTTTGTGCTTATTTCATTTACACAAATTAGTTATCAACTAATGTCTTATTTTCATAGCAGGTACCTAAGGATTGTGTACATATACATTTATGCAGCAATTTTTCTAATTTTTCTTTCGTGTCGTTTGGGACACCGAGTCGTCTAACGTTCTAATAATACCCAGTAGACAGAAAGAAAGAAAATACATTTAAGTGACAACAACTACATACGCATGTGCAATGAGGTGCGTCTTATCGTTAACGCGGAAGGGCTCGGAGGGCGCCCTCCCAAATTGCCAATAAAACCGATTACAGTGACGTCACGCCCTCAGCCCTCACTCATGCTAACTGTATTTATTTTTCAATTTCGCATCACCACCACCCGCCACCGCCGCGACGCATCACCTATCTAATTATTGATTACTGAGAATTTTAAAATAGAAAACGTATCGTATCGCTCTGCCTACTCTGCAAGGGATAAAGGCGTGATTTGTGTATGTATGTGTGTGTGTGTGTGTGTGTGTGTGTGTGTGTATGTAAACGTATCTATTTCAATTTTTTGCGACAATTCAAGGCCCGCATTAATAAACCGCACTTAACTCTAGGATCAATCTCAAGACATTGACAAATTTCAGGCAATACTAATGACTAATGACAATTCTAATGAAATCGCACTCAAGAAAATATATGTAATACATTTAAGGCCTTAGCTCCGTATTTATAAATCTCAACTCTGAGATCGATCTCAAGAGCGATATTGACAAATGTCAGTCAATACGAACAGCATCTCAAAGTCGCACTCAAGATCGATCTCAGAGTTGAGTGCGGTTTATAAATACGGGCAGTAGTGTAGCTAATGTCAGTTACAGAAATATTTCGCTTTGCTACAAACAATCCACGATTGTGAAGAAATAATTATAAATATATAGATTACATGGATAGCAATGCGATTTTAAGCTTAAGATACAATAAGGTACCATATTAATTGATACAATAAGGTAGCGCAGGTAAAAGGTTGTACTCACATAGCAAAAACGATAATTTGCGTCACCCAAGTGTCGCACACTTGACGCACGACGGGCCGCTAAAATATCGCAGCAGTCTGTCAGATCCATACTAGAAACGTCACTCCCCATACTAAAACCGCACTCGACGGACGACTCCGCGCTAGCGCCGCGTCGACAGCGGCTGAGCGGTTTTAGTATGGGGATTAACATTTCTAGTATGGATCTGACAGACCGCTGCGATATTTTAGCGCCTGTTGTGTGTCAAGTGTGCGATCCGCCTAGATACTTGTATGAAATGTCAGATAAAAACACTATTATTTCTATCACCTTATCCCGTTCTCTGTCGGGGTCGGCTATCTAACCTTTGGATTTGACGTGGAACCAAGTTTTTTTTACACAGAGCGACTGCCATCTGACCTCTGCAACCCGAAGGCTAACCTGGCCCGAATCCTAGGTTAGGCACATTCAAATATCATCTGAATTCTAATTTTATATGAATGTAAAACGTGTTTTATCACGAGGTTTTTTTCTTCACTGTAAGACTACTATCATTATGCCTACTACAAATTGTGCTTATCGTATATTCAAATAGTAAAAAATAAAATAATTTATCACATTCTGAGTAGGTATTGTATTTGAACATGCAAAATTGAATGTGACGAAACCAACTTTCCTAACCATCTATCTAACCTTAAGACGAATGAATAAAGTCGTTTTTTCTCCTTCCTATCCGAATATTAAAGAAGTAATGTGCCATTACTGCAGGGTTTGTGCGGGGACAATAGGCAAGGGTTGTCACTCGCGACAAAATGCTTAATACCAAAATAAGTTGGTGAAAAGGGTCACATTATGTTATGCACAATAGATGTGACATCAATTTGTATATTCAGAGTACCAGCATAACATATTGGGTACTTATGTTATCTGAGTGAATTTGCAATAGAAAAAATAATAATGAAGAATTCAAATTCAACCTAGAAGTGATGTCTTGCTATATGTATATATTTACTTATGGAATTAAAATTACTGTTTCTATAAGTTAAAAAAGAAACAGTGTTGTATGAAAAGAAGTACACAAAAATTTGTCCAGAGATTCTACAGAAGCGCGTAGCAGTGGTCGTTGCTACGGCGTAGCAAGTGCTACGCGGGTTTTCACCATTCTGCGGTGAAAAAAATGCATACGATTTTCTTAACTTTTGCTTTGTTTCCGAATCTGAATATCAAAAAAGTAACTTGTCCTTATAAGTGAAGAAGAATTAACAATAAACTTAAACTCATATTCTTATTCGTCTTTTGTAACTTGGCGAGCACATACGCCATATCTATTCTAGCTACATTTATGAAAGACTAATCTGTACATAAATTGCTATTTTAATTGCCCCTTTGCCTATATATTATTTAGTTACCCAACACAAAGAACATTCATAATAATAATCCCTCGCACAACACGAAAGGAATTATTAAAATGCTTATCACACGTCAGCGTGTATTGTTGAGACCCTTATTATGTAAATAATAACTATATTTCGGGCAGCTGTAAAAAGTTGTTTGTTCCCTCCCCCGCCCTGCGCTCGCCGCCCCGTGTGCCGAGTTTCGGATCTGTACCCACTCGGCCCAGGGTCCACCTGGCCCGAAAATTCCAAACTATATTTTGTGTGATTTTTACAGTCTTGTAAAAATGTTATTTAGTATAATATTTTTTGATTATTTTAGAAATTTATTTGAATAATTATTTACTCTTGGTAACGAAAATATTACAATGTACTTAATTAGAATTAATATTAGACTGTGATTTGCACTTAGAAAGCTAATTTTTACATGTGATTGAATATAATGATTCTTATACGAAAATGATTGTTATACAAAAAAATTGAGACAGGAATTTAAATTAAAATCTACTTTTCTATCTAACTCAATATCGTATTTTTATACTTATCACCATTCAACCTTTGGGCCGAGCGGCACCTGGGCCGAGCGGATGCCGTGTTTCGGAGAGCACGGTAACGCGACGCTCGTTACGACGTGTCAAGATCGAATGATAAATGGTTGTAATGTGAGGGCGGTTTGTTTGTTTGCTTGTCAAGTTCAAATTACATAACAACATAATGCCGTGGTTTCTAATTAAATGGAAAAGTTTTTTTTATTTCATAGTACACATTTATTTGCTTTTAACTAGATGTGACAAAATGTTTATGTTATGTATTCGAATTCGTTTTCTATTTACATTACTTATTACACTTACAAGTTTACAATTGATTTATGTACCCATCTGTCGCAAGTTGCGACAATTGCGACATCTTGTTACAACATAATTTTCGATATTTCCTAAAACATCTTAATTTATCCGTTTTATATTATTTAATTCAGTGATTTAATAATAATTTTATTTAATTTCAAACTGATTGCTTAATTGTTTATTATTATTCAACAAATCCTTCCTAAAACAACTAATATTATAACTAATAATTAAACATTAACATTAAATGTAGCTATGGCTATTTGTTGCCGCTACAATAGTGAAACACGACTTATCTGAAACTACCCTCAAATATTTCTCAGATGTGGCAATACTACCTCAATTTAAAAGTGGTTAATGTTCTGCCTACCTCGCGAGGGGTAAAGGCGTGACTTATGTATTCTACCACAAACAAGCTATTAAAAAATACTATCAACTCTTCTATAGTACGAGTCATATAAGTTTATAAACAGACTTTGGTAGGTATGTAATTATAAAATGTAAAAGAGCTATACTAGGCATCAATCTTTTTAGTTTGGCGAGAAATTCAAATAGATTTTAACATGTACTTGCCAAATGAATTTGTAATAAAAATATATAAATTTACCTTCTCTGCATACTTAATTTTACAAATGAGAAGAAAATTTATACACTCTTTTCGCAGTCTTGTTAAAAATATATGCCACACATGTCTCTCACAGCATCAATTTAATCATTACAACACACTCGAACTCTCTAGAACACTCTAGAAAAACCAATAACGAGTTCCCGAGGAGTGCTCATCTCTTGCCCTCGAGTAGTCGCCGGGACTCGAACCTGGGACGATTAAGGAACGAGCCTCTCCACCGCGAGCGAGCACTCTTTAGGAAAACGCCGAGGGAAAGATGGCGGGATTGGAAAATCAAAGGATTGTGTAGTAGATAGAAAAGTTTTTGAAACTTTGAAATCACATAATGCATGCAATGATACATCATATATTCTAAATTCAAACTTTGTGGTATGTCGGGTAAGGTATATCGCACACTTAACGAACGGCGGACCTCTAAAATATTGCAGCGGTCTTTCAGATCCATACTAGAAACGTCAATCCCAATCCACATCGTCCGTCGAGTGCGGTTTTAGTATGGGGAGTGACGTTTCTAGTATGGATCTGACAGATCGCTGCGATATTTTTGCGCTCCGGCGTGCGTTAAGTGTGCGATCCGCCTTTGTAGTATGTCAGGTAAACTTTGTAGAAATTTCGCAGTACGTACGAAGACAGAACTCACCTACTACGTCATAGTTCAATTGTAGAATTTCAGATAACAGAATGGGATTTAACCACTCACGCATTCATTGATGTCAATTTAAATAGATAATTCTAAATTCCGCGTGCAATTTTTTCATTGGTAAAAGGTTCGATGGCAAGAAAAAAATACTGTTCTGTCAGTGATTTCATTTCAAATTTTTCAGCCTTGATTTCAGGAATTATTCTCAATCTACGTCAAAAAGATTTTATTTGCACTTTCATATATCTAAATAATAACGTCATATATTTCAATCAAATACATTTTTTATTTGAAAGTATTAGTACATTTACCTACTGAAGATTAGGCTGTACGGTTTTAAGACCTTTGACTGTCCAATGGACAAAAAAAGTGTTAAGTTAATCATAATCACACGAGACAAATTGTAAATGTTCTCACACGATATCTCGTACGATTAACCACGCTTAAAAATATTGAGAAAATTGTCTCTAAACGACAAAAAGAGCTGTTAGGGTAGTGAATTGTAGAGTTGACAATGTTAAAATTAACCCCCGACAACACAATATAGAAACGGTTAATAGCCATCATCTTTAAAAAAAAGTTATTAAGTTTGAAACGAATTTCGACCAGTTCATTTCTAAATCTACTTTCAACAGCTAAAAGAGAAAGTGAATGTAGTTGAATGGCGGTTGCTCCACCAACAAGAGCATGGCTCTTAAATAAAGGAAGAAGATTTCTAAATGAAACACAACTGTGGAAATGTTACCAAATGTTACTTAGGTACTTAGTTTCAAGAGTACGAGTCGAATTGGTATAAGTATAAAGTCTTATTATAATGTATGAAACGGGATAATTATTAAAAAGCTAACATACTGATAGGATTTTTTTAACGCACTAGTTTTTTTATGTACAAACCGCGGAGCATTTAATGAAATGATTACCTCTTTTTAACATACATACAAATAACACGCCTTTATCCCTTGCGGGGTTGGCAGGGCATTAACGATCGTAAAGTTACGGTCATTATCGCCACGCCCAAAAAGTATAGAGGTCTCTTTCAGATGATTCGTGTATCACTGTAGGTTGTCGGCCTGTCGCTTAAAATTGTAATACTCATAAATCCCTCGAGTCCTTTAGTTGCCTTTTACAACACCCTGGGAAGAAATGGGGTGATGCTAATCTAAGCCGGCATCACACAGCATGTAAGTATAACATCTTATAATAATCTATAAAACGGGATGATTATGAAAAAGCTGACATACTGATAGCACGTTCTCGTTTTTTTATGTATAAAGCGTGGAGCGTAAATGAAATGATAACCTCTTTTTTAAAGTCGGTTAAATCTTGCCTTACCGAGGGTGGGGGTGTGGGGGCCTCTCGAAACCTCATTCTATTGGCTTTTATTTTCCTCTCTTCAACTGCCAGCCCCTTACCGTCCTCCGAGCCCTTACTTTGCTCGCGAGCACTTTTCTACTTTCAGTTACAGCTTCAAGTGTAGAGAATTGGTTTTTAACCTTTTCAACGCCAATGACCACTATAGTTGCTAAACGCTCGCGTACATACGACGCCACTGACGACTAAAGTAGTCCAAATTTACCTATTTTTATAACTTAAATTCTGTCTTGTTTAAGACACCGGGCTGCTTGCCGATAAGTTTTTACCATCTTCATATTTTTCTATGCTTGGCGTCGGGGGTGTGCCGACGTAAAAAAACTCTGGCGTGCAAAAGGTTAAAGAATTTCACAGATATTTTCTATACTTTCCTTTGTAGTTTTGTGGAGGAATTGTTTTCTTCGTTGGAGGTGAGAGGTTTGATTCAGTAGTTAGTTTGTAAGGAAACAACCGGGAAAAGGCCTTATTTTTAAAACTAATAAATTTTTCTACAGCTAGCAGAATTTAAACCTGCGGTAGCAAACAACAAATCAGTTAAATTTTTAACCCCCTAAGAACAATCTGAGGAAAGGGTGTAAATTTTGATTTTGACTACTAGGATTTCACCGTCATACACCTTTCTCTTGATGATTTTCAATTCTATTTTCAATCTTTTATTCTTTCTGATTTTCGTTCTTCTGGTCTTTCGTTTCGATTTGGGATCAGAGCTTTTCAACCGCCTGCTACAAGTAGCAGGCTTCTGACATGGTTGTGTAACGACCGCCGTCTAAGTAATCATAGACAGCAACCGGAACCGACGGCTTAACGTGCCCTCCAAAGCACGGAACCATCTTTCTTGCAGAAAATCAGGTGGTTTAGCAATGTCATAACCAGACCAGAATCAAATTCACGAACTGACAAATATCAACTTTGTGAATTACCCGAGAATCGAACCCGGAACCTTTACGTCGCAGGCAGTTTCACTACCACTGCGCCACACTGGCCATTTATATCAACATTGTTCTTAGTGTTTTGTCACTAGCCGGAGTGTTGGGTTGGCAAGAGGCGTGGCGAGTTTTGACGTGACAAAGAGCCGCACATTGTCACATTGTGCTACTACTTCAATACAACGACATGTTATGAAAGGGGACACCTTTGTTTGACAAGTTGGGATAAAATGTACGCGTTCTATCTTTAAATCGCGATGCGGGTACCAGAATATACAGACACATGCGTATTTGACATTTGGTACTTATTTAATACTATTAAAAAGGCTGGGAGTTGCGTAAGTCATTCTTTTTAATACATAAATCAATTTTATCACATGCTAATCAATCAATATTTTAGGATTATGTATGCTTATTGTGACAACGTATTATAATTCGATGGAACCGGCTGCACGCACCAAAAAATATGACTCATGCGGCGTTACCTCGCTCTGAGACGTTCCATTTAGGGCTTGAAGTGCAAGCGAGAGCGCGGAACGAGCGACAAAGAGGCACAATCGGCCTCCGCGTTCGACAGAGTATATCTATCAAACAAATAAATTAAAATTTTCTTTTGAGAAATGCAACCATTGCATCAGTATTTTCTTATGACGTTGTCACGTTCAACTATCGTTAGTAAATTACTACTTACTGTTTTTCAAAGTCAAATTATTATAAAGCAATATGAAAGAGCTACGAAGTAGATTATAAGCTTGTTAGAAAATAGGAACCTACGTGACTACTTTTTGTTATGTTCGTTACTCATTTCTGTAGACGTATAAAATAAACAATACCTACCTATATTGAAGCTGATATCTTTTGTCAATAAGAAAAATACCACAAAGTACTCGAAAATTCACTTTGATGGAATAGATGAGTCGAATGGTTGAGGGTTTCTTTTCAAATTTCTTCATTACTCGAAACTTCTAAGGCTTCGACTCTCGTTGGGAATATCAAACATTCCTGTGATTAAAGTTCAAACGGAGCCTTCAAAGGGGGGGGGCAAGGGGGGAAGGGGGCTCCCCACTTTGCTGATGGAGGATCACAATATCTACAAAATACGAAGTACAATACCGATTGTGTGGCTTTAATACCTAATGTAAACACTGGGTGCCAAGGAAAAGTACGCAACATGAACGTGGGTTTTAGTACGCTGGGGACCCGCTAGTATCATTTCAAAAATGTTCTTACTTTAAAATGTTGTTACTTGTGTGACGCAACACAGTGGTTGCAACATTTCAGCTTTTCAAAAAATGATAAATAGAAGTAGGTAGGTGAGGAATAACGTTTTCAACTAAATTCGGGGGTTTATTTTGCGTAATCCTGTGTTTATTAATCACACTTCGATTGAATGGTAGAATTTATTTCTTAATTATTGAATAGTTTTCACTTATGACCATTGATCAGTTTTAATTTTTTCCGACTACAGTCTCCGAAAATGTGTATTTGCATATTTGTGTATTTCACATTTTCGTTTTTGTTTGTTTTTAGTTGCAAGGGTTAGCCAGTAAGCTCAATGCCGCATGATGGAAAAGAGGAATTTCATTGCAATCCGCGCTACTACACAGGGCAAAAACCCTGGAAGTAAAAAAAAACATCTTAATTTTGTCTATTCGCCGGTGATATTGTCCGCAAGTGTAGTCTCGCAGACCAGCGGCGACGGGCGCGGCAGGTATTGTGGGCGATCCACTCCAATCAGAAGCTGTCTGATCCTCATTTCGCATTTCCATATTATTGTGTTTCCCCCGTCTCCTCACCCCCCCCCCCCCCCCCCCCCACTGAAGCCCCTCCCGTGGCTAACGACGCCAGTTCAAAGGGACTAGCAATATAGCTGTTGTGAAATTCTGATCATGGTTTTTGGATTACAGCCGTCGAGTTTAAGGCAACGTACTGTCAGATATATATGATAGCTACTTGATCACCGTTATTGCAACAGCCATCATTACTATAGATAAAGACACATTTCTCTAGAAATTTTCATAGAATGGTGTTTTACCACATCCGTGTACTAAAATTCGTCTCAATTCGTATAATCTTTTTAAGGGCATGAAGCAGTTAACATAAACACACACACAACCTTGCAAAATAATATTAGTGTGGATGAAATGTTATACTTCATTCTGAATTCCAAATTGAGCATTATATTTTTATATTTCTTGACATATATATTTTTATTTTTATTAAGTTTTTTGGAAGAAAACCCGCATTATTATTTTTAAATTTTTTCGTTTTATCATCTACGGTCTCTCAGACCTCCCAACATTATTTACCCACTTAGGCGGATCGCACACTTGACGCACGGCGGAGCGCTAAAACATCGCAGCGGTCTGTCAGATCCATACTAGAAATGTCAATACCCATACTAAAACCGCTCAACCGCTGTTGACGCAGCGCTATCACAGTGTCGTCCGTCGGGTGCTGTTTTAGTATGGGGATTGACATTTATAGTATGGATCTGACAGACCGCTGCGATATTTTAGCGGTCTGTCGTGCGTTAAGTGTGCGATCCGCCTTACCCACTTTCTATTTACCTGTTTCGAACGCGAGTACATAACGAGACGGGTTGTTTTCACCTCGTTTACATAGAGCTTTGACAGCCGCCCGCGCCGCATTCGCAATCATATTATAATGACGTCATTATGACGTCATTACGACACCAACTTGAACCACCAGGCGCCTTTTGTTCTCTGTGAGGTCTGAATTACAATCGCACTCTTCAGAACTGGGACTGTAATAAGAGATCGTTTGTGAATTTGTTATTTTTGTGATTATTCTGTCCTCGCTTTGAACAGTCGAAATAATGATAAATATTCTATTTTACTTGCTGAAAATTTATGATCCATTTTCACGTTATAATTCAGTCAGATCATTTAAAAATGGCTTGCGTCTCTACCAATGTTTACATTAAATTAAATTTAAGTTAATGTTAATAACTTCATTCCTAGATTTTTACATAGAAAACTTATCGGGACATTGAACGACGAACCCACACGAAAAGAGGGAGACTAAAATTCAGTGCTGTTTTCATTCTTCCTGTTCTGTGTTGAATTTTCGTATTAGTACTATATTTCGTATGGTAACATACTTTCTACAAACAAACCGAAATATGTGCGAATGAACTTTATACGCGAATACTCGAGCGCGTTTTCGGGTACCTTCGATCAGCGCGTAAACTTGCGTTATTTGACAGACGCATCCGCTGACGCAGGGCTAAATAAAACTGAAAAATTACAAATTATACATACATACATACACAAATCACGCCTTTATCCATTGAGGGGTAGGCAGAACGTTAACGATCGTAAAACAACGATTGCCACGTCTGACAAGTATTGAGGGCCCTTGAGGATTATTCATGTATCACTGTACAACCTGTCGCCTAAAAATTGTAATACACCAATACCCTCGAGTCCTTCAGTCGCCTCTTACGACACCCGCGGGAAGGATGTGGGGTGATGCCATTCTAAGCCGGCATCACACGGCACTAAATAAAAGAGAGAAATGACAAATTATCGTTCTTATTTATCACGGTATCAATCTACCTACATAATAGTAAGTAATAACTTACAACACATCTGATATATCCTGGGATATTAAGATATTCATAGAAATCAGTTGGAATAGTCAACGAGGTCGCCCACGAGGCCTACACAACTATAACTATATATGCATGGTACATAAACGTAACTATTGTACATAAACATATGTGTAAGGTGGATCGCACACTTGACGCACGACGGAGCGCGAAAATATCGCAGCGGTCTGTCAGATCCATACTAGAAACGTCACTCCCCTTACTAAAACCGCACTTGACGAACGACACTGCGATAGCGCTACATCGACAGCGGTTGAGCGGTTTTAGTATAGAGATTGACATTTCTAGTATGGATCTGATAGACCGCTGCGATATTTTTGCGCTCCGTCGTGCGTCAAGTGTGCGATCCGCCTACGTGTGTTGAGTGTGGACAAGTTATTCCATATTCCTTTGAGAACATTACTATTCGATATGCTTTAGAGTGTTGCCAACCTGTGCCAGATTTTCCTAAAAGACAACTAAAAGTAAAGTCAGTCATTTTCGCTAAGAAATGGTATAAACCGCGTGGTGCTGAAAAAAAGCACAAAAAAATAACTCAAACAACAAAAAATACCAAAAAAGCTCGAATCTAGTATTAAACTTAATTCTACACATTTAGATTCATAACAGGCGAATCAATGATGAAGTCAGAGTACGCACAACAAAAATGTGAATACCTACAAACCCTTTTTTTATTTATTCAGTCATTTGTATGTAAGTACTTATAAAATTTTACTACGCAAGCCTACAGAAGGGTCAATAATTTTTGCCTCAAGGCCCACGCCACATTCCACTCGGTGACCTGCTTACCACGCGGGACGAGTTTGAAAAAAACGGTATAAAACTAAGATATTCACATAAAGAAAGAAAGAAACAAAATAATTTTATTTCGGTGACAAAACGCAACATGAAAAATAATTTAACTTATGCTATATTTAGGTACTAAAGTTTTTTGCGCATATGCGCCGATAATGGTCCTCACTCAGCATGTGCGGCAAAAAGCTGTAGCTATCTACAGCGCTGGTATTCTGTGACATTCCATTTACGTTCACAATGGACGGAGAAAACAGCACATTAATTGTAAAGTCTACTACAGAAAATTTTCTTGAGTTACATAAACTATACAACATACATTAAAAACAATTTGAAAAATGCATTATTATTTTAAGAAGAATACCTTTTCTTGCTTATATTCCTTTTATAGTACAGATTCCTTGCAGTAAATTCTCTTTAGTAGATAATGTATTTTTAACACAGCAACACAGTAAATAAGAATATGGAATGAGTTTATGGAGAAATGGAATAACTTGTCGGAGGCGGGTCCCTCCTGCCAGCTCTCCTGATCCACACAGCGTCGCTTTTATAAATATGCTGATGCGATTTCATACACTTCGATATGCTATTCACAATCTGAGAAAACTCTGAAAGTACTTATAAGTAAGTATTCAGGAGTGAGTGTTACACACATACATACATAGACATACACAAATCACTCCTTTATACCTCGCGGGGTAGACAGAGCGCTAACGGCCGTAAAATTACGCTCGTTATCGCCACGTCTGACAAATATTTGAAATTCGTTTCAGATAAGCCGTGAATCACCATAGCCTGTCGCCTAAAATTGCAATACACTTGAAATCTTCGAGTCTCTCAGTCGCCTCTTACGACACCCACAGGAAAGAAATGGGGTGGTGCTATTCTAAGCCGGCATCATATGGCCAGCATCACGTGAGTATTACTTCTTATAGCAGAATGTTATACCTGCTCATTTTAGGCGGATCGCACACTTGACGCACGACGGAGCGCAAAAATATCGTAGCGGTCTGTCAGATCCATACTAGAAACGTCACTCCCCTTACTAAAACTGCACTCGACGGACGACACTGCGATAGCGCTGCTTCAACAGCGGTTGAGCGGTTTTAGTATGGTGATTGACATTTCTATAATGAATCTGACAGACCGCTGCGATATTTTAACGGTTCGTCAAGCGTTAAGTGTGCGATCCGCTAAAAGTACTTATAAGTAAGTATTGAGGAGTGAGTATTACACACATACAAATAAAAATATCGCAGCGGTCTGTCAGATCCATACCTACTAGAAACGTCATTCTCCATATAGTTTAGGTAGATGATATATTTAATACATAGTGAGCTTTTGGAATCCCCATACTAAAACCGCTCAGCCGCTGTCGACGCAGCGCTGTCGCAGCGCCGTCCGTCGAATGTGGTTTTAGTGTGGGGATTCCAAAAGCTCACTATGTATTAAATATATCATATACCTAAACCAGCACACAAAAGCGCAGACTACCTACGCAATGATTAAAAACCACCCTCGCCTCCCCAGCGGAAGCAGCACTAACGGAAATTGCGAAACGATTTCAAAAAAGGGTTTAAAACATAAAACCTCTCGTCATTATGAGAAAACTCCGGTTTTTTATTATAATCCAACGCTCACTGCTTACACTAATGTCATTGTTCTCGAATGGTGCCTAGAGTTTGCAAAATAGAGGGATAGTTACATTATTTAGGAAATTCAATTGCTTTTTATGTTACTTTAGTTTATAACATACACAAGCAATACCTCTTTCCTGGAGGGATAGACAGAGACTATATCCTTCCACTTCCCACGATCCTTGCCTTCTTCCGCTTCTTCTATCATCATTCTCCTTGCTTATCCCGCTCTCTGTCGGGGTCGGCTACCTAACCTAGGGGATTTGACGTGGAACCAAGTTTTTACGCAGAGCGTCTGCCATCTGACCTTTGCAACCCGAAGGCTAAGCTGGCCCGAATCGTAGGTTAAGTCATATTCAATTAAAATTATCACAATGATTTCCTTGACCGTAAGAGCAGTTGGTTAATGTACGTGAGTAAAAACTCATTGGTACATGGCGGGGATCGAACTCGGATCTTCCGCTTCTTCTATATTCGTCAATATTTTAGTACAGTACACCCCACCCATTCATTAATTGTATAAGGTCATATAAATATGTAAAACAGGATTGTAGTATTCATGTAAGAATGAATGAAATTTTAATCAATGATTAACAGTAGGTAAATAAAGTTATATTATTATACTAGCGGCCTCATTTTCCGGTGGGAATAAGAATTTCTCCCGGCAAATATTGTACATAAAAACCTTCCTCTTGAATCACTTTATCTATTAAAAAACCCTGCATCAATATCCGTTGTGTAGTTTTAAAGATTTAAGCAGATTTAAACATACAGACAGACAGACGCGAAAAGCGACTTTGCTTTATACTATGTAGTGATTCCTGCAATTCCCGGTCGACGCTTGTCATTTTTTAATTTATTATTTTCATTTATGAGTATATTAATAAAATTCATAAATATTTTGGTTATTATTTCAAAAGATATAGAGTGAATAAGATCACGTCCATAGTTTATTCTGTTACCCAAATTATATGCTTACCGAAAGGCTCTAAAAAATGCTGTAATGACGACTCCAGTATTATGATGGTAGTGGGGAAGGGGGGATTCGTCATTAAGGGGGGATCATTACGAGGCGGAACTACGTCGTTAGCTATAGACAAAGCCTCCTCGGGCTTTATACTCGGCCATTTTTCATAAACTAGACCGAGAGTCAAACCTAACCGTTTGCCGTGTGATGCCGGCATAGAATAGCATCACCCCAATTCTTCCTGCGGGTGTTGTAAGAGGCAACTATGGGACTCGAGGGTTTCATGTGTATTACAACGTATTACAACTTTAGGCGACAGGCTAACAAACTGTTATTAAACTATACGAAATTCCGCTAAATGTCGGAGATCTGATGAGATAAGATAGATAGGATCAAGTGCGGTTTAAGTATGGGGAGTGAAGTTTCTAGTATGTAATTTCAAATTCAAATTCAAATTTCAAATTCAAATTTCAATCGTTTATTTCCAAGTAGATTCACAACGAATAGGTACTTTCAGAAAGTCAAGAATTTACAATACAATACTGTCACTAAAATTAAATTAGTCATTGTAAAAAAGAGAAAATTGTCAGACACAATTTTCTCTTTTTTATATTCCTAGTAGAAACGCGGCACGAGTGGGATAAAAAAGGCACTGCCTCGGGGCCGGCCAGGCTGACCACATTGCATGTAACTTACTAGCATGTAGCTATTAAAGTGGGTATTTAAAAAATATATATTTACATGTGTCATGTATCTGACAGACCGCTGCGACATTTTAGCCCTCCATCGTGCGTTAACTGTGCGATCCACCTATGGATCTGACAGACCGTTGCGTTACGGATGCGTTATTTAAGCGCTGCGTTGTGCATTAAGTGTGCAAAAGGCCTAAATATCTTTTCTTATTTATTAAAAACGACGTGAATACTTAAAATATTCTTATAAACGTTGAACGTGCCTCTCACTATCCTATCAAGTACATAAATAGGTAAGAAAATTATTTCTGACTCTTACACTACAATCTCTACGATCCTACTATGTATTATACTCTAGAAGGCGTTCGTTAGCAAATGCATTCATAATGACGTTTCGCACAAAAGTATGCGAAAATACATAAAATGCACTATCAGGTAATGCATCCCCCCCCCCCCCTTCCTAGGACCCACGTCTAGGGAGACTTGAGGGGGATGTAGCATGTTTATTTTATGTTATTTCCTTGGAATTTAAGAGTATGATATGTCGTACTTAATAATAATAACTAAAGGCCCGTCCAAAATACATACATACATCATTCTCCTTGTCTTATCCCGTTCTCTGTCGGGGTCAGCTACCTAATCTAGGGGATTTGACGTGGAACCAAGTTTTGACACATAGCGACTGCCATCTGATCTCTGCAACCCGAAGGCTAACCTGGCACGAATACATTCATACATACAGACGCGAAAAGCGACTTTGCTTTATACTATGTACATAGTGATGATTGTGTGTATGTATGGTACATACCAGCCTACCATACATTCAGACACAAGTGAATACTTTTCGTCTTACGTATTTCAACACTCTTTTACCCTTAACTTTGAGAACGAAACCAGGGCCCCAAGTCTGCTACTTTTTGTCATTATAACGCCATCGAAACTCAACTGTCATTCAACTGCCATTGTGGTTTTCTATACTTCTAACTGTTAGCAGACTACGAAACTACTAAAATCATCCAACTGAAATCCAATCAACATCCATCTGAAACGATTTTCATTTAACAGGCTTAGGACCCTGGTCTAACCACTGATATCACACTTTCTACTACTCTATTTTGGTATGTCTACATAGTATGTTAATTTATTTTATTTTATATTTGAATTATTTGAGTAATCAAACGTGTGATACAAGTACTAGTTGTAGACTTCCGCATGCAAATCCAAAAATCTTCAGCCAAGTGTAGAGGGAGTAAAATAATCTCGTTAAACAGGTTAAAAATAGATTCAAGTTAGTAAATTTTTCTTCAGAAAGTCGATTTTTCAAAACTTGAAAAGTAAAAACTAATTTTCATATACAAATATGACCATGCTAACTAATTCTGCGGTGATTTGTATGAATGCAGATTATCTGTCCTACCTAGCTGCCTACCCACGTCATATAAATCAAAATTATTACTGAAAACCGCTGTCGAATACGGCGTGACTTTCTAGATACTGTTTCGTTTAATCTATTGACTTTCAATTTGATCTTATATTTCACGTTAAAACTCCGCAAATTTCCCAAATAGGACGCCATTTTCCTACATTTGCTGTCATTGACAAAATACCAATATCGTGTAAGTAGGAAGCGGGCAGTAATTCTGCTAACCGTTCTGCCCGCCCTCGTGACGTCACACCAATGTACGGGTACAGGGGTTGCTCTAAGTAGGGATGCAACGATGTATCGAAATTCGATAAACATACTAACAATGAATAATACCGACGCGCAAAAGTATGTATATATAAGTATTAATATATATAAAAATATTAGGTGCAAATATTTTAAGGAGTGAATTAGCCCATGAAACTGAACTTTCTCCAAGAAATATGAGTTTTTTTTTACACCTATATGCAATTTGACTTGGTCGGTTAGTAATTTTGTATTGATGGTCCTAATTATTTTTTTCATATTTAAACCTATGTTCCTTAAGGAAACATGTTCAGTTTCATGGGCTGGTTCACCCCTTAAAATATTTGCAGCAATTTTTTTTACACTCTGCATATTGTGTTTGTGCAACAGAGTTTTCTAAAATTAAATAACTATTATGTCACTCAATATCGATCAATAGATAAAATCGATAGGCCTATCAAATGCGCTAAATTGGAAAAAGTTATGTTCCTGAAAACAACAAAAGACAAAAAAGGAGCGTTGGCTAAGACGTGTGCTATCGCAGATTTTTGAATGATTTAGGAACAAATTGTATTTATCAAATAATTTTCATTAACATCGATATATCTGATTTTTGGGTCAATATATCGATATATATGGGATAATGGCGTGATATGTGACTATACATACATACACAAATCACGCCTGTATCCCTACTGGGACACACAGAGCGTCAACGACCGTAAAAACATGTTCGTTATTGCCACAAATGTTTGAGGGTCGTTTCAGATAAGTCGTGGATCACTGTAGTGTCAGGTTTTCAGCCTGTCACCTAAAAAGGCAAAACACATGAAACCCTCGAGTCCTTTAGTTGGCTCCAACGACACCCACCAAGAAATGGAGTGATGCTATTCTAAGCCGGCATCACATGGCATATTATGTGAACATTTGTATATCGACCTTTTTCTCTTTTTCGTGTGGGTCACCGAGTCGTCCAATCCTAGTGTCAGAATTTTTCAACCACCTTCTACATGTAGCAGGCTTCTGACATGGTTGTGTAACGACCACCATCTAAGTGATTATAGATAGCAACCGGGACATATCGATATATCGAATCGATAGTTGTTTAAATATGACATCCCTATCTCCAAGTACAGCTGTTATTAGAATGGATCACGTCTGCGGCCGACAATGTGGCGGTTCCTGGATTTACTCTTCCATTAGCGGAGTGGGCTGGTAGCAAATAAGGTCACTGCGGTCTGTCGGATACATCTGTAACGAAAATCTACTCCTGGGAAAGATTAGGCGGATCGCACACTTAACGCATAACGGAGCGCTCAAATATCGCATCGGTCTATCAGATCCATGCTAGAAATGTCAATCCCATACTAGAAGCGCCCAACCGCTGTCGACATAGCGCTATCGCAGCATCGTCCGTAGAGTGCGGTTTTCGATAGGGACGTCTCTAGTATGGATCTGACAGTCCGCTGCGATATCTTAGCGGCCCGTCGTGCGTTAAGTATGCGACCCGCCTACAAGTTTAACCACATATTTGATTCACTAATTGCTTAGTTGCTTGGAAATTACTACCACAGCAATAAAAAAAATATATCACTGTATTTTTTTTTAACTTTGTTCCATTTTCATGCAATATCGTAAAATCTTTTTTGATTTCATGTATCCGGTAATAAATTATGTACGGCGGAATTCCATGGATATAACATAAAGAATTCGTTTCATAAAATTCCGTAAAAACTAAAAAAAAAAAGCAGTTATTGTAGCAGACAGCTACGATATTTCGTAGACGTAGCAGAGCAATTATCTTAGTAATTTTTTTGTATTATTTCAAATTTCTTATACCTACTTACCTACCTATTTGGAAATAGATTAGAAAGTGATTTATTCGACATACATTTTACATTTATTACCCTTGTCCATTATTTTTATCCCACTCGTGCCGCGTTTCTACTAAGAACATAAAATTATTATAAAGAAGAGAAAATTGTGTCTGCCAATTTTCTCTTTTTAAAATGACTAATTCATTTATTTAGTGACAGTATTGTATTGTAAATTTCTGACTTTGTACAAGCATTTATTGTGAATCTACTTGGAAATAAACGATTGAAATCTTGAAATCCTAAAAAAATACAACGCTTAGGTAACGAAACAATCAACATATTTTCTTACCCCTCTTTAGTTTTCCCCTTTTTCAACTTAATGCGTTTCCCCATAAATTGCGAGGTTTAACGTAATAATGTCCAATTTAACCCAATCAGTGCGTCTTTCAGTACTGACGATGATGACGTAATGTGACGTAATGGTGGCAGTTTCCCGCGCTCGGACGGCGCGCTCTGATTGGTTGATTCACGGGCAAGATGGCGGCCCGCAAGGACAAGACCCTAATATTGAGTAGAGTTTACGTGCCCTACTGTAGGGCTGAGTGCATAAAAACTAATCAACCTCGACTGGAGCAAAAAAACAGTGACTCATAATAACTGTCAGAAATCACAGATCAGTTTGGATGAGCAGTCAGACGCGTTTTTTTTTTCATTAACCCCACATTGTATAAACTGACACAAATCCTCGTATAAGCACTCAATGAACTTTTGTTCGAGTATAAAACGCATCATCTACCACGGAAACGAGTTATAATAGTGCCATCTCAAGCGAGCTTTTGCATGTAGCAAAAGTTAAATAAAAATAAATAAATATCTTGGACAATTCACACAGCGCCATCTAGCCCCAAACTAAGCAAAGCTTGTACTATGGGAACTAAATAGCTGATATTATTACTTGTATACTTTTTTTGCAAATAAATACATATTATACATAGAAAACACCCAGACTCAACACATATATTTGAAAATTTTACTTAACAAATATTTGTGTCCGGTGGGAATCGAACCGCTATGCCATCGGGACAGTCATTTGGTAAAAGTTGGTAAAAGTGACTGTTTTATACAGTGCTTTCGCGTTAGCATGGCAATAGCGATCGTTGACACCACTACCACTGTACTCATATTTTAGATAGCGATATATCGTTTTCCTCTGTAAATGTATACGATATGAAATATCGGTTGAGTATAGGGATACACGAATCTGAACTTGGCTTGTATCCCTGTAATTAGCGGTAATCATATCGTTTATATTTACTCAAGTAAACGATATATCGCTATCTAAAGTTCGAGTACAGTGGCACTAAATGTCAACGATTGCTTTTGCCATACTAACCTGAACTATATCACCGCGTTTTTGCATGCCATTTTAGGAGACAAATGAACACTATCATACTAAAACTCATTCGCTTGTGAGATTTTTTTATCACGCGCATTCTTAAGTTTTTGACAACCCTACTTGTTGCTCGCCAAAACAGAGCGAACTTTGCACGTGCACCCTTAAGCCATTGTACTAAGGCTCCTTTTTCCAAAGTAACAGTAAAAGTAAAATACTTGTAAAAGACAAAAATCTTCGGGTGATTGCGGGAGATTACGGAGACACTGAGTGGGTAACCCCGGGGTTACACGATTTATGTGATCACAGTGGGGAGAGGACGCGAATCATCTAATGAAAATGGTTATTAAGGTAAAACTGCACTACCACTGCAGCGGAGTATGACCATATTTTTCAGAGTTTTATCAGAATTTTAGCATATTAAAAAGCAAAGTGAGCAGATTCCGGCAAATTTTTATCAAGTTGCAAAGCAAAATTATCATATTCTAGCAGATTTTAACCAAGTTGCTTACTTGTGGCGAGTAGCAATAGATAATATTCTTTTTTATCTGGTAAAATCTGATCTCTCGTTTCCTGTAGGGCACCGAGTCATCTAAAGGTGGATTGCACACTAAACGCACGATGGACCGCTAAAATATCGCAGCGTTCTGTCAGATCCATGCTAGAAATGTCAATCCCCATACTAAAACCGCTCAACGGCTTTTGACGCAGCGCTATCGCAGCGTCGTCCGTTGAGTGCGATTTTAAAATGGGGAGTGACGTTTCTAGTATAGATCTGATCTGACAGACCGCTGCGATATTTTTGCGGTTCGTCGTGCCTTAAGTGTGCGATGCGCCAGGCTAGAGGATTAGATAATATTGCTTTTAAATAAACATCATTTAATGGATTAAGTATATAAACAATTGTCTACAAAAGTTCACATTAGTTATAAAATACATACCTATTCCCGTCAATATCACAAAACACAGAGAGCTCTTTCATCACATTATGTAAATGACATGACGGCATTATACGAGACGCGTATTTAGTAAATGGCGCGCAGTGTGCTGTAGTATAATAGGATGTCGCGTGGAATACCTGAGTGTAATATACCCCGGCACTCCCCCGCACCCCTCGCCGCGGACAGGTGAGTACCGACAGAAAAAACTGCTCTTAAAAAATATAATTTCATATTATATTGCTGGGTCTTTTGAATAAAATACAAAAGTCAAACGCTTAAACTATTGTTCAAAAATATTACAGAGACTGCATTACTTGTTCGAAATATGTATTCAAATTTGAATTAATGAACAGAAACATACAGGGTGTAAAAAAAATTGCTGCAAATATTTTAAGGGGTGTATCAGTCTATAAAACTGAAACACTTTCCCCAAGGAATATAGGTCGAAATATGAAAAAGAGTTTTCTACCTCCTATACAAAATTACCGACCAACCAAGTTTATTTGTATGGGAGGTCCAAAATAATTTATCATCTTGGAGAAACTTGTACAGTTTCATAGGCTGATTCATCCGCATAAAATATTTGCAGCTAATATTTTTACACCTTAAAAAAAAATTATATATAAAAGGTGCTTTAACACCATCCAAAATAGCGAGATATGACGTCATCTATCAGTATTTTAATACACAATATTGTTTTAAAAAGTAGCTCGTTTGACCTGCCATCTACCCTATAATATTGTGGTAGGTAAATAAGAAATTCATTTAGAAAATAAGAAGAAACTGTCTGTTGTACCAGTGCTTCTTGTGTCATGTCGTTCTCTATACATTTGTGTACAAAACTTTGACACCAGGGTCCATCGGGTCTTTCAACGATTCGGCCTCCCACGAGAACAAAGAAATAATTTGTTAAATAAATACAATTTATTACTTAACTGGTTAACCTAGGTACTAAATTAAAACTGCATTAGCATTAAGCCATTAAAGAATAGATATACACTTGACAGAAATTTCAATGCCACGCCCACTCAAATCACGCCTTTATCCCTTACGGGGTATTCTAAGCCGGCATCACACACAATTCCAATACCTTACTTAAATCTTAAGACGGTCGTTAACCTAACATGTCCGAGTCCTACAATTTTGAAAAATTTATTAAGATTAAATGCACTCACAGTGCTATCTAATCTTTTCTTTTTTGTAGTATTTATAAATGTTAGACTTGTTGAATTGTATTTTTCGCACACGGTGTAACTGTTTATGAAATAAATAAATTGACTGTCCACTGACCCACCGGACACAAATATTGGTAAGTAAGTAGGTAAATTTACAAATATTTGTGTCGAGACTGGGTGCTTTCTTTGTATAGTATGTATTTATTTACAAAAAAGTATCTAGTTCCCACAGTACAAGCTTTGCTTAGTTTGGGGCTATATGGCGCTGCTGTGTGAATTGTCCAGGATATTTATTTATTATATTATTCTAACATACTAGGCTACTACTAGCTATCGCAAAGATCGTCGCTTCGACGAGGGTCGACCTATGCATCGATAGCTCAGTGGCAACACACTTAACGCACGACGGAGCGTTAAAACATCGCAGCGGTCTGTCAGATCCATACTAGACACTTGTTTTGTTTACATGACATAGCTGAATTATTTTACCAAACTCGCAGGTGGCGAATACAACTACAGTCGCCTCTAAATGCAGTAGTATCAAAATTCTGTCACGTCTGAATACAGTCTTTAATTAAATAACGTCTAAATTCTGTTGTGTCGAAATTCAGTCATGTCTTATTTCAGTTGTGTCGAACACGTCTATTGTCGAAGTAGCGTAATGTCGAAATTTTGTTATGTCTAACATGTGTTTTGCCGGAGTAGCGTATGTTGAAGTTGCAAATTCGCGCTGCGCTTCGGGCCTCAAACTACGACCTACTTTAGCAATCAGTTCTTTTCTCACAGCGTATCCAATGAACTATTAACATACATTAACTATTTATCACTAGAATTCATGATAAACGTTTCAAAAATATTGAGGTATAAGTTAGGATCGATTCTTACATGCAGATAATAGATCAGTACCTCAAGAGACTATTAACGAAAACCAGAGGACCAAACAATAGCGCGTTTTAGAATACTAACAGCGCCATCTATTGATGTCGGTGTACCTATTTGTACATGGTGGTTTTACGTTCTAGACTTCTAGATGAAGGGTATTCTTTTCATCAAAATGAACATTCCATTCTTTTCATCTTTTCTAGGTTCTACGATGTTAAAATAACAGGATAACATCACATCATTTTCCTTGCCTTATCCCGTTCTCTGTCGGGGTCGGCTACATAACCTAGGGGGTTTGACGTGTAACCAAGTTTTTACACAGAGCGACTGCCATCTGACCTCTGCAACCTGGCCCGAATCCTAGGTTAAGTCACATTCAAATATCATCTGAATTCAAATTTTATTTGAATGTCGGTTTTATCACGATGTTTTTCCTTCACCGTAGAACAGTCGGCAAATGTACGTGAGTTAAAACATATTGGTACATGGCGGGGATCGAACTCGGGTCTCACGATTGTAAGACCGGTGTCCTAACCACTTGGCCACCGACAGTCTCAGGATAAGACCACACTCGTAAAAAAATACCAAAAATTAATTTAATGTATGGTTATGTCATGCATCATGTCATATTAAGTATGTATGTATGTAAGTATGTGTCATGAATACAGATTTTCGGCTGAAGTGCGGAAAATCCATTTACTTATTCATGTATGCATCCTCCGTCGCGCATCAACTACTACATTATACATGTCCGTATGGCACAATCACATCACACATAAACCACGCCTTTACCCCTTGCGGGGTAGGCAGAGCGTTAATGACCGTAAAGTTACGGTCGTTACCCCACGTCTGACAAGTACTAAGAGCCCTTTCAGATGATCCGTGTATTACTGTAGTGACTGGTTGTCAGCCTGTCGCCTAAAATTGTAACACACGAGTCCCTTAGTTGCCTCTCAACCCGCGGGAAGAATTGGGGTGATAAATAAAAAAAAAATTAAAAAAAAAAAAATTATTGTTTCTTTACAAAAGAGCCTTAATTAAGCACTGTACGGAGTCTCCATTTAAGCTAAAGAGCCTGTGTTTGGAGGCAACGCCCTTCCTTAAATAACACGTACAAAATAGGCTATAATGGTATTCCTTAATAATATATAAAAACAAAAGATAACAATAATAAATATATGAGAGAAATATAAAGGTATAGTAGGTATAATTAAAATATAATATCTAAGTAGGTTTACCAAAAACTCGACAAACAGAAAAAGAAAAAGCCAGCGTGTTTATGTGTAAGTGTGCGTGCGTGTGTGTGTGTGTGTGTGTGTGTGTGTGTGTGTGCGTGTGTGTGTGCGGGTGTGTGCGCGCGAGCGCGCGCGTGTGTGTGTGTGTGTGTGTGAGTGTATGTATGTGTGTGTGTGTTTGTGTGTGTTTGTGTGTATGTGTGTGTTTTTGTGCAATATTATGTAATAGGATGGGTTAGTTGGTTAGTTACATGGATTAGAGTACTCGTTCCAATAGCAGCTCAATTTCATCGTATGATTTATTTTGCAGATAATTTAGTAGTATTTTCTTACACTCGTGATAGTTCTTATCGTATATGTATGCGATTTTATTTATTTTATTATATAAAAATGATGAAATGGCATCATACTGCCTAGCAGCAAATTTAGTTTTAGTTAAAGGCACCTGAACCACTACATCCTTTCGTCTTCTTTTTAGTAGGCCAGGATTAAAGGGCAGATGGTTGTGTAGTTTAATAATAGTCATTTTAATATACAATTTTCTTACAGACAGTAGACCACAAGTCCGATACAGTTCCTCAGTAGGAAATCGCCGTTTTTTAGAGTACATAACCTTAATAAGGGTTCGTTGAGCACGTTCTAGTTCTATAAAATGTGTTTTAGCTGCACCTCCCCACACAGGAATGCAGTAAGTAAGTATGGATTGTACCAGAGAGATATATATTTGGTTAAGAAGCTGCTTAGATGGAATAACATGCCTTAATATGTTAAAAATCCACACCAGTTTCCTAGTACGACCTATGACGTGCTCCAGTTGTGGGTACCACGAAAGCCTCTGGTCAACATAGATCCCAAGGTACTTGGTATGTGCAACTTTGGCTATAATTGGACAACCGCAGGTGTCATTATTTGTGTTTTTATCACAGCTGTGAATCTTGATACTGTAATCGTCCCATGGCTGCGAGTTGTTGTAGATACTATAACAGATATAATTTGTCTTGGTAGCATTTAGTGTGAGCAGATTTTCACGCCCAGCGACCTTAGACAGACCTTCTTCAGCAACAGTCCTGACCTCTTCCCAGGAATTACCAGCGAAGACTACAGCGGTGTCATCAGCGTAAGACAGTATCTTAGTATTTTTAATATACATAGAGCATAGTTCGTTGATGTATACTAGAAATAGGGTAGGTCCCAGTAAACTCCCTTGTGGCACGCCATATGACACATCATGCTATTCTAAGCCGGCATCACACGGCTTTTTAAGCCGGCAGCACACGGCTTCATCGCATAATAGCATCACTATAAAGTATAAAGTAAAGTCACTTTCCGCGTCTGTCCCTATGTCTCTGACGTCTGTATGTATGCTTAGATCTTTAAAACTACCCAACTAATGCAGTTTATGGTGAAACAGCTCATGAAACTGAACAACTTTTCCTAAAGAACATAGGTCGAAATATGAAAATATAGACCTCCCATACATAATTACCAATCGACCAAGTCAATTTGTATGCGAGGGGAGATCCAAAAATGTTTTTCGTATTTCAACCTTTCTTGGGGCAGTGGTTCAGTTTCATGGACTGATTCACCCCTTAAAATATTTGCAGCTAATATTTTTATCACTCTATAACAGAGTGATTCAAGAGGAAGGGTAATATGAATAACACATACCACGAAAACCTCTTAATACCACAGGTAAATGAGTTGTAGTTAAGAATATGCAGGGAGGTACCGAACGATGGATTTTCAAAAGAGCTAAGAATTTTTGAAAAACTGCAAATTAAAAAAAAATATGGTCAAAACATAAATAAATTACCTTTCAAAATGCTTGATGATCAACTGGTTTTGTAAAAAAGGTAATTTTTTAGGGAAGAATGGTTTTGCACAATTACTTGCACATTAAAGACTAGTTGTGTATGTAACAGTCATAATTTGTCATAAGTCATAATTTTAGTACGGTCTGGCAACATTGGCACCTCAAGATTAGCTTTGATTATTATCTATAGTAGGTAATCGTCATTATAAACCGTTTAAGATAAAACCTCTTGTAGTAAATGCATTGTGCAAAATCCTTCTTCGCCAGGGACTCTCGGCTTAAGAGCCCTCCGGAGTGGATAGATCGTCTAGGGCTCTCTAACTTTTGCTACTGGCTTTCGTAAAAGGAAAAGGTTTTCTTTTTCTTCGGACTTTACACGATTTTATGATAACTTCTTTTGTTCTAACATTTACAGGCTATCTATGCTATCTATACATACAAAAATCACGCCTCTTTCCCGTTGGGTTAGGTAGAGACTATTTCTATCCAGTTGCGAAGATCCTGGCATGCCTACTTCTTTCCCTTTTTGTATCAGTCTTTTCATAAATCTTTTATCTTTTTTAATCATTTGCTTTTTTTTGTTTTGAAATTTTGGACTTATTTTGAATATGCCATCAAGACACAGTTTTCTGAAATGACTCTCATAATGTTGTCAGGGCATTTTTACGGCTATTTCCGATCTGCTTAGCCGTAAGCGATATAGGCATGAGGTATGTATGTACATATATATGTATATGCAATGTACCAATGTGCAGAAGGACTCTTTCGAAGTGGACTCTACATTAGGCATTAATTACGCCCCCGGTGTACCTGCGTCCTTTTTTCACTTGGCATATTCTTAATCTTGGCATCTCTCTTGAACACATGAAATAAATCACTTATCAAGGCTTTCGTAGCGCTGCAACGTGCGTACGTACAGTCGTGAAGAAAAATATCAGTTTCTTTAATAAGCTCAAATTCATTATCCTACAAAAAAGATTCCCTTATTATTTTTATAGCTTTTAATACCTACAAAAGAATTGTAATAAATCTTCAATTCAATTAATTAATTATCGTATTACCGACTGCTTTCACGCGGTTAAGTTAACCAAATATGGTACAAAAGTTTACGTTAGTAACGCTAAATATCAAAATTTACAAATAGTCAGAGTCGCAAAATATTCACTAAATTATTGTCGATATAACACATCTCTCGCGATAGCGACCGTATTCTTACGGCTGTTAGCGCTCTGCCTACCCCGCAAGGGATAAAGGCGTGATATATGTATGTATGTAACACATCTCACACTACCTTTATCCAAGTCACACCACTCGCAAGGTTCGGATAGTTTCATGATTACAGTTCTGCATAATGGAGTGGCGGTGGTACCACGAGTGGTGCGGCTTTAATCATTGGGGAAATAGCAGTGAGAGGCCGCGGTACCGCCGCGCCGCCTGCCCACAGATCACATTTATACAGATGGCTCACTTAGTACCCAGACCCACTGGTTGGTTCGGATTATAACATCGAGAGTCTTAACCGCCGTTTGATGACGGCTGATTGCCGTGTGATGCCGGCTTAGAATAGCATCACCCTACATCCTTCCCGCGGGTGTCGTAAGATGTGACTAACGGAGTCGAGAGTATTGGTGTATTACAATTCTTAGGCGACAGACTGTCAACCTGTCACCATAGTTGATACACATGTTTTCTGAAACAACCTTGGAAAAAATGCTCAAAAATGTCAGACGTGGCGATAGCGACCGC
Source organism: Keiferia lycopersicella (assembly GCA_029255805.1). NCBI lineage: Eukaryota > Metazoa > Arthropoda > Insecta > Lepidoptera > Gelechiidae > Keiferia > Keiferia lycopersicella. The sequence goes on along the minus strand of JARACZ010000011.1, from coordinate 14,806,826 downwards.
ATTCTTACGGCCGGTAACGTCTGCCTACCCCGCAAGGGATAAAGGCTGCAACATCGACCACTCATCATCGAAGGTATGCTTCAATATCGAAGGTACGCTATATCGAAAGCGTTTTACAGCGAAATCATCTCATCGAACAACCCCACATAGAAAGTATCATAAGTCGAAAGGTTTCCCCAACGAAAGTACTGTATGTCGAAAGGCCTTGTAACTTATTTTAGACAATACTACTTATTGTCAAGGACAAACTACTCGTAGCTACTACAACAAACAGGCGTTCGTCAAAAAGTACGTAATTGTTTTGAGCCACGCAATAAAGAAATTGTTATGGTGTTGTGGTAACTTAGACGTGGTGTAGGCAGAGTAGAATAGCACCACCCCATCTCTTCCCGTGAGGATCGTAAGAGGTGACCGAAGGATTAACCAGACCCAAGGCCGGTCCAGGAGAAGGACAATTCCTAAAAAACATTAAATCCGGAACGGGGTCTCCGTCAGGCGCGTGTGAGAGAGCCTATCTTGGCCGACCTGGCTCCGAACGTATTGACTCGTCGTTTCTAAGGAGTCAGCCAGGGAGGCCGAGAACCCGGCACAGGTCCTCGGAAACCCTGCAAAATTGCCTTCCAGGGAACGCAGTCTTGCCTCAGACACTTATTATAGTCTGTAAAATATAGGATGATCCCTGTGACGTCCGTGACCTTGGAGCAAATGCTACGACATAAAGTTCATCGGGTCGTTGGACGATTTGGTGTCCTAATCTGGTTGTGTTAAAATGAAGACCACCTATACTAACAACCCTTGTTCTATTTCGAAAATGGCCAGTAGCATACATACATAAGTCATGCCTGTATCCCTCGCGGGGTAGGCAGAGCGTAAACGGCCTGTAAAAACGGTCACTTACGCCGCGTCTGACAGTAGTTTGAAGGTAATTTCAGAAGACTGTGTATTACCATAGTGACAGGTTGTATATGGCTAGTAAACCTTCTGCAAACCTGTTTATTCTGTGTCCCGGCTGAGTGGTCCGAGGCAACGGTAACGGCTCCAAACAGCCAAGTGCGGAGTAATTAAAAGGTGTAAAACTGAAGTAAAAACGTCAAGTAACGGAGTACCTAGCTAGCGGTTAGTATGCCTCCACTTCTCCTGTTTCGCTACTTGTAGATACGCACACATGTGTGTGTGTATATCACGCCTTTATCTCTTCCGGAGTAGGCAAAGTCTTAACAGCCGTAAAGGTACGGTCGCTTTCGACACGTCTGACAAATATTGAGGGCTCTTTCAGATGATTTGTGTATCACTACTTACTGTAGTGACAGGTTGTTAGCATATTGCTGAAATCTTTGAGTCCCTTAGTCCTCTTACGATGCGCGGGGGAAAGAAATTGTGTGATGCTATTTATTTTAAGCCGGTATCACATCTAGTTCGATTCTTAGACGGCTCAAAGTTGTAATTTACATAAAACATTACCAGGGAAAACTTTCTGCACTTTGGCCAGGTGCTCTTAAAATTTAAATAAAACTATATTAACGGAACAAAATTGTAAAATCCAATAATAAACACAACTGAAATCCATTAAAATAGTTTTATTGTGATGAATAAAGTTGTTAATACATACATACACATATCACGCCTTTATCCCTTGCGGGGTAGGTTACGTAAAATTACGGTCGTTAGCGCCACGTCTGACAAGCTTAAGAAAACTTTTATACTCTTAAAATCTTTCATGCATTCGTACTTAAGAGTTAATGAGTACCTTTTCATTCTACATAAAGAGTGAGAGATGCAAACTGTGCGAGTACTCCGCAGCTGATACAATTACTTATGCAGATCGACCGCATTCGCGCGCGTTATTTTCTTGGCGCGAATTGCGGCGAAAATTGATGCAAAATAGCGCCTCCGCGGCTGAATCCGACTTAAATGGACTTCGTTAGGCGCAAAAACGGCATTCTCCCGCCGGTCGACGCAAATTATGCAATTTTATTTCAATTTGGTGGCGCAAGACGGCGGGGGGCGCAGGGAGGGGGGGCACACACGCCGCGCAGTTTTTTCGCCACCCCCCATACGCGGGTACGCCATTTTACACCCTTGCCCCTAAGCGTAGAATCGAAACGGAATCGTCGCCATGCTGATTAAATTATTTCTCCATTATTATGATTCGCCACCTCTTTCAAAATGGCGGAAAAAACCGCGGGAATGGAACTGCATGTTGTGATTGTTGAGCAGCCGCGGTAGAGACGGGGTGTGGAATACACGCCCTCACTATTATAATAATTATTATTGAAAGCAGCAACATTCAATGGAATATGAAAGGTGTTGGAAGAATGCAGTGCATACTGTTGCAAATCTCTACTGTGTATTGTAACAAATTATTATACGCGTCGTAATCATAATCTCGATATTTACTTGCCTGCGCAAATATTTTCTTATATATATATTTACACACCCATGGCCTTCGCAAGATTTAGGCCTAGGCGTGCAAGGCAATTATTTCAGTCGGGGAATCAGTGACAAATCGTCAAATGGCAATAGGGATTTTTTTATTATTATTATTCTAGTCGCTATTCTATCTATTATATTCCACATACTCCATTGTTTCTTGGATTTCCCTTTCAAACTGTCTGTCTTCTCTAGCAAGGATTTTGAAGATTAATTGCTATCTGATGAGATACATCTAGTGTAGTAAACATGAAAATCGGTAATACTAAACTAACGCGGAAGGTGGCTCAAACGATGAGTAGCTTTAATTAGTACCTATTCTTTACCCGTTTTTCCGTGTGATGCCGGATTAGAATACCATCACCCCATTTGTTTTCCGCGGGTGTCGTAGAAGCCGACTAAGGAACTCGAGGATGTCATGTGTTTTTTGTTTGTGTGTGTGTGTGTGTGTGTGTATTCTTTACCCGATTTCAAACTTTATTTTTTTATTGCTTATGTATCGACAGTGATTAACTAGTTTGCTACGAAATCTCGTAGCGATTCGTAGCATAAACTAAAAGGTACATAACTGGATTTTTTAAAATCAGTTCGTTTAGTTCCTATTATGTGGTGCTAGTGCGAATTATTTAAAAACTCTTCAATGTTTTTCCATACCGGGGTAACTGTTTTTTTATAAGTAACTTGACAGATTATCCCTCAACCTAGGAAAACTTTGATGCTCTACGTAGTTCGGACTAGAGTTCTGTCAGACCGAAAACATCCTTATCATCTCAGACGGATCGCACACTTGACGCACGACAGAACGCAAAAATAGATAGATAAGATAGATAAATCATTTTATTTATTGCCACAAACACAATATCGCAGTGGTCTGACAGATCCATACTAGAAACGGCACTGCACTCCCTATACTAAAACCGCACTCGACGGACGACACTGCGATATCGCTGCGTCGACAGCGGTTTAGCGATTTTAGTATGGCGATTGACATTTCTAGTATGGATCTGACATGGCGATAGTTTTGCGCTCCGTCGTGCGTCAAGTGTGCGATCCGCCTCACACTTTCTCAATTCGTCTTTCTTTCTTCCTTCACTCTTCGCAAATAGCTAAATGAACAAGATAATAGCAACAATAAAAGCTTATAAACGAATGAAACGAAACACCCATAATAGACCGAAATACGTTAGAAATAGTACAATACAATAGCGTCAAAACACGAGCTATTCTCAACGAAAAATGGCTTCTTTCTTTTGGCTAAAAGCTGCATTGTGTAGACACCGCGGTGACGGGCAGACGAGCTCCCATTCACCGGCTCAATGATAGAAATGGATACGGAAGTGTCCGGGGGGGGGCGGGGGGGGTTAAAGGGGGGAGGGGGGTATTTGGACAGCGCCACAAAGCTCCGGATGGGAACACGACAACAAAACATTATACAGGGTGTAAGAGACGGTGTAACGATTACTTTGCAGGCGTGATCAGACCATGAAACTGAACAACTCTTTCTATGGGAGCTATGTTGGGAAACATGAAAATTTTTTTTGCCCTCCCATACAAAATTCCCGATCGGCTGACGGAGTTTGTATGGGAACTCGAAAAAATGTCTTCGAATCTCGCCATAGTCCCCATAGTAAATGTTGTTCAGTTTCATGGTCTGATCACGCCTGCAAAGTTATCGTTACACCGTCTCTTACACCCTGTATAAGATTGAGGGTCGGCATAGATCTCTCACCGCTATTTGGCTCGAGCCGATTTCATTAGAAAATTAAGGCGCTGATTCGGAAAACATTAAAGTAAAGTTCGATTCAATATTTAACCTTGCTACTAATGTTACCAACCTCAGAAAAATCTACAACAAACTAAAAGATATTGTCCAGTACTTATACCCTCGTTTTATTCGATTTGATTGATATACTTTGGTTTAAAAAAATCTCAAAATGAGACTAAGACGCAATTATGAAAAACGCGGACCTGCGTTACCCTCTCGGCCTCCCTGCCTGACTCTACTTCACGATAATATTAACATTTATAATAATAAATAATCATAATAACAGCCTTTATTTACTGAAATCATTTACATTAATTAATTAATAACATTAATTTAATTTCATAACATTATATTGATTTTATTATAAGTTACTAATGTATAAGTTAATAAATTCTTCTCGAACTTTCCATCTCTCCCTGTCACAAGTTTTCCTTCTCCATGTAGCACCACCATATTTTTTAAGATCATCTTCCCATAGAATGTGTTGCCTCCCTCTTTGCCTTTTTCAATTCTATAATTTTTTTCATCCATTTATATCCTTATCTAAATTATAAGGTAAAATGCCTTTAACGATTTCTTGTGTAAGTATCTTTCTTACATCCATTTCCATATCTTCTAATAATGTTAAGCATGACGCATTGAAGTGCGTACCATCTCCCACAGATAAACCACATCTACTAAAATAGAATCCAGTTGCGCAGTGACGCTAGCAATGTGCTGCTCCGAGATAAATCCCAAACTGTGTTGAGAGTGATTAAAGTTATTCGTTGTTTCAGCAAATGCTTCTTCTACTTGAATTGGATAGTCAGAAATTCCATCATGATGCAATTCTACTCCTGAATCTGAAGAAGGCAACCTGTCAATGTTATCATGGACATAGACTTGATTTCTTTCGTTGGAGCGATTGACCATCTGTGTCTGCATGCGTGGACCTTGGCACAAATTCGCTTGAAGTGGTACATCAGATTTTATCATTATATCCGAACGAGTTTCCATAATTGGTTTACCCTGAGCCAAAGTTCCTTGTAATTGCTCTCGTCGTGACAGAAAGTTTCTACGAGGTACAGGTGGCCGTTGTATGGAGCCTAGAAGGTTTGGAAGAAGAAGTGATGGTGTATTCATTATGGTTTCTTGGGGGAGAGGAGTTGATCTGCTCTCTATCTTGCTCCTGGGTAAAGTAGAAGGGTCAACAAGTCTTCTGCTAGCGAGTGTCGGCCCATATTCTGTTCGTTGATTTAATATTCCCTGTTCTCGTTTGGGGGCATTCAATACTGGAGGTGACCAATCTATTCTGTCTAGATCAGAAACTGAAACTGATCTTCCAGTAGGTAGATGCTCTGTCTTAGTCTGACGATAATCTACAGAACAGAGTCTAGGTTCTCTCCTTTGTGCTTTTGGTAATCTGTACGGTAAACTTTGACCACATACGGTTTTCATATGCTGATTTTGATCCAGCAAGTTTTGCTGGCCATCTACGAGTAGTTGACGGGAAAAACTAGGATGCTGTTGAGACAGGTGTGGAAGGTTCAGTGGAGCTGATACGACACTGGCAACGCTCTCCAAAAAAGCATTTGGGTATCCAGTCCCGTTAAAAGTTCTTTCGATATTTATTCCAGCCACATTCTGTTTAGAACGTTTTGTCTCAAACTGTGGTGATTTGTTGGATGACGGTCTTTTCATTGCAGTTTTAGGTGCTGGCGTTCGAATAGTTTGATACGATTTTTGAGTTATTTTAGGTGTATCTTCCTTGGAAGTTGATTTTTGCTCGCTATTGCGCGTTGGTGGAGTATTTATTCTAGCCACATTTTGAATTTCTTGAGAGCTCGTCGGCGTGTTTTCAGAGTAAGTTAATCGACTGTCCCTTGTTGGGTGAATTATTCGTTCTTGACTTGGCTGATTCTGGTTCATTGGGTTTGAAGGATTTTCCAAGAGAGTAGTGAGTTTTCTCGTAACGTTCTCAAGACGTTTTTTCTTTTCAACTGCACTAACTGGATGCCTTGCCACTAATGACCGCTTTCCCTTCACTTTCTTGTAGAGGTATATTACATTAGGAAAATGATACCGGTTCGTGCTGAGAAGTAGAAGGTGCAGCATTACAGGAGAAATCAGTGCGGGTTTCTCGATTGTTAGAAGTTGATGCAAGAGATTGAACACTTACTATTTGCGGTTGGAAGTTCGAAAAAGTTCCATTGCCTTGCAATTTATTTTGCGTAGCCGCTATGTTAGCAAGATGGTTTCGGCTCTTGTTATTATTTTCACTGGACTGCTGATCCTGCTGGGTGTACACATGCTGATCGCTTGAGGGGTCATCTGGAGTAGATGCCGGCGTGCTTGAACATCTAGGTTTTCCATTTTCGCTTTGAGAACCAGCGCTAGATGGCTCAGGAGCTTTCATTGTTGACTGCTCAGAACGTTTTGTCTCAAGCTGTGGCATTGATTTGTCGGAAGACGGTCTTTTCATTGTAGTTCTCGGTGATGGCTTCTCAGTAGTTTGATACGGTTTTTGAGTCATTTCAGGTGTATAGTTCGTGGAATTTGACGTAGATTTTTGCTTGTTACTGCACAACTTATTTTTGAATCCAAGCGTTGATGTACTATCTGGAAATAATAATATTAAAGGTCATTCTCTCTCCTTCTCTTTCTCTTTTTGTGTGGAATATAGAATTGCCCAACAAGTCAATGAACCCTGGTGTCAGAATTTCTCAACCGCCTTCTACACGTAGCAGGCTTCTGACATGTTTCTGTATCATCACCCTCAAAGTAATCATAGACAGCAACCAGGACCTACGGCTAAAGGTGCCATCCGAAACACGGAACCATCTTTCTTACGAACAATCGGGTGTTTCACCCGCAACCTAACCAGATTGGGAACAAATTCACAATGTTAAAAATATAAACTTTGTGAGTGACCCACCGGGAATCGAACTCGGAACCTTCTGCGTCAAAAGGAGTCGCACTACCACTGCGCCACATCGGTCATCAAGTTGCGCTATATCGGTCGTCGTATAATCATTACAATACGATACCAAAAATAAAAAATAAACTTATCATCAGATTCTTACCGTTCGGGCTGGCATTTCGTTGTATTAACGACCCATAAGCAGTCATCGAAGCTATCCAAAATTTTGCATTTTCGAAGCTATCTGAAAAAAAAAACATACTTCCTGCTGATTTCTGAGGTATTATACCTACTTCTAAAATTTTTCTTATAATCACACACATCACATCACATCAGCCTATAGCATCGGGTCGTTGGACGACTCGGTGTCCCACACGAAAAGAGAGAGAGAGAGAGAGCCTATAGCAGTCCACTGCTGGACATAAGCCTCCCCCAGGGTACACTATAATGAACGATCTCCCGTTTTCGGCATTCAGTCGCTCTTGACAATCGATCCATCTGGCCGGAGGGAGCCGGAGGGCGTCCAACGGAAGAAGTAGAATACAAAGTAGGTATACAGGGTGTAAGAGACGGTGTAACGAAAACTTTGCAGGCGTGCTCAGACCATGAAACTGAACAACTTTTTATATGGGGGCTATGTTGGGAAACATAAAAATTGTTTCGACATTCCAAACAAAATTCCGATCAGAATGACTTTGTATGGAATCTCCAAAAAAATTTTTCGGCTCCCAACATAGCCCTCATAGAAAAAATTGTTCAGTTTCATGGTCTTATCACGCCAGCAAAGTTTTCGCTACACCGTCTCTTACACCCTGTATATATCCGAAAAGAGAGAGATAAAAGAGTGGTCGCAAACTGGAACAAATTGCCTCAAGATGTCATATAGGCTCAGTCAGAACACCAACACATTTAAAAACAAACTTGATAAACATATTTAAAAAATAAAGATGGAAAAGACTAAGTGGACTATTAAACAGAGGGATACAGGCACTATCAGTTGTTACAACTGCCTGCTTGATAAAATATAATAAACAAGTAAAGCTAACCCGCGCTCGGGAAATAAAACATACTTTAGCTGGTTAAAAATAATAATTATCAAGCTAAAATTGATAATAATTATTCGCAGCAAAAGAATCTAACCCAAATCTTCTATCAAAATCGATATTTATGTATTACTTTGCATCTTTTTTTGTCCAGTTTCCGGTTCGAAACCAAAAAACTAAAGACCACAATAATCTAGAAAGCATGGGGAGGGGGACATACAAGGTGTAAAAATATTACCTGCAAATATTTTAAGAGGTGAATCAGCCCATGAAACTGAAAAACTTTCCCCAAGAAACATAGGTCGAAATATGAGAAAAGTTTTTTGGACCTCCCATACAAATAAACTTTGTCGGTCGGTATTTTTGTATGGGAGGTCCAAAGCTCTTTTTCATATTTCCTTCTACTTATGTTCCCTGGGGAAAGTTGTTCAGTTCCATGGGCAAGTTCACCCCCTAAAATATTGGCAGCTAATATTTTTTACATCCGGTATGGAATTACTAGTAAGTGTTTGAAATGATAATCTCTTTTACCTGATTGATATTTTAGTTCAGCCGGCCAATACTTCCAATCAAATTCCCATGTTTCTTCTCTCCTAAAGAGATATGTTGTAACAAAACGGCTTTCTGTAGGGTATGCTACAAGCACTTGCTGATTAATATTTCTATGTAGTGCCTTTATCTGGTCGTCCGGTACACATACATAGTCGTCGATACCTTCAAAAGGCAACACTAGGAACTGCACCACACTGAATTTCCGCTGATTTTGTGCCCGCTCTGTCATCTGAAATTGAAAAAAGAACAATATTTAGGTTTTAGAGTGAACCATTCGCTAGATGACTGGGACATTAATAAAATACAAAAGTAGTACTATGGTCCAAAAATACCACATACTTATGGGTTTTCGAAATATTCAAAGTTTGAATCAATAAACGTCATATAAAAGTAAGTGTTTTGACGCCAGCGAAACTAGAGAGACATGACGTATCATCTCTTCGTATTTTCATACAAAATATCGGTTTATAATTCATTTGACCTGCCAGTAATGATGTCCACTGTTGGACAAATTGACCAACTGGAGGTCAACGCTTCATTGGTTATATTATCACCTCAACAACTAGTACCTAAGTAGTATTCTTTGCCTATAGATTCCTAGTACATACATACACATACATACATATATCACGCCTTTATCCCTTGCGGGGTAGGCAGAGTGTTAACGGCCGCAAGAATACGGTCGCTATCGCCACGTCTGACATTTTTGAGGATTGTTTTCCAAGGTTGTTGCAAAAAACATGTGTATCACTATAGTGACAGGTTGTCAGCCTGTCGCCTAAAAATTGTAATACACCAATACTCTCGAGTCCCTTAGTCGCCTCTTACGACACCCGCGGGAAGGATTTGGGGTGATGCTATTCTAAGCCGGCATCACACGGCACAGCCGGCATCACACGGCACATTCCTAGTAAACAAAGAAAAATGGACCTTATGTCATAGTATTTGCTCAAAGGGCAAAAACGTCACCGGTATCAATCTAAATTTCACAAACTATAAGCGGCCGCAACTTCATTCCGAAATTTAAAAAGATAACAAAACTTCCACAAAACTCTTTCTTGATTAAAAATACTTTTTTCCCATGTTTAATATATAGCAGCTGTACTCACATTGTAATCGTAGGATCCGTTCCGTTCCGGTGACCACACCAGCCAGCAGTTCTGCTGCAAGGACGCAGGAGCGAGGAATACCACCGTGAAAGTTGTACTGATTGCGCAGTTCAGTCAAATTATATTCCAAGATGCCGCTGCGGAGACCAGACGAAGACTGACCAATCGAAGCTACGATGAGCTCTTTATATGATAATAATTTTGTTATTTTTTATGGCCTTCCCCGAATCCCCGAAAACGCCAATTACGTCATCCACGGAATCTAAGTATCAATTTGTTTGACTCGTGACATGCATGACCCGATTAAAAAATTGTTATCGGTAATGTTTACTATAAACACCCAGCATCAAAAAATTAATTTAAAAATACAATTTTACTACAGGTGCAAACTATACATTTGTATACCTACATATATCACCGAATATATAATAGTACCTAGATAATGATTTGAGGCCTTAAATTTCAAATTTCAATCGTTTATTTCCAAGTAGATTCACAACGAATTATTTCAGAAAGTCAAAAATCCACAACACAATACTGTCGCTAAAAATAAACTAGTCATTGTAAAAAAGAGAAAATTGTCAGACACAATTTTCTCTTTTTTATAACAATTTTATGTTCCTAGTAGAAACGCGGCACGAGTGGGATAAAAAAGGCACTGCCTCGGGGCCGGCCAGGCTGACCACACAGCATGTAACTTACTAGCATGTAGCTATTAAAGTGAATATTTCAAAAAATATATTTACATGTGTCATGTAAATCAGCCGGACCCCCTGAACAGGAAAACCACCCAAAAACCTGCTCAAAAGTGCTCCTATTCTCAATTAACAATTTGTACCATAGGACCTAGGCCTAGATTTATACTACGTTTTTCTGCCATTTTAGTATAATCGGTTATACTGTATGAGAAATATTTATAAATTGGTATGCTTTGCGTTCTAAATATGTATAAATGTTTATTAAAATTCATAAAACAATGTCAAAAATAGTCACATTCAAATAAAAATCCAAGTTTTATAGTATAAAAGACACATGAAACCCTCGAGTCCCTTAGCCGGCTCCTACGACACGGGAAATAAATGGGGCAATGCTATTCTAAACCGGCATCACACGGCATTATATTTATTGACTTCGTTATATTGTCAATAAACTAAAACTGAAATGATGTATAGTTTTGTTGCCATAACAAATAGCTGCGTAATCTTTACTTTTGTTATCATAGCACGTTTTTATTCCAGTGAAGGGTTATTCACACGAGGGAATACCTCTCAGACAAATGCATTTCTTATTTGATAAGATACACTGAACTATCACCTCTGATACTTTTGATATGAATGAATGAATGAATGAATGAATGAATGAATGAATGATAATTTATTTGTAAGAAATATGGTACAAAAGATCTTATTCTAAAAATATAAATTTGTCCTAACATATTTCACCTGTTTCAGGCATGCAAACATAATTGAATTTTTGATTTAATCTTTATACAATGTCATACTTTCAAATAAAATTGTTGTCAATAAATTAAATATTAAAAAAGAAGCTCAATGTCAAAATATCAAAATAAATATAACTAATTCAATGTCAATAACTATTAAAAATAAAAAGCTGTAGGTAATAATAAAATCATCACAAAATGTCAATAGAATTCATAGAACTACATTATTACATTTTCTACATATACATAGAGATAGAGAGGACTAAAATTAAAATTTATATGAAAGAAATTCCCGGACGTCATAAAAATAATTCGTTACAAGGAAATTATACAACCATTTCTTAAATAAAGTAGTAGGTAGCTGTTTTACGTCACTAGGCAACGAATTGTATACTTTAACGCACATATTATAGCTATTTCTTGCATAGCAACTAGTTATATGCGCCCCACCGTGTAATCGGTGAGGATATCGGGTGGCAAATGTGAAAGTTTTTTCCTGAAAGAAGTGCCTATTTTTAACTACAAACATACACAACTCGAAAATATACAGAGAAGGTAGAGTAAGCATATTTAGTGATTTGAAAAGAGGTTGACAGCTTTCAAGCGGACCAACATTGCACATTGCTCTTACGCACTTCTTCTGCAAAATGAAAACGCGATTTATCTCCACAGAGTTACCCCACATGACAAGGCCATAACGTAGAGCCGAACACACATATCCATGGTAGGCAATCAAAGCCGTTTTTTGGTCACAGATGTTTCTTAAACGATATAGAGCATAGATAAACCTATTTACTCTTTGACAGACTGACTCTACATGTTCTTTCCATGATAAATGAATGTCAAGCATTATGCCGAGAAATTTTGTTGTGATCGATTCATTTATTGGAATATCTCTATAGTTTATTGATAAATTTGCCGGCCTACCATTTCGGTTAATGAACTGCAAGAAAGTAGTCTTATCCAAGTTAATGTGGAGATTATTGTGCTCTAGCCATTCAACAACTTTACGAATAGTAATATTTATTTCGCTCTCGTAATCAACTTCATTCTTTTTGTGGACAATGATGGATAGATCGTCGGCAAATAAGACACAGGGGTACGATGTGTTTATTGGTAGATCGTTAATGTAGAGTATGAATAGTAGAGGTCCTAAAATACTACCTTGAGGTACCCCTACATTGTTAGCTTGAAAGCATGTATGCTGCCTACTAAAAGCACAGCTGATGTACCTACGTCAAGGTGCACGGTAATTAACGCAAACTCAAACTCAAATCATGTAGTAGTTTTTACATTTAACTTTTTGATGGTCAAATATTAGTAGGTTAAGTACATTTTTCTGTTTCTTATAACAACTTTATGAACCTAGTGCGGTATGTGGACTTGTAGGTAAAATCAGCTATTTTTCAAAACAATTTAAAACGGTATTTTGTATGAAAATAGGAATGTATGACGGCATACACTTCTGGCAGAACACTTACTTTTATATAATTTTTCTGTTTATTAATTCAAACTTTGAATATTTTGAATAATTTATGAATGAAGTCAACCAAGTAAATATGTATGGGAGGTCCTAAAAATTTCTCATATTTCGACCTATGTATGTTTCTTGGGGAAAGTTGCTCAGTTTCATGGGCTGATTCACCCCATAAAATAGTAGCTAATAATTTTTACACCCTATATGACTGAAGTTTTCAAGAAAGCTCTGATCAAATGTTGAGCCATTTTGAAAAAAGTTTTATTTGCAGTTGTTACGAAAATTCTAAACAAGATTTTTGTTCGGTATTAAAATGCTTACAATATTTTGTTGTAAATACCAATTTCGTCTTGCCAAAGCCTGAAAAAGTCAATCATTTTATAACTGCTTTAATTCATAGAACAAATAAGTAGCCAACGAAATGTTGACCCATATTGACCTCAAATTCTTTTTCGTAGAATTTCTAACGGATCCAAAAACGTGGTTTTTTTATTGTTTATACTGACTGATACTTAGCTTAGCGTTTTTTCCTGATTATAACCTTATGCTCGTTACATCGATAACCTTTTCAGTTATCTGGATTCTTTTAACTTATCACAACTATGTCATTATTAGTAAAATGCCACATTCCTAAAACTAATATTTGTGTTTTTAGTTTTCTGTATAACATATTTTTTTGTATGCAGGGTGTAAGACTGTAAGAGACGGTGTATTAAAAATTTTGCAGTCATGATCAGACTGAGAAAAAGAACAACTTTTTCTATGGCAGCTATTTTGGTAAGCGAGAAAAAAAACTCAAGTTTAAGTTTTTTATTGTTTGCATAGTCAAATTCACATAATTTTAGATCTTCCATACAAAATTCTCGATCAGCTGACTGACGACTATGTATGGGAATTCGAAATTTGCTTCGTTAATCTAAATATTAAACTGTCGCGGTTGTTTACATTATTCAAAGTTATGATTTTTGTGTAACATTGGGAACTTAAAACAAAATAAATTCGTCCGTAAGAACCCGTTAAAATCATAAATATAAACAGTTTTCTTTTTTTCATTTCCTAACACAAGCTCCATAGAAAAAGTTGTTCAGTTTCACGGTCTGATCATGCCTGCAAAGTTTTCGTTACACCGTCTCTGCATCATCATTATCGGCCCCTTCCACACGTCTGTGACAGACGATTTAATCAATGCCTAAGGCAAGTTAGACAGAGTTGTCTTGATAGTAGCCATGACTTTGAACCTGTGGAAACGGATAACGACCAAACGCCACTAAAATAGATGTGCATACATACATACATATCTCACACCTTTATCCCTTGCAGGGTAGGCAGAGCGTTAACGGCCATAAGAATACGGTCGCTATCGCCACGTCTGACATTTTTAAGGATTGTTTTCCAAGGTAGTTTCAGAAAACATGTGTATCACCATAGTGACAGGTTGTCAGCCTGTCGCCTAAAAATTGTAATACACCAATACTCTCGAGTCCCTTAGTCGCCTCTTACGACAACCGCGGGAAGGATGTGGGGTGATGCTATTCTAAGCCGGCATCACACGGCACGGATGTACGCTATCCTTAAAATGTGTTTATCTTATCACCCCTCACCTCACCCCCGATCGCTAATGACGTAAATCTATCCGCATTCTTTTGTTTTGTTTCCGACAAGTCTCCCATTCCTGATTGGGTTACCGTCTTTAATCATTACGACACCGAGATCGCGGTAACGACGCCTCAATCACTGTCTTTATAGACGGAGAGCTGGCGACAACACGTTTCCACTTTATCACGTTTTTTTCGTCGTTATGGAATATGTCCTATTGCCGTGTGATGCAGGCAGTGTGCATTAGAACAGCATCACCCCTTCATCAATCCTTCCCGCTTGTCGTAAGAGGCGACTTAGGGAGAGTATTGGTGTCTTACAATACAGCCTGTCACTAGTGAAACGTGTGTTTTCTGAAACAACCTTGGAAAACAATCGGCAAAAATGACAGACATGGCAATAGCGGCCGTTAAAGCTCAGCCTACCCCGCAAGGGAGAAAGGCGTGATATATGTATGTATGTGTTAAATAAATGGTTTACAATATATGTAAGTAGGTACCAGACGGCCCTAATCTTCAGTTCCCTACAATAAGTAGTACCTACTTAGGTTGTTTTTGGTCATCAAATCGTACACCCTTTAACTTAGCCAGCTCTCTTCCCAGTCTGTCGTCATCCGGCAACCCCACGACCCCTGCCCACCCCGCAGCGCTGATTGTGTAATCAATATCCTTTGAATCGCAAATAAAAAGTGAGTAATAAAATCCGCCGGAAGGTGGCGCTGACATCAATTTGTGGTGAAATCTTGTTAGCCTATTCTTACCAATGTCGTTAAATAACTTGAAACCCGAGTTGGTTCTTTGTTCAAATCACATTTCAAATAGATAAAACGCGGTGTCATTATCCCTATTAATTTCCTGTGTTTTGGCATTCACTTCCCTTTGTGTAGGTAGTATTAATAACACCTACCTCTAAGGTACCAACAAATTACCTAGTTAGTTGTCACCAAGCAACTATCCAGTGATGAAGAAGTCCTCTTTATAGTCACCGGAAGCCGTGCCTTTCGAAGCACGGAAGTGTCGGGAGTTCCAAGGGACCAACTTACTGTGTAAAATATGACTTCATGTCATGTGTCCTACCTACGTAACAAGGTTTAACCGCGGATACCTAATCGAACCGACAACCCCAAGTCGAAAACCGGGAACTCACGACTTTGTCTGTAATGTGACATACTTAACGCCATCTATCCACGCCCGCCTGAAATACTTCGAAACTCCGAATGTCAACTTGGGCTGTATCATATCAGGCTGCAAGTTTTCGCCTGATAAAAATAGCTTGGCATAGAAAAAAACAACTGTCAACATCAAACAACATAACCTCATTTTTTCAAAAATATTATTTTCCTTCCTTTCGCATTGAAATAATGTTCAAAAGTGTATTATCTAAACTGAGCCAGGCTCCACTAAGATGTGGATTCCACACGACGGCGTGCTTAAATGAAGTGCGGCTGTTGTCGCGGCTGAGAGTGGTCGACAACTCGGAGATCGGAAAACGAGCCATGGCCGAGGGAAAACCACCTAAAGTTATCATGGTCTACAATAAAAGACGTACGTATCTACTGATTCTAGTGCACTGTGGTCCTTAGCTTCCGCGCTTGTTCTACTTTTTAGTCAGAATCTTCCTTACGGGTTGAGAAATAGGTAAGTAGGTTAGAGGGATACCTTACTTTACTCCTACGAGGTTATTACAGACAATGGGCGACTCATCATTGAAAATGTAATTTGACCAGAAAATGAAAATTGAAATTACCATACTTTTCTTTCGGCTCCAGGTGTCGGTTTGATTGGCGACAGAGTCCTCATGGCGATCAAGGGGCAGAAGAAAAAAGGCATCCTCGTAGGAATGAAGCAAACGCAGAATGTCAAGGTGCCAAAGTTTGACAGCAACAATGTGGTCCTCATCGACGACAATGGTACCCCACTCGGCACAAGGATCCACGTGCCCATCCCGACCATACTCCGCACCATATTGAAGGAACGCACGCACGCCAAGGGAGCAGATTACACCAAGTTATTAGCGATAGCAACCAGATTTGTTTAGGAAATAATAATTTAAGTAGAATAGTTTTTATTGTTTAATAAAATGTTTGTAAATAGTTACGAGTAATCTGTATTATCATTTTACTTAGAAAAGAAATTTTAAACATGGTATTTAAGAGACATCCTACAGCTTTTGTGGTGCCCCATCACTTAAAAATTCATAACTTTATGAAAGCACTAGCGCCCGCTGCAATTCATTTTCCCTGTGGGAATGTTTTCCCCCGAAGCATTATACATAAAAACCTTTCTCTTGAATCATAAAAAAACCTGCATCAAAATCCGGTATAGTTCTAAATATTTGAGCAAACATACATATACACAGACGCGAAAAGGGACTTTGCTTTATGATGTAGTGATGACAAATATTTTATTGAAAATCTGTTGGCTGAGATTGAATTATGCTTCAAATGCTGGAACTTATTTACAAAGTGTTTTAAAATGGTTCAGTGTAGTGTGTTCTATTAAGTTGTAAGTGATGGGGGCAGCACCTAGCCTCTGGGAGCACCTTAACCATTTATTGCACTCATTAGCAGAACCAGTCGTTTGTAAGCTCAAGATTTGCTGGTGTACTATAAAGAGATTAATGAGTTACCTGTGTAGTAGAAAAGTATTCAGAATATGGGAGAAAGGATATCCAAATAAAAAACAAAATTGAAATTGAAAATTTATAAATAAAACTTAATTCAGTACCACTTAATTAGGACACGCTACCTACCAATGAGATGAGCAGACGACACGACATCAACGGTTCACAATACTATAAGCTTTACCCTAAAATAACTCAAATAAAACTCCACTAGACAAAATTACTTATAATAATCATTCATATTCAAATTAAAACAATCAGACAAAGAGTCAGTCAATGCCATTCATTCATCATTAGTAAATTCACTTCATTACTTTTTAAAAAATCTAGTAAAATAAAAACTAAAATAAATTTTTCAAAATGATACGATTAAAAACATACCTACAACAAAATGTGCAAAGGGTGTACATTTCCTACTCCTGTTTAGTTTTCTGACTGTATCCTGTCCAATACTAAATCAAGTGGAGGTTGATTTGAGGGTAGTTGATAAAGACTCGTTACATGAGAAGAGGTAGTGTTGCACTTCACTTCTAGATCAATGTGCGCAAATCACTGGGGGATGACAAATTGGACGGGAAAAAACTTGTTCTTCAAATGGTTGGGCTTCAGCAAACTACCGACCCCTAAACGTCTAGAAGACGGTTACGTTTAAATGAGATTCGAATCGGTGTTTACAGAAAAATAAGTTTGAATTAAGGACTCAAATATTCAAAATATAATCAAAAGAAGTGAAGAGCATCCACTCGAGTGAAGCGTCGTAAACTAGCATAATGCTACATCTGAAATTCGATTTAGTAAAATTGCGAACAATACTTACACAATTGTTCAGAAATAGGGTAAATTCATAACACTATCAACATCGCAACATGATTGCACAACTGGCCCGAGGGCGTTACAATAACGTTTTATAATAAATGTATATGATTAGTATTGATAATGCACAACAGCTGTGACTAGATATTAAGATTCGCGTGCGTTCACTGCTACTGTAGTTCTACCTCAGCTTATAATGTCCATTTCTCAAAATGACTATTTCGCAAAATGTCCTTACTCAAAATGTCTTACAAGGCTTCTTTCACGCATTGAATCTAAAACTGGTGTTAATAAAGGAATGATGCAATAAACCAGCATCACAGTCTTTCCTTAGTAGATTTTTCTGCCTAACATGCCACTAATTAGGTGACTTTGTGAGAGAAAGGGCATTTTGAGAAATGACATTTTGCGTAAAGGACATTATGAGCTGAAACGGTCCTATGTGAGGTGCCCTCGACAGACAGACACTACATCAATAATGAATATAAATATAACACACGACGCAATGGCTACGATTACGATAACGAATATTAACGATACATGTCCAGTGTAAGATGAGCGAGGATCGCGAACGCATCGGCCGGTTCGAGAGATCACGACAGATGGCGACACTCCAACAGGACCATTATTTCATAAAGCTCCCCGCTAGATGACGCCACTACGATTCTAATACTTCCCGCTATCGAACCGACCGAATCGTTCCCCCAAATGGCGGATGAAATCGAAGTATATAAAGAGTTTTAAGATTAAAGTACACATATCTTTACATCCATTTATAACAAAATGTAAGGACGAGACAACTTATGAATACATAACTATGTATACGTATTTATAATAAGAAGGCGGGACAGGGGTGGGGTGGGGGTGGTTCAAGGTTCCGGGGGGTCGAGGCGGGGTTCAAGGTGGTGCAGCAAGTGGGGACACACCGCCGTGAATACCTGAAACAGACAAACACTCAGGAACTGGGACAAGGACGTCCTCCTCGATGCAGAGAACTGCCTTCAAAAACCGCAAATTGCGGACCCGCGCGTGGTTCATTCGTTTTATCTGCACCGTTTGGAGTCAAGTGAAGTAGCCTGCGCGTAAAAAATCTCGTTTACCAGTGCACTCTACAATATAATCTGACCCGATTCCCTGACATAACTTCCAGCAGTGTTCTTTGTAGAAATAACAGATGGCGCTGCATTGCATTTTCCCCGTAGTATGTTCCGACGCCGCTAGATGCCGCTGTTACTTTCATCGAGGAGAGCGATTGAGGGTATAAGGATAAGGATTCGTAGGAGGGGAAGGAAATACGAAAACGATGTTCTTTATCACCGCAGTACGTTTAGAATAGAGCTTAGAACAAGCTAACATTAAAACGTTTACAGTTACTTGTATAAAATTCGGATAAGGCGATAAGATCAGTATGGGAGCGGAGCTGGGCCGCCGGCCACGACCGCCGAACTAGAAGTCTATAAAATATAGGATGCTTGATTCCCTGTGACGTTTGTGACTAAACAAAGGAAAATTAACCTTAGGTCATAGCATTTGCCCCAAGGTCACAAACGTCACAGGGATCATCCTATAATTTACAGATTTATAATATACACTAATCACCCTGATTTAGGATTACAATAATATACATTGATAATGCAATTTGATTACATTTTGTATTGTTTATGATGATTTAGATAGAATGTTTCATTGACCCAATATTAGATCTCTACCATTGATCGAATTAGTCTATCATTGGTCGCGTCATTCAACCATTGATCGAACATTCCATGATGAAACGAGCATTCTATCATTGATCGAAAATTCTGTAATGGAACGACCATTCTATCATTAGTCGAATATCCAACAATTGGTTGAACATGCTATCATTGATCGAAAATTCTGTCATTTATCGAACATCAGATCAAACTTTCTATCATAATATACAACATTCTATCAATGTTCGACGATTCTATCATTGATCGAAAATCCTATTACTGATCCAACATTTTATTGGTGCGAGTCCGGCGGTCGTGCCCGTTTCGCTCGTCTCGCTCGCTACTCGACGTCTACTGCTCCCGACTACCTGATATGACTCAGTTTACAACAACAAACTCAATTAGATCGGCAATGCGCTCCCGTCACAACTACATACCCAAAGTATCGCCACATTCGACAGCTGTCAGAATCATGTTGCTATGACTAAAGGTCAATTTTTCTCTAGTGTGGTCTTTGTAAGCTGTCAGCTGTTAAAATTAGCTTATTCGAGTAGCGATACTATAACATACCGATAAGAGCGATATACCAATAACATTTTAGGGTTGATTAAACCATGAAACTGAACAAATTTTTCTATGCAGTCACCCCAAAAACACCCTAGAGATATTCCCGTTCTATCTATGAAATTACGAAAAACAAATCGTGTGTAAAATATAGGTTGATCCCTGTGACGTTTGTGACCTTGGAGAAAGTGCTATGACATAAAGTACATTTTCCTCGTATACAAAAAAAAGGACCTCATATGATAGATAGCATTTGCTCCAAGATCATAAACGTCATAGGGATCATCCTATATTTTACAGACTATAAACATAGGTTACTTAGAAAAAGTTGTACAGTTTCATACTGGTTTTTCGGTACACCGTTCCTTACACCCGGGATATTATCACGCCTTCATCTGTCATAGGGTAGGCAGACAGAGCCTCGCCGTCTTAGTATTTGGTAGCTAATACTCAATAAATAATGCAGGGTGTTAGAAAAAGTACTAACTTCTTTTCAAGGGATGAACTAGCATATGATACTGAACAACTTTCCCCAAGGAACATAGGTCGAAATATGATTGTTTCAACCTACCTTGGGGAAAGTTGTTCATTTTTATGGGCTGGTTCATCCCTTGAAAGAAACGTAGTACTTCTAACACCCTTTATAGTATTAAGGTGACAGTATTTGAGTATGTCGTAACGGGAGCGTAATGTTAAAACAAATCTGGATGCTGTCAACTTGGCCGAGATATCGAACCACAACGTAAAATACTAAATAACAATTAAAATTACCGCAACAAAATTATACATATATGAAAAAAAACATCTACATTTGATTCGACTACGATAAAGTTTTCGTCTATGTATACCTAGATATAAAGTACGTCTTATAGTAAGAGAAAGAGATGATAGATGAGGAACGCGCGCGACGCCGCGGGGTAGGCAGAGACAGAATGACACGTAATCCATTGACAATCGGGATGCTTCAACATTACCCTATTTTCAGCCGTCAACTAAGGTCCGTATTTATAAATCGCACTCAACTCAGAGGTCGTTCTCAAGAGCGATTTTTACAAATTTTTTACAGCATCTCAAAGTGGCACTCAAGATCGCTGCAAATGCTGATCTAAAAATTAGCTGCTAATATTTTAAGGGGTGAATCAGCCCATGACTGCACATTTCCCAAGAAACATAGGTCGAAATATGAAAAAATTTTTGGCCTCCCATACAAAACTATCGACCGACCAACTCAATTTGTATGGAAGGTCAAAAAAAAAATCTCATATTTCGACCTATGTCGGAGAAAGTTGTTCAGTTTCATACTCTGATTAACCCCTTAATATTTGCATATTTTTACACGTTAACTATGTTTGAATTTTGTTTTATGAATCCTACGTTTGTACGTTTACGTTTCAATGCGAGAACTACGTTACTATTTGTACGTTGTAATTGTTATGGCACTTCGATTTGAATATCGCGAGTAAACAACCGCGTCATAACATGAGATTAGCATTTAAGACAATGGACACGATTCTGGCAGGACGCTGATACATAAGCTTTTTTGTCACTATTTTAAATAAGTTGGACAGAAGAAACAAGAAATCTTCAGGACGCCTTGCTAAAGTAAAATTTTATTTCTTAATGTATTTCAATTCAAATATGAAAATGTACTAAATACGTTAATCAACACAAATGTAATCTAACAAAGATATCTTGCGATCTCATTTTGTGTCTTGTCGATATTGTACACATTTTCAAATAACACTGATGTCTTCTCTTTTTTAGGAATCAAACTTACCTAAACAAGTACCTATAGTCTGTAAAATATAGGATGATACCGGTGACGTTAGTTAACTATGACATAAGGTCCATGTTCCTAGTAAAAAAGGAAAGTGAACCTTATGTCATAGCATTTGCTCCAAGGCCACAAACGTCACCGGTATCATCCTATATTTTACAGACTATAACTATTTCAATTTCGTTTTCTCCTAAATAGTACTATTTGAGAATATGACAATAATATAACCAATTGAAATAAGCTAAGAAAATGCCGCGCAGAATCAAGGCCGATATCACAAAACAATAGCTTAAGGTCACATCTCATCAAGTGAAGTAAGTACTAAAACACGCTAAGCAATTTTTTAAAATAATTCCTTCCCGTAGCGTCGCGCGCGCAATTTTAATAGTGTTCTAGCTAGAGAGAAACCCCCGTATATAAGACCGATTTATACCTAGACAAATGTATTCTTGCTATCTCTTTCTAACGTGAACGAAAGAAAGAGAGACGCATTCAAGACGTCTATAGGGCATCTCTTTCTTTAATTCACATTAAAAAGAGACGGCAAGAATGTATTTCACTAAGGGTAAATCGTCTGAAACCTCAACAAGCATTATATGCTCGCGAGGGGAAATTGAGGCGGGAATTAGACGAGAGGGGGGTAGACCACGAACAGTCTACATCTAGACGTCGACTGTCTACATCTAGACGTTGATAAGCCCAGATTTACACGACGCATAGTTTAGCCGAAATTTAGACGTCGAATAGTTCAGTCACTATTGAGACCAAGTAGCTAAGATTTTCTACCACTTAAGACCTCACTAAGTCTACATTTGACCTTTAAGAAGTCGCTATTAAGAGATATATAGTCTAGATTTAGACGCCAATAGATGTCATATAGACTAGTCAAGGTCTAAATGTAGACTATTCGACTTCTTATTATAGACTAGCCAACGTCTAATCGTATACTATTCAACGTCTAAATGTAGACTTTTCAACGCCTAAAAATAGACTATTCGACGTCTAAATTTAGACTATTCGAAGTCTAAAAATAGACTATTCGACGTCGAAACGTAGACTAGCCAACGTCTAAATCTAGTCGACGTCTAGACACAATTCACAGACGCTGACAAGGGCTAGAAACAAGATGGCGTCGATCTAAACGTCGACGACCATTTTCTTGTGTATGTCAGTGTTGCCAACCACAGAGCAGAACTCCTCGAAGGAGATCTTCCCGTCCTCGTCCTTGTCCGCGAAGAGGATCGTCTTGTCCACGATCTGCTGCAGCTGTGTGTCCTTCAGGTTGTTGCCAACCATCATCTTCAGCACCTGCAAGAAGGAGACAATAGCCTGTTACTATACATACATACACATAAACATATCACGCTTGTATCCCTGGCGAGGTAGGCAGAGCGTCAACGGCCATAAAATACAGCCGCTATTGCCACGTCTGACATTTTTGAGGATTGTTTTCCAAGGTTGTTTCAGAAGTCACTATATTGACAGGTTGTCAGCCTGTCGCCTAAAAATTGTAATACACCAATACTCTCGAGTCCCTTAGTCGCCTCTTACGACACCCGCGAGAAGGATGCGGGGTGATGCTACTCTAAGCCGGCATAACACGGCTGTTACTATAGTCTGTAAAATATAGGTTGACCCCTGTGACGTTTGTGACCTTGGAACAAATTCATAAGGTCCATTTTCCTCTGTTTAGTAGAAAAAGGACATTATGTCATAGCATTTTGCTCCAATGTCACAAACGTCACAGGGATCATCCTATATTTTACAGACTATACAAGGTGTAACTTTAAATGCACAGAATAGTTTGTTCAGAATCACGAGTAGAATGCCTTGTGATGCCGGCTTAGAATAGCATCAACCCATTTTTTCCTGCGGGTGTTGTATGAGGCAATTAAGGGACTCGAGGGTTTTATGCGTATTACAACTTAAGGCGACAGGCTGACAATTTGTCACTACAGTGATACAAGAATCATCTGAAAGGGGCTTCAATACTTGTCAGACGTGGCGATAACGACCGTAATTTTACGATCGTTAACGCTCTGCCTACCCCAAGATTGTGTAACGACCGCCGTCTTAGTGTTCATAGACAGCAACCGGGACCTACAGCGTCACTTGCCATCCGAAACGCGGAACCATCATACTTACGGACAATCGGATGGTTCAGCCCGCAACGTCCTAACCAGACTGGGAACAAATTCACAAATTGACAAATATCAACTTTGTGAGTGACCCGAGAATCGAACCCGGAACTTTCTGCGTCAATGACAGTCGCACTACCACTGCGCCACGTTGTCGTCATTTGTTATATTTTAGTTCCTGCCAACTATTTACAATTTATATAATGAGTACTGCTAATTTATGAGCAGTTACAGTCAGTTTGGATATTATTATTTAGCCATTTATTTTATCGGTTTGTTGTAAGTCATAAAAGCTAAAGCAGCTCAGAAATGAGTACTAAAATAAATGGCGTTAATTATCTGAATATTTAACTGGTAATACTCACGTGATTTGTACCAGTCAATATGTGTAGGTAATATAACGATATTTAGCTGTCTACGCAGACCGAGGCCCAGAAAATGCTATTATCACTAGACATGAGATAATAATTGCCGTGTGATGCCGGCTTAGAATAGCATCACCCCACATCCTTCCCGCGGGTGTCGTAAGAGGCGACTAAGGGACTCGATAGTATTGGTGTATAACAATTTTAGGCGACAGGCTGACAACCTGTCACTATGGTAATGCACATGTTTTCTGAAACAACCTTGGAAAACAATCCTCAAAAATGTCAGACGTGTAGCGACTGTATACTTACGGCCGTTAACGCTCTGCCTGCCCCGCAGGGGATAAAGGCGTGATATATGTATATATGTATGTGTGTATGTATGAGAAAATAATTATCTACAGTTTCACTGTAAGGAGCGTAGCTGAGCTTTCAAGAACCGTAAGCTAAGCTATTGGGAGTATAAATGAGCTGTCCTGAGCGTAACTGAGCTATCTGGTGCGTATAGCTGAGCTATAGCGAGTGTAATTGGGATATTGGGATTGTAACTGATCTCACGAGTGTGTAGATGAAGTGCCAAAAGTGTAACTCACTTCACAGCTTCGACAGCTTGTCATCCCAGTATAGCCGAGCTCTCAAAAGTGTAGCTGTGCTGTCAAAAGTGTAACTCGTTCACAACTTCGAGAGTTTGATACCCTTTACGTACTTAGCTGAGCTGTCAGGAGCCTATCTGAGCTGTCAGGAGTGTAGCTGAGCTGTTAGGAGTATAGCTGAGCTGCAAAGAGTGTAGCTGAGCTGTCAGCAGGGTAGCTGGGCTGTCAAGAGTGTATCTGAGCTGTCAGCAGTGTAGCTGAGCTGTCAGGGGTGTAGCTGAGCTGTCAGGAGTGTAGCTGAGATGTCAGGAGTGTAGCTGAGCTGTCAGGATTGTAGCTCACCTGGAAAAGCTCCCCGTTGGAGATGAAGCCGTCATTATCCATATCGTAGATGCGGAAAGCGAACCGCAGCTTTGACAGCTTGTCGCCCTTCACACTGAACTGCGACACGCCCTGGATAAACTCCTTGAAGTCGACCTACAACACACAAACAAATGAGTTACGTACCTAGACTGAATTCACAAATACATGGCAATATAAAAAAAAAGATAAAATTATATGGGGAATGGTCAGCGTTCCCTGTGAATGCAATATCTTGCACTGCTGTACCCCCCAAACCCCAAAACTATACATACATATAACCACGCGTCTTTCTCGGAGGGGTAGGCAGAGACTACATCCTTCCACTTGCTACGATCCTGACACACCTCTTTCACAGGCAACGCGGGTCGTTACAATACCATGTCAGAAGCCTGCTACTTGTAGAAGGCGGTTGAAAAATTCTGACACTAGGGTTCATTGGGTCGTTGGACCACTCGGTATCCCACACGAAAAGATAGAAAGAGAGAGAGATTGATCAATCTGGGCGGTATATATCACTCGATAACTGTGTTCGATAAGTTCCAATCGTTCATTACTGGCGCTAGTGATAAGGCGCGTTATTTGGTAAACACAACGCGCCCTCGCCCGGCGCGGTCGGTCAAGGTGAAACAAACTTATCGCGAAACTAATTGTAGTAATGCTTAGTGAAGTTTTTGTGAATCCATTACGTTCTTTACACACTTATACCGTATAAAACGACACATCAAAAGATGGATGCCCGAATGGCGCGGGATGGTTGGCGTGGCAAGTCCGCGAGTTTGAGGAACAGCGTAAAGCAGACCTCCACGCTAAGCGCGATGAGTTAAAGGCCCGTCCACCCGTCGCCATTAACTATAATTATGTAAATGGCAAAGTCACATGTCCAAACCGCACGGGAGTTTACTGCTAAAATAAGCTACAATAGCCATCTCCGGGCGCAACAGCGCCGATCTGATTAGGAGTCAAAGTGGTCGCCATGGCCGAAATCGGTCGGAGAGATTATCATCATCATACCGTATGATGCCGGTTTAGAATAGCGTCACCCCTGTTTTATTTCCCTCGGGTTAAAGGGCGTGTACTACACTTTCTTTGAATCTTCTTTTCCTTCTTATTTTCTTTCATCAGAGTTTACGGGTTGTTTATCGACTCGGTCTTACACACGATAGTAAGTCCCCATAATTTTATTAGGTGTCGGGGATATGTATAGACAAAAGTTAAGGGCTTATTTTCAAAGAAACTTAGTTTCATTAAGTGTTGTTTTTATTCAATTTGGTACATATATACATTTGGGACATTTCATTTAGCGATTGTGGAAGGCGGTTAAAAATTCTGGCACTAAGGTTCTTTGGGCCGTTGGATGACTCGGTGTCCCACACAAAAAGATTTCATTTAAACTTGGAACTAAAAGAAAACATAAGGTGTAAAAATATTGAAAACATTTTAAGGGTTGAATCAACCCATGACACCGAACAACTTTCCCCAAGAACATAGGTCGAAATATAAACAAAAATTTTGGACCTCCCATACGAAATTATTAGACCAAGTCAATTAGTGTGGGAGGTCAAAAAAAAAATATTTCGGCATATGTTTCCTGGGGAAAGTTGTTCAGTTTCATGGGCTGATTCACCCCTTAAAATATTGCAGCTAATATTTTTACACCCTGTATAACTCTCGTGACGTCACAATGGTACGCCAGTGATCTCAGCAGGCAAGTTGGGGCGAGATAATCGTTTGCGTACACAAGTAAGGCAAACCGAGCTATGCGGACTAACGAGGCTCTTATCGACAAGTACTGAACAAACCGCATACAAATCCATTGTGTGGTGTAGGAGTTAGCGGTGACCATGACAGACACACAGAGAAACGCAAAAAGCGGCTTATTTTTATACTGCCTTGTGATGCCGGCTTAGAGTAGCATCACCCTATTCTTTGTGTGTCTTCATAGACGATTAAGGGACTTGAGAGTTTCATGTATATTACAACAACGTTAGGCGAGAGTCTGACAACCTGTTACTACAGTGATACACGAATCATCTAAAAAAGCCCTCAATATTTGTCATGACAATCAATTCCTCTTAAAGGCTTCCATGGAGGAATGTGTTTTTTTTACCAATGATAGACCTAATTAAGAGCAATCTATCAGTACCGGTCACAAGTTGCACATTTGAGTTTTATGGAAGAAAGAAATATTTTTTGATCGATTGATGAGATAAACATGGGTATGTAGTATGGGAAAATTGTTTGAGCCAAAATCATTTTTTAATGCGTGTAACTCAGAAACGGTAGGATATAGGAAAAAGTGATTTAGCTATAACTTGTAGATAATTTTATGGCCTTTCAACTTTTCCTTGAACGTTTTTCTCTAACATGTACCGTTTTTGAGATATAAACGAAAAATGAAAAAATGGACCCTTTCCCCCCCTCCCCCCACTCCGGGGCTCCTCCTAGTGTCCCGGGGTTTTAGTATGTTTATTACCTAGGGACTCTTGACATGTTTCCGAAGAAACATCTTACGTTACTAACTCTCGCACTCTAGAACTTTTTATTCAATGGACTAGTTAGCGACCGTGTTTTACGGCCGTTAACGCTCTGCCTATCCTACCCCGCAAGGGATAAAGACGTTGATATGTGTATGTACGCACACACACACACAAATCACGCCTATATCCCTGGCGGCGTATGCAGAGCGTTAACGACAATAAAATTACGGTCGTTACGCCACATCTGACAAACGTTTGAGGGTCGTTTCACATAATTCGTGTATGACTATAGTGACAAGTTGTCAGTCAGCTTGGCGCCTAAAATTACAATACACATAAAACCCTCAAATCCCTTAGTCGGCTTCTACGACACCCACGGAAAAGAAATAGGTTGTTAGTAAGTTGATGCTATTCTAAGCCGGCATATATATAATTGCATGTATTTTTATTCTATGTATTCGTATATCTCTAGTGTCGTCGCAATGGTATGCCAGTGATCTCAGCCGGCGATTGGGGCGAGATAATCGTCTGTGTACACAAGTGGCTACACAGAAAGATAAACCGACCGACGCGGCCTAACGAGCGATATTATCGCCTCGTACTGTCAAGGTTAGAGCATAATAACTATACCACCGTAAGAAAGACGGTTCCGTGTTTCGGAGGGCACGTAGGTCCCGGTTATGATTACTTACACGGCCGTCGGAAACCTGCTACTTGTAGAAGGCGGTTGAAAAATTCTGACACCAATGTTCAACGGGTCGTTGGACAACTCGGTTTTCCACACGAAGAGAGAGAGAGACCAGTCCCGATTAGTAAAACTACGACATGTGTTTTATTTTGTATTTGAAGAATCTAATTCTGGTTAATTTTGCAGGTACTAGAACAACCCGTACAATCTTCCAATCTATCCTCTATTCTACTATTCTAATATCCTCGTATTATATTCTATAGAGCGTGCTAAAAGAATCTGTTAAGTGCTACTGGGTACCTAGTACACTGAGAACAAAGAAATTCAATCAAGCCCTTGTTTTAATATGAGCGCATCAAGTGATTTGCTACTTACCAAGAATCTTATTAAGATCTATCAAGCGGTTAATAAGATCCGTCTAGTGATATTTTTTTTACTGAGGTTCAGGTGCAGCAAAAAATTACTTGATGCGCTCTTATTAAAACAAGCGCTTAATTGAATCAAACGTTAATTTTTTAGTGTGTATGTTTATGATCGGTACGCATCATAAACATACACACTAAAAAATACATAGATTTTGTCTACTCCTTCTCTGTGTCAAAATTCGTCACTTGTTTTGATAAAACCCGTACGATTTGACACGTCTGAAGTCCGGACGGGACGGGACATAATAGAAGAATGCACATTTATCCGCATCGGACGAACCGAATTTTAGAATTAATTATATGAATTCCTAGAGTCCGCGCCGCAAAAGAAGTCCCTCGAAAAAAGTGTAAATGACCCTTATGGACGTCAGATTAAGGGTCCTTCAAACGTTTTTCGCGGGACTTATTTCGCGGCGCGAACTCTATGAACAAATTTTTCCGAACCGAATGGGTCGATTCCGGAAAATTTGCGAGGTTTCATAGGATTTCATATAACTAATTCTAAAAACTTCTGTTCCTTCGATTGGCTCGGTGCGGATAAGTTTGCGTTCACCTAAGGACATAAAGCTTATAGATAGTCGAGTTATGAGTAAATACGGAAAGCAGTGTTCTCACCTCCCCGTTGCCGTCAGCGTCGAAGATGTCGATGACACGCTGCACGAGCGGGTTCTGCTGCAGCTCCGGCAGCGACATGAACTCGTCGATGGACAGCGCGCCAGAGTTGTCCAGATCCAGCTTGCGGAAGCGCTTGCCGAGCCGCCGTATCTCGTCCGCGTCGACTACATGGGAATGACACGTGAATACGGGAGCAGAGAGCTCGGCTAGTACAAGTGTAGCGGCGGTATGAGCGCTGGGGAAATAGGCCTCCAATATACAAGCGAAAGTCCACAGAAGACCGACATTTCGTCTACGACAGCTGTCGACTTCGCTCGCACGAAGGACGGCGACTGTTCATGACAGCTGTCGACTACAGTCGCCGACTGTTTACGACAGTCACAACCATCGGTCACCATTGTCGACAGCTGTCTATCAGTGAACTATCGCTCCCTCTGTGTTCTTCGTTTGCGGGAGACTTGAGTCGCAAAAAGACGTAGGATATTC
The DNA here is from genome assembly GCA_029255805.1 of Keiferia lycopersicella. NCBI lineage: Eukaryota > Metazoa > Arthropoda > Insecta > Lepidoptera > Gelechiidae > Keiferia > Keiferia lycopersicella. The sequence goes on along the minus strand of JARACZ010000011.1, from coordinate 14,776,894 downwards.
TTTCGCTGCTACTTTCCCCAGCGCTTATAAATCATTGCTACAATTGTACAAAGAAAGGATCTGAGTTGAGCTTCGATTTAGGTGTTTTTTTGAAGTTGAAGGTCAGATATCGATTTAAAACAAGGCAAGTACACAAAATGTTATACTATCGCGGTTGTTCACACTATTCGTCGGTAATAACCCGTTAAAATCATAACTATGAATAAGGCAACTACAGTCATCTTTACTTTATTTGAAATATGGATTTGTGTAATAGCATGTAAGAAGATTCACGTCAGATCCTTTCCGCATGGGACCGAGTTACTTTCAGACAGTTTCTCTAACGATCAAACCGTAGAAAACACAGTGTTTCACAACTATTTTGACGTTCCCAGTGGTATCAAACTGTTCAGATTCTTTTATTTGGCTACTGACGTTGCTGTCCAATGTTTTGAAATTCGTCTTTCTGACCTGAACAATTTGAAACCACTGTCTAATATCCAAATCTACCACATCAAGAGTTGACGACGCAATCCTAGCGATTGGTGGTGTGTCAGTGTTGGTTCTTCAAACACAAACCTACGGTTTCCAAAAACCTGTGATCATTTTGCACTCTTTATTTATCTAAATCGAGCATTCTATTTCACTCTATACCTAACGATATTCGGGGCTACATATTTACAGCTTTCTTCTGTGCCTCTCGTGTTCAGTAAATATGTAGACAGACACCTAAATTCAAATTAAACATCGACAAAAATATCTAATAGGAAAACAACTAGTCTATACATAAAAAGCGTATTTCGGGTGCACAAAGCCAATTATTTTCCAATATTTCATTTTCCCGTATCTACAGAGGCTGCTGGTCATTCATTAATAAATCACATATTCAAATGAAAACATCAAGAGTCCGATCGAGCCTTCAGAACAAACGCACAACAGCTACCGGCCAATACGAGCGGCGGGAGGTCAGCGACTTCGATTATCACAAAAAGCCTGTAATTAGTGTGTTACCGTCGCGTTTACGAGCTCGTAAACCCCAAGTTGCGGCATTATACACAGTGTTTCTGAGGAAATGATTGTTTAGGGCATCGTACCTACTGAACTATGTTCACTATAGGACCAATGATCAAGTAAGACCAGCGTTACATACAGCTCACCACAGCTTGTAACTTATGCTGAGTGGTGACCCTTTTTAGGTACATATAAAGTATGTATTATAATTAAAAGGTTTTTGAAATTGTAACTAAAATAAACGTATTTTCTTTCTTTCTTTCAAAACAAATAACTTATTTTTTAAAGGATATTAGGGAACCGCCTCCAAAGGACGTGTAAAAGTATGAACCTCCATTTTTTGTCGGTTAATATGCAAAAAACCTTATCGACAAATACTTTGCCGATAACCGCATCAAAGTCGGTTCAGTCGCGAGATAATCGCGGACAAACATACATTCATAGGTCAAACTGAGAACCTTCTTTTTTTGAAGTCCCATACAAACTTTAGGACCTGCTGGCCGACTTTATATTTTTTCTCGTTTTCCAGCATTAGATTTTAAAGTCCGATGCCCTTTACATCGCGTCCAATATATCATATCCTCCGAAACACGGTGTATCCGAGCGCGCTATTTTGCATGTCATAAGACCTGTGAAGTAGGTCAGCTGCGACACGACCGTCTGCATAACGAGGCTTGAGAAGAGGCTGACCTGCCCGCCTGCTTCCTCGCACCCCCCGCACCCCGCACCGCACCCCTCCCGCCCCCGCTAACATTCAGTCTACACGAACAGACAACTAGACACAGGAGCGGATGGCGGATGCAGCAGCCACTAGCCGAGACGTATGGGCGATGCGAGTGCCATCCAGAACAATTTTTGACACAAGCTTACCAGAGTATAGACCATTCGCTTAGATAGTCTCGCTACCAGCGCAACTTGGCCTTCATGCTCTATACACGCACGCACGAGCGCGCAATCACAGGTACGCTGGTCGCGACACTATCTTGGCGAATGAAACGCAATGAGACTGCGGTATTGCAAAGCAAATCTCAGCACAATATTCAGAAGAATACATAACAATATGAAAATACTCTGTAGGTAAATAAGAAGTGGAAAGATTTGAGTAGCTAAAAAAATAGAATATAGCAGAAGTAATAATGGTAGTGGTTCCTTGAAAAGGCTTTGACGTTGTAGTATACTATTCTATATGAATTCAATTGAATACTGTTTACTATTTTAATTAGAAACTGTTTACTGATCAGTTAATTATTTGGTTTATTTACTGAGACCAGTCTTTTATTAAAATTGAAATTTTAGGATGTAAGATTTGGAAAAATTGTTCTGGACGTGTCGAATCGGTGAGTGCAATGTTGTCTAATAGCGATGATGAGCGAGCGGCGAGCGCTTCAACTACACACTCACAGTTTTCCACCTTGAAATCAAGGCAGTTTACTCGCGCTGAAAACAAACCGTATGTTATCTTTCGTCACAACTTCCACCTTACCTTACCCCCACTCTTAGTTGTGTATTTTTACAATGGGGATCTTTTTTTGTTTGTCTCATTCCTAGTAGATGGCGCTCGAAGTGAATTATATAGATATGGATCGAATTAACTCGTGAACTTGTTTAAACCTTATTTTTATTTATTAGATATTAATACAGCACTGAATGCCTTATAATCCCATTAAATAGGGGTAATAATTTTTATTGAGCAGTGAACTGAACTTTACAAATTCCTCAATTTGAAATAGCGCCACCTAGTTCGGACAAGCGTTGCTATCAGCTCAAAAAACCCTCATTACAGTTTTTTTGTAGGTACATACAAGCTTCACTTATTTGAGCAAATGGGTCAACGAAAGTATAAAATGAAGCATATTATTATTATAGTTTGTAATAAAAGGCTATTGTAAATATGCTGAAGCATAGGTATATGTACTTATATTATTGATAGATAATTTCCATAATAATGTACAGCAGACATTGGCTTTTAACAGGAATATATTAGTATGTTATGGAAGGCTTTGTTAGTACAACTGGTTGTGAGATAAGAAGATTACAGATGTATAAACAGTAAAATACTTACAATTGGAGCATAGTTCCATGGGCAAGGAGTTCTCGTTTCCCTGAAAATTAAGATATGTGTTACCTATATGTAAAGGTCAAATACAAAACAACTATCCAAATTCACAATTAAAACATGTTAGTCATAAATGCAGAAACATCATCATTCTCCTTCCTTTATCCCATTGTCTGTCTGGGTCGGCTACCTAACCTAGGGGATTTGACGTGGAACAAGTTTTTAACAGAGTAACTGCCATCTGACCTCTGCAACCAGAGGGAATGTGGGTTTCATCATGATGTTATTCCTTCACCATAAGAGCAGTCGGTAAATGTAAGTATAGTTTATATAAATCAGTACATGCATGTTCTAAAATCTAGGGGCAGAAGATAGGAGAGCTATAAACCATTTACTAAAGATAAAGTATAGAATAATCCATAACTTACTTATTTTCACTTGTGGTACAGTCAGTTGTATTCCAACAAGAATAGCATAGTATTCTCAACATTCATGGATAGTGTCAGAGAGACAAACAAAGTAAGTTTAGCAAAGTATAGTTTTTTGCAAAATGATGTGCAGAGTTTCGGCGCGAGGCCACGGAGGCAGCGCATATAAATACAGATAATTATTATAACACCCTCACTATCCAGAACGGAAATTCTGCTTCATTTAGGTAAATATTCCAGCAAAGCCTATCCTAAGAGGAGATACAAACCCAGAGATGAGATAGTTTTTAGAGAATAGTACCACCTCGCCCCGCATCGCTACAAACCCAGAGTTAAAATTAGCACAATGCAACTCTGTACTTACCATTTTGAAGTTTTACTGAAAACCGTTTGACTCTGAAAATTGCTGAAACCCCAAATCACTTGGGCTGCGAAAATATTGCGCCTACACTACACAAATTGCAATAAATTCACTGCACGGGCACATACACCATCGATCTATTTTTTCTACAAAATTCACTGCACGGCCCTCGAGAATGACAGGACAAGACAGACAGGGTCAGGGAGGGGTACGTTCATGCGCTTCTTCTCAAGTAGAAATTTTGACATCAAAGATGTGACCATAGTACGTGGCTATTATTATTATTTTTTGTAGGGAGGTAGGCGGTTTACTTCATACAAATCAGTACAAAGAACTATTTTGGTGTCGCGCCGCGCCACGCAGTGCAGTCATAACGCAGTTTCACCACGGTATCGGGTGTCACGTTAGCTCATATTTTACTATTGGCGGAAACACACGGCACCCGACGCCACCCAACTACATGCGTGTTAGCTGATCTGTGCCTCGTTCTTCCAAACTACATGCTACAAGTCTACAAGTAAAATCCGATGTACATTTTTATAATGTCCTGTCAGCTACGCAAGTAAGATCGAATTTCACCTGTAGACTTATAGCCTGTAGTTTCATTACATGGGGCACTGGCCCATACAGTTTTTATGGCTAGAAACACACTGCTAAATACCCCACGCCATCCGACGTGTTATGCCATAGAAATTATAGGGGCCGGATTCGCTAACATAACACGCGCGTCGTCGTCCTGTGGCGTATTGGCCAATGTGTTTCCGCCGTATCTGTCTGTCGTCGGAGGAAGTTTATAATATGTATGGTGGCATGAACGTGCCTCAAGAATAAAATCGGATACGCATTTGCCAGTGGTACTTCTCAAATTTTTTTTTTTTTTTTTTTATCATGATAAAAATTTATTTCTTAATTTCAAATTTACAATTTTACATACTATATACATTATATACACCTTATACTAACTTAACCTATTCAAAGAGTTCGCCCCGAATGGTTCCCGGTGCAAATGTGCCCATAACGCTGGCTGCGTTTCCGCGTTGAATTGCCAGCGATATGCGCTGCACTAGGAACCATCCGGCGCGGGGTTCTGCGCCATTGTTCCTGAGGCGCTGTCCTAACTGGCCGATAAATTCTTTTGCTTCTGCACACCAAGCGCCACTCACTTCTACCGCAAAAGGGACAAAATTATACGAAGCCTTCAACTGGGCATATTTGAGGTGTTTTTGGGCTGCTGCCCATTCTGCAGCTGCTCCAGCGGCTCGTATCGTTCGTGGCAGGTGTGATTCTGCGAACGTGCTAACACACGTCGCATCCCAGATCATCGAGCGCCCTCTCTCCCACGGGATCATTGCCCGTCAAGTCGCTTGCCGTCAGTGCGACTTAGACCAGGAGGTTCCAGGGTAGAAGGCACGCCGGCGAACACCAGGGCACGACGGACAATATCGTTGAGCATGTGGTGTCTTGGAAAACGTCCAGCTAATTTTCCACAGCTCAAACCATGGTGACCCGTGGTGTCCACCTTCGCGCCGCAGACGCAATCATGTTCTTCGCATAGTTTACACCCAAGTCTTAAAGCTACTGCCACTCTAAGCGAACCATCATCTAGAGCCGTTCCCAAATGGGGCGACGGTAAGGCATGGAGCCAAGCTCCAGACTCCCGGGAAGAGGCCGCCCTAAGGCGTGCAGTGTCCGCTCCAGATGATGCTTCTAGTAAATCTTTGGATCTGGCTTTGCACAGCTGCTCGTCCCATTGTCGCTGTACGTCCGGCTTTTTAGGGCGATCAGCAACTGGACAAACAGTATTCCAGGCGTTCAGGGCATCCCCCGCAAAGGGAATGTCGAGACTATCACCTTGTATGTCGAGTATATTAGTGACTAGTCCGACTACCCCATGAGAGAAGGCCGAAACACTGGTGTCCTGCACACGCCTTACGCCCAAGCCCCCGTGCCGGATCGGCAGCGACGCCTGCAACCATTGTGTCTCGTCCAAATGTACATTGAGGATCTTCTCCAGCGTAACTTTAATAACTTCATCTAATCTAACTCAGTTACTTTATCTGGAAATGAGTATCCAAATTTTTAAAACATTTACTAAGCATGCTAACAATTATTTCAAATTCAGATGTATGTATTTTTGTAAAATACTTACTTTACTTTACTTACTTTAATGTGTAAATTTTAATATTTTCATGAAATTCGTTTTTAACTACGATTTTTGAGTGTTAAATATTCACTGAGATAGAGTTAAATTTTTATTATCTATATATTTTATATGAAAATTCTATCTGTTTACCATTATTCACAAACAAAACTGAAGTTGTCAGGAATGTTTTCCTCTCTCTCCTCCTCACCTCTTTCCCCCCTCTACCCTCCTCTTTCCGAAAAAGTCAACCATGGCGGCCGGGGTAGGTGAAATTTTAACCAAAAATTATCTCTACAATCAGTGATTCTTTCTATCCAAAGTGAATGAACATAGTTGCCCTACGTGTTTATTTATGTGTTTTGTGTTTATTTTGTTTAGGTAATATACACTTATCCGGAAAACTTCCGCGCCTACAAGGCGTTGATCGCTGCAAAGTACTCTGGAACTGACTTGAAAGTCGCTTCCAACTTTGTGTTCGGTGAGACCAACAAGTCCGACGAGTTCCTGAAGAAGTTCCCTGCAGGGAAAGTGAGTGTTCAGTGATGTAATACCCGTGGATAGTCAGCGTATGTTAGTGCCGTGACGTGTAACCAATATTCCGCTTATTTTAGGTGCCGGCGTATGAAAGTGCAGACGGAAAGGTCCTGCTTTCAGAGAGCAATGCCATCGCATACTACGGTAAGTCTTTGTGCCTTTTGTTTACATCCTTGTTATTGCAAACTAATCATAACCTCTACATCAGCTGATTCACATAACCCTCCACCCTCTTCTTCTGGAAGCTAGCTAGCTGCTATGGCTGACAATTTTTATATTTCTTATACTAGTTACTTGGTTCTGGTTGTATTGAAAGAAATAAATGAAAACTATTAGAAATGAAAGTAATTTCACAACATAACTTATATCTCCATCAATTCACAACATAAGCTGATCGTTACATCATTTTATATTCTTGGACTATTCATTATTATTGTCTTTAATAATGTTATCAAAGAAAAGTCCTGTTCACTCTGACTTCATTCATAATTTTAGTAGGGCTGATTGTTTAATTGTTTATAGGCTAATTTATAAAATATATTGCAAGATTGGAACCTAATCCCTATAATCAAGTTCCAAATTTATGCAATTTGATTCTTAAATCGAAATATATTAAAATCATTAATAAACTACTACCTTCCATACTATAAAGGTGTTACATTCCTAAATTGTTGGGGATTGGTGGGGTAAAACGCGAAACATGTCCACACCAACCTCGGCATGCACGCATGAACGTCCGAGGCTGCTTGGCCGGTGGAGACATACCTTCAACACTTCTTCTTCTTTGTCAGCATGGTCCAATAGTATTTATTACTTCATGTTGTAATTTCTTCATGGAACTCCATTTTATAGGATGATCTTCATTTTCTGCCTAAAGATGATGTAATAAAATTGGTTGCATTATATTTTATTGAATAATAAAGTTTTAATTTACCTTTAACACAATATGTTGCATTTGTGTTGTTCAGTTGCCAATGCAGCGCTGCGAGGCGCTGATGCCGCGACACAGGCGCGCATCCTGCAGTGGGTGTCTTGGGCTGACTCCGAAGTCTTGCCGGCATCCTGCGCATGGGTATTCCCCTTCTTGGGGATCATGCAGTTCAACAAAGTGGTAGGTTTCTGCTTTACATTAACTGTATAGACAAAACTGTTCAGAAACAACACATGATCAAATGCAATATTGGGCCCACTCAATGGGAGGGTCTGGCAGCACAGCGCCCCAAATGTCCCTGTAGACAGAAGCTATATCTTAAAAAAATTGAATTGAATTGGCACGGGATGGTTAAGAGGCAAGTCCGCGAGTTAGGGGAACAGTGTAAAGCAGACCTCGATGCTAAGCGCGATGAGCTAAGTTTATTGCCAAAGTTGGCTATGATAGCCATCTCCGGGCGCATCAGCGCCGATCTGATTAGGAGTCGAAGTGGTCGCCATGGCCGAAATCGGTCGGAGAGATCATCATCATCATCATCATCATCAATAGCTGGGTCTCCATTGGGAATGAGCAACCTCAGATGCTCACGGCCGCGCGCAGCATGCGGCGCATTGCGCGGGCGGTGTGGACGTGTTTCGCCTGAGTAGCGCATGTTAAAATTCTCATGTTCGGGCTAAAAACCGTCCACACCGACCGCGCATTGCGATGCATGCTGCGCGCGGCAGTGAGCACCTGAGGCTGCTCGATCAATAGAGACCTAGCTATTGGTGAGAATAACTGGTATACAATCAGGTTTGTTGGTGACAGTGCTTGATGTGGTGTTTCAGAACGTGGAGCGCGCGAAGGCGGACCTGGTGGGCGCGCTGCGCGTGCTGGACGCGCACCTGCTCACGCGCACCTTCCTGGTCACGGAGCGCGTCACGCTCGCCGACATCGCCGTCTTCGCCACGCTGCTGCACTCCTACCAGGTACCCTTGCTGCCCATGATTACTTAGCTTTGTGTCATTAAAATCTGATTTGAATAGTGGGAATGCAGATAAAATTACCCCTGACAACATTTTTTTAAATGGCCATAGATCAATTGGCCATAAAAGTTCACTGCCGTGTATAGACTAGTGATGGGTCTAAAATAGATTTCATCGAATCCGAATGTTCGGCCGAATAATTTAGTAGAATATTGGAAATACTTTCAAAATAGCATTCATAGCTGCTTTTTCGTTATAAGTATACATAGAAGAGATAAATGCATTTTTGCATTCCACAGCATGCATTTTTGCATTCCACACCGCAGCACTACGGTAATTTTGAACAGGGGTATCGTTTGATTTTAAAAGACCTATGATACCACCAGGGTTATTGTGGGTCTGCAGTGTATCAGAAACTGATACAAAACAGATAGAAGCTGTTATGATGCCTCAACTTTACATAAGACTAAGAGCATTGATTAAAATAGTAAAAAAAAAAATGTAGCAAATCATTGTGTGGTATCATCCCAGCACGTGCTGGACCCCTCCATCCGCTCCGGCCTGGCCAACGTGTCGCGCTGGTTCCTGACGGTGGCGCACCAGCCGCAGGTGGCCGCCGTGGTGGGGTCGCTGACCCTGTGCGCCGCGCCGCCGGTCTACGACCCCAAGAAGTTCAACGAACTGCAGGGGGGCAAGAAGGTAATAACTCACTTGTTATATACTTTGCGTACATAATCAGATTATGAAACTGACTTTCTCCATGATGCTATGTAAATCGGTAGGTATATTATGAAAAAAATTCGATATCTACTGTCCTATCTGTTTCACAACGTAAGCTTCAAAATAAAAGTTGTTTAGTTTTATGGTCTAATCATGTCTTCAAAGTTTTCGACCATTCAGTATTACAGGGTGTAAAAAATTGCTGCAAACATTTTAAGGGATGAACCAGCCCATTAAACTGAACAACTTTCCCATACAAAATGTACCGGCCAACCAAGTCAATTAGTTTGGGTGGCCATATGATGTTTTTTAATTTGACCTACGTTCCTTGGGGAAAGTTGTTCAGTTTCATGGGCTGATTCACCTCCTAAAAATATTTGAAGCTAATATTTTTACACCTTATATCATTTTATAAAATACTTTAACTCTATTTGTGTATACCAAAATAATGAAATGTGATCAAATTTTTGTTCTTGCTGCTGGAGAAGAAGGTAATACCATATTTTATGCCTCATTCATAATGAAAACCTGTCACTACAGTGATACGCGAATCAACTGAAATGGCTTTCAAAATTAGTCAGACGTGGCGATAGCGACCTTGTTCTTACGGCCGTTAACGCTCTGCCTACCGCAAGGGATAAAGGCGTGATATATGTATGTATGTAATTTATGATCTCTTTTTCAACCAGCAGGAAGGAGCCAAGAAGGAGAAGAAGGCGGAGAAGAAGGAGCAGCCCAAGAAGAAGGAGGCTGCTGCCGAGCCCGCCGAGCTGCCCGACGAGCTGGACGAGAAGCCCAAGGAGTCTAAGGACCCCTTCGACTCTATGCCCAAGGGGTGAGTTGCTAGTAACAAATACAGTGAAATCCGATTAATACGACTTCTACTTCGACTATCTACGACCAAAAATTGGCATTTTGGCTGAGGCTAGTATAATGCTTTTCTTCCATTTGCGAGGAAACATGATAAATTCACATTTTAATCGTGATATATTATGAAATACGCAAGTAAACTACTATAGCTGGGTCTCCATTGAGCGAGCAGCCTCAGATGCTCACCGCCGCGCGCAGCATGCGGCGCATTGCGCGGGCGGTGTGGACGTGTTTCGCCCGAGCAGCGCATGATAAAACACTCATGGTCAGGCGGAAAACCGTCCACACCGACCGCGCATTGCGCCGCGTGCTGCGCGCGGCGGTGAGCGTCTGAAGCTGCTCGTTCAATGGAGACCCAGCTAATTAAAATTGTGTACCATATAACACCTATTCTTAACAAAGTGTGAAGTTTAAGAAACTTTTTTTTAGACCTTTTTTTGAGTAGGTCCGAAATGTATGTATGGAATCGCATTGTTGTAGTGTCTACATGCCTCTGCCAACCTGATGACTTAAGCAAACCGATTTTGGTATTCTTTTTATGAAATAATGCCGCCATTTACGGGCAAATTCTTAGGCAAGTGAAAGAAAATATCATTTTTGTGCCACACAGCCAGAAAGTTACAAAAATATTGAAAGGTTTTCTGATTGCCCTGTCTCCTTTCCAGCACATTCAACATGGACGACTTCAAGCGCTGCTACTCCAACGAGGAGGAGACGGTGTCCATCCCCTACTTCTGGCAGAAGTTCGACCCCGAGCACTACTCCATCTGGTACGCCGAGTACAAGTACCCCGAGGAGCTGGCCAAGGTCTTCATGAGCTGCAACCTCATCACTGGTACGTGTGTGTGTTAACTAGTGGGCGCCCGCGGCTTCGTCCGCGTAGCATCCCACGAGAACGTAACAACTGTCCTATGTGTTGATCCGAGCTATAAATAACAATAAGATTCTTGATATTTTGCGAAATACTATTGCACCTTTATGCTTATCTATCTATGAAGAAAAATGCTTATCTATCTTATTTGTTGGCAGGCATGTTCCAGCGGCTGGACAAGATGCGTAAACAAGCGTTCGCGTCCGTCTGCCTGTTCGGCTCCGACAACGACTCCTCCATCTCCGGCGTGTGGGTGTGGAGGGGGCACGAGCTCGCCTTCCCGCTCTCGCCCGACTGGCAGGTATACACCCGTCCCTCTCTAGCACCAGCTGTTCGGCTCCGACAACGACTCCTCCATCTCCGGCGTGTGGGTGTGGAGGGGGCACGAGCTCGCCTTCCCGCTCTCGCCCGACTGGCAGGTATACACCCGTCCCTCTCTAGCACCAGCTGTTCGGCTCCGACAACGACTCCTCCATCTCCGGCGTGTGGGTGTGGAGGGGGCACGAGCTCGCCTTCCCGCTCTCGCCCGACTGGCAGGTATACACCCGTCCCTCTCTAGCACCAGCTGTTCGGCTCCGACAACGACTCCTCCATCTCCGGCGTGTGGGTGTGGAGGGGGCACGAGCTCGCCTTCCCGCTCTCGCCCGACTGGCAGGTATACACCCGTCCCTCTCTAGCACCAGCTGTTCGGCTCCGACAACGACTCCTCCATCTCAGGCGTGTGGGTGTGGAGGGGGCACGAGCTCGCCTTCCCGCTCTCGCCCGACTGGCAGGTATACACCCGTCCCTCTCTAGCACCAGCTGTTCGGCTCCGACAACGACTCCTCCATCTCCGGCGTGTGGGTGTGGAGGGGGCACGAGCTCGCCTTCCCGCTCTCGCCCGACTGGCAGGTATACACCCGTCCCTCTCTAGCACCAGCTGTTCGGCTCCGACAACGACTCCTCCATCTCCGGCGTGTGGGTGTGGAGGGGGCACGAGCTCGCCTTCCCGCTCTCGCCCGACTGGCAGGTATACACCCGTCCCTCTCTAGCACCAGCTGTTCGGCTCCGACAACGACTCCTCCATCTCCGGCGTGTGGGTGTGGAGGGGGCACGAGCTCGCCTTCCCGCTCTCGCCCGACTGGCAGGTATACACCCGTCCCTCTCTAGCACCAGCTGTTCGGCTCCGACAACGACTCCTCCATCTCCGGCGTGTGGGTGTGGAGGGGGCACGAGCTCGCCTTCCCGCTCTCGCCCGACTGGCAGGTATACACCCGTCCCTCTCTAGCACCAGCTGTTCGGCTCCGACAACGACTCCTCCATCTCCGGCGTGTGGGTGTGGAGGGGGCACGAGCTCGCCTTCCCGCTCTCGCCCGACTGGCAGGTATACACCCGTCCCTCTCTAGCACCAGCTGTTCGGCTCCGACAACGACTCCTCCATCTCCGGCGTGTGGGTGTGGAGGGGGCACGAGCTCGCCTTCCCGCTCTCGCCCGACTGGCAGGTATACACCCGTCCCTCTCTAGCACCAGCTGTTCGGCTCCGACAACGACTCCTCCATCTCCGGCGTGTGGGTGTGGAGGGGGCACGAGCTCGCCTTCCCGCTCTCGCCCGACTGGCAGGTATACACCCGTCCCTCTCTAGCACCAGCTGTTCGGCTCCGACAACGACTCCTCCATCTCCGGCGTGTGGGTGTGGAGGGGGCACGAGCTCGCCTTCCCGCTCTCGCCCGACTGGCAGGTATACACCCGTCCCTCTCTAGCACCAGCTGTTCGGCTCCGACAACGACTCCTCCATCTCCGGCGTGTGGGTGTGGAGGGGGCACGAGCTCGCCTTCCCGCTCTCGCCCGACTGGCAGGTATACACCCGTCCCTCTCTAGCACCAGCTGTTCGGCTCCGACAACGACTCCTCCATCTCCGGCGTGTGGGTGTGGAGGGGGCACGAGCTCGCCTTCCCGCTCTCGCCCGACTGGCAGGTATACACCCGTCCCTCTCTAGCACCAGCTGTTCGGCTCCGACAACGACTCCTCCATCTCAGGCGTGTGGGTGTGGAGGGGGCACGAGCTCGCCTTCCCGCTCTCGCCCGACTGGCAGGTATACACCCGTCCCTCTCTAGCACCAGCTGTTCGGCTCCGACAACGACTCCTCCATCTCCGGCGTGTGGGTGTGGAGGGGGCACGAGCTCGCCTTCCCGCTCTCGCCCGACTGGCAGGTATACACCCGTCCCTCTCTAGCACCAGCTGTTCGGCTCCGACAACGACTCCTCCATCTCAGGCGTGTGGGTGTGGAGGGGGCACGAGCTCGCCTTCCCGCTCTCGCCCGACTGGCAGGTATACACCCGTCCCTCTCTAGCACCAGCTGTTCGGCTCCGACAACGACTCCTCCATCTCAGGCGTGTGGGTGTGGAGGGGGCACGAGCTCGCCTTCCCGCTCTCGCCCGACTGGCAGGTATACACCCGTCCCTCTCTAGCACCAGCTGTTCGGCTCCGACAACGACTCCTCCATCTCAGGCGTGTGGGTTGACAACCAGGCGAACAACTAGAATGGTAAAAAACTGAATTCATATTCATTCATTGTGCAATATTAATTATCGTTTGAAAAGCACGTCATAATTATTACAAAATAGCGCATGTTTCACATCATTCAGTGTACTAACCAATGTGTTTATTGAGCCATTTAATCCTGAATTGTGATTGAAGCATGAACAATATAAGATAAGAAAACTTAATTTTATTTTGTACCATACGGTAAAATCTGTTCATAGAATACAAATATACTTTTTATTATCATCATTCTGACGTCAAAAGTAATGACATTGGTAGTTTCAGAGTCTCAGCAAGCTATTTTTGCTGCTTCTATAGAATAGAGTACTTTCCAACACAATTTATCCAATTTGTGTATGTTAGTATTTTGTAGAAAATATTCACAAGATAGTCATTTTGAATACTTGGTGTTTTACTGAAACACTAAATATTGATATTTACTTTTTGTTAGAAATTCAATACAAACGAAACAATAAAAAAAAAATCACGCCACCGATGGGATTCGAACTCACGTCTTCTGACTAACCGGGTCAGACGTGTTAACCATTACACCACGTTCGGCTCTACCTTTTTCCGCTTGTTTCGTTTGTATTGACTTTCTAACGAAAAATTAATCACAATTTATCCAAGCTCAAGTTCCTATAGTTCGATTCCGTTATTCCAGATTGACTACGAGTCGTACGACTGGAAGAAGCTGGACCCCTCCAGCGAGGAGACGAAGCAGCTGGTGCAGCAGTACTTCTCGTGGAGCGGCACCGACAAGCAGGGCCGCAAGTTCAACCAGGGGAAGATCTTCAAGTGAACAACACACGATATTTATTTACACAACTGCATTTAACACTCGATACAAGAGTGATATGTAAGCGAAACGCGAATAAATTGTTTTATATTTATGAACATGTTTTTTATTGATAAAGTTTAGTACCCCGCTGACTTCATATCTGATAATAAATTAAAACACGCTTAGTTCATTACAAGATCTTTCTAACAAGTCCAAACACGGCTATGATACGAAATGGAATATAGTGCCTTTCTTCCATCATCAGACCTTGAAACCTAATCATGGTCAACGTTCATTACAAGACCTTTCTAACAAGTCCAAACACGGCTATGATACGATCATCCATCATGAGTTCATATCTTCCGGCTCCATCATCAGATCAGCTCGACAGTACCATATTATTGTATTGTCATCAAAATCACATACAACTACCAATTTTCATGACGGTACGATCCTAAGAAGATGGTTAAATTAGATTTCATTACACAATTACATACATACAGGTCGACGTAATAAAAGCGTGTTAAAAATCTGTTCGAAACTGGCATCTGAAATCAATAAATACGCCCCACCGTGGTCATATCACACATACCGGGTAGGCTTAGTCGTCATCGTGCCATATTAAATGAACCAGCTTATGAAAATGAACAACTTTCTCCAATGAACATTAAAAAATGTACCTCCCATACAAATAACTCTTGTACATGTACAGCTGGTAGATTTTGCATAGAAGGCCAAAACAGGGTGTTAGGAAAATTACTAAGTTCCTTTGTATCACTAATGAAATGACTAATGACAAACGTGTTCAAATAAAAAAATTATTATTATTATTTATTTAATTATTTCAGACAATTAAAATCCATTTTTGTTAGTATTCTTAATCCTATGTTAGTACAAACTATTTAATTAATTAATTAACACATTTAATCAATAGTCCCACCCAGTGGCGCAGTATGGGACAGTCTATTTTGTCAGCAATGACCGACAGGATACTGTTGGAGCTGGCTCGCACTCTGCACAGCAATGAGGCCACTCTTTTGCGCCTAATGGCGTAAAAGTCGTCTGTGCGCTCTTGTGCGAACATGAGTGATGCGCTACAAAACCGGGGCAGCCCCAACAGCATCCTGAAGGCATTGTTGTACTGCACACGAAGAGCATTGTATGCTTTTTGCGTGTAGTTGACCCACAGGCTCCCAGTGTAGAAAACCTGACAAAAAGCTTTAAACAGGGTTATTTTTACTTGCTTCGTACACCGGGAAAACCTGCGAGCCAACATGTTACTTCGCACAGCCAATGCTCTTCGTTCTCTTTCAATATCTAGGTCATCTTTCAAGTCATCTGTAAGTATGTGACCTAGATATTTAAACTGAGTCACTACTTTTAACAAATTTCCAGCAAGTGAGACAGGAGGCACATAGTCACGTTTTATACCACTCGCCGTGAACACCATGACTTCACTTTTCCGCGCATTGTACAACAACCCATGTTCTTCCGCATAGGCTTCACAAACCGCCAGCATTTTTCTAAGTGCACTGATTGAAGGGCTGAGCAGCACCATATCATCAGCATAACTGATGTTATTTATGCTTTTGCCGTCAATATAGCACCCGGTATGCATGCTGCTCAACCTTTCAATCAATCCGTTCACGTACAGGCTGAAAAGGTTAGGCGACGTCAATCCTCCTTGTCTTACCCCGCATTCAAGCCTGTATGCGTCGGAGAGCACGTTGTTCCATCTCACATGGTTCGTTGTTCCATTTCACATGTAGTATGCAACTCAACTTGCATCTAGGTCAATCATGACTTAGCTGAAAGGTGGGTGCATCGACACCAAATGTGATGAAATATAATACAATAATTGAAGTGTTTAGTTAGCATTTAAGGTTTCTTTATTAATTATTAAGACCAATAAAACATTCTTACTTTACCTCTCAACAAAGACAGTTGTCTTATTTATCTCAACCCTGCAGCCCTCGCCCTCACTATACTTTATGGCGACCTGCAACAACGAACCTCTACGTGGGAGATTGAAGATTGGGAAGAAACAAAAAATGAAAAATTAGAAGATTCATCCAGTTCCAGCTAACCAATTTCGTCGTTGACTCAAAATTGAAGATTCGTCCGGTTCCTGTACACTATTTTCGTTGGAAACAATTTGGAAGATTCGCCCGGTTCCAGTAATCCAAATTCGTCGTTCCGTTGCACTATCAGAAGTTACCAATTTCGACATGGGAAAAAATATTTCAAAAGAAGAAACTATCATCGCCCAAACTGCCAGCGGAGATGCCCAAGCCACTCAGAAAAATGCAACAGGCGTAACTACAACAGACATCTTACTCATCGTCATCATCGTGATATTAATCGTCGCAATATCTCACTACATCTACAAGAAGTGTCGTAGCAACACTGTGCAAGCTCTACGACGAGAATTAAACTCAGCACTTCTCGTCAAGTCTACGGCTAACACTTTCGCCGTTTAGACGCACAATCATCATCGTCGTCAACATTGTCGCAGAGAAGGAGCGGTGTCCAGGGTAAATCCCGGCCCACGGAGTCCAGGGTATAGCCCGGCCCATCACAGAACGAGCGGTGTCCAGGGTTTTCCCGGCCCACGGTGTCCAGGGTATAGCCCGGCCCACAACGTACCACGGCGCGCAGAAAAGTCAAGATTTCATCCCTACGCAGCGTCGAGAACATGGCAGCGTCCGAATCAAGCTCTTCCGTCTTCAGAAGAAAGGCCACCCTGTGACGACAACAATGTACTATACTGCCTAAGTACAAAAACCAGTAAGTACGTTTTACATAATAACTTAGGGATCAGCTGACTTCAATAATGTTTACCGCGACGGGTCGATAATCTGCTGACGCCGAGAGAATTTATTGTTCCATTTATTTATACTTGTGGGTGTCCCCACAACTTTGATATTTCGTCTACCCACCAGGGTAGTGATAATTTATCCTGTGGGTAACTTTGTAAATATGAATAATTATGTACCCTCGCCTTGCTAATAATTTAGGTCAGTTTTGTATAAATACCGGTGAGAACTTTAATAAATTGGCATTCGACTGCCCAAGCCCGAACCGACTCCACCACTCATTTGCCTCTCACCTCTCGTGGCCTGCAACTAGCACTGCCACTTCCTCATACACACCGTGGTGCGCAACTAGCGTCTCCATCTCCTCAACCCTCATAACGTGGTACACAACAAGTGTCCCACACTGGTGACCCCGACGTGATAAGAAACCGTTGCGTCAACTTGCAATTCGCTATAGCTATATCGCAAACATAATTGCAACATGGTTAACACTGACGAAGAAGTTCTGAAAGCTCAGGAAGAGCAACCTCGCCACGAATGCGTCAGTAGTGTTTCTGTCCAGTCAAGGATTATTCCCTTCTGGCGCGAGTTCCCGACTAGTTGGTTTGCTCAGTTCGAGGCGGTTATCGATCCCCTGAAAAATGGCGACGACCAGAGATATGCCTTAGTGCTCCAGCAACTCAAAGAAGAGGATTTAAGGCACCTGACGGACATTTTAAAAGACCCGCCGTCTAAAAATAAATACAAGGCTGTCAAGGAGCGTTTAATAGCGTCGTATGAGCAGTCAGAAGTGCAGAATTTTGAAAGATTAATTGGGGAACGAGAATTAGGCGACCAAAAGCCGACCCAGTTGCTTCGTCGTCTGCGAGATCTTGGTGCCGGCATGTTAACTGAGGATGGTTTAAAGATTCACTGGATGAAGCAGTTGCCAGTTCATATGAGAACCGTTTTGGCGATAAGCACTGAAAGAAACTTAGACCAACTGGCTTTAATGGCAGATAAAATGTTAGAACATACTACAGTAGCATCCATTGCACCAGTATCCGTCGTTCAGCAGCAGTCTAGCCAGAGTGATCAGCTTAGCAGGCAGATTTCCGAATTAACAGCAAAAGTAGAGGAATTATACAACAAACGGTCGCGGGAATCTCGTCCACGATCTGGTTCTAGCAATTGGTCTCGTGATCGCTCGCGTCCTCGCAATCAGAATCGGCGGGATAGCTCTATCAGCAAGATTATGGAACAGAGAGGGATTTGCTGGTATCATGCTACCTTTGCTAAAAGAGCATACAAATGTTCACCCCCATGCTCATGGAAATCCACTTGGAGTTCGGGAAACTAATATCGGCACCGATTGCGGCGGAAATCGGCGTCAGGAGAAACCGCCGCTTATTAATTTTAGACAAGGTAACGGGGGAACGTTATTTGATCGATACAGGCGCTGAAGTATCGGTTTTAGCAGCAAAAGTTAAAAAAAAAAACCGCGGCGATAACCAAGAATATAGACTTTACGCGGCAAATAATACGCCGATCAGGACCTATGGGGAGAAAAGTTTGGTCCTCGACTTAGGCTTGCGACGCTCATTTACTTGGACTTTCGTGCTGGCAGACGTCAAGTTATCAATAATTGGCGCGGATTTCCTAGACCATTTCAAACTATTGGTTGATATACATAACAAAAGACTAATAGACCAGAAGACGGAATTAGCAGTCAAAGCAATATCCGTAAGATCGGTCCAAGGGTCAATACAAATGATAAACCCAGATCACGTTTACTTCGACATTTTGAAGGATTTCCCGAACGTCATAAGACCGTCTTCACTGAAGGAGCCTTCCAAGCACAGTGTAAGACATCACATTGAGACTACAGGTCCACCGCTATATGCAAAGGCACGGCCCTTGCCACCCGATAAATACAAAGCGGCTCAAGATGAGTTTGCTAAGATGATGGAGCTGGGAATTTGCCAACCCTCAAAGAGTCCTTGGGCGAGCCCCCTCCACGTAGTTAAGAAAAAAGACGGCACCTTGCGTGTTTGTGGTGACTATCGTCGGCTCAATGCGGTAACGTTACCTGATAGATATCCGATCCATTATGATTTAATTGTTTTATATAGGGTGTTAATTTCTTAATTTAGGTATGTCATGTGTGTTAGTTGAGCTTCAATCGTTAAAAGATAAAATATTTTATTTAAAAGAATATTTGCGTAAGTTAGGAAGTAGGAGAGATACAGATTTAGCACAGTCTAAATTTCGGTAAGCGGAATCCCTTTACTCTCAATTAGGAAATATTTTGTCTCGTGTAAAATCCTTGATAGAAAAATCTGAGATAGCCCCTAGAGATATAGATTCGATTAATGAAGTAGTTAAAGAAATCAAGGTAATTTACAGTGTGTTACTTTCTTACAAGCCAAAAGAAAACGAATCCGAAATGGCAACTAAACCTGATTTTGATTTAAAAACCGCTATCACGGTACTAACTCCGATGACAGGTCAGGAAGGTACAGCAAAGGCTCTTATAGATTCGATTGATCTATATAAAACCATGATATCCGAAACGACCCATACACAACTGATCGATTTTGTTTTGAAAATGAGGTTATCTGCAAGTGCGAAACTTCGTTTAAAGACCACTTATACCACAGTAGATTTGCTTTTAGCTGACATGAAGAAACACCTGATTCAAAAGAAATCAGCTGTCTCGATTCAATCGAAACTGCAAACTGCCAGACAAGGTCACAGATCGGTAGAGTCATTCGGTGCAGAGTTAGAAGAATTGTTTGTGAATCTCACTATATCTCAGTCGGACGGGGATGACACTAAGTATGCAATTCTGCGTCCCTTAAATGAAAAAGTTGCAATTAAACGCTTTGCAGACGGTTTATCTAACACGCGTTTAAGTACGATTATAGCTTCACGACAGTTTGAATCTTTACCAGAGGCTATTAGAGCTGCCATAGACGAGCAGACTCTAAGTGTCAATAATGATCAGGTCATGCGGGTAAGGCACTATAATACCCCGGCGCGCAATGTATTTCGAGGAAACGCCCGAGGTAATTATAACAATAATTATAACCGCCATTCACATTTCTCGAGCGCAAAGTTCAATGCGCCAAACAACATGACCCAGTGTCGTTTTTCTGGCCCTTCGGTCAGCGGACATCGCGGATCGCGCGGACGTACCAATCGTGGAGGCCGACCGTCGACCTCACGCCGTACCGCCGCCGAACGTCCCGTACGTTTTCCGCGAATTCACCACGTCTTGCAAGATCAAGACAATAGTGACAATAATGAGTCACAAGCAGGTGAAATGAGTAACAAGAACGTTTTTTTTTCGTTCCCTTTGAGAATTATGTTTATAGTTTTAACAATACGAGTACGGTTAGGTTTAATATCAGTAATTCGGTTATTGATGTACTAGCAGATAGTGGTGCAAGCATATGCATCTTAAAGTATGATTGGGTTAGTAGAAATAATTTATTAGGACAGTTGCGCAACGATAAGATAATTATAAGAGGTATAAGCGGTAGGTTAGAATCAGTAGGTTATTTATATTTAGATTTAGAGATTAATGGCTTATACTTTAGACAAAAGTTTTACGTGTTTAAGGAATTAATGTGCGAAGTAGATGGAATAATAGGAGAAAATTTCTTTATTCGGTTCGGAGCAATAATTGATTACAAAGATGATGTTCTACGGTTAACGTCAAATGATAAAACCGTAAATGTTCCGATAAAAAGTAAAGTTAGTTACAGTCACTTTATATCTCCACGCTGTGAGACAATTAAGCACATTCCGACTAAGTTGGACAGTGATTGTGTTGTTCTGTCAAGGGAAATAGCAGAGGGAGTTTTTGTAGCAGGGTTGATAACAAAACCAAAGAATGGTTCAGTCCCGATAAGGATACTTAATACGACAGACAAAGAAGTATCCATAGATTTTGCTGACTTTGAAATTCATAAATTAGACGAATATGAAGTCTGTAATTTTCATGAAGAAGGCATTTCGGTAGATCGCGTTAAAAAATTGTTTGAGTTGTTAAATTTATCAGAATTGAATAGCGAACAAAAACTTAGTATCGAGTCCATTTGTGCCAAGTATGCAGATGTTTTTCATCTGCCCGGCGACAAGCTAAGTACGACTAATTTAATGTCACATAAAATAACTATAAAAGACAACGTCACTCCTGTATATACCAAGCCTTATAGAATACCGTTTTCTCAGAGACAGGAAGTTCAGAGACAGATTGACGAAATGTTAAAAAATGATATCATTGAAGAGGCCACATCCGAGTGGTCCAGTCCAGTTTTATTAGTACCCAAAAAAGTCGATAGGTCGAATGAGAAAAAGTGGCGATTAGTGATAGATTATCGAAATTTGAATAATTGTATAAAAGATGACAAGTTTCCGTTACCTAACATAACAGATATACTAGATTCACTTTCAGGAAGTATATACTTTTCCAAATTAGACCTTTCACAGAGCTATTACCAGTTGTCGCTTGACGAACAGTCGCGAAAATATACAGCTTTCAGCGTAGACAAAATGTATCAGATTTCTTTAGATGAAAGTTCACGAAAACCCACGGCTTTTACAGCAAATAATAAGATGTATCAGATGAAACGATGCCCTATGGGTCTGAAGACGTCTCCTAGTGTTTTTTCACGTTTAATGACCATTGCTATGTCAGGTATTAATTACAAGCAGGCATTTGTTTATCTAGACGATTGTATTGTTATTGGGAAAAACATAGAAAATCATAACAAAAACTTAATTAATGTTCTAGAAAGGTTTCGAAAGATCAATTTAAAATTAAATCCATTGAAGTGTGATTTCTTGCGAACAGAAATTATTTATTTAGGTCACAGAATCACATCGCAAGGTATTTTGCCTGACAATGATAAAATACAAGCAGTGCAAAATTATCCTATACCAACGAACAATGACGAAGTCAAACGTTTCGTTGCGTTTGCAAATTATTACAGACGATTTGTTCCAAATTTTGCCAGTATTGTTTATCCATTACATAAGTTATGCAAAAAGGATGCCAAGTTTCAGTGGACATCCGAATGCCAGATAGCTTTTGAGACCTTGAGATATGCTTTAGTACATTCACCTGTATTGGTTTATCCTGAATTTTCAGATCAAAATATTTTTCGCCTTCAGACAGATGCTTCCAAAACTGGGATAGGTTCCGTTTTGTCTAATGGAAATGGTCAAGTTGTAGCATACGCTAGTCGTAATTTAAAGCCAGCCGAAACGCGGTATCCCATTATTGAATTAGAACTGTTAGCCATTGTTTGGAGTGTGAGACATTTTCGACCGTATTTATATGGGAGAAAGTTCAAAATCATAACTGACCATAAACCTTTAATTTATTTGTTTAGCCTCAAAGATCCATCAAGTAGGTTAACTAAGTTTAGACTTTACCTAGAAGAATACGATTTTGAGATAGAATATGTAGCGGGGCGAGACAATGTAGCTGCAGATGCATTAAGTCGCATTCCCATTACAAGTGACACCTTGAAAGAAATGCAAACCCAAGTAGTTTCCGTTCTGACCCGGTCACAAAGGAAAAAACTAGAAACTGACCAGCGTCAAACGTCAGAGAATAGTACGGCACACGGGTCTGATCAACCTGTAGCTGTTGAAGTTCTTAAAGTTCCTAAGGATATAACAGAGCTCATTTTTGTGGATAATATGGATAGTTACACATGTGAAAGAAGTAATATAGTATCCAATGCGGGTTGTTGTGTATATGTGACGTCACAAGCTTCGATTTATCTGAGTACCCGATCGTTATCGACCCCAGAGGTGTTAGCGAGGGACTTGGAAGCCTTATGCAAAAGACTTAATATCGAAGAAATATTAATAGTAAAAAATAAAGAGATAGATTCATGCATGAAAATATTAATAAAAGAAGCAAAGAGACTTAATATTTTGTTCCCGCGATTTTTAATTACGAAGATTATTCAAAGAGTTGTGAATAGCGATGATAAAACGTTGATATTAAACGATTTTCATATTCTGCCAACGAGTGGACACGCAGGCATCAATAGGATGTTAAATAATATCAAAAAGTATTATTATTGGCCAGGCATGAATAAAGACGTAGCGAAGTACGTTAATCGGTGTAAACAATGTCAATTCGAGAAACACTCGAATAAGCACGTTAAGGAACCATTGTCCTTGACATGCACAGCGAATTCGTCTTTTCAGAGAATAAGTTTAGATATAATGGGCCCCCTAGAAGTAGATGAATTAGGTAATAAGTATATTTTAACGCTACAATGCGATTTAAGTAAATTCGTAGAAGCCTATCCTCTACAGAGAAAGGATACGGTAACTGTAGCACAGAGTTTCGTTAACAACTACGTCCTTCGATACGGTAGCCCTCAGGAAATTCTTACTGATCAGGGAACAGAGTTCATGTCATCAGTCATGTCTGAAATTTGCTCTTTACTTAACATTAAAAAACTAAACTCAACTGCTTATCATCATCAGACGCTAGGTGCTTTAGAAAACACGCACAAATCGTTAGGTGCTTATCTCAGAATTCAGTGTCGTAATAACTCAACAAATTGGAGTACATGGTTACCTTATTGGTGTTTTTCATTTAATACAAGCGTACATACCGAGACAAAGTATACTCCTTTTGAATTAGTTTTTGGGAAAATTTGTAATCTACCTAGAAATTTAATAGGTGAAATAGATCCATTATACAACTACGATAGTTATCCTAAAGAGTTGAAATACAGATTACAGAGAGCACAAGCAGATGCTAGACAGAATTTAATTGTAAGCAAAGAGCATAGACGAGAAATTTATAATAAAAATTGTAACTCTATTATTTACAGGGAAAATGACCTTGTATTATTACGTAATCAAACTGAAGATAAATTGGACAGCATATATTCTGGTCCTTATAAAGTTATTTCTGACATGTCTCCGAATGTCAAAATTTTGAAAAATGGGAAGAAATATATAACCCATAAAAATAATACAAAGCCATTTACCCAATAGTGTTGTAAGGCAATAATAGGTTTTGTTTTGTACTACATTTTGATTTTGTGTTTATTTATTGGTATATACATAAAAATATTTTATTTAGTTTAATTTAAAAATATTTTTATTTTCTGTAAGAGGGGTGGTGTAGTATGCAACTCAACTTGCATCTAGGTCAATCATGACTTAGCTGAAAGGTGGGTGCATCGACACCAAATGTGATGAAATATAATACAATAATTGAAGTGTTTAGTTAGCATTTAAGGTTTCTTTATTAATTATTAAGACCAATAAAACATTCTTACTTTACCTCTCAACAAAGACAGTTGTCTTATTTATCTCAACCCTGCAGCCCTCGCCCTCACTATACTTTATTTGGTTGTTGTACCAATACCTAAGAATTCCCGTAAGTTCCGCTGGAAGTGTTGTGCTTGCTAATTTACTCCATAGAAGATCATACGACACCATATCAAAGGCCTTACTGAGATCTAAAAAGCAGGCGTAAACAGGCGTAGATCGTTCGGTGTAGTACTTGACGGTATGCTTGAGACACAATATGGCAGACTCAGTAGACAACCCTTGCCTAAAACCAAACTGTAGGTCGTGTAGGTCTAGGTGTTTCCTGAGCTGCGAATCGAGCAAACCGTCAAGCACTTTGGCTGTTATTGTAGCCAGTGATATGGGTCTGTAATTTCCCTTATCAGCAACATCTCCCGTTTTATTCTTAGTTATTGGTACAACAATGGTTTTCATCATGTCATTCGGCAAATAAGAGTGACGTATACAAAATGTATAAAACATCGAGAGCACTCTAGGTAGATGGACCCCTGCTGCTTGAAAATGTTCAATACTGAGACTGTCGTGCCCGGGAGACTTGCCTCTGGTCATGTTTCTTATTATACCATCAACATTTTTGGCTGTAAATCTATTATGTAATCTATTTGGCTGTAAGGCTAAAATACAGGGTGTAAAAATATTACCTGCAAAAATTTTAAGGGGCGAATCAGCCCATAAAACTGAACAACTTTCTTTAAGGAACATCGGTCGAAATATGAAAAAAACATTTCATCCTCTCGTACAAAATTACCGACCGACCAAGTCAATTAGTATGGGAGGTCCAAAATAATCATAATATGTTTCTTGGGAAAGTTGTTCAGTTTCATAGCCTGATTCACCCTTTAAAATATTTGCATCTAATATTTTTACACCTTATAAATTTACCTGCTATGGGCAGTGCCACGGATTGTATCCGGCCGCCGGCCGGATCAAATAAAAAAAGCGAATTATTCGCTTGCTACGAGAAGTGCTACGCCGTAGCGAAATCGTTTGTAAGTACAATAGTTTTGCATTTGCATTAAATTATGTTCAGTTGCAGTTAATAGGTATATTACTTTAGGAGAGCAAGTATATAATTTTGAAAGGGTCCATTGAGAGAGAAATAAAAATACATTAACCCAAAGCAAAATGTATATTTTCCTTATTTCAGACTTTCGTCCCAATGATGATAAATTTTTGACATTTGCAAATATTACTTTCTTACATAGCTTTTATTATTGCATAATCAAAGTGAACTAATTACTTTACAAGAGCCGCTAAAGAAACGCAATCTCCACACGAGAGACATAAGACGTGAGGCGCACGACAAAACAAAACACAAAAATGAGCAAGGAGACGCTAAAGAAGCGACTTAAAAATGAATTGATACTGCTTTTAGGTTAGACATGTTAGGAATAGTATGTAGTTAGTGCTTGTGATGTGTATCGCGACATAGATTTTCTTTACACCTTAGTGTCAAATTTGTTTCACCTGTTTTGATAAAACCTATACGATCTTACACGAGATAAGTCTTTCTGCGGTACGCATCATAGGCCAGTAGGTAGTAAATAGCTTATAAGTTTTGCATGCATAAATAATTTGTTAGTTATAGTAATGTATAGGTATTGCAATGTTAAGTAAGCATAGAGTGCTATCTTGCCAACAAACTGCTTTCGCAGTTTGGCGAGAATGTTAATAGTTTTATATTGTAATACCTGTAAGTTCTCAATAAATAAAAAATAAAATACGTCTCATTGCCGACGTCAACCGATGTGACGCAGAGGGTTCCGGATTCGATTCTCGGTGGGTCACTCATAAAGTTGATATTTATCACTTAGTAGATTTGTTCCCAACCCCCGGGGTAAAAAAGATGGTTTCGTGTTACAGTGGGCACGTTAAGTTGTAAGTCCTTTTGCTGTCATGACTACTCAGACGGCGGTCGTTACGTATCATGTCAGAAGCCTGCTACTTGTAGAAGGTGGTCGAAATATTCTGACACTTTATTGGGTCGTTGGACAAAAATAGACATACACAAATCACGCCTGTATCCTTGGTGGGCAGAGCAATAACGGCCATAAAATTACGGTCGCCATCGTCACGTCGGACGAATTTTAAGGTTTCAGATAAGTCGTGTATCACTATACCTAAGGACAGGTTGTCAGCCTGTCGCCTAAAATTGTAATACACATAAAGCCCTCAAGTCTAGAGAGAAAGAAATCGCATATTGCTTGTGTGAAGTCTTTCGTGTGTAGATAGCGCCATGCGCGGTGATTACGCGCTCTGTGGGCGGATCGCACACTTGACGCACGACGGAGCGCTAAAATATCGCAGCGGTCGGCCAGATCCATACTAGAAATGTCATACTAAAACCGCTCAAGCGCTATCGCAGTGTCGTCCGTCGAGTGCGGTTTTAGTATGGGGATTGACATTTCTAGTTCGGATCTGACAGACCGCTGCGATGTTTTAGCGGTCCGTCGAACGTCGAGTGTGCGATCCGCCTAAATGCATCGATGTAGCGTGCGCTCGGCGCTCACGGCCGAGGCAACTGGTTCCAATGCTACGTTCACAGACGACAACGAGGCACAATGATATCGCATATAGTACGTGAGCCGATCCATGGTTAGCCTACGTCACATGACATCTAAATAAGACCCATGTAGCAGGTGGGGGAAGTTGTGCTGAGCAAAATTTATAAAAATTACCACCCAGGAATTTGGCCGGAAGTTGGAAAAAATTTGTGAATTCCGGTTTTTCAATACTAAGGTACGTTTTACGACATGTGGTATCATGACGAAACTGATAGAAAAATTTAGCGCTTTACTAGTAACGAAAATAAACATACGTCTGCTTAGATGTCATGTGACGTAGGCTAACCATGGATCGGCTCGCGTACTATTCGTTGCTTCTGTGAAGATGGCAACTAAAGCGTGCCCAAACAGCAGAAAACCAATCACATTCAGTGACGCTATTTTAATTATTGCGTTAACATTTAGGTATTTATACATCTAGGTTTATCAGAGGATTGCTTTTTAGTAAATTTATCAATAAAGGCTTCTGCTAAATTGGAGCGTGGAAGTAGAATTCTTCTGTGCACTCATGTCACAATTTAACGAAGCACTATAGAAGTGGCGTGCGCCGCGCGGTCGCCAGGGCCGGCCGCAGGGCGCGCGCCGCCGCCCCCTTGCAGGAGCCCATAAAAATCACAATAATATACACTCGAACAATTCAATAAACATCAAAAATGCAAAGGTCAACGGTGGCTAATAGGAGAGATATAAACGACACTATAAATATAATATACCTACCTAATGAACCGGGTAAATTTTACATCTCAAAAATGATAACATCTCGTTTCGAGTCAATAGAGAATATACGATTTACAAAAGAGAGCCGTTGTGTTGCGGCGGTGAGGGGGGGGAGAGGGCGCGTTAGCTGGGGGGGTCCTCGCGCACGCCCAGGTCCGCGGTGAAGGGGCGCGCCACCACCACCAGCTCCACTTGCGCGCCCACTGCGCTCACAGACCCTGCGCCATCTTCTGGGGAACTAGGGACAAAACGACTAATGGTTATTGGAGTACTAGTAATTGTAATTTGTTAATGTGTTAAGTCTGTAGAAAGAGAAACTTATTTGACTTAAATTATTAGTATTACATATCTTGCTATCTTGAGATGTTTGCGCTTAGCAAGATGACAACATTCGCTAAAACAGTCTACTCGTGACCATGGAGCGTGCAACCGCTTCGAAATATCAAGGTAAAAATAAACATAATCGTGGTGATAATCCCGTAAATACTAATAATTTAAGTGTTGTGAACAACTGCGAAAATCTCAAAACATATATTGTTTGACTTATCTAGTACTATGTCAGCAGCAGCCCAAATAGACCGAGTCCCGTAAAATGTACTTATAAAGAAGATTTGTATTTGGCCTCTAACTAATAAGGCCTCCAAGCCGGCGCTATGCTTGGCTACGTCGATCTAGCAATATAAATCACAATGGGTGCAACAGTCAGCGCTCTGCCTACCCCGCCAGGGATATAGGCGTGATTTTTGTATGTATGTATTACAGCTACTGTGCGTATGTATGCTACTAGTGACATGCAACTAACCTATGGTGATGTGAAGAGGGCGAAGTGGCGCGATGACACTCGCAGCGGCACTGGTCGGGCTCCACGTAGCTGAGCGGCGGCTCGTCTGGCGAGGGAGACTCCGCCCGCGCCCCTGCCACCACCCCCGCCACTGACGCCGGCAGCGTCTGGATGCACCGAGCCGCCTTGCGCCGCTCAGGCACCTCCGAGAAGTCGATCCATTCTGTCTTACGCGCATCTGATGAACCTGCAATATCGATCCATTTTAAAAAGTCAGCAGTCAATCCCCTCGTGGTTAACCAGTTGCCGTCAAGCTGGTCTAAATTGGCGTTCATTCAGATGTACCCAGTAAATGGCTTGGTTATAAACTATGTCAAGTAATTGAACACTGAGAATATTCAAGAGGTACGGGCTAGAATGCTTACCATCCCCGCTTCCACTCCGCGTTCGAGGCCTCGACCGGGAGGTGGCGGTGGTGGTGGTAGTCGTGGTGGTGGTGGCGGCTGCCGAAGCGCGTCGTGGGAGCCGGATGCGCAGCCTCTCGCCCGGCGGGGGCGGCACGGCGGCCGGGACAGGGGGCGGCGGCGGGGGCGCTAACGGGGGACCAGAACCTCGCGTCGCTCCTGATCGGGGCCGCTCCACGCTCGCTACAATTGACAGTTTCATATTTATAAACATATAATTTAAAATATCGTTAACATTTCTAAATAATTAAATTGATAGCAAAGTGTGGCGTGATCAATATCGTGAAACGTTAGCGACTTACCGGTTGTGTGTGTGTGAGGGCCACGTTCTCGCACGGGAACAATAGGTACTGCACGTGAACGCTCCTGGGGCAGTGTAGTGGGCACGTAGGGTAACTCCTCCTCAAAGGATTCTTGCACGACCAACTCGCGCGACTCCGCGTCGGCCGTGCGCACCGCCCCGCTGCCCGCCGCGCTCGTGCCCGCGTCTGAACTGCCCTCCGACTCAGAGGAGTCGCGTACACCCGGCGACACATCCCCGCTGGCTCGCCCTCCCGCGCCCGCGCTCGCTACGCTCAGGACGCTGGCGAGGCTCCCAGCGCCCTCCTCGCTCGGCTCCGACGTGATGTGCGTGTCCCGCAGCACGCCCGGCGACGGCCGCACCTCGTCCTGCAGGCTCGGGAACGACTCCGATATCTCGCTCGTGACGCTTGGAGTTTTGGTTATACTGAACTGCGTGCTGAAAACCTGCTCCGTGCTACCTACGTGTGTCGTGAATACGAGTCGTTCTTTTCTGCGTGATCGATGCACTCCATTCGTTGGCGTCACGATGGGTGGATCTTTTTGTTCTGGTGTTACAATACCAGAGAAACCACTTGTAGAAGCCAGTGGAGAATCTTCTATACGTATAGAAGTATTTTCCAACGAAGCCTTTCGGGATTCCAGTTTCGGTTCCGTTTCTCGCACACTAGGCTCAGCGCTTCGCGACTCGTGGCGGTCAATAACTGGCGGCGTTGGCTCCACTACTGCTCGCTGCCAGCCGTAGGACGTCGATGGCTCCACTACGGCTTGATGCCATCCATAGGGCGGTGCATCGCGCTCCGTCGGTGAATGCAGTGGGATAATGATGCTGCCGTCGGGTAGTACAGTGCGTGTCATGGGCGGGGCGGGAGAAGGCCGCGAAATGGGCGCAGATGCAGGCCGGATGGTCTCACGTGGCTCGGGCTCCGATCGACTAAACTCTGGTTCGTCTGGTGGCGTGCGAAGCGGGATGTGTATAATACCGTCACGAGCATCTTCATAGTATTTAAGGCCTCGCATTGACGCTGGTGGTGGTACAGAGGAAGGCACCGCCGATGGTCCCGGCGAGGCAGCGCGAGAACTCGGCGAGGGTGAAGCCGCGGCACTACGCCTAGGCGTCTTAAATAAGGATAGCACCGAGCCCCGTAGCTTTCCCGCGGAAGACGGAGGTGCTGATCGATCGCGGCTTTTGCTGCGCGATCTTGATCGACCTTCGTTTAAACTCTTCTTGCGGCGCATCGCATCTGAAGGTGAATCCGGTGAGGCAATCGTCTCTTTGGACTTAAAAAGAGAACAAAAAGAGGACTTTCTGCTTGTTAGCGGAGGTTGCGGTGAAGGGGAACGCGCGATGCGGTCGGTGGCGGGAGCAGACGGCGCACGCGTGGTGCGTGGCACGCCCAGGGCGAGGGTATCAGGCTTACGCGCGCTCGCATCCACCAGTGTGCGTTCGCTCTCCTCATCGTCGTCGTCGTTGTCGTCGTACTCTTCGTCTGGTTTTAATTTGATCCGAATTATATCTTTCGTTCTATTTTTGCTTTTAAAAACTTCTGGTTCTGAGCGATCCCTGCGCTCTCTTGACCGTGCGCGGCGTTCCTCCACCCGAGCGCGGTTTCGAGTCTCCTTTTCTCGTTTATCATCGGCAGGAGGCGTGACAGCTACAGCAGGCAGGTCTGCAGCGGTGGCAGGGGCGGGGCGGGAAGGACGCGTTGGCTCCACTGTCACCTCAGTGCGCACTTCGCGTCGGTCCCGCGCGTCTGGTACTAGCGTGACTTGTACTTGCCCCGAAGTTGATGGCGGTGTGGCTGCTGTGGTGGACGGTAAAGATACTGATTGCGCCTTCATCTGCACCATCTCGAGAAGGTGTTCTTCGACAGCAGCTGCGCAAATCTCTGGATCAGTTTCGATAGGTTTCGGGCCGCAAAATGAAGTCTCTAGTAGCATTTTGTGCGGCGACGGTGAACGTGACATTCCTGATACGACAGACAGGCGCGACACATGGCTGATCGCTGACTGCGCTGAGCACTGCGACCCGACGCTGGACAGGCGGCTGGTGCGGCCTGCGATGCCAAGCAGTGCCGCCACCTCGGAGCCCTGGCTGTCCTTGCGTGAGTGTCGACGCGAGTCCGTCGGTGGGGGCGCGGGTGGCGCGCCTGCAGCCGGCGCGCTAATGGAGGGCGCGGGCGGCGCGGCGGGCTCGCCCGGCGCCGGCTCCAGGAACGCCAGCTCCTCGGTGGACGAGCGCAGCTCCAGCGCGCCGTCCTCGCGGAAGCCTAGGTGGTCGGACACGTCGGTGGTGCCCGCGAACAGCGCCAGCTCGGGCGAGCTGTCGCGCGAGTCGTGGTGGCTGGAGCTGGACGCGCGCGAGATATCGATGCGCGGCGCGGCCGGCGTGGTCAGCCCGGGCGTGGAGTGCGAGCGCGCGCGAGCTTCACTCGGCGCCGGCAGCCTCCCCCCGCTCGGTCCCGCCGCACTCGTGTCTTCTCGGATCTCTGGCAACTGGAATGTCTGTTTGGTCTCTGGACTTGACTGAAAAACAAAGACACTAATAATAGATCTTTAGATAACGATGACAAATTCAGTATCTAGCGAGAGGGCAACAGATGAAGACTTCGCGTGATGTAATCTACACTACACCGCGACATACATCTATTTAGCGAGTATGAGAAGGCAAGCGGAAGAATAAGAGAGGTTGGATACATACTGCGGGTCTCACCTCTTCGGAGACGTCGTGGTCGAAGGAGGCGATGGGCGCGGGCCCGCGGCGCGCCCGGCGCTCGCCGCTCGCCGCCATGCGCGAGCCGCTGCACGCGCGCCGCTAGCGCCGCATGCCGCTCCCCCCCTCCCACTGCCTGCCCCACACCACCCCCGCTTTGCCTCTTGCTCCTGCCCTGCAATAATCAAACAATGGTTTGGTGAAAACTAGCGTAAAAAGGGTTGACTATTGCACTACACAAAAAAAAGGCTACGCATTTCGCTAGTTTCGTTGTACTTCGCTAGTTTCGTTGTACTTCGCTAGTTTCGTTGTACTTCGCTAGTTTCGTTGTACTTCGCTAGTTTCGTTGTACTTCGCTAGTTTCGTTGTACTTCGCTAGTTTCGTTGTTTAGTTGTACGTTTAAAACTACTATCACAAAATACTACGGACTTTATTCATAATTTTTCGAAATATTCAAAGTTTGAGTATTATAAAAGTAAGTGTTATGACGCCATCCAAATACTTACGGAGTGACGTCATACTTTCAGTTTATCATACAAAATACCGTTTTAGATCGTTTTAAAACGTTGCTCATTCGACTTGTCAGGAATCTAGGCTACGCATATGAAATTACAACTCCTTTGGAATGTGATATTGACTGCTCGCTGTAGTGATTTTAGTGTACATAACTAAAGTATTAAACATAATGTCCTGATGAACGTGAATAATCAATTAACTAACGTTATAAATAACTAATAAATATAATAGTTACTACTATTAGTAGTAGTAGTAGTAGTAACATTCATATTTTATTTGTTGTTGTTATTAAACAGTTTCTCAAATCATATTTTATTGCTTGATTGTATACCTAAAAACTGCTTACATTAAATGCCAATACATTGATGATATAGGTCAGGAACAAATTAGGCGGTTCGCACACTTCACGCTCAACGGAGCGCTAAAACATCGCAGCTGTCTGTCAGATCCATACTAGAAACGTCATTCCCCATACTAAAACCACACTCGACGGACGACACTGCAATAGCGCTGCGTCAACAGCGGTTGAGCGGTTTTATAGTCTGTAAGTTTAGGTACTTATCTTTTTTGTAAACAAATTCTGTAGTTCAGAAGTGTCACTTTCATACAAAGTTTGTTTACAAAAAGATAAGTACTTAAACTTACAGACAGTACGCATCTGACATACCTTACTAGTATGTTAAGTGTGGGATCCGCCTTTTGAGACTTATGAAACACAAGACAGTCATAAAACTCACGTACATTATGTTCCGCCCGCCCGAAAAATATTGATGATGATTACATTATTTATCCCGGAACATTACAAAAAAAATCTACCGAAAAAACACTTTTTTTGTATGGTAACCTCCCGGTTTTAGTATTTGTTGTTAACAGAAGTACGGCATCTGTGTTAATTTCAACTCTCTGTCACGGGTTAAGAAATAGTTACAGCATGTTTATAGCCTACAGTTACGAGCGTATATCGAAGTTGCAGTAATAGGATCCTCTTTTGACCCTTTTGGTACGGAATCCTAAAACTGGAGTCGGAATCCCTTCTAAACATTAATTTCTCCCGGAGCAGATGCCGTTTATAAAGGAAATATAAAAACGGCTGTACAATTCAATAGAAATATGAAAATACGTATATCGATTGCATGCAAAATGGTAATCAAGTAGGTAGGTACTACAGCTGGGCCCCAAGCCTGCTATTTTTTTGTCATTGTAACTCATCTATCATTCCATTGCCACTGTGATTTTCTATACTGATGTATAGAAAATGTTAGCTGACTACGAAACGAAATTACCGAAATCATCCGACTGAGATCCAATCGACATCGAACTGAAACAATTTTCATTTAGCAGACTTAGGGCCCTGTAGGATAAGAGCGAGCATTCATTCATCTGCTATGTAAAACAAATCATGTATTATATCATCATATCGTATGGCGTTTTTAATTTGTCGGTTACGTATGTTACAATATCCTTTGTAAATAAGGAGCTTGGTAAAAATCGTTGAAAAGGTCACGCACGTCACGTATTCAACACGCGGAATCGCGTCATAGAGCATCGACACCGTTGCGTCGCGTCGCCGTAACGCGCGACTTTGCGACGTACGACACCACAAACACTACAACTTAAACCTAGTAACATACTGAACTATTACATCCGTATTTTTTATGACTTTCGGTTCTGTGCGCCATAGGAAGAATTCATCATCATCATTGGCCTCGCACGTCTGTGAGAGACGATTTAATCATTGTCTGAGACTTTTCGGCTATATAAGGCTTAATCATTGTCTGAGGCAAGACTTTTCGTGGCATTATAAGCCGAGCGGGAGCGGCATGACTTTCCGCACACACTACAAGTAAAGGTGGAATTAGAGACTGGAACATGCATGTTTAGAATTAATAGGTACATAATTAATACAATCATTGATAGTGGGTCACAAGTTACATGGAAGGGCACGTGGAGAACGACACAACTATGGCGTACCGGAGTCAAGGCGGGTTTCACGTGCACATGTCAGCTTGGGGCTCCCGAGAGGCCGTGGGGCTTTGGGCGGTGTGGTTGCGGTGCCCGGCGATGCAGGCGCGCGGCGGCTGGCGGCTGACTGCCGCTCCCCCGCGCCGCACCGCGCAGGCGCCCCGCTCGCGCATGCGCCCCACGACCCGGGGCGCCACAAGCCACGCTCGGGCCATTCCCCTTACCTGCACTTTCAAAGGCTGGTGTAAATGCTCTGATGCGCGCTGTTTTCAGAAGCCAATACAAAATGACCTATAAGTTGTAAAAGTATTAGCTGCAAATATTTTGTGAATCAGCCCATGAAATTGAACAACTTTCCCCAAGGAACATAGGTCGAAATATGAAAAAACATTTAGAACCTCCAATACAAATTTAATTGGTCAGTTGGTTATTTAGTATGGGAGGTCCAAATTTTTTACATATTTCGACTTATGTTCCTTGAAGAAAGTTGTTTAGTTTTATGGGCTAAATCACCCTTTAAAACATTTGCAGCAATTTTTTTTACACCCTGTAATATTGCAATTGAAACAAAGTCTCTACATAGCACGGCTTGCGCTTGACCATTTCAGATAAATACAGTTTATTTTTAATTATACTTATTTATTTATTTTCCCCAACGGGAAAGAGGCGTGATTTATGTAAGTATGTATTTATTTAGCATGCTATCATTAATGTCATTTCATTATTGTAAAGTACACTGAGCTTGGTCTACTGCTTCCGCTTCCGTGTTGCCAGCAGCGATTGTACGAAACCTGGGCGCTAAGTCTGATAAATGAAAATAGCTTCAGTTGGATGTCGATTGGATCTCAGTTGGATGATTTCGTAGTCTTCTAACAGGTTGAATAGAAAATCACAATGGCAATTGAATTATAGTTGACAGTTGAGTTTCGATGACGAAAAAATAGCAGACTTGGGTCCCTGTTTGTTCACTAAAGAGCCCGCTCCATTTCAACATATTTACTGTGCTATTATTTATTTATTATTAAATGAACGTCAACATCTTACATATCTAACGTTTACATGAATCATAAGATGCCTATGGGGCTTTGATAATCATAGGCATCTTAGGGGAATTGATCCCGCGTATGACGTTACGTATCTACGTATATACTACTCTAGTTGTAGTATATTATCTGTGACATCGCTACGGGAATCTCGCTACGCCGTAGAACTCTTCTACGGTGCTACGGTTTCTTTCTATCAAGATTATTTTATTAAAAGAACTCGTTTACCATTTTAATAATCACTAGAATTCGCTAGATGACTGGATCATTAATTAAGTACAAACGTCTAAAACTATTGTTCAAAAATGCTAAATACTCCATTTATTGATTTTCGATATATTCAAAGTTTGAATTAAAAAACAGAATAATAGTTTATAAGTAAGTGTTTTGACGCCGTCCAAACTATTTATAGAGAGACATCACGTCATATATTCGTATTTTCATACAAAATATCGTTTTAAAAAGTAGCTCAGTTGACGTGCAAGTAGCTCGTATGACCTGCCTATCATTTTTCTGTGTAGGTGTGTTATATTTAACTAGGATTGTAAATATTTGTTACATAATTGCAGACGTGATCCATAAAACTGAACAACTTTTTCTATGGGGGCTATGTTGGGAAACGAAACATTTTTTTCGATTTTCCATACAAAGTCAGACAGTAATTGATCGGGAATTTTGTATGGAAGGACGAAAAATCTTTCACGTTTACCAACATAGCCCCCATAGAAAAAGTTGTTCAGTTTTATGGTCTGAGCACGCCTGCAAAGTTTTCGTTATACCGTCTCTAACATCCTGTATTTTACATATTGAATACCTATTTTAGACATGTGTACAACAATGCAATAAAGAAATTTAAATTGAAAATAGCATCACACCATTATTGCTCGTGTACTTCTGCCCATAATAATGGCGGTCGTACATATTAATTCAGGAAGTCAATTTCTGAACCGTTCGTTTTCGTTCCATGCGAAAATCTGCTAATTATTACGCTTGTATCTCGCGTTCAACTTTACTTACCGATTCCCACATACCCCTAAAAATTTCGCACATATTTTTGACTATAAAATAGCAAACGTAAAATAAATTTGAAAACGTGTGGTTAGACCACACTTTGTCTAAAAATTCTTTTTTAAAAGGTCCTTATCGTGGGTGTCGTAGAAACCGACTAAGGGACTAGGGGGTTTCATGTGTATTGCAATTTTAGGCGACGGGCTGACAACCTGTCACTATAGTGATTCACGGTTTATCTGAAACGACCCTCAAACATTTGTCAGACGTGGCGATAACGACCATAATGTCACGGTTGTTGACGCTCTGCCTACCCCGCCAGGGATAAAGGCGTGATATGTGTGGTTAGACGGTTAGACCAATCGTTTTGGACTTTCGTGCACGGAACCGAGTTACGACTTTTCAGAAATAGAACTCCAGATGGCGTCATTCAGTTCGTCTGAATGACATCACTCGTAGTCGCCGCGGCGCTAACTCCATCGTGTAGTCGTGTGAGCATCGCTCTCGAGATTCGGAGATTCGGGTTTTAACATGCAAACATACATATATCACGCCTTTATTCCTTGCGGGGTAGGCAGAGCGTTAAAAATACGGTCGCTATCGCCACGTCTGATATTTATAGGACAAATATAATACTGAACATTTCTTTTTAAATGTATTGATTTGATTATTTTACTATTATTCTGATTTAGTTAGTTAATTATTTGTTATGAATTTTTGCGTGATTAATTTTATATTGTTAATTAAAATTTTGCATGCCCAGTGTGGGTTAAATGTGTGATACCGACTGATTGTATTGTAATAATAATAATATTGTAAGAACATTATCTACGACATTTATTGCAAATTACAAGTTACTTACTTACTTTGACAGTTGTCAAATGCGGCCTCTAAGGCAACTGTACCGCTGTACTCTGTTTGATCGATGAGCGGCTATTTCCGGTCGACCTCAACAACTCGACACGAGCGAGGCGAGCACAGCAATCACCATAGCTAATCACCGCTCAATCATTGATGTACTAACTTGCCTAGCGGTTGCACCCACTCTGGCTCTATTCGTGTGGGTCACCAAGTCGTCCAACGACCCAATCAACCCTGACGTCAGAATTCTTCAACCGCCTTCTACAAGTAACAGGCTTCTGACATGGTTGTTGAAAATTGACTTAACAAATACTTGTGTCCATTGGGTATCGAACCCACGACCCTCGGCGTAGAAGGCAGGGTTACTATCCACTACGAAATCGGGACTTATAATATATTACTTTTCTTTTTTCATTATTGGTACAAATTAGTATGACAATGGTCGGGGTGCCTTCTATAAGGCGGATCGCGCACTTAACGTACGACGGAGCGCTTAATTATCGCAGGGGTCTGTCAGATCCAATACTAGAAACTTCACTCCCTATACTAGAACCTTGTAGAAGTAGTATTTAAGCTTCTTGCTAGAACCCAAGTAGAAGTAGTATTTAAGCTTCTTGCTAGAACCGCACTCGACGGACGACGCAGCGACAGCGGTTGAGCGGTTTTAGTATGGAGATGGACCGTTTTAGTATGGATCTGACAGACCGCTGCGATGTTTGAGCGCTCCATCGTGCGTTAAGTAAGTGTGCGATACGCGTAAGTGTAGTTCGTTCCTAACTTGTTGATTTATAAACGTCTACAGCTGCGCAGTGTGAGATAGGGCACTAGGGCACCTGGCCAGGGCCGGAACTAGGCCGGAGGTGCCCCATTCAGTTGATTAGCGACCCTGGCGCCAGCGGGTAAATGGCGAACTTCACGCACTGCACTGCCAATCGATTTTTTGCATTCACTAACCAACGCCATCTCTCGCTGACTGCACATTGTTTTTCTACTACATATTCATAAGGTCAGGTGCATATATAACACGGTGTAAGGGACTGCCCTTCAAATACTGATAGGGTGCATGCTAACCATGAAACTGAACAACTTTCCCCTAGGAATATATGTCTGGAAACGACAAAAAATGTTTGTCCTCAAAATGTTTGTCCTCAGATACAAAATCGCTATCAGCTGACAACATTTACTAAAGGAAACCAAAAATATATTGACGTTTCCTGACATATGTTAATAGGAGAAAGTTGTTCAGTTTTATAGGCTGAATGCACCCCATCAGTGTTCGGAGGGCTGTACTTGAATATGCTAGCTAATGCATTAAAACCAGTTATATTCACGATTATATTTTATTGACAACAAAACATAGGGTCCATCTGTATAAGTGCTTTTCTTACATGACATGCAACACATCTCAAACAATAGGTACATTTTCTATAATAATGGTAGGTCTTTAATAAATTATTGTAGCTCTTTGTTTTCTAGACTAGGCTCGATTAATGTTTGCTTTATAACAATAATATTAGGTTTTTTTTACTTTTTACACGATTAAGTAGATAAATCTAATTTCTTACTTCTCACTCTACAACTGGTGTTTTATAGCAAGTAAGAGTGTCAGAAATGGTATTCCATTAGCATAGGTTATAGATATAGAATAATACGTTTAACAGTTACCGATATAGTTGTAATATTTGCTACCTATACAGGTTGTAAAACAAATAGCTGCAAATATTTTGAGTTGAACCAGCCCATGAAACTAAAAAACTTTCTCCAAGGAATATACGTTGATTATGAAAAAGTATTTAGGTAGACCTTTTAGAAAATTATTAATCGACCAAGTCAATTTGTATAGCAGGTACAAAACAAATTCTCATTATTTCAACCTATGTTTCTTGGGGAAAGTTGTTCAGTTTCATGGAATGATTAACCCGTTAAAATATTTGCAGCTAATATTTTACACCTTACATAATAAATATTATGCACATTGCTAATTTAACCCGTGATTTTAACCTAATATTCAGCAGATACCAGGGCCCTAAGTCTGCTAAATGAAAATCGTTGCAGATGGATGTCGATTGGATCTCAGTTAGATGATTTCGGTAATTTCGTAGTCTAACAGTTTGAAGTATAGAAAATCACAATGGCAATGTAATGTTTTGATGGCGTTACAATGACAAAATATAGCAGACTTGGGGCCCTACACAGGTTATGTTTGTGCCGGCTGAGCATTCACACGTCATGGTATTGTGACTCTAGATCACACAGATATATATAACTTTGGTGTACACAGTAGGTATGTTATTGCTTACTTTTCTAACACATCAACAACTACACAGAAACAGTATTATCACACGCGGGGCCCAAAAGCTCCTAATGCGAACCACTGCTATACACTAGACAGAT
This sequence comes from Keiferia lycopersicella, assembly GCA_029255805.1. Taxonomy (NCBI): domain Eukaryota; kingdom Metazoa; phylum Arthropoda; class Insecta; order Lepidoptera; family Gelechiidae; genus Keiferia; species Keiferia lycopersicella. The sequence goes on along the minus strand of JARACZ010000011.1, from coordinate 14,737,246 downwards.
TCGGTGGCCATCGTCCCTAAGCGTTTACATTAAATATTAACATGATTTATCAATATTATTTATATACAAACTGAGACTCTATGCCATGGCACCTTACTCCGAGGTTAGCAACGGCGTAGAGTCGGAAAATAATTATTGCAACAATACTAAACATCTCCCACTAATGTTCTTATTATCGTCGATATGTGGACGACATTTTGCCTTACCCTTAACGTAGCAGCCAAAATTTCAACAACTACTTACTTAATGAAAATATGAATACGATTAAAATCTTCAATTACATTGAATTTGTCAACCAATGGATATGTTATTTATAATCATTTACGTAGACATGGTAATGAGTGAATTATTTTACTTTCCGTATAATTACAGCACGGATGGTCCCCGCATCATTCGTTTATATTATCTCAATGGGAAACCATTAGGTACAATAGATTAACCATTTTAATACAACATTTAATTTAAATGCGCAAAACCTCAGACACTGCAACTAATTTTAAATTAAATTAACCTAAATCAAGTAAAAAATTTAGAGGCTTAAGACCGAGACAGGTGGCGTGAAAAAGGGGAGGCCTTTGCCCTGCAGTGGGACATTGAACAGTCTACATAAAAAATGTTATGTTTTACATATTTATTGCGCTGCTGATTTAGATTTTCTAGCAATTCCGGCGGTAAGTATTTTATGTTTGCGACGACGCGCTCTGATAAGAAGTTGGTAGGTAGGTATAACCGCGCATCGTATTGATTTATTAATAAAGAGACATGGCAACGTATAGGTACCTATACAGAAAATACGAAAAAATAATACCTATGTTAAAAAGTGGTTCAATCGATTGCTCTTGATTCTATTTTCAGGTTTTGCGCAATTAAAGTTACACCTTGTATCGATCCCAGGGCCTCAAGTCTGCTAAATGAAAATCGTTTCAGTTGGATGTCCATTGGATCTCAGTTGGATGATTTCGTAGTCTGCTAACAGTTTGAAGTATAGAAAAATCACAATGGCAATTACACAACTACCTACCTGTACCTATGTCCTGTTATTTATATGCTTTTGTGTATTTCCTTTAAAATTTATGTTTAGCTTTGTGTACCTACAGTTTTTGTTTTGTGTTGTATACCTACTGCGAAAAGAGAATGTTTTCCATTTCAATTTCAATTTTAATGGAATGACAGTTGAGTTTCGATGGCGTTACAATGACAAACAATAGCGGACTTGGGGCCCTGAGGAGTATTTTCTGTTTAGTCAGAGTCGGAGTCGGAGGAGGGCGGCGCGGGGGCGGCTTCCTGCGGCTTGGGCGGCTCTTTCTCGGGCTCGCGCGCCGCCGCGATCGCGTATGCCGGCGCTGAGCTGCCCGAAGTACGCTCGATGCCCACGCTGCAAAAGGAGGTAAATGGTCTATCAGACACTCATGTCAAGCTTTTATCAGTAAGACGACCGATGTCACGCAGTGGTAGTGTGACTGCCTTTGACGCAGAAAGTTCCGGGTTCGATTCTCGGTGGGTCACTCACAAAGTATTTATCACTTTGTGAATTTGTTCCCAGTCTGGTTAGGACATTGCTGGCTGAACCACCCGATTTTCCGTAAGTGAGATGGTTCCGTGTGGCACGTTAAGGGGCTGAGTAGAGCTAAAAGCTACTTTTATAAGATATTTCTACCCTAGATAAAATGCAGAAAAACTGACGAAAAAAAAAGGTAATAATCTTCAGGATATTTGCTGTAGTGCTATTGTTTCCAAAACATGATATTAGTAATTTAGCTTGATAGAAAAACATCGTAAAGTTACTTCTAAAAATCTATTATATCGCAAACTGTACGAACAAAACCCACGCAATAATTAAGTGTTTATTATCAGAATGAGCGCCTTACAATACTCTATCGACATATTGTTTTTGATTTTCAAATTACTTATTTTAGACCGAGTTATCATCGAAAATACGAAAATATCATTGAATCGGCAAGATTCCGTCCCGTTCGCACGCGCGCAGTTTGACATTTGTCAGAAAGGGACCGGTTTTTGCTCTTGTTAGCCCCTTAAGCCGTAGGTCCCGGTTGCTGTCTATGATCACTTAGACGTTCGTTACACAACCATGTCAGAAGCCTGCTACTTGTAGTAGGCGGTTGAAAAATTCTGGCACTAGGGTTCATCAGGTCGTTGGACGACTTGGTGTCCCACGCGAAAAGAGAGCGATACTCACATGTACTCGTGTATGATCACTTAGAGATCACTCGTTACACAACCATGTCAGAAGCCTGCTACATGTAGTAGGCGGTTGAAAAATTCTGACACTAAGGTTCATCAGGTCGTTGGACGACTTGGTGTCTTACAGAGAGCGATACTCACATGTACTCGTGCCTGGCGAGGTACCGCACGTATTTCTCGGGCGGTTCATCACGGTCGTGGTTCTGCAGCGAGACCGAGCGCACGGTCATGTGGGAGACCTGCGTGGCCGGCATCGTGAACTCCACGTACGCGTGCTTGGCCAGCTCCTCGGGGATCTGGTCGTACGAGGTCAGCGCCATGCGGGACACCAGGTTGTGGCTCGTGTACGCGCCTGCGGGGAAGATATCTTGCTTGAAACATTCTACAGAAAAAAGTGTAACTACGCAACATCTGGCGCCACGGAAGACCAACGTTACATGCAGCTCACCACTGCTTGTAACTTATGCTGAGTGGTGACCCTTTTTAGTTACATAAGTAGGCATACTATGTATTTTAATTTAAGAAAATTTATTTCTTATATTGTAACTAAAATAAACGTATTTTCTTTCTTTCTTTCTTTACATACATACACATAATTTCCTTCCACTTCCTACGATCCTGGCATACTTCTTTTGCTTCTTCTTCTTCTTCTAAATTCATCAGTCTTTTCATGCACGCTCGTCGGTTTAGGGTACTTCTGATCTGACCTTTCTTTCTTTCTTTCTAACAACACAAATCACGTCTTTATCCCATGCATAGCGTAAACAACCGCAAAATCACGGTCGTTATCGCCACGTCTCTGACAAGTAAGGGCCCTTTCAGATGATTCAAGTATCACTGTAGTGACCGGTTGTCAGCCTGTCGCCAAAAGTTGTAATATACATGAAACTCTAGAGTCCCGTATTTGCCTCTTACAACACCCGCGGGAAGAAATGTGGTACTTAATGCTATTCGAAGCTAGGCATCACACGGCAAAACGAATATAAGGAAATAAGGAATACTTGCTTAAGGAATAATTTTGCCTTGTGGTGCGAGCTATAAAGAGTACCTTTCGAAAAGGAATACTTAAAGAGGTTACCTAAGGATCCAAACCCTCACTCTACACATGTCAAGCGTCACGACTATGGCAAATTCCTCCCAACATGAGGAAACTTTTGTCTAACAGTGGTGATGTGCTTTTTGAAATTCGAAGTCCATTACCTTGTCCTTCCTTGGGCAGCCTTGGCATGCGCCACACGATGGCGCGGTGCTGATGCTCGTACTTGGCCTGGCCGGAAGTCACTTCGATCAGCGACTCAGACAGCGTATCCACCGCGCCCAGGAAACGCTCAATACCCTTGATTTTTCCAGTTCGCCTGTAGGTAATTTAAATTGTTTTCTTAAAATCCAGTAAGTAACTTGTTTCGGAACGATCATTATCATATCGTATGGTGTTTCTCTGCGCTGGATCCTATATTTACAGGTTCAGGTTCTTCAGCCACTCTTCGGCTGCTGGCGTAAGGCGGTGCAGCTTGGGCATGCCACCAGGTAGGCGGTAAAGTAACAAACGATATACCGTAATATGTGAAAGCGCAATGACCTCAAAAATGTCCAAAAGGATAGACTACGACTGATATTCCGTCAACCCTGCACTACCACAGGCGGCGGATTGCGTCAAAAGTAGATGAGTTAAGCAAGCAGACACCAGGCTGTGGAGGATATAAATTGTCTGCTTAAATGTGATGTGCTGACCTGTGAGCGGACTTGACTGAGCCGTAGCGGAAGTGCTTCTCAACTCGGAACAGGTAGATCCAGCACTCGGGGATGGGGAACCGCACGCTGACGTCCTCGCAAGGCACCTGCCCCAGCGAGCGGGACGCGAATCCGGGCACTAGGATGTCTGCTCGCAACTCCACCTGCAGATTTAGCATTTACAGTAGTTTGATAAAAGAGGACGTTCATGTTTAGCAGTGAACTGTTGTGGCTGTTATCAGTCCGACCCGTTCTTCTCAGAACAACTCCTAAGCCCAGTCTCGCCTCAAGGGTGTGATTGGACTGGTTAATTGAACAATCAATCAATTATTTCCGGGTGAGCTCGTGCTCCCCACCAAGCCGACAGGCGTAGATTTGATGGCCCCGGGGCCGAAAATGTAGAGTCCAACACAATTCATTTGTCACCGGTGACAAAAGTATGTCCTCTGACCAGATGGACCGACGAATTAATGAGGTGGCAGGCACTGGGCAGTGATAGGGTGTAGAAAACTGGACATCGTATTCTAGACGCACCCTGGAGGAAACTAACTTTTATCATGATGATATTGATACATACATACATACACAAATCACGCCTTTATCCCTTCCGGGGTTGGCAGAGCGTTAACAATCGTAAAATTACGGTCGTTATCGCCACGTCTGACAAGTATTGAGGGCCCCTTTCGATGATACATGTATAACTGTAGTGACAGCCTGTCGCCTAAAATTGTAATACACATGAAACCCTCGAGTCCCTTAGTTGCCTTTACAACACCCACCCACAGGAAGAAATGGGGTGATGCTAATCTAAATCGGCATCACACGGCATGATATTGATTCTGTACCTTATTGCCTGTGACACACCACTGGGCTTTAAGTTGCAGAGGCAGCTCACGGTTCTTTGGAGGTCGCACGCGGAAACGCATCAGCTCGATATAGCAAGCATCCGGTGGCTTGAACCTGATCGTAAAAGCATACTTGTAACAACACATGTACGTAGAAGACCTCTAAGGTAAAATTACAATACGCCCTTCCTTCGAAAGCAAATTTTCAAGTGAAGCTCATCCATGGCCCCAAGTCTGCTATTTTTTTGTCATTGAAACGCCATCGAAACTCAACTGTCATTTAATTGCCACTGTAATTTTATAAAATTCAAACTGTTAGCAGACTACGAAATCACCGAAATCATCCAACTGAGATCTAATCGACATCCAACTGAGACGATTTTCATTTAGCATATTAGGGACCTGGTAAATGAAATTTTTGACGACCGATGTGGCGCAGTGGTAGTGCGACTGCCTTTGTCGCTGAAGGTTCCGGGTTCGATTCTCGGTGGGTCACTCACAAACTTGATATTTATTACTTTGTGAATTATGTTCCCAGTCTGGTTAGGACATTGCGGGCTGAACCACCCGATTGTCCGGAAGGAAGATGGTTCCGTGTTTCGGATGGCATATTAGCCGTAGGTCCTGGTTGCTGTCTATGCTGACGGCGGTCGTTACACAACCATGTCAGAAGCCTGCTAGTTGTAGAAGGCGGTTGAAAAATTCTGACACTAGGGTTCACCGGGTCGTTGGACGACTCGGTATCTCAAACGAAAAAAAAAAGAAATTTTAGCTAAGCTAGTGCTTACTTGAGAAGTTGTGTGGCAGTGAAGTCATCCGGATTGACGCAGGCGTGGAACTCAGCGTTCTCCACTCGGATCCATTCCTCGGTGGCCACCGGGATGATGTCGTGTCTTCCAACCACCTCCTTTCCTTGGCGCCGTAAGTCGTTTACTCCTATCTCTACGTCCGGCATACCTAAAGATCAAACGGCATTGTTAAACACTTTAGCTTTCTAGCAGAATTTCTTTATTACAGGATTTAACTAATTCACATCATCACGCCTTGCTTTGATGAAATAACTTTAGGTTTAACTATTTACTTATCTATTAATACTAATTTATTTCTCAAAATTTTTGCGAGTTATAAAAAATAACTTACCGCTTAGAAAACCGAGAAAGAAAAGGCGTACTCGTGCGATTTGACGTTTTATAGATCCTTCATACTCTTGCTCTACGTACAGCTCGTCTACTGCTGTGATCTGCACCTACAGATGAGAAAGAACAATTAACAAATATCACTTGTTGAGACATCACTTTGGTGCAAATTATAGAACTTTACTCAGTCCCATGTCGGGCGCCAAAAAATAAATGGCCAGATTCAAAGACGCTACTTACTTCTTCCATCTTGTATGTGAGAGCGCGGTCACGGTGAGCAGAGAGACGGAACAGAGCCTCCTCCACGCAGCATGAGAACTGCTTCACGTCCTCGTAGTTCAAAGAGCCAAGCTTGAACAACTGAGACACCTGAAACAAAAAATACCATCAGATTCGTCATCAATCAATTCAACCTCAGTTTCATAAGAAGGAGCGAAGTGGGTACCTGTGGTGCGTGTTCCACAGGTAAACCAAGTTTGCGCAGGTCCGAGCCGAACTCTTTGCAGCCCTGGTAGTCGCCCTGGATGGCGTATGCTGCAAACTGGGACAGCTTGTTTGTCAGCCGCTCAGCTTTTGTCACCTGGCCTGGCCTGTAATAGAAATAACTCTTACATGCATGACCATTTCATGTGAAGTGACGATAACATAGCAAATTCAAGACAAAATAATTACCTGACGCCTGGTCGTTCCTTGTAAAAGACATACTGCAGTTTCACGGTAAAGATCTTCCCGAACTGATCGAACTGTTGCGCCGCCACTTCCGAGACGGAGTAGCAGGCTTGCAGCGGCAGCTCCTGGAAGGGCTCCTTGTCTGTCGCTGAGTTCAGCAGCTGCACCACGGGGTTGTCACCCTGGTAGATCAGCCGAACGAAGATCTTCTTCCAAAACCTGCCGTGTTCAATCAACCACGTTAATTTGTTTCTAAAAACATTTGAAGATAGCAAAACGTAGCACCAAGTAATCTAACAAACCTTTGCCCGGTAATCTTCTTCTTGTTCGGCTGTCGCAAATGCATCTCCCAGCCAGGCCCCGTGTACTTGACGCGTGGGAACTCTTCCAAAGGCATCGACACGTCGTCGTCGAATAACGGAGTCGGGGGAGTTTCTCCACCGCTTCCCTCGCCACGTTCCCCTCCACCTTAACAAAAATTTGTATACTTGACACATGACTGGATGGAAACAAATTTCATTTCGATAAGATTTGTGACGATAAATTAGCTAGATACAACCAACAACTGTACATAAGACTCTCAAGTTATAAATTGACTTACTTTGTACAGGTTCAGAGCGTGGCGCTTCCATGGCTGAGTTATCAAACGGATTTGCACGAGGTGACTCTGGCAGCGCCTGTGGGCGCGGCGGTGGCGCCAGTGCTGGCACTGCAGCATCGACACCCCCACTGTTGTCCACTGGCCTGAAAATATTCAAACAAGAAAATATAGGAATAGCTTGTCACGTTATGTTCAATGATATAATTGTGTTTCGCCAGATTCTTACCGAATGAACACGTTGAAGCCATCGTCGGATTCCCTTGAGCCTTCGCGTTCGAAGCGCGGAGTGGCGGCTGGCGGCGGCGGGGCGCCCATGCTGAGGAATGGGTCAAATGCTTCCGCCTCAAATCCTGCATCTCCACTCGCACTCCCGCTCTCGTCGTCACCCCAAGCAGCTGGAATTGCATTGCGAATAAGTAAGTATATTATACTGTTTTGATGAATGTTTCATTGACAACTTCGTACGTAGGATACTTACCAGTATTTGCACGATTGGATGATGTTGAATCAAATTTGGCAGCGAATGCATCAAACGCATCTTGTGATTCCGGGAATGCGTCTTGCGTGTCTGGGAAAGCGTCTTGCGCCATAGCTTCGGGAGCCGCACCCCATCCTAAGTCAGCCTGCGTGCTTGTGTTTGCGCCCCAACCAGAGTCGGCTTGTGATTGCGTACCCCAACCTGAATCAGCAGGCTCTGAGCTCCAACTCATGTCACCAGTTTCCTGCTTCGCCGGCGATGCAGATGAGCTTACACCAAATATGTTTGTGTCTGCCGGCGGTGCAGCGAATGCGTTATCGGTGCTAACAGTATTAGCCGCTGGAGTGGAATCGAGCTCGGCATTAGAGGGGGCAGAAAATGTCTCATTGGTTGGTTCCATAAAAGAGTCCTCTGTACCAGAGGCAAACACGTTATTCGAAGATGCTGGGAATATCGTGGCTGAATCGTCGTTTCCAAATGTTTCAAATGGGTTTTTCTCCGATATTGAAGGACGCTGGGACTGACTGATCTCAGAAACCACATCCGCAAATGGCGAGGAATCAACTGTTGATGTTTCCTGTGGCCCTGGTTCTGAACAATCCATGGCCGTCTCGGCAGGCATGCTGCTAGGTAAAGATGCAGATACAGGAGTTGACTCAGTTGTTGCTGGTTTAGCTGCCACGGTTGTGACAGTAGTATCACTGCTAGCATCTGATGGAATAGCATCTGGTAGATCATCACTAAGAAAATCTATTTGTTTCTCCTCCTCTTTTTTAGGCGCTGAATAAAGACTAAGAATGGCTTCTTTTGTAGGTTTAACAAGAGTAGGCACGGGTGCATCAAACAAGTTGATATCATCAGCGGCAGTTGTTTTTGGCGGAGCAGCTACGACAGCAGGGGCGGGTGGCACGGGAGGCTTTGCAGGTCGCGCTGGTGGAGGTACTGGAGGGGGACGAGCTGGACGTGCAGGTGGAGGTACAGGTGGCCTTGCAGGTGTAGGTTTGTTGTAATTTATATCCAATGTAGCCTCCGTAGGCACCACGTTCATTGGTGCCGTATCGTCTGGTAATTCGGGCACCATGTCTGGCTCAGGAGTAGGACTCGGCGAATGAATGTCACGTGCTGACACTGGACTTGGCGTTCGCGTCGGTGGGATGCGATCCAGCAGATGTGAACTATTAAACTCCATTTGTCCCGTAACACTTAATATAAGGTTCTGTGTTTCCGGTGGTACAGCAATAAGTGGAGGATTTGACGCTGGTACATGATATGGGTCAGATGTCGTATTAGTCAACTCCAATTCAGTTGGTTTGGAAGGAGCAGTCGTGGTAAATATATCATTAGCTGTTGAAAATATATCTGTAGTGATAGCAGGTTCTGTGAATAGACGCGCTCCAGTGCCTGGAGGATCAGGACCGCCAAAAATATCCGCTGGAACGGTGTCCCCTGCTGCTGGTTCGAAACCTCCTCCCAAATCTGCGAATGGGTTGCTAGTGGCGAATGGATTGTCACCATTATACGGCGCAGGATCAGCATCCGCCTCCATCATGAAAGGATTAAGTGCTTCGTCAGCAACAGGCGCTGCCTGCTCACTCATACTCAGGAATGGATTGTATGCCATGTTGTACTCTGTTGTTATTCTTTAGTTAAGAAACTCTGATTCAAGAAGCTTTAACTCTGTGCGTCCTGGATTTAAATCTCCAGCAAAAGAGGTATCAAAGGGATCGTAATCCTCCTCTGGTATACGTCCAGCGTTTGAAGGTTCTGGAGTAAGTGCTTTTGCTTGGAATATATTATCTTCAGATGGCTCAAGAAAATCCGGTTCACCACTAGCACTAGCTGGTGATGTCTCTTCGCAAGAAAACTCCTTAGCAAGAAGTCGAAGCTCTGTTTTGCTAGGAGCTATATCCCCTGCAAAAGAAGTGTCGAATGGATCGGCCTCTACTTTTGGCGCAGGTGGTCTTGGAGGGGCACAAGGAGACAGGACTTTACCTGGTAAATTGGCAGGTGCACCGTACAGTAAGTCGGATGTGGTGACTCGATTACCAGCAGGAAATTCTGAATGTCTACGCTTTGTTTGATAACTTTGCTTTGGGGCTAAGTCTTCGTCGGATCGCGTCCGAGTTAGTCCGTCTGGGACAACGTCAGCAATTTCAGATTCCTCGTTTGGATCTTCAGTGATTGATAAATCACGTGTGTAGTATGGAGTTACTGGCTTAGTTGGCTTTCCTTTAGCGACCAAATCGACCGAACTGTCTCCTTCAACGTTGAAAATTACACTCTTATTGACAACCAAATTTTCAGGTCGAGAAGCTCTCCGTTCTATTGGAGTTGCCTCTTCTGCCCGCGGGTCAAAATCTGGATCACTGGGAACCCGGTAGACAGGGGCAGCAATTGGCGTACTTTCTATTAACTCACGTTCCAAAAGTTTTAGTTCGATTTTTCCTGGAGCACAGATTTTATCGACTATAGTAGTGTCAAAAGGGTCTATTTCCGTTTCATTTATATCGAGAGGATCTAACGGAGAGTCCACTAACTGTGTTAAATCAGTGGTGCTGCCTCCTAACAAATCATGAGTATTTTTAGACTCTTCTTCCTTGTCGATTACTACTTCATCAGAGGTTATAGATTCTCTTATTCCTGAAGGGTTGGTCAGATGAATTCGAACTGAAGATTTACGTCTGTTGTTTAGCCTTGCTTGAATCTCTTCTGCACGAGGGTCAAAATCGTCGTCTTCTTCTAAAATAACAGCTTCTTTCTTTACTTGTTGCTGTGATACTGGAACAACTGCGTCAGCAAAACTTGTGTCAAACGGATCGTCTTGATCAATATAGGGGTCTATTACATCAATTTGATCTTCGACAATACATTCGGCGAATACAGTATCACTTTTATCCGCTTCAAACGCTGACCACGATTCTTGCAATACTGGTTCAAGTTGAATTTCTTTTTCCTCTAATTTAGTAACTGCAGCACTAGTTTCCAAAGATTCTGCGGCTAATAAAGTAAATTCATCGATTTCCTCTTCCTCTTTAGGTTCAGGTGTAGTCTCGCGCAAAGATAAATCTTCCTGGCTATTTCTTCTGCTTTGTTGTAAAAGCGATGTGTGAAGAGAGACGCTTAAGTCTATCGGTGTTGTAATAGGCAAATCAGCGTCAGTGTCTAATATACTTGTTTCAACAGGTTCACTTTGAGCAACTGTTGGTGCCGATGTCGGTGCACCTTCTTGATCAGTACTCTCTAGAAGCAAATCACCAGGAATTACTCTTTTAGATCGTCTTGTGGGAGCAACAGTAACGTTGTCAATTCGTCCTGTAAGAACTCCAACTGCTAGACCGATGTCTAATGCTTGCTTGTTTCCTTTAGAAGATTTAGCTTCCTGGCCTCTAATGAGAGCATCTACGTGTGATGTATCGAAGATATCGTCGTCTTGGGCCTCAGTAGGTGAATCTGACACATATCCAAGCTTTACTTCACCTCGTTCAACTGCTTCTACGTATGAGGTATCAAAGATATCGTCCTCCTCTTCTTCTTCTGACTCGTCGTCGGTGACACCACAGGAGCTCGGTTCCTCGTCAGCGGCGGCTGCAGCAGCGGCAGCAGCTGCCAACTGCGGAAAGTCAGCTTCAGTGACCTCGACTACAGGCCGACTGGGCTCTACTTTTGGTGGTGGCTCTGGTTCCTTCTTTACTACCCGTTGAAAAAAAGATGTTGACTTGATACGATCAAGGTCACCCTGGGTTCTCTTGAGAACAGAGTCGACACCAGTCGTCAGATCCTTGAATTTAGACCACTCCTCATTTTCCTTGGCACCTTCTCCTTCTTGCTGCTGCTGATGCTCACGACGATATTTTTCAAGTTCTTCTTCGGTGAAAAGCTCGTCCTCTCCTTTTCGTTTTGATTTTTTCCCCTTTTTCTTCTTTTTAAGGCCTTTGGGTAATTTTAGCATTATATGAGCTTACAAACAATCCTTTGCGTTGCTGAAACAAACAAAATGTTTTTGTTAATATTTCATGAACAGTAATAATTAGTTACTATTATTTTAACTTTCCGCATAAAAAGTCAAATGCCCTCTTAAAATATATTAGCTATACTTATTTTGACTAAAAAATATTATTGAAACGGAAATCAATGCATAATACTCGTATGTGAAATAAAAACGTGTATTTTGTCTAGGTATAAATATGTCAGACGTGGCGATAGCGACCGTATTGTTACGGCCTTTAACGCTCTGCCTACCCCGCAAGGGATATAGGCGTGATATATGTATGTATGTATAAATATATAATAGGTAAATGGACAGTTTTGGTGATATCGATCATCAGGTCCACTAGATATACCGTGGAATCGAATAATTCATTCCGTCACTCAAGCAAGACTTTCAACTAATACTTCAACAATTCTTACAATACCAACTATTCTTCTTTCTGAACCTAGTTACTGCTGGATTCTAAAATGCCTTTATACGTAAAATATGCCCTGCTTGTAAGAAACTAAATGGAAGATAGATTTAGGTAAAGGTAACTAAGTATAGATTCTCTCGTTATCGATTTGGTGATGCAAATTTGGCAAGATCTAATTTTAAACATTCATAACTAAATACCATTCCGATACAGTGAAACATCAATTGATAAGTAAGTAATCTTGTAAAAAACGGGTGGAGTCCAAGGTCTTACAAGATGTCGCTTGAATGAGGTAGTTATACACATAAGGAAAGGGTAAAGGTGAGTAAACATGGATGAGCGAGTTCAATGAAGGAAGTTAAAGATGGCGAGGATAGGCATCCGTGATCGCGTAAGAGTTTGGCGTAATGGAAGGTGAGGCGAGGGGTCGGTCGTGCAAGAGCGGTGATGGCGGAACCGCCGGCGGCAGCGTGCGGTGGAGGCGGCCCGCGCTAGCTACTCACACCCAGCGGACGGCCTCTACTTACTGCTAGGGGCATACACTACAGGCTAGGGCGGTGTACCTTCATCGCAACACACCGAGGGACGCGGGCTCAGACAGGGCGCTCGACGGCAGCGGTCTCGGCGCTCGGGCGCTGCTGCACTGCCGCCGCTGCCGCCGCCGCGCCGCCGCGCCGCTCCGCGCAGCCGCGCCGGCATCGATCGACGCCCTCGCCATCCCACAAAGTTCAAGTGTCGTGCTTTGCCGAAGCGATCCTTACGTAACTGGCTGAATCAACATCGATACTCTGTGAATGAATCAGATTTTCTAATAATACAATAAGTACCTGCCTGACGATGTAGGTCAGGATTACTTTATTTACCTATCTGTTTGGGCATCTGGTTAATGTGTCTCTTATAGATGACATAAAAATTTCATAGGACAGCGTATTTGTGGTTCTACACTAGTCATTACCGCGTCAAGGCCCGCCAGTGTGGCATGGTATGCGATGGATAATGGCTAAATTTCATGAGAAAGGCTATCTAGGTATTCCCAGGGCCCCAAATCAGCTATTTTTTGTCATTGTAACGCCATCGAAACTCAACTGTCATTCAATTGCCATTGTGATTTTTCTATATTTCAAACTGCAGACTACGAAATCACCGAAATCATTCAACTGAGATACAATCGACATCCAACTGGAACGATTTTCATTAAGCAGACTAAGGGCCCTGATATTAGTCTTGATACTAGCTAGGCAGTCAGCCTGAAAAAACAACACGGTAAAGCTGCATCTCTATTATTATATTAGGGCAATTTCAAAAAAAAATTGTACCCTTTCGAAAAAGTGGTCGACATAATTTATGTTGATATAATGACAATTTTTTTTGAAAAATAGAATCTGCATTTAATAATGTATCTAAATATAATGTTTGTTTTGTAATTTATTCAGTATTTTAAGAGATATTCAGTAAAATAGGAATACAGGTCATTATGGTCAGTCAGTTTTGTTACCACCTTTGAAGCATGTTATCTCACAAAATAAAGTTAAACCTAGTTATTTTATATGTTTTTCGATTACTTTGTTTATTCAACTATCTTAAAAAAAATTTAAAATGGTCCAAAAGTCTTTATTTTTTTCAGTGAAGCAAAAAATAGGTCCGTTTGGTTACCCTGGTCACCAAACCAGATCATATTTTCATTTTTTTACAACAATGCGTTATAAAATTGTAACAAATATTATTTGACCTGATAAATTTACATTAAAGTTTTATAAAATAATACGGAAAACAATTAAAATCCTACTAAAAATATCAAAAATACGCAAATAACTGTAACCAAAGTAACAAAATGGACAGTCACAAAATTGTAAGGTTAGGGTTACACGCCGCATACTTATTGGGAATAAATTAGTATAACGTGCCATTGTTCATTGTATTTATATTGAGTATTCGTTACTGATTTTAGGTAGAGTTAACATCCAAAAAAATTCTAATAATATAGTTAATTTGAAAATTCTTTACGTTTTGATTTTATTTAATAAATGAATGAGATTTATTTTATTATTTCAATACACATCTTTATGAGCTTTTACCGAACTATTATTTTAATTTGGCACTGAAAGTCCGTATATATATTTAAAAAGATCACTTAAAAAGAAAACTGGAACATAACCAAACAAAAAAAACTAAAATAAAACAGTAACAAGCCTTTATCTAAAATATCTTATTTTTATTATCGAGCACCTTAAATAAACAAAATAATATATTATTTACAATTGGCACCATGTAAACTCAGCTTTAGCTGTCAGTTTTGTTACTTTGCCTGTCAGCATATAGGTTACCAGCAAAATGGGTAACAAAATGGAGGTAATATGGCGGGTGACAGGAAGAATCCAGGTGGTGTCGGGAAAAGGGTAGCTACCCGCCTGGCCGGGTGTTGTGGCCAGGGGACCGACGGGTCCACCTGGATTGGATTGGAAGTTGTATATATGCGTTGCGCGGTGAACACTTCGATACCGCGTTTCAGGCCCATTGTTCTGTCACGTGGCGCCATCTCTCCGATATGTTGAGAACTCCAGTTGCGTCTTGTATGTTTGTGAACCACTTGAGTGAGCTTCATGTTGTAGCCACCAGAGGTCGCTACAGTACTCCCCCTCAAGACCGGAGGTCGATACCGTAAGCGAGCGTAGTGGGGCTGATGACGTCATTGTAGCGTGATGATGCAGTCTGGCTTGGCGAGGCAGTGTAGGTTCCAAATGTCCACGGTGAGTCGGGATGAGGATGGAAGACCAATGAAGCTGCCGTCCTGGTTCCAATGTCCACGGTGAGTCGGGATGATGAGGAAGACCAGTGAAGCCGCCGGTGCTGTGACTGTGGTAGTTGCTGATGACGAAGTAGTTGGCTCCATGCTGTAGTGGTTGATGCGTGGTTGAAGGCTGCGAAGTCCATGGTAGGGGTCACCAATATGGCGGGTGGTAGGAAGTATCCAGGTGGTGTCGGGAAAAGGGTAGCTACCCGCCTGGCCGGGTGTTGTGGCCAGGGGACCGACGGGTCCTCCTGGATTGGATTGGAAGTTGTATATATGCGTTGCGCGGTGAACACTTCGATACCGCGTTTCAGGCCCATTGTTCTGTCACGTGGCGCCATCTCTCCGATATGTTGAGAACTCCAGTTGCGTCTTGTATGTTTGTGAACCACTTGAGTGAGCTTCATGTTGTAGCCACCAGAGGTCGCTACAGTAACATCGGACTCCGAATTTGGATTAAAATATCAGTAAAAATCGCCAAAAAACATTTAGTTTATCAAATTTTGAACACTTAATCTTCATAATTTATTGAAAATTGAAAACACGCGCTTAATAGCATGCCATAAAGTGTTCAAGAACTACAGTGGTAACTAAGCCGACAAATTTTCTGAAACTTTCGTACGCACCTCGACTTGCACGTCTCACGATCCCGTTGCAAATGGCAGAGCCACAGTAAAATGGCCTATGGCTAGACGATTAAATAATGTTACTATTTTCAAGAAAACCTACCAATATCTTTAATATTTTTTATTATAAATCAAGGTAACAAAACTGACGTTTCGTGACTGGACAAAATTGGGGACAATATTAAAAAATTATTATAAATTCTATTTCAACATATTTAAAGTTTGAAATCCCTTATTTCGGAAGCATAAAGCATTGCCATTCTAAAAAATATAAAATGTGTGGGGGTCTTCTTGGAAGAATATAATTAAATTCAACCGTCTTTTTCGCTAACTGTGGTGGGGACAGCCAAAAAACTGGTTCGCCCTGGGGTATATTATTTAATATAAATTAAACTATAAATGATAGCACGAAATATTTAATGTTAAATAGCAGACTTTAAACTATATTTTTGGGGAAATATAAATAAAAAGTACAAACAATTAAGATAACACCTTTAAAAAAATACGCAATGTGGGGGACAGGTAAAAAACAGGATGTACAATTTTTTTTGAAATTGCCCATTAGCGAAATATTCCTATTTATTCCGTTTTAATTTGAAGCTTATAATATGGCACGATTTTTTTATTTAAAGAAATTATATCGGAAACATAAGATTTATATACCTATATCTAGTTGCGATCTTGCCATACAGCTGAATGGAGGATAATACATACATGCCTACACAAATCACGCCTTTATCCCTTGCAGGGTAGGAACATAATATTTTTTTAAAAGGCATTCATCGCTTTTTTTAAGAAATTGACATAATCACAATGCGGGTATGTGCATCTAATAAAAAGCAACTTGTGTTTAGATTGGTTGCCGTGTGAATGCCAGCTTAGAATAGCATCACCCCAGATTCTTCCTTCCCTTCCCGCGGGTGTCGTTAGAGGCGATTCGAGAGCTAAGGGATTCGAGAGTATTGGTGTATTACAAATTTTAGGCGACAGGCTGTTAGCCTGTCACTATAGTTTTCTGAAACAAACTTATGAAACAATCCTCAAAAATGTCAGACGTGGCGTTAGCGACCGTATTCTAACGGCCGTTAACGCTCTGCCTACCCCGCTAGGAAGAAAGACGTGATTTATGATTGATGATTTATTTATGTTGTGTTTAAGTTCACTTTCCTTTGCCGGGATCTTTTGTATGTGCTGTTTTCCTTATATGTTAATACGTTCCAAAGCGCAGAATTTTGACTCTAGAATGGTGACCAATTCCTCTTATGAAGGCAGGTCACGTTTGTTCTTACGTGCGTCCATGTACAGTATATATTTCTGGATTTATTTTACCTGTTACGATGTAAATTAAAAAACTATTTAAAAAATCTTGACACTCTATTTTTGTTTAAGCTAATTTTAAACATCTTTCATGAAAGCGCCTCTACCTAGAGGCGGCCCTGGTTTTAAATATCGTTTAAAATAGTTATGAATAAGTAGGTTAACCTTTGATTATCCTGCTCCTTCTATTACGGAAAATAAAAATATTATCTCCTCCTTTTCGTGTGGGACTCAAGTGGTGCAACAACCCGATGAACCTGGTGTCATAGTTTTTCAACAGCCTATTTTCGGTTGAGTTCTGTTCTGACATGGTTAACAGTGACGGCTTAACGTGCCCTCTAAAACGAGGAACCATCTTTCTCTTCAGATTAGGCGGTACAGCACAGTCCACAATTTCCAAGTACCTCACCGAGAATCAAACTCGAATAGATACATCCTTTAGGAAAATCGTTTAGAAGTGTCAAAGTTTGCTCTAGACTTCCGTGGTCTAGTGGTTTAAGCTTTCGCTTCAGGATCCTAAGGTCTCAGATTCAATTTTCAGCATCTTTAATAGTGATTTGAGTTTATCTTTTTGTTAATTGTTTGTTTGATAGTTTATTGGTTTGGATAGAACATAGCAAGATGAAACACCTAATTGTCCATAAGAATAAGAATAAGAAAAAAATTTATTCAGTTTATTTAAAGAAAGATGGTTTATTGCTTTTGAGGGCACGTTATGCTTTCGTTGGTGCCTGTTGCCATTTATGAAACACGGCCATGCATGTCTAAGGCTTTCTTCTTCTTTTCGTGTGGGACACCGAGTCATCCAACGACCCGATGAACCCTAGTGTCAGAATTTTTCAACCGCCTACTACAAGTAGCAAGGCTTTCTAGAAACGTAGTATGTAGTTGGTTTCTAAACTTTGACACCACGGTTTTTCGGGCGTTTCGTTGACTCGGTGTCCCACACAACAGCTGAAACTTGCACGTTGTTACATCGTATCGTAAAAAGGAACGCAATGTGCTTGCGTCAATCGGAGCGTCCTACGAGAAAAAAAACAAGCTCCGCACTAGCGCCATAAATGCGTCTGGTGGCAGACATTAGGAACTATTTTGTCAAAATAGGTTACAATGCGACAAAATACCAATGTCATTGTGTTATCCTCAAACGTAACGGACATCTCTTTCTAACACGTGCATTAGCTGATAAGTTAACATCTGTCAGCGTACATCGTCATCAGCCAGACAGTACTTTCTATATTAGTATCATAGTGACCGCGAGGCTACGTACGTCGTTTACATATTTTAGAAAAATAATATAAATACGGCTGAATATCGTCGAAATCGGGTCATCAGTGCGTTATCCTGTGTAAAAAATGTGTAACGGATGTTTGCGCGCAGTGAACAAGTCGAGGTGAAACGCGCAGCCCTCGGTAGCAAAACGTGGTGCGTCGTGCTGTGGTGTAGGGCGTCGGGCTGGCTTGAGCGGGGCGCCGCGCCGCGAGCAGCGTGAGCCAGCATGGCGGAGGGCGGCGCGGGCGCGGGCGCGAGCCCCGGCCCCGCCAACATCGTGAAGGAGGGCTGGCTGCAGAAGCGCGGCGAGCACATCCGCAACTGGCGCGCGCGCTACTTCCTGCTCTTCGACAACGGAGACCTGGTGGGGTTCAAGGCGCAGCCCGAGCGGAACAACTACCGCGAGCCGCTGAACAAGTTCACGGTGCGGGACTGCCAGATCATGGCCACAGACAAGCCGCGGCCCTACACGTTCACCATCCGCGGCCTGCAGTGGACCACCGTCATCGAGCGGAACTTCTCCGTCGACAACGAGAAGGAGCGGTCAGTACCACCACACACACACAAACCATCTGTACATAAACATACTGTGTCATCGCTTGACTCATTCCGGAAGGCAAAGCTACTCATCAAAACACACTTGGAATTCTTGCCATGTGTTTCCCTCGTGTTATGCAGTTGATTGACCAACCATAGTCGCCATCCACACTACTACTCGATTATCATGAGATATGCTTTACATGTGTATATAACTTGTAAGAAAACAATCAAAAGTTTGCAAGACACACATCTGACTGACAAACCTATGAAAATCTCATTATCATATCCGGAAAAACTTAATTGTTTGCTTATAAAGTGTGTATTCTCTTTGATAAGTGCAAGTGCAGATGATTAATGCTAGTGCTTAGTAGGCTGCAAAGTAAGAAGAATAGAAGTGAGTTAAATCTTTTGCAAGTGCGAGTAGCCCCCCTGTACATATTACTAATCATTCTCACTCACACTAATCAAAGTGGATGCAGGCCTATAAGTAAAGCAAGGCAGATTTGTCCTCTACCAAGGCACAGATGAATAACATGTTCTTTCCAACCTCGACATTAGCAGAATAGTCCCTGTAGACAGAAGCCGTATACTAATAAATAGAAGTCCAAAAACTAAAACCCAACTACTCAGAGTTCGCACTCTAACAGCAATTAACAGCTATTATAATTTTTTTTCATGCCAGTTTAATATAAAGTTCATAGTGGTTTTCATATGATAGCTGTGCTCGTTTACCACATATTCTAGTACTAGTTTATAAAATAAATAAAGCAAAATCGAAATTATTGCCATATACATACATACAGGGCAAAATTATGATTTTTGCTTTGCATTGAATTGACTGTTCGGCTAGTGTGGCTACAGCTATGAAGGAAATTCTACAGCATCAGTTTTATGAGTCATGAAGTTTGGTCACAAGATTTAGCTCTTATAGGCTTTTTCATTTAAGACAACTCTGACACTTGGGTTGTTACAGTCTTTTTATCTCACAAGTGCGGGTTAGCCATACTTGTGTGTGTTATCTCTCTTTCTTTTTCGTTGGGACTCGGTGTCCAAAATGAAAAAAGAGAGTGATAACACACATAAAAAAGAGAGAGATAAAAGGGCTGTAGATGATTCAGTGACACACACAAAAAGAAAAAAAGATAGAGTACAAGATTGATCCACACTTTGTGATAATGTTATCTGATTGTAAGTTATGATGTTACATTGTAATGATGTATAGGAATAAGTACCTTTAAACTTTAATATTTTGACAGGATAAATACTCTCCTTTCATACTTTCCTTAGATAATAGTTCTGATAAAATGTACTTAAATTTGACCAATAATATCCTGTTCATTCTGTAGTCTTATCTACAAACAACAAAAGCAAAAGTCATTCAAGGGTTATATTTTTTGGTAATAAGGTGTGTAAGTGAATGTCTGTTTTTTAAGTGTGGCATTTTTTTGTAATGACTCATGCATTGTGACCTACTTGACCCCAGTTTTGAGTAAACAAGTTGCAGTTGAGATCAACAACACACACACACCCATATGCTGTATGCATGCATGCACACACACGCATGCAGATAATGAATGAAAGTAATGAATACAACTGCACTTACTCAACTTATTTACAATAATGTGCTTTTTAACTTTCAGTGATATGCAAACGGTGTAACTTGTGTTATCAATTTCAAGTACTTATTTGTTGCAGCATTTCAATTGAGAACTTTGTTTTTTATCACATGTTTAATTTACAAATTCAATCGTATAGTCATGTATTTTACACACTACTTCTCCATAGCTTACACAAGAAAGACAATTAGGTGTCCATGATCTAAGAAATCTGCCAAATGATCACAGGAAATACAAAGTTCCTCTACATACATACATTGTGACCCTCTCCTCTCATTCCTCCCATTTTACTTGGTTCAGCTGAAGAACTGTTATTCCAATATACACACCGGCCGAGCAGCGAGGTCGGTGTGGACACGGTCTTTCGCC
Organism: Keiferia lycopersicella; assembly: GCA_029255805.1. Taxonomy (NCBI): domain Eukaryota; kingdom Metazoa; phylum Arthropoda; class Insecta; order Lepidoptera; family Gelechiidae; genus Keiferia; species Keiferia lycopersicella. The sequence goes on along the minus strand of JARACZ010000011.1, from coordinate 14,716,653 downwards.
CAAGCATAAGAATTTTAGCATGCGTTGCTCAGGCGAAACACGTCCACACCGACCGCGCAATGCGCGGCATGCTGCGCGCGGCAGTGGGCATCTGAGGCTGTTAGCCCGCACCCAATACTGTTATGACTTCACTGAATGGACCCTTCCACAGAATTTGCCACCAAACACATTCTTTCTTCATTCAGACAACATAGGCCACCTGTATTAGACCCTTTATCAGCCTATAGCATTCCATTAGTGGATGTAGCCCTACCCCAGGACACGCCACAATAATTCCCCTTTTTCTCCATTCAGTTGCTGCCAACCACCCTCTTTAATGCCTAGATATGCCAAGTAATTGGCTAGTCAGTGCATTCGCTGGATTGATTCTATGACAACCTTGGCAACTGAAGGGCGAGTGCCAGTGCGTATCAGTATACGCCCTTACTTTCCCTACCTGTGATCGAGGCTTTTGGTCTTCCTTTCGTGCAGGAAGCCAAGTCGTCATTATCAACATTTCAGCCGGAAGACATCCACTGCTGAACATAGGCCACCCCCACGGACTTCCAAAGTGAACGTTCCTGCGCAACTTGCATTCACTGGCGTCCAGCGATCTACACCAGATCATCTGTCCACCTTGTGGGAGCCCGTCCAATTGAACAAAATAACGATATTTTACCATTCTGTTGTATTATTGCAGTGAGGAATGGGTGGAGGCAATCCGCTACGTGGCCTCGCAGCTGTCGAGCGGGCCGAGCGGCGCGGGCGCTGTCGGTGCCATGGGCGGGCTGGGCGCGCCGGGGGCAGCGGGCGGCGCTGAGCTGGGCGACGCGGACATCGCGCAACTAGGGACCAGCTTCCGGGACCCGCGCCGTATTGTAAGTGACCTCGGCAGGGTACAGGCGGGCTGAGCTCAGTCGTCAACTTCAACAGGACATGCGCCTCCCCCAAATTGAAGAGTATTTGTCATACTCACCATTCTTGGCTACGGATTGTCAAAGTGTTACATTTACAGGGAATGCTGCTGCTGCCCATTCTCTGGATTCATCTCTTAGCCGTCATTGACGACACCCGCAAGATGCGGTGATACTATTCTAAGTCGGTACCACACGTGTTAAGGCCATCAAGACTTAAAAAGTTTTTGCTCCTGAAAGAACAAAAGTAAATTGAATGTAAAAGTTTATATTATATAAGGTGTAAAAATATTAGCTGCAAATATTTTAAAGGGTGAATCATCCCATGAAACTGAACAACTTTCCCCAAAAAACATAGGTCGAAATATGAAAAAAAAATTTGGACCTCCCATATAAAATTACCAACCGACCGATATTACTAAATTACAAAATTAATTCGATCTCTATCCATCGATATAAAAAAACGTAAAGTACCCACGCGCGTATTTTCTAATAACATTTGTAACGGCGTGTGATTTGAACATTAAAAAATTTCAGTTCAAACATTGTGTTTCTTTCCAGCCATAGCAAAAGGAAAAGTAGCCGAAATACATTCGGCAGTATGTTGCAATGTGCCCGGCGCCGGCGCACGCGGGTTCTCAGAACTGAACTGAGTCACACTTGTTTTCCTTTAGGCTCGTCGTGTTTGGTACAACGACACACTCGACAAACAACGCGCCAGGACATGCGTTTTCCTTGTTGCAAAATATGTCTTCTATAATATAAACTTTTACATTCAATTTAACCTACCCCATATGGGATAAAGGCGTGATATATGTATGTATGTACATACATGTATGTATGTATGTACATACATACATACATACATATATCACGCCTTTATCCCTTACGGGGTAGGCAGAGCGCTAACGGCCGCAAAAATACGGTCGCTGTCGCCACGTCTGACGAATATAGAGGGCCGTTTGAGACCATTTTGTGTATCACTATAGTGACAGGTTGTCAGCCTGTCGCCTAAAAGTTGTAACACACCTGAAACCCTCAAGTCCCTCAGTCGCCTCTTACGACACCCACAGGTAGGAACTGGGGTGATGCTATTCTAAGCCGGCATCACACGGCTATGTATGTATGTATGTACATTAAATTTACTCTCATTCTTTTTGAAGCAAGAACTTTATACAGGGTGTATTAAAAATTGCTGCAAACATTTTAAGGGGTGAACCAGCCCATGAAATTGAACAACTTTCCCCAAAGAACATAGGTCGTAATTTTCGAGTCGGGGTTTCGTGTTTTATCAAATATGACGGACGCACAGTGTTTTTTCCACCCCAAAAAAGTGACATCCGCCTTTTATTGAATATATCTACTAAAAACATAATTCCAAATGCAAGAGTAGAACTCCCATGTGTCAATTTTCAATAGCTGATTTTTAAAAAAATATCTAAGTTTTCGTGACCTTTACACTAAAAATACTGAAAAAATATCATAAAAACTGAAATAATAAATAAATAAATAAATTTGTATTGCAGTCTTATAAAGCCTTTCTCGATGCATATTATGCAGTATTTTAAAATTAAAAAAGTAGAAAAACGCCATGAAAAAAAAATGTTTTATCGAAATCAGTATTTATTTTTTTATATTTTTTCTAGCACGAAGTAGAACCTCTGTCTAGCACAAAAAGGTTCCTCATACTAAGGTTTATCACCCACAAAAATATCACATTCAACTTGGGCCTAGGTTTTGAGAAAATGATTTTTAAACATTTGGATCAGGGTTGCCACTAATATGACCTTTCGCGTTAATTTTTTTTTTTACTTTATATTGGCAGCTTTTTATCTTTACTAACGAAGGAGGGTTGTGTTCTAAATATTTACATCAGGGATGCCACTAATATGACCTTTCATGTATTTTTTTTTACCTATTATTAGGAGCTTTTTCACGAAAATGTTCTTTAGAGAATGTATGTATGAATATATGTAAATTGTTTTATCTTATTTTCGTAAGCTAATAGTTTGGATATCTATTTATTCCCGATGAATTCTATAATTTTAAGTAACGAAGAAAATCTAATTGAAGAATAATTATTAATACAAAATATAGGTTCTATTATATTGACACAATAACTTACCTACCTATGATGTACCAGAAGAAAAAGAAAATTTTGACCTTTTGTGTGGTAGCCCTAAATTTGGAAATTTGACCTCAGTACGTAAAAATCATTTTCTCAAAACCTAGGCCCAAGTTGAATGTGATATTTTTGTGGGTGATAAACCTTAGTGTGAGGAATCTTTTTGTGTTAGACAGAGGTTCTACTTCGTGTTAGAAAAATTATAAAAAAATAAATACTGATTTCGATAAAACATTTTTTGTTCATGGCGTTTTTCTACTTTTTTAATTTTAAAATACTGCACAATATGCATCGAGAAAGGCTTCATAAAACTGCAATACAAATTTATTTATTTATTTATTATTTCAGCTTTTATGATATGTTTTCAATATTTTTAGTGTAAAGGTCACGAAAACTTAGATATTTTTTTAAAAATCAGTTATTGAAAATTGACACATGGGAGTTCTACTCTTGCATTTGGAATTATGTTTTTAGTAGATATATTCAATAAAAGGCAGATGTCACTTTTTTGGGACGAAAAAAACACTGTGGGACGGTGTAACGATAACTTTACAGGCGTAATCAGACCATGAAACTGAACAACTTTTACTATGGGGACTTTGGTGGGAAATAATTTTTTTTTTCGAGTTCCCATACAAGGTCAGTTAGCTGATCGGGAATTTTGTATGGAAGGTCCAATAAATTTTCACGTCTGCCAACATAGCCCCGATAGAAAAAGTTATTCAGTGTCATCGTCTGATCACGCCTGCAAAGTTATCGTTACACGTCTCTTTTACCCTGTATAAATTGTATTAAATGTGTCATTATTCCCTTCCACAGACGCTGGAGAAGTTCGAATTCGTGAAGGTCTTGGGCAAGGGCACCTTCGGCAAGGTGGTCCTGTCTCGCGAGAAGGGCACCGGGAAGCTGTACGCCATGAAGATCCTCAAGAAGCACCTCATCATCCAGAAGGACGAGGTCGCGCACACCATCACTGAGAATCGGGTGCTGAAGAACACCAGGCATCCTTTCCTCACTGTAAGTTAGTTTTATTCATATTTAAGTATTTTTTGTCGGTTAATATGCTTTAAACCTTCTCCTAAGTCTGACTAATACTTTTCTGAAAACTGCATCAAAATCGGTTCATTCAAACGTGAGATAATCGCAGAGAATGAAGCTGCGAAACATAATACATAAATACAGATCAAATTTTCAAATAACTTTATCCCTCCGAGTTATCATCAAAATTACGAGAAAATCATCGATTCGGCAAGATTCCGTCCTGTTCGCACGCGCGCAATTAGAGATCTGAACTTTAAACTTTGTCAGAAAGGGACCGGTTTTTAGCTCGTCTCAGCCTCTTAACAGTATGTAATGTTGTTGTCGCGTCGGCAGGCGCTGCGCTACTCGTTCCAGACGGCGGACTGCGTGTGCTTCGTGATGGAGTACGCCAACGGAGGCGAGCTGTTCTTCCACCTCTCCAGGGAGCGCTGCTTCAGCGAGGAGCGCACCCGCTTCTACGGCGCAGAGGTATTTATACATTCATACACAAATCACGCCTTTATCCCTTGCGGGGTAGGCAGAGCGTTAAAGATCGTTAAATTACAATCGTTATCGTCACGTCAGACAAGTATTGAGGGCCCCTTCAGATGATTCGTGTATCACTGTAGTGACAGGTTGTCAGCCTATAGTTGTAATACGTGGTAAAACATATGAAACCCTCGAGTCCCTTAGTTGCCTCTTACAACACCCACGGGAAGAATTGGGGTGATGATATTCTATGCCGGCACCACACGGCACAGAGGTATTTATTATTACGTGATAGAGCAGGGGTTGGTCCTGACAACACCAACAGCCACTGCGACCTTTACAGATCTGTTGTGGCAACCCTTCTCGCTCAAATGACCATTGGCTGGCTTACCCCTAAAAATATTTGCATCTAATTTTATTACACTGTTGTATGTTCAGTTTAAACCTTTCACTATGAACTTTTTAGAGTCCAAAAGATTGACTTATATATTTATCTATCAGATCGTGTCTGCGCTGGGCTACCTCCACGCTGAGGGCATCATCTACCGAGACTTGAAGCTAGAAAATCTCCTTCTGGACAAAGACGGACACATCAAGATCGCAGACTTCGGCCTGTGCAAGGTGGGTTGTGTTGCTGTAGGCTCTCACATCATCTACCGAGACTTGAAGCTAGAAAACCTCCTTCTGGACAAAGACGGACACATCAAGATCGCAGACTTCGGCCTGTGCAAGGTGGGTTGTGTTGCTGTAGGCTCTCACATCATCTACCGAGACTTGAAGCTAGAAAACCTCCTTCTGGACAAAGACGGACACATCAAGATCGCAGACTTCGGCCTGTGCAAGGTGGGTTGTGTTGCTGTAGGCTCTCACATCATCTACCGAGACTTGAAGCTAGAAAACCTCCTTCTGGACAAAGACGGACACATCAAGATCGCAGACTTCGGCCTGTGCAAGGTGGGTTGTGTTGCTGTAGGCTCTCACATCATCTACCGAGACTTGAAGCTAGAAAACCTCCTTCTGGACAAAGACGGACACATCAAGATCGCAGACTTCGGCCTGTGCAAGGTGGGTTGTGTTGCTGTAGGCTCTCACATCATCTACCGAGACTTGAAGCTAGAAAACCTCCTTCTGGACAAAGACGGACACATCAAGATCGCAGACTTCTGGAGCAAGACGGGTGTCCATCTTGATGTGTATCAAGATTGCAGATGTATGCGGTTAGGTTTGACTATTACCCCCCCTCCTACATCACGTTTGTTCTTTATTATGTGTCAAAAACAATTGTGTTACGACTTGTGATTTTATGTGTTTGTTGGTTTCCCCTTTTGAACGTCACGTGATTAATGGACTACCCCCCCCGCGTGTTGATATGTCAAACACCACTTATATATTTCGACCTAAGTTCCTTTGGGAAAGTTGTTCAGTTTCATGTGCTGGTTCACCCCTTAAAATATTTGCAGCTAATTACACCCTGTATCTTTATATCCCGCAGGTGAACATCACCTACGGGCGTACCACGAAGACGTTCTGCGGGACCCCGGAGTACCTCGCCCCGGAGGTGCTGGAGGACAGCGACTACGGCCCAGCTGTGGACTGGTGGGGCACCGGCGTGGTCCTGTACGAGATGGCGTGTGGACGCCTGCCTTTCTATAACAGGGACCATGAGGTCAGGAACAGCTATCATCATCATGTCAGCCGGAAGACTTTTTTATTTTTTTAAATTTTTAGGAGAAGTGATGGATGTTGAGGCCAGTAGGCCGAGTGACGACGGAGGAGGGAGGCGGGTAGCTACCCACCTGGTCGGGTGTTGTGACCAGGGGACCGACTGGTCCAACCGGACATGTTTGGAGGTTATATATATAGCGATCGGCGGAAACACTTTGATAGCGCGTTTCAGAACTTGTATGTGGAGCGCATGCGCGCAACCACAGACGTCTACTACTGTACATAGGCCTCCCCCAAAGATTTTGAAAGTGAACTTGCGCAACTTGCATTCACTGGCGTCCAGCGATCTTCACCAGATCATCTGTCCACCTTGCGGGAGGTCGTCTAACACTAAGTCTTTCGACCCCTGGCCGCCAGAAGAGAACTTTTCTTCTACAGGTATCATTGGATAAATAACAGGCATCATGGCGTAAATAACAGGTATCATGGGGTAAATAACAGGGACCATAAGGTAAGTAACAGGTGTCATGCGGTAAATAACAGGTATCGTGGGGTAAATAACAGGAATAATGAAGTAAGCAAAAGTTGTCATGAAGTAAATAATAGGGACTATCATCCATCATTATTTAATAGGGATTACATCATTATTTTGATATTTTGAAACCGACTTTACAGATAACCGATTTCTTAATAGAATGTGTATTAAGAGTTTGCTTGTCGGCAGGTGTTGTTCTCGCTGATCGTGACGGAGGAGGTGCGGTTCCCGCGCGCGCTGTCGGCCGCCTGCCGCGCGCTGCTCGCCGGACTGCTCACCAAGGTCAGTGAGCTGCCTTCCTATCTTCTTATCTTACCTTATATAGCCATCGGGATCCCACTGCTGGGCAAAGGCCTCTCTCCCGTTTTTCCACTGATCTCGATCCTGTACCTCCTCATGCCAATTCTTAGAAAACCCGTCCAGTTCGTCTCGCCATCTGCGTGTGGGCCGCCCGCGACGACGTCTGTCGGTTCTTGGCTTCCAGTTGGTGGTGGTATAAGCCCATAAATTGTTTGTCATGCGGCAGACATGACCGGCCCAATCCCACTTAAGCTTTGAGCCTGTATGGGCTACATCAGCGAGTTGAGTCTTGGAACGCAGTATAGTATTTCTGACTCTGTTTACCAGTTTCAGACCTAGCATACTTCCTATAATAGGATGTATATATATACAGGGTGTGAGGGATGGTGGAACGAAAACTTTGCAGGCGTGATCAGATCATAAAACTCGACAACTTCTTCTATGGGGTCTATGTTGATAAACGTTAAAAAAATCGGCCTTACAAACAAAATTCCCGATCAACTTACTGACTTTTTATGGGAACCCAAAAAAAAAACTCTCTTTTCTCAACATAGCCCCCATAGAAAAAAATGTTTAGTTTCATGGTCTGATCACGCCTTCGACCTTCCATACGAAATTCCCGAGCTGACTGGCTTTGTATGGGAACTCGAAAACATTTTATCGTTTCCCAACATAGGCCCCATAAAAAAAAATGTTTAGTTTCTTGGTCTGATCACACCTGCAAAATTTTTGTACTAGCTGTTTAACAAAAAGTAAAGTTATGAATATGTTGTAATGCAGGAGCCGGCGCGGCGCCTGGGCGCGGGGCCGGACGACGCGGTGGAGATCATGCACCACCCGTTCTTCGCGACCGTCAACTGGCAGGACCTCGTCGCCAAGAAGATCCCGCCGCCCTTCAAGCCGCAGGTCAGTGTTGCAGATGCCAGCAGGCCTGACTGTCAGTTCAGGCCAAGTATGTGCGGGACACATACTTGGCCAATCGAAGATTTTTTTTTTCCTTTTTTGTAAACTCAACAGCTCATATTCATTCAGTCATTACAATTTAAGCTTAAAAACTTCATTAGCCAATAACAGGGTTGATTTAATCATGTTTTTTTTTTGTTTATTTGTTTTTTTTTGTTTACTTATGCTTGAAACTTGTTTTTACCTGATTCTACCGAAAATAAGGACCAATTTTAAAATATTGTGTGTAAAGGGTGATGCTTCGCAAAATGGATTCTACTTCTTTATAATAGACGTGATGAACTGATAACGAGTAAAAAAGAAAAGGTCTGCATCGCAGAAATTCGGCTCGTAAGTGTGAAGTGAATGACCCTATTGATGATAGAATGACGAGCGTAATTTCGAGAAAAAAGACTTAGGCCCGTATTTATAAATCGCACTCAACTCTGAGATCGATCTTAAGAGTGATTTTGACAATTATCAGTCAATATTACCAGCATAATATCAAAGTCGCACTCAAGATCGATCTCGGTGCGGTTAATAAACAGGGGCCTTAGTTTGGCCGTTAGTTGGCCTGCTTCCTACCTCCTTGCTTGTTGATAACCTCACCTGTCATTCCCAGGTGGAGTCGGAGACAGACACGCGCTACTTCGACTCGGAGTTCACGGGAGAGAGCGTGGAGCTGACCCCCCCCGACGAGCCCCACCTCGCCAGGATCCAGGAGGAGCACTTCCCGCAGTTCTCCTACCAGGTGAGCCATGTCCCCGCAGGTGCAGTGATAGTGCGACTGCCTTTGACGTAGAAGGTTCCGGGTGCGATTCTCGGTGGGTCTTTCACAATGTTAATAATTATCACTTTGTGAATTTGTTCCCAGTCTGGTTAGAACATTGCGGGTTGAACCACTCGATTGTCCGTAAGTAAGCCGTGGGTCCCGGTTGCTGTCTATAATCACTTAGACGGCGGTCGTTACACAACCATGTCAGAAGCCTGCTACTTGTAGAAGGCGGTTGAAAAATTCTGACACTAGGGCGTTGGACGATCCGGTATCCCCCACGAAAAAAAATTATGAGACATGAAATTAGATGATCAGTGGCCTATGCAACAAAACTACAGGCTACAATTCTACAGGTGAAATTCTATGTACATTGCGTAGCCGATGGGACATTATAAAACCATGAATTTTGACTCGCTACGCAATGTACATCGAATTTCACCAGTAGAATTTTAGCTTGGTGTCTTAAAAACGGGGCACTGATGATGATATTTGTTGCAGGACATCTGTTCGTCAGCGCACTCTGCGCTGTCGCACCTGTCGCACCAGTCCGCGCAGCGCCACTAGTGCGAGCGAGACGGCAACACTGCCGCCGCCCCGCCCCCCCGCCGCCCCCACCGCCCGCGCCACAGGGCGAACCGATGCTACATCGCTTAGTCAAATGTCCAGTTCGCATAATGTAAATTTCGCAAAATGTCCAATTTTAGTCTGTAACCATGAAACTGAACAACTTTTACTATGGGGGCTATGGTGGGAAACGTGAACGTTCGATCTCCCGTACGAAATTCCCGATCAGCTGACTGACTTTGTATGGGAACTCGAAAAAAATTTTTCGTTTTCCACCATAGTCCCATAGTAAGTTGTTCAGTTTATGGTCTGATCACGCCTGCAAAGACGTTTGTGACAACAAAGGAAAATGGACTTTATGTCATAGCATTTGCTCCAAGGCCACAAACGTCAGAGGGATCATCCTATATTTTACAGACTATAGAAAAAATATAAGTTCCTTTTATTTAGAAAATTGTACAAATACTTGCATTTTTTGAAAATGAAACTACATAGGTAGGTGTCAATATTCAAAATTTTACATGTACTATGGAAATAATAAAAAATCTAGTCTCATGTTGATAAAACAGATGAAAAATCTTAACAAATAAATAGAAAGTTTTTTATTGAAACCACTAGTCAAGTCGACCCGTTATTTTGACATGATTAATTTGAGAATTAGACAATTTGCAATTTGGACATTATGCGAACTGGACATTTTGCTACTTAACGTGTTTTGGCTCGAATGACGGGCGTTTCCTGTAGAAACTCATCCGCTAAATAGCTTTGTACGCCACCATATACGAGGTCGGAGTAAATGTCAGAGTTTGACAGCTAATCCAGCAGTCTGTGGTGGCGTTCTACGCCATCTAGCGGATTATCTTGTTCAACAAAACGCCCAATACGAAGTCGCATCGCAAAATCTGTTACCGCAATGTATATTGTATAATAATACAATACCAATCACGCCTATATCCCCGGTAGGGTAGGCAGAGCTACGGTAAAACTACGGTCGTTATCGCCACTACTGACAAATGTTCGAGGGTTGTTTCAGATAAGTCGTGTATCACTATAGTGACAGGTTGTCAGCCTGCCGCCTAAAATTGCAATACACATGAAACCCTCGGCTTCGACGATATCCATGGGTAATAAATGGGGTGATGCTATTCTAAGCCAGCATCACACGGTTATGACTGCAACTGTGTTTGCGATGCGATTTCGCTATTATGTTAATAGGAGCCTTATATTATAACTCATTCTTTAAAAAAAAAGGAAACGTTTCTATGTATGTTTGGGAAAGAAAAAAACCGACGCAGTTAATATGGCATCCATCTCTTTCGTTTAATATGAAATAGAAAGAGAAGAATGACAGTTCTGAATTTGTTTAATATGTCGCCTGCGTCGGCTCTAGAGAAAGATATTTTAAGCTGAAATCCATAAAACAAAATATAAGGTGTAAAAAATCAACCGCAAATATTTTGGTGAACTAGTCCATGAAACTAAACAAATTTCCCCAGGGAACATAGGCCATAATATGAAAAAAATTTAGGCCTCCTATATAAATTGGATCCGTCGACTGATACATTTTTTATGGGAGGTCCGAATGTTGTTATCATATTTCGGTCTATCTTCCTTGAGAAAAGTTGTTCAGTTTGATATAAAGACTTTGACAGTTGACACCTATATATTATGACATAATATCTACCAAAACAATTTCCACTTTTGCTGTGTGGGACATTGAGTAAACGAACGACCCAATGAACTAATTCTATTTAGATTTGAATGCAGTGAGTTTTAAAGTATAGCCATTTGAATAGCCCATATTTGACAGCTGTCAAACCCATACTAAAGGACTGTAAACAAAGAAAAATAGATATTTATTTATCGGTATTGTTTTTGCTCCTGTATAACGTTTTGATTTAATATGAGCAATAAATTGTTTTTGTCTGTCTTATGTCATAGCATCATCATGACTTTGAGAGCTGTCAAATATGGCCTATTCGAGCAGCCATACTTAACACTACGAAACTTTTCCTATTTTCCATAAAGATGTTTTCCTTTACAATAATCAACTACTGCCACAATAATAAAGTCCTAGAACGATCTGACTTCAGATTGATTAACTAGCCCCAGTGCAAAGGCGGCGTATTTTTGAATCAATAGAAATTTATCGCATGCGTCTTGACTACGAATGGTCGTGTTTGTATAACACATTATTATACAGGGTGTAAGGGACGGTGTAACGAAAACTTTGCAGGCGTACTCAGACCATGAAACTGAACAACTTTTTAAATAGGTTGTAGGTGGTAAAACGAAAAAAAAATTTCGGTCCTCCATATAAAAATCCTGATCAGCTAAGGGACTTTGTATGGGAAATCGAAAAAAACATTTGGTTTTCCAACATAGCCCCCATAGAAAAAATTGTTCAATCTGATTTCGTTACAGTGTCTCTTACACCTTGTATACTTAAATCTGTGTGTACGAATGGATTTGCGTAGTAGAATCAGATAAGTAAATTGGCGTCCACGACATTAAATTTCTACTGATTCAAAGTTACATCCCCTGATTTGAGGTTCGATCGTTCCTTAAGAACACCACAAGTAAAGTAAGTGAAATCCTTATAATGACGGGTGTATCTGTTTTGTATATAAAATACTAATTATTAATATTACTTACGATATTTTTGCATTTTTTATCAAGTAGGGGTCCGCGCACATCTGATGCCATTCGCTTACAGATGCGAATAGGAAATTTTACCGTTTTCAAGCTTACATAGATGGCGCTCAGCTAAACTGAAAAGTTTCATTCCAAGTAAATGTATTTTGTCCAGTTGAGTATTAGTACGGGGTGTAAAGGGACGGTGTAACGAAAACTTTGCAACGGTGATCAGACTATAAAACTGAACAACTTTTTCTATGGGTGCTATATTGGGAAACGAAAAAATTTATTACCTAATCGGGAATTTTGTATGGAAGGTCGATTTTTTTTTATGTTTACCAACATAGCCCCAATAGAGAAAGTTGTTCAGTTTCATGGTCTGATCACGCCTGCAAAGTTTTCGTTACACTGTCTCTTACACCCTGTATAAATCATATGTCAGAATTTCAACCTAACGCAACGCCATCTGGTGTGACATCATAAACTAGCTCGAGATCTGTCAGATAGAGACTGACATAAAAGTTCCCATTGAAAAATACAGTCGATAATGTAGATAAAAAGTTTACCGAAAACTGTAGTTAGTGGAAGGATGTAGTCTCTGCCTACCCTGGGAAAGAGGCGTGATTAATGCAGCTGGCATCATACGGGAGCAATATCGACTTAATGGCGATTTATAAAAGTATTTTCAATTCGTATCTGAAGACGATTGCGCCAAATAGCGTTACAGTCTGGCCACTTTTAAAAACCCGTTTTGAGAGCTGTCAAAGGCATACTAGAACTAGTATATCAAAGGAATAAGGACCTTTTGCCGTGAGACTAGCGTGGAAGTGACTACTTAGTGGACGGACTGTAGATGTGTGTCGGTCCTAATCACAGAATAATGACATCGCTATAGAAACTATGTTCACAAATCATAATTAAACAATAAACTTTGAATAGTCAATAGTATAATTTAATTTAACTTAACTTAATTTAATTGATTAATTTATTTATTTATATATTCTGACTGTAAATGTAAATGTATAAATAAATAAATGAATATAATATTATGTAAAATAACATAAATGTAAATGTAATTTTTATTTTTATTTTTATATGGGTTACTGCCTGAAATAAAGACTATTTAATTTTTAATTTAATAGAATAAAAGCTATCAACGGGAATGACATAAAATAAAAACAGATTGAAGTTATTTCTTTACCTATAACGCGTAAATATTGGAGCAAAACGTACGACAATTATATGCATTATAACTGACTGACCCGATGGCGTAGTGGATAGTGCCTTCTACGCCGATGGTCGTCAGTTCGATTCCCACTGGACACAAATATTTGTTGAGTCAATTATCGAATATTTGTGTTAGGTCTGGGTGTTTTCTGTGTATGTATAATTTGTAATTGTTTACAAAAAAAGAAGTATATAACTATTAATATCGGCTATCTAGGTCCCATAGTACAAGCTTTGCTTAGTTTGGGTCTAGATGGCGTTTTGTGAATTGTCCAGGATATTTATTTATTTATTATAAGACTACTTCTATAGCTATGTCCTTATTCTGTGATGTTAATTGTCGCGACGACTGATGTTTGATTGATTGAGAGCCCTCGATCATGTAAAGTAAGTCTTCAATCGAGTTATGTAAATTTAATTTGTCGATTGCCACAAATGTGTATGTTCCCGATGTGGCAATCATGTTTGGTCTTTCATTCGCTTACATAGTGTCGCGACCAGCGTAACTGTGACTGCGCGCCCGTACGCGCGTGTATGGAGCATTGATGTCAAGTTACACTGGTCGTGACACTACCTAAGCGAATGAGATTATTTTATAATAATGTGTGAATCAGACTAGTGAATAGCCTGACTCAAATCTTGATCACGTTTTGATCATAATTAAAGTCCATGAAATGAGTTTCATAAGATAATTTTGAATTCAGTGCAAATATTTTTACGGCCAGTTCTATTTGTTAAACTGAAAAACTTTCCATCAAAAACATGGATCGAAATATGAATAATAAATTGAACCCATAGGTGCAATGTGGCACTTATGAATTTGAATATTTTTGTATGGGTACATTTTATTAAAATATTTATTCAAACTTCTTGAGAAAGTTGTTCAGTTCTATACGTAGAAGTCAGCGTAAAACATTTGCTCTAAATTCGAATCAGGTTTAGAATGAAAACAATCTTCTTGTGAATCCTTATTTGTAGTGGTATTATAGATAGTGTCGCGACCAGCGTAACTTGACCTCAATGCTGCATACACGCGCATTCTCGGGCGCGAACTCACAGTTACGCTGGTCTTGACGCTATGTAAGAGAATTAAATATAATCTTACTATCAACTCGAGCAAATAAGGAATCCTGAAATGGCAACATTGTTGACATCTCGCTCATATATCATATAATATGATAGAGACAAACAATAATGCTGCCATTTCGGTATCCTTTCTTTATCTCTGCAAAGTTTTTTTTACATTATTTTACTTACTTCATGGACTTTATCTAACAGGAAAGAAATGGGCGGTGTTAGACGACAGACGAATATATGAAGCAGTGCTTCTCTGTCTGTCGTATAGCGCTGTCTCTTTCTGTTGTGATGACGTCACGTCTTGTAACCTCCCCCTCCCCCGGTGCGATCAGTGTCGCGAATTGTCTTTTGTATATAAAATATAATAAAGTTAGGATTACAAAGATATAAATGATGTTTGATTTCATTTACCCAACCATGAAAAGATTGTTTTACTTAGACCCGTATCAATAAACCACACTCAACTCTGAAGAGTGACATTGACAAATGTCAGGCAATACTAATGACATCTCAAAATTTTACTCAAGATCGATATCAAAGTTGACTCCGGTTTATTAATACGGGCCTAAGTCTTAAGACCAAGGTTTGTATGTAGGTATATAAACCATGTACTTCTTTTCGTATGACACCGAGTCGTTCAACAATCCGATGAATCCTGACGTCAGTTCTTAACCACCTTCTACTTACAGGGCCCTAAGTCTGCTAAATGAAAATCGTTTCAGTTGGATGTCAATTGGATCTCAGTTGGATGATTTTAGTAGTTTCTGACACTAAGGTTCATCGGGTCGTTGGACGACTCGGTGTCCCACACGAAAAGAGAGAGAGAGTAGTTTCGTAGTCTGCTAACAGTTTGAAGTATAGAAAATCACAATGGTAATGGAATGACAGTCTGAGCCGCGACACTAAGTTCATAAAATTGTTGTAAGAAATAGAAAAGTGTAGGTACTCATCCTACATTTTCTCTTTTTTACAATTACTAATATTTGACCATCAAAAGGATAAATGTAAAATTTACTACTTTGAATAAATGGTTTGAGTTGAGTTTCGATGGCGTTACAATGACAATAAAATAGCAGACTTAAGGTCCTGATCTTGAAGAAATGTACCTTACTACTGACTTGCCAATTGTGGTCAGACCTGAATAGTTGATTACCCCTGGAGTTGACGAAATAAAACTACGAAAATAATTAAATTTTTCAATATATTTTTAATAAAAAGACAGCTTGTCGCTTAGCGAAGAACTAGTGTCCTATCCGCCATCACATCGCCGCTCGCCGCGAGTCAAGACCCAGGGGAAACAATCCCGGGATTTTTGGTTTTAAGATCCCGGGATTGAGTTCCCTGGGCAAGCCTGTGGACGGTCACCCATCCACCGCTTACTGGAGGAATAATGTTATGTTACAAATATTCTAAGAGATAAACAACCGTGGAAAACGATACTCAAAAATGTCGGGCGTGGCGATAGCGACCGTATTCTTACGGCTGTTAACGCTCTGCCTGGCTCGCAAGGGATAAAGGCGTGATATATGTATGTATGTATAAAGATTTTAATTTTCACAGTCCATGAAACTGAACAACTTTTGCCAAGGAATATAGGTCGGATTATGGAAAAATTGCGCCTTACAAATAGGCGATCTAAGCTTTAGTGAGGTCTTATTTTATATTTTCAACGATGTTCAAAATTGTCCAATTGCCTCTTAAAATATTTGCAACAAATTTTTACCCCCTTATAGAGGCGTGACTTCGCGGAAGGAGCTCCGGATAAACTTTCAAAACTTTAACAATAAATAGCTCTATGCTAAAACAACGAGCGAGGACGGCCGCGCGCCGCAGCCACCTAAACAGGCCACGCCCACATCGCTTACAATATTAGCCACACCCACATTGCTAACAACAGTAGCCATGCCCATAATGGCGATATCAATCATACTGGTTTACCGTGTGATGTCGGCTTAGAATAGCATCACCCCATGTCTTTCCCTTGGGTGTCTAAGGGACTCGAGGGTTTCATGTGTATTGCAATTTTAGGCGACAGGCTAACAACCTGTCACTATAGTGATACACGACTGATCTGAAACGACCCTTAAACTTTGTCAGACGTGGCGATAAAGGCCGTAATTTTCCGGTTCTTGACGCTCTGCCTACCCCGCCAGGGATACAGGCGTGATTTGTGTGTGTGTGTGTGTGTGTGTGTGTGTGTGTGTGTGTATGTCTGTGTGTGTGGGTGTGTATGTATGTGGTTACAAAATGACAACATCAGACCACGGCACATCCACGCCACATCGCTAAAAATGGCCTTTAATGGCGATATCAGGCCACGCCCCCACCGCTAAAAATAGTGACCACGCCTATATTACCGGCAATATGTCTTCGTCGTTGCTACTGCTTTTGAAGCAGTTATAATGGAAATCGTAAGTCAGTTTACCTCAGCACATATTTATTATTTTGTAAAACATCGAGGAGGGACTGGAGGAAAATGATTTTACCCTGTAAGTTGTTTCTGTTTAGCCATACATTTGACATGATTTCTTGTAGAAATCCGTAAAATATATTGCAATTTTATTGCGTACTTGTAAATTAATGTTAATAGTAAGTATAAGAAGCATCATGTAACAGGTACATATTATTTAGGTATACACATAGTGATAATTTGCAGGGTGGCTATGATGTGAGAAGACGCTTGGCGTGCGGCGCGCGCTCGATATGTATTCCGTCCACTGCTTCCCGCGGCCCACTGCCCACTGTCCACGCGTGGACAACGCAGCAGGGCGGCACTCGCCAACATAGGACAATCGATTATCTATCTACGAGAAAACTCCTTGTAAAGTTATCACGAAGCGCGAGTGTGATATAAAATTAGTAGCAGTCGCAATCATATAAAAATACTTGGTCGTTGGTGCCGAGAGCTGAGCCGAGGCCGAGACGAAGTGAAACGAACGTGGAAACGTATTGCTTTCGAACGTGAGTATCTACATTACGATAGTCCAATGTACATCTTACAATTACATCTTTACAAACTCTTACAACTATGAGTATCACTAGTATCAAGCGGGTGCAGGGGGAGGGACGAAGGGGGGCGGGGCGGGGCGGCGACCGGCGCTAGTCGGGGGGGGCGCCGGGCGCCGCCGCGCGCTACACGAACTCCCGCCTCCGCGCCGCCCCCGTCCCGATCGTGGCGCCCCCGCTCCCGCTACCGCCCCCCGCTTCTCCCGCGGGAGAGCCGGGCGATGTCGGTGTGGGCGCTTGCGGCGCTGCACCTTTACTTCGCGCCTGGAAACAACGAGATTAGGTATCAAAACACTGACAGTCAGATACATTTCAATCAATCTACAAATCTCACTAACGTCGCAGCCATACATGCTTATACATTATTATGTAGATTCGCTGCGCGCGAAACAATTGTATATGTACCTAAGCATGTTACAAGCCCGCAAACATGCTTGCAATTCAATTAGAAAAAAACACATACAGCACATGATAGCAATTAGCACTTTTTAACATTCTACGTCTTTTGACATTTTACACCTTTTATAAAACCTATGCTCAAATGAGGCGAATTTTCATCTAATACCTTACCATAATTCTGTAAACTATTACCTTAGAGCGTCTCTTTCTCGCTAGACCGGCAATATCCGTGGGTCTACTAGGCCCTTCCTCGGGCGTGGCTAGGGGCGCAGGAGGCGGCACTGAAGGCGTGGGGGCGGCGGGAGGCAAAAGGGGCGGGTCCCCTCCCTCGGGCGCCGCGCCGAGACGCACCGCCAGCGCCGTAAGGAGGTCTTCCACGCGACCCAGCTGTAAAAAACAAACGTAAATATTTACGCAAGTATTATTATTTGATAAGGTAAAGTACCAAACATACAAAATCGTCGTGTGGAGCCGGCTTACAATAGCATCACCCCGCCAGTTTGAATCGTGAAAAGTATAGCTCGCGTCGCACGTAATACCTACGTATGCTTTTGTGTCTGTTTTACACACCCGATAATGTTTGTGGTCCTCATCAATTCGTTGCGTGAGAAGTCGAGCTCGCTTCGCTCGCAATACGTCTGAATTTCTACCTGATTAGTTAGCACTCGCGGCTAGTTTTTCTTAAGCTCGTTAGACGCAGCACCCGTTTGTTTAATTTTTATTTTTAGTTTAGTATAATTTCTTTGTTTCTCGAAAAATTTCTTGCCGACCCCTGACCTTTACGGTGCACTTACAGTTAAGGTAACCATCAGGTAGCCTCCCTATCTATTAGTCTGGATATAGGGATAGCAACGGTCAATGTATTAAATCTCTTTCCTTTAGTTTCTTGTGCACTAAAAGGGGACAGACAAAACTTTATTCAGTTACCTTTTGCTGTAGCCTCTGCACTTCATTCCTCACGTCTCTCCGTAACTCAGCTAACGCTGCTTCGTGCGCCGAATGCGCGGTGACCGGTGCGGGGGCGGGCTGCGGCGCGGGGGCGGGGGCAGGCGCGGGAGCGGGGGCAGGCTGGGGGGCGGGCGCGGGGGCGGGGCGGCGCTCCATGTCGAGCTCCTCCTCTATAGTGTCCTGCCGCGACCCCCCCGCCCCCGCCCCGCCGCCCGCTGTTGACGTGGTGAGCGCGCTTGACGCACGCGCTTTTGAAAACGCCATCTGAAGATAAACACACAAATATGCAATTTTCGTTAACTTCATTAGTATTAATTTTTAATCGACATGCAATGCATATTTTTTTCAAAGCCAGTGAAAATGTATTTCGCCCTCGTTTCGTGTTAAATCTAGACACACACACATTATTACGCCTATATCCCTGGCGGGGTAGGCGTTAACGACCGCAAAATTACGGTCGTTATCGCCACGTCTGATAAATCTGAACAGTTTATAATTTTGGGCAATTGTTCCATCGTACAGTTCCATATTGCAGGCCAAAAAGAAAAATGTTTTGCCATGCGTTCCTGGTCCTTTCCAACACCACTCACTAGCCCAAGCTTTTGATCAGCAACTTTTTCCACTCGTCGTCAATTGTAATTTTGAAACGCCTGTTCCATAGTAACAAGATTGCTTACTTTTAATGTGGATGCAGCCGTAGAGGCGACGGGCGCAGGCGCGGGCTTCGTCTCGCTCGCTTCTGTGCTGGCCGTTATACTGAGCGGCGCGCGCACACTCAGCGATCTCGTGAAGGCGGCCCGCGGCCCGGGGGCGGCATCCCCACCGCCCCCGGGCGCCGGGGCCCCCGCGTCCAGCGACCCGCCCGCTAGCAGCCGCCCCCACTTGCCGCGCGCCGTGAGGGCCCCGCCCCGCGTGCCGGGCCGGGCCCCGCCCTCCGTGCCGACGGTAACGCCATCTAGACAAATTGTTTGAAGGATATATCTATTACAATATAACATAACCTAAATATACTTTATTGCACATAAAACCAGAAATGGACATTACAAAAATAGAACAAGGGATACAATGTAGGCGGTCTTACAGCTAGGTAGGTTAGGTAGCTATTTATTCCAGACACCAATATCTTCACTGACGCCAATCAGCCTGTCAAGCGTAGTGAGTATGACAACGAACAAACGCAGAAGAGGTTGCAATCGTGTCTGCTGTTAATTGGATTGATTTGCTTTGAGTATGGGGGTTTGAATGGTGATGGTGTGTAAGGGGGTTTAGGGGCATTGTATGTACCCCCCAATTTGGGTAGGCCCATATCTGTTGTGACCGTAGAAGTAGATACCTGATGGCGCGGAGGTAGTAGTACTAGGCGTCGTCGAAGTGCCTCCACCGGTGGAGCTACTAACTGACGTCGCATCAGCCCGCTCGGGGTCGGCGGCGGGCGGGGTGGGGGAGGGGGCGGCGGCCACGGAGCGCTCGCGCCGGAAGCGGGAGAAGATCTTGCGCACGAGGTGGTCCTGCGCTTGCTCGAGCGCTGGCTCGCGCTTGCGCCGCTCCATCAGCTCGCGCTCGCGACGCACGTCCGCCACCTAACAACCAGGCAGGTAAATAATGACGGATCGCACATTTGACGCACGACGGAGCGCAAAAATATCGCAGCTGTCTGTCAGATCTATCAGATATACTAGAAATATCAATCCAGCAGTGTCGTCCGTCGAGTGCGGTCTTAGTAAGGGAGTGACGTTTCGGTTGTCTTCAGTACTAATAGAAATACACGCATCATACCGACGAAGCACTGATTTCTATGCACGGTGCAACCGTTTTTTGGTTAACTTAGGAACTCTAAAAGTGAAATGCCACCACGTTGGGCACTTAGTCAAGTTATTGAGCTAAGTATTAGGTATATAAGTCGAACTAGGTAACACTTACTGCAAAAAATGCGACGAGTTCAATCCTGCCACAAAGTTAAAGAAACACGTCATAAATACTGAGTAATTTACCTTGCGAAAGATAAGCCTATGCCTCAAATTGTAGGTCAACGTGAGATTCCTGGCGAAGGAGTTGGCGAAGGCCTGGTAGAAGTCCAGCACCTCCAGCAGGCGCTCCCGCTTGATGGTGTGCAGGTCGCAGTACGTGAGGGCGCGCACGTTCGCAGCCGACTGCCCCACGGCCGCGTCCTTCCAGAACGAGTCACCGAACACGTCGCCTTTACCTAATACCACCAAACATATCGTTACACACACAACATAGCAGCAAAGAGTAAGACCAGCAAAAACAGCCGTCTCTCTCTGTTCGTGTGGGACACCGAGTCGTCCAACGACCCGATGAACCCTAGTGTCAGAATTTTTCAACCGCCTTCTACAAGTAGCAGGCTTCTGACATGGTTGTGTAACGACCGCTGTCTAAGTGATCATAGACAGCAACCGGGACCTACAGCTTAACGTGCCATCCGAAACACGACAGCCGTTAAAACCGTCAGTATCGCAACGTTTGACAAATATTTAGAGAGATTTCCAGAAGCTGGCCACTTCCCACAGATTAAATCCCATCGGGTATAATCTTGTATTTATATTATTACTATACAACTCACCAGTCCATTTCCTGGCACAGTTATGGAATTATGCTTTGGAGAAATAGTACAGACATGGACACATAACAGAAAAGAAATACAGAATACTACTTCTCCTTGAACCCTCTCCGCTAGTGACTTTACCTCCTGAGCTATCTATCCTATATTAAAATTCAATGGTCTGCCACGTGTGTGCTATTTCCCCATGAAATAATGCCAACCAACCAACTTCTTAACATTCTAAAAGAGACTCACCAAGGATAGCCACGACTTCATCATCCTGGATGACCTCGAGGGATCCTGTCACAATGAAGCAAAGGCTGTCGATGCTCTCCCCCGTATGGTAGAGCAGGTCCCCTGGCGCGGAGTGGGACATGTGGAAATGCATGGCGAGCGCGCGCAGGCAGCCGTCGGACGCTAGCCGGAACGCAGGGTGCTCGTTGAACACCTCCAAAAGTAATTATTCAACAAAAACAATCTCAGTTCGATATCCGGTGATAGGGTTGTAGACGGGGGCACAGTGGTAGACACAGGACAAGTAGCTTATGGTAACATTCCTGACTACACTTTCATGGCAATTGAATTTCGCAAAATCAATCTGGATGTAAGATCATTGAATCCTGGACCCTAAGTCTGCTAAATGAAAATCGTTTCAGTTGGATGATTTCGGTCATTTCGAAGTCTGCTAACAGTAGATGAAGTATAGAAAAATGACAATGGCAATTGAATGACAGTTGAGTTACAATGACAAAAATAGCAGACTTGGGGCCCTGATCGCCGTAGAACAAACAGGAATTTCAAAGTACAGTTGAGCCTTAGTCATAGCTTTTACGAAGAAGCAGATTATACAACATGTAGAACTTTTATCCAGATTTATTTGACTTCAAACAAAACTAAGAACACAGGTAGTAGTTAAACACAAAAACAGTAGGAACAACACAGATAAACATATTAATGAATGACACAGATATAAATCAACAGAACCCAACCCAATACCTACGAATATATGGTTTTGGGCGTAGTTTAAACTGGAAATGAGTTTAGGTAACTATTTGTAATTTCGTTACAAAATCGCTGTGACTTAATTGGTTAGAAAGTGTTTAAATAGTACCTTGCGGTTAAGATGCACGCAGATGTCCGCTTTCATATCTTTCGGACAGTAGTTTAGTACCTGCAACGTAAGTGATAAGTTAGATAAATAGGCACCTAAGTATATTTCTGGAAGAAATACGATGAAATAAGAATGTCGATATATAACGTGTAAAAATATTAGCTGCAAACATTTTAAGGGATAAACCAGCCCATGAAACTGAACAACTTTCCCCAAGGAACATTGGTTGAAATTTAAAGTATTTGCAGCTAATATTTTTACCCCTTATATTTAAGACTCGATTCCACGTTATTGACTAAAACGGCTAAGTTTAGAAAAGGATATATTTTAGCCACGCAGCCATGTCTTGTCCAACCAATCATACTAGGTATAATTTCTGCTATATTCTGCCCATTTTCTAGCGTGGCTAGCCGCCGTCTTTTTGATCGCAGCTTAACTTTGACAGATACCGATACAAAGTAAACAAAATTATAGATTTTTTTAAACTGATCCTAACCGTAGTTCTGCTGGATTATACTTCGGATTGGTTTCAAATCCCTTCTGGTGTACCCCAAGGGTCTCTTCTAGGCCCTTTATTACTTAATCTATTGATCAATGATGTCAAAAGTATCTTTATGCACTCTGAGATATGAAAATTCAGTTAGTAAAAGGAGGATCCGTTTAATCCTAGTTACCTTATCGGTATCAAGCCCCTTGGTCATGGCCCAAGTGGACACCACGTAATCCATGACGCGTTCACTGAGCGCCTTAGGAACTTCATGCAGCTTCATGAATTCCCTCACATTGTTCAGCATATCGTGGTACTTGGCGGTCGCTGAGGTCATCTGCTGGATGATGGTGGTCACATGCCCGAAGATAGTCGCGTATAGAAGAGCTGCGGGCAGGCTGGGTTACTGACACCGCTCGGTAACAAGACCGAGCGGGAGACAGTTTAGGAAATAGAAAAAACAAGTATAGGACAAGAAGACAGTAAAAAAGATTGCAAAAAACAAGAGCAACTCCAAATAATAAAGTAAACAACCCAAAAAAAGAAAACAAAAACAACTTAATATAAGAAAAGTAAACAACTCAAGAAAAAGAAAACAAGAACAACTCAATAAAATGAAACAACCCAAGAAAAATAAAACACGAACAACTCTATAAAAGAAAATAAAAAAGTACTCAACAAAATGAAAAAAATAAACAAAAATAAATAATAACAGAATAAAATAAAAAACAACTCATAAAATGAAATAACCCAAGAAGAACAAAACACAAACAATCCTATAAAAGAAAAGAAAAGAACTTAGGAAAAAGAAAAAAAGAGTTAAACAAGGACAAAATAAATTTTCTTCGAGTGCTTTACAATTATGAACTGACACCTTAGACTGATACCCACCTAGCTGACTAGCTTTCATATATTTAATAACACACACAAATAGAGCGCTGGTGCGTCGAGCGACACGCACACGACCAAACACTTCAAACACATACAGTGACCGTGGGCTTGCACGGGGGGAGGGTGGGGTGTTTCCGAAAAGGGGGGGGGGGGGGGGGGTACCCGCGTTCCACTTCCACACGCGCTCTCGCTGAGTGCCGGCGTCGAGTGAGCGCTGTCAAGGACGGTCGTAAGAAGCCGTGCGATTAAAGAAACGCTCTGCAAATGGCGGCGGTTACCTAAGTGTGAGGGAGAAAGCATGAACGCCTGGTATATGTAAAAGTCTCAGTGGGACTTGAATGAGGCATCAGAGAGAGCTGTGACCGTTGCAAAATTCTGGGAAAATATTATATAAGTCCATATTTGAGCAATTGACAAGTTGAAGAAGAAGAAAAAGTGGGAGAGAGAAAGCACGCCATTTGCAGATCCTTTCTATTATCGCAGGATTTCTACCGGGTGTAAAGTCACGCGCGCACAGTTGACTCTTCTGCCGTACGATAACCGTACGTCCCTTTCAGTCTCGTCGGAAAGAAAGAGAAGTCCGGATGTTCTTTGCGGTAACATACCAAGCACAGCGCCAGCTATCCAGCGTCTAGAATAATATTTTTTTTAAAAGAAAATAAAATTCCCTATGAATAGAGCTCTACTGCAGGCGCGACCGACCCACAACAAGTTTACACACGCGACGCCACCACGGCGGCCAGAGGCGCGTGTGGAACCAGGACACGGGCATTAGCGGGACATAGCACACACAACTAGCACAGGGATACACAGACACACACGTGTATTGAGATGGTGATAGCGGATACGATTCCCAACCATTCTGATTAACCTTATCAATCTATTGCTGTTTTTTCCTAGGTTTTGAATTTTATGTGAGGGTGGAAATGTTTAAAATAAATTAGCTTAAATCAGTGCCTACCTATTAGTTAATACGGATCATTCACTTATCATGTTTTTGTTTTCTGCGACGCTTCAAACTAATCGGTGATTCTTCGTCAAGCTTTGCTGAGTCGGCAGTACGGAACGGACGCATAGGCACGCGCGTTTTTCCACTACGCCCGACGAACGAAGAACTACCGATTGATTCAAAACGTCGCGGAATACAAAGATATGACAAGTGAGTGATCCGTATTAATAATTTCTAATCATGACTCACTTAAGTATAAACCAAAGTAGGGTTTAGTTGCATTTCTTTATTTCCGAGTCATCCAATCCAATGACTCGATGAACCTTCAAATAGGTAAGTAATTGGTCTTTGGTATGATTGTGCTGTATTAGTTGGGAACCCTACTTGCGGCACATGTCCCTGTCGTACACACCGTGCTGTTGATGAGTTGAGGAGGATAAGGGGCGGGATCACCGCGCGCCCCGCCCCCTTCAGCCGAGAGTGGGCGGGGCTCGCGGCGGGGGACGTGCTCCGGCTAATAAGAGAAGAATTCCGGCACCTGCCACGATCATCATGCAGATGGTGAAGATCTTCTCGTTATCGGTCTCGGCGGCGACGTTGCCGAAGCCCACAGACGTCATGCAAGTCATCGTGAAGTACAGCGCTGTCACGTACATGGTCTTGCGCGAGGGCCCATTCACTAGTTCCGGGCCTTCGGATTCGTTAGACCATACGTAGGAGTAGGGCGCTTGAGTGACGTTGGCAAGTTTCCACAGCCAGGAGTATTGGAGGCCGGAGTCTGCGTCGGAGCGGCCGATGCTGTACCAGACGCAAGCGAGCCAGTGGGCGACCAGCATGTAGAAGCAGAGGAGCAGGATGAGCATGGCGGCGCCGTACTCGAGGTAGCGGTCCAGCTTGCGCACCACACGGCCCAGCCGCAGCAGCCGGACCACCTTCAGGGCGCTGAACAGGCTGCCGATGCCCTGCAACATACCAAGCGTCACACACCTACCCTCTAAGGCTGCTTTTCCACCAGAGCTGTGCGAGGTAGATAAGCGGTGTGCGAGGAAAAAATCCACCAATAGAATCGTTTCATTATCCTACCCTTGCTCAGCTCAGTTCTGGTGGAAAAGGGTCTATTGAAGCGAGATGATTAACATACAAAACAAGCAAAAATGTGCGAGGACGTTGGGACGAATGTGTTGCGAGAAAGGGCTAGTAATGTGCGGCGAGGAACCCCCACTTCACCGCACATTAATGCGCATTTTGACAGTCCGCTACGCATTCTCGTACGATACATTTACCTCGCACAGCTTTGGTGGAAACCCCCACACATTTCCACAGCACAGCTAATCATCTTCGTACGACGCTTTTACTCACACTTCTGTTGGAAAGGCCTTACTACGGTTTTTGCGTTATTATTAGTTAGTACATATTATTATGAACAGCTTTTACTATGAAGCTGTTTTCGAAATCGTGCAAAACGTCACCATTTTACCCGAAAACAGTTGCCATCCTGAGATACTCATCGTACTCATCATGATACTCACGTCCTCATCATGATACTCAAGTCCACATCATGATACTCACGTCCTCATCATGATACTCAAGTCCACATCATGATACTCACGTCCTCATCATGATACTCAAGTCCACATCATGATACTCACGTCCTCATCACGATACTCACGTCCTCATCATGATACTCACGTCCTCATCATGATACTCAAGTCCACATCATGATACTCACATCCTCATCATGATACTCACGTCCTCATCATGATACATCCTCATCATGATACTCACGTCCTCATCATGATACATCCTCATCATGATACTCACATCCTCATCATGATACTCACGACCTCGTCATGATACTCACGACCTCGTCATGATACATCCTCATCATGATACTCACGTCCTCATCATGATACATCCTCATCATGATACTCACGTCCTCATCATGATACTCACGTCCTCATCATGATACGTCCTCATCATGATACTCACGTCCTCATCATGATACTCACGTCCTCATCATGATACATCCTCATCATGATACTCACGTCCTCATCATGATACTCACGTCCTCATCATGATACGTCCTCATCATGATACTCACGTCCTCATCATGATACTCACGTCCTCATCATGATACTCACGTCCTCATCATGATACGTCCTCATCATGATACTCACATCCTCATCATGATACTCACGTCCTCATCATGATACTCACGTCCTCATCATGATACGTCCTCATCATGATACTCACGTCCTCATCATGATACTCACGTCCTCATCATGATACGTCCTCATCATGATACTCACATCCTCATCATGGTCGAACGCGTTAAACACGTCATACGGCAGACACGAGAGCAGGTCGATCAGGAACCAGGACTTGAAGTAGTTCTTCCTGATGATCTTCGGGTCGGAGACCACCTCGCCGCCGGGGCCCACGAAGGTCGTGTGGAAGTTCAGCACGATGTCGATGAAGAAGACCACGTCCACTATAGAGTCTATTACCAGTAGTGACACGTCCTGGAAGTTAATTAATAACGCGTTCAGTTACAGGCTAACAACCTGTCACTACAGTGATACACAAATCACATGGAAGGCGTGACATAAAATAAAATAAATATCCTGGACAATTCACACAGCACCATCTAAGCTCAAACTAAGCATAGCTTGTACTATGGGAACTAGATAGCTGATACTAATACTTATATACTTTTTTTTGTAAATAAATACATATTATACAAAGAAAACACCCAGACTAAACACAAATATTTGAAAAGACTTAACAAATATTTGTGCCGTGTGGAGATCGAACCCACGACCCTCGGCGTAGAAGGCAGGGGTACTACCCGCTACGCCATCGAGACAGTCAATTTAACAAAAAAAAGCACTTGTAGACTGTATTATTTCCGCCGAGCTAAATAGGTAATCGTTTTAAAGCGACTTTTTCTCTCTTTTCCTCTTTAGGTATAGCAGTACACCGAAATTGAAAAAAAAATATATTGGACTGATTTACCTGACCAATACTCGTAAATACCTATTCCAATTCCCATTTAAATCGTAAAAACTGGTTTTGATGGGAAAGATGATATTGTTGTCATCCTTGTATTTATTATCGTTTCCGGGGCATATAACTATGAAAAAGACATCTGAAGAAACTTACTTTGCCCTCACTTACAACCCTTTTGCAAGCATTTTGTCAGTTGGCCTCTAACGCGCTGTAGTGTAGCAGGAAGTAGGGGTCTCACCTCGCTGGTCTTGTTCTTGAAGGTGACGTTGTATGGGACCATTACAGCGGTATAGAATGTAAGGCAGAGGATTAACCAGTCTCAGTTGGCCTATAACGCGCAATAAAGTAGGAGGAAATAGGGGTCTCACCTCGCTGGTCTTGTTCTTGAAGGCGACGTTGTATGGGACCATTATAGCGATATAGAATGTAAAGCAGAGGATGAACCAGTCCAAGTTGGCCTACAACGCGCAGTAGTATAGTAGGAAGTAGGGGTCTCACCTCGCTGGTCTTGTTCTTGAAGGCGACGTTGTATGGGACCATTATGGCGGTGTAGAATGTAAGGCAGAGGATTATCCAGTCCCATATTGCCTTGAATGCGCAGTAGTGTAGTAATATGTGGGGGGGAGTCTTGGGGGCTTCTTGACGGTACTGGGGTAGTACGTCGCCGGAAAGTGACATCACCTGTAAGCATCACCCCACACGGAGACATTTAGCATCTCTAGTTGCGTAGCATGAATTTACAGAACTAGTGTGATGCCAGGTTAGAATAGCATCACCCCATTTCTACTTCTACTTATGGGTATCGTAAAAGTCGACTATAGGAGAAATCCAGGGGACGGGCAGCAGCGTTTCCTGAGAATATCTAAACCACTGCGCTCGCCAATCCGCCTGCCAAGCGGGGTGAGTATGGCAATACCCACCAATTGGGGGAGGCACATGTCCAGCAGTGGACTGTTGTGGTAGTAGTAGCAAAATTGCATTGCAGGCAAAGTTTAAAGGTTTGGTAGATAAAGCCATTCCACGCGTCATTGGTACACTTGCTTAATTTCGCATGTTACAGACGAGCCGCTGTGGCACAGTCGGTAGACACAACGCCGCTAATATTGATAGCGAAAGTCACAGATTCGAACCCTGCCTGCGAAGGAATTTTGCTAGTTCCCTAAAAAAATATACTGACCACGTTGAAATGTTTTAATATTCAACTTCATTACCCTTTAAAAAAACTTAAGGGGCTGAGTAGAGCTAAAAGCTACTTTTATAAGTGATTTCTAACCTAGATAAAATGCAGAAACTCTTACGAAAAAAAAAAGGTAATAATCTTCAGGATATTTGCTGTAGTGTTATTGTTTCCAAAACATGATATTAGTAATTTAGCTTGATAGAAAAACATCGTAAAGTTACCTCTAAAAATCTATTATATCGCAAACTGCATGAACAAAACCCACGCAATAATTAAGTGTTTATTATCAGAATGAGCGCCTTACAATACTCTTTCGACATATTGTTTTTAATTTTCAAATAACTTATTTTTGACCGAGTTATCATCGAAAATACGAAAATATCATTGAATCGGCAAGATTCCGTCCCGTTCGCACGCGCCCAGTTTGACATTTGTCAAAAAGGGACCGGTTTTTAGCTCGTGTCAGCCTCTTAACTATTATTTCTTCTACAACTACCTAACTAACCATGTATTTTTATTGTGGGCATTTAATTCCTGTTTGTCATTGATAAATAGCGAATTAACATTTTGGGTGGCCATTTTTATGCAATTCCTAAATAGTGACGTGCCAATTATCAAGTTCAGTGCATATTAAAAATAACTATTACGCTGATCTATGGAAAATCACTGCTGAGCTTTTATATCATTCGCACCAGCGTCATCTTCTAGGAACTAAAAGAAACAGATCCTAAAACTCCCATTTGGATAAGAATAGTTACCGGTACTGGCACACCACTAGGCATTTAAGATTTGCAAAAAATAGCAACCCGAAATGTCAATTTACTATAGTCTGTAAAATGTAGGATGATCCCTGTGACGTTTGTGACCTTGGGGCAAATGCTATAACATAAAGTCCATTCTCCTTTGTTATAAAGGATCCATTTAGACCGAGGAAAGTGGGCCACGGACGTGTGTTCATCCTATATTTTACAGAAAAACAGGGATTAGCATGTGAAAGAAGAACAAGAAAGATCGGAAAGAAGAGAAAAGATCTAACACATCTAGCGTTACCGTTTCGAAGACAGACAAGTAGCTAGACAGAGCAAGAAGATTCTGAAAAGAAATACAAGTGTTCAGTGCTGTGCCTTGTTAGTCGCGAGGCGGGGGGTGCAGAGAGAGGTGCGGGGCGTGGGGGGTCCGGCGGGGGCGGGGGGGGTACTGACGTGGGCCAGGTGGCTCTGGCGCTGCGGCTCCTTCAGGGCCGGCAGCGCGGAGACCAGCACGGAGCGGGACCGCGTCACCGACCGCGCGAGCTTCGCGAACTTCGATAGACCTGTGCGGAATACAAGCTGATTACACTCTGCCCAACATACTTACTTAGAGGATTAAATAAGAAAACTTTTTTTTTATGAAAAATTGTTGCCATATTAATTAAGCGTTATCTGTCAGATTTGGCAGATCGCGAAGAGAGTGGCGCCTTCATTTTTTATCTACTCTTTATATGGTCAAGCTACATATACACTCTGACTAATATATTTAGTGGACGTAAAAAATACTGCTAATATTCGAAAAGATGAACCAGTCTATTCAACTGAACAACTTTCCCCAAGATTATTTTTTTATTTGATCAATATATACCAGCCGATCAAGATAAAACACCCAGACTAAACACAAATATCTGAAAATTTTACTGAAAAAATTGCGTCCGGTGGGGATCGAATCCACGATCCCAGGCGTAGATATTTGGCAGTACGTTTATTGCAATGAATGTTTATTATGAGTATAAAAAATTAAGGTATAAGGTATAGGTATAGGTATTAGGTGTTTATTTTGATTTGGACCAAAGTTGTAGTCAGTAGAAGTAAGTAGTCAGTTGCGCATGTCTTATTGGATTAACAATAAACTTACTCGCTCGAAAGGCACCTACAAACAGCCCCCAAGTCTTCTTTTTTGTGTCAACGCCATCCAAACTCAACTGTCATTCCATTGCCATTGTGTTTTTCTATACTTCAAACTGTTAGCAGACTACGAAACTACCAAAATCATCCAACAGAGATCCAATTGACATCCAACTGAAACGATTTTCATTTAGCAGACTTAGGACCCTTCTTTCTTCTTTCTTTTCGTGTGGGACACCGAGTCGTCCAACGATCCGGTGAACCCTAGTGTCAGAATTTTTCAACCGCCTTCTACATGTAGCAGGCTTCTGACATGGTTGTGTAACGACCGCCGTCTAAGTGATAATAGACAGCAACCGGGACCTACGGCTTAACGTGCCATCCGAAACACGGAACCATCTTGCTTAGAACCCTGGGTGTTACGATATACTGACCTCCCTTGGGGTCGTCGGCGTCTATGGGCTGCTTGAGGGCGGTGATGTCTCTGAAGGTCAGCAGGAAGAGGACGACCAGCTCGCGCTCGTTGCGAATCGGAGCCACCTGTACCAGTAGCCATAATGGGGTTCCTGAGGATAGGAAGACCATTGAGTCAGATATATAGATAAACAACAATATTAAAACACATTGGTGTATCACAATTTTTAGGCTACAGGCTGACAACCTGTCACTATAGTAATACACATGTTTTCTGAAACTACCTTGGGAAACAAATCAAAAATGTCAGACGTGGCGATAACGACCGTTTTCTTACGGCCGTTAACGCTCTGCCTACCCTTCAAAGCATAAAGGCGTGATATACGTATACGTATATATGTATGTTAAAACACAAAACGGCACAAAAACTACAACTACAAGTAAGCAAAGGCGGCCTTTTCGCTTGTAGCAATCTCTTCCAGGCAACCTCAAGTCAGAAGTCTCTTCCTTCGAGTCAGTTCAGTAGTTTAAATTTTTAAGTGCCTACCTATCTAAAGGGTGTTTAAATTTAGTTTTCTTTCAAAATATTGTCAAGTTGAGTTCTTCTTCTTTTCG
Source organism: Keiferia lycopersicella (assembly GCA_029255805.1). Taxonomy (NCBI): domain Eukaryota; kingdom Metazoa; phylum Arthropoda; class Insecta; order Lepidoptera; family Gelechiidae; genus Keiferia; species Keiferia lycopersicella. The sequence goes on along the minus strand of JARACZ010000011.1, from coordinate 14,684,958 downwards.
TGTGGGACACCGAATCGTCCAACGACCCGATGAACCCTAGTGTCAGAATTTTTCAACCGCCTTCTACATGTAGCAAGGCTTCTGACATGGTTGTGTAACGACCGCCGTCTAAGTGATCATAGACAGCAACCGGGACCTACGGCTTAACGTGCCATCCGAAACACGGAACCATCTTACTTACGGACAATTGGGTAGTTCAGCCCGCAATGTCCTAACCAGACTGGGAACAAATTCACAAAGAGATAAATATCAACTTTGTGAGTGACCCACCGAGAATCGAACCCGGGACCTTCTGCGTCAAAGGCAGTCGCACTACCACTGCGCCACATCAGTCGTCGTCAAGTTGAGTTGAGTTGATGCTCTTCAAAGCCGGCATCACACGGCAATATTCCATATTATTATTTAACCTAACATATTTCGATGTAAATGCCATCATAATATGGGGTAGTTCTGATTCTCAGCCTCAGTTCATATCTTTTTGTACCTACCATAATAAAGATATTTGATTACCTTATTTGTTATTTAGATAGCTACAAAAGGCTACAACGAAACGAAACATGCAAACAAAAATGAAGCTAAAAATACACATTTGCTGGCGTCTATCATACTTCAGCGATATTTTTGCGCTGGATCGTGATAGAGGCCTTAGTATTTTCAGTACAGCTAATCTTTAGACGGTGGACACGAAACTTAATAATATTATGCCTTAAACTCGAACAAGATCATCTTCAAACATAACTAGAATGACCACCACCGGACAAGGTTCCATTAGAAGTCACCTGTGAGTCAACGTCGAACTTGACCCAGTGTAGAGATTTGCACGCGCTAGGCTTCCTTCATAGCCGCTAGCATACGCATCATGGTCGCGATGGCCAAGGAGATATGCATTCGTAAATACATACACACATCACGCCTCTATCCTCTGCGGAGTAGGCGCAGTAGGTGAAATTACGTCTTTGTGGTGCCTGGCCAGCCCCGAGGCAGTGCCTTTATTTTTTTATCCCACTCGTGCCGCGTTTCTACTAGGATCATAAAATTGTTTTAAAAAAGAGAAACTGTGTTTGTCAATTTTCTCTGTTTTACAAAGACTAATTCATTTATCGAGATTTACACTCGACGGACGACACTACGATAGCGCTGCGTCGACAGCGATTGAGCGGTTTAGTATGGGGATTGACATTTCTAGTATGGATCTGACAGACCGCTGCGATATATTTGCGCTCCATCGTGCGTGTAGTGTGCGATCCGCCGCAGGTCTTTAATAATTTAGAATTATCATGCTGTGTTGAAAGACCACTTTATTCCGCACATTAAGAAATTTTACATCTTTCCACGTCCAAAACATTATGTTTATGTTTATGAAATGTTTACTCCCGATTACTACTTACATTAAAGGTCCCCGCATACCTCGGGCGGCGAACCGAAAAACATTATTCATAAGTACTGTAATAAAGCGAAGCCAGATGTCGTATTCATGAGGAAACGAGGATATTTGTTTGCTGGTTCTCGAGAGCTGACTGGCCAAACACTGCCACAGTACTTAGTACATAGGAAAGGCTAAAACAGTAGCTAAACTCGATTCATGCCTATTGTAAGTTGGAATTTTGCCGTGTCATGGCGGCTTAGAATAGCATCACCCCTTTCCCGAGGGTGTCGTAAGAGGCAACTAAAAGACTTTCTTGTTTCTGTTTGTTTCTTGGGGAAACTTGTTCGGTTTTGTTGGGCTGATTCACCCTTTAAATATTTGCAGATGATATTTTTACATCCTATAAGAAATTGTACAGTTTATTAGATACTAGCGGCCTGCCCCAGCGGCTGCGCCCACTGCAACTCATTTTCCCGTGCGAATAAGGATTTTGCATAAAAACCTTCCTGTTGAATCATTCTATCTATTTAAAAAACCTGCATCAAAATCCGTTGTGTAGTTTTAAAGATTTAAGCAAACATACGTACAGACAGACGCGAAAAGCGACTTTGCTTTATAGTATGTAGTGACTTTGTACACCGTCTCTTACCCTATAGGCTTATTTACCCACTGGCATACCGCTTCCGTTTCTCCGATTAATGTCGGATGTCGCCATTACGGTTACGGTTTTGGCTTTTTAGTCGCGTCATTCGGATCTGGACCGCATCAAACGCGAGCGGAACGGACAAATTTAATTAACGGGCAGTTGTAACGCCGGGGAGGTAAAAACCGAGAACATTACGACCCAGGATTGATATGCGTATTTATGAGCCCGGAGCATGATGTGCTGGCCCCATTGCTTTGAAATTCATAACTCTCTCTTTTCGTGTGGAACACCGGGTCGTCCAACGACCCAATGTACCCTAGTGCCTAAATTTTTCAACCTCCTTCTACAAGTAGCAGGCTTCTGACATGGTTGTATAACGACTGCCGTCTAAGTAATCATAGACAGCAACTGGGACCTACGGCTTAACGTGCCATCCGAAACACCGAATTCATAGCTGAAAACGGTATTTATCGAAAATCTATTATACAGGATCGACATACAGGAGCTCAATTTCTGAACGTACGTTTTCGTGTCTTGTATCACTCGTTTCTTGTATCTACTTATTTTACCCTCAAAAATTTTTGACTGTAAAAAAAATATGGTTAGACCAGTCGTTTCGGACTTTCGTGCACGAAACCGAAAACAAACGTTTCAGAAATTGAGCTCCCTGATACTAAAGTTTATTTACAGAACGACAGGGTAATTATAAACGGGTCACTGTAGTTACGTTAATTAGGTACAGATATAAATAATTTTCTTTTAATGCAACATTTTGTAATAAAGCTTCAGAATCAGCACGTCAAACAAACAAACATATATCATGCCTTTATCCCTTAGGCAGAGCGTTGACGGCCGTGACAATACGGTCGCTATCGCCATGTCTGACAAATATAGAGGGCCGTTTGAAATAATTTTTGTGTCACTATAGTGACAGGTTGTCAGCTTAAAAGTTGTAATATACCTGAAACCCTCAAGTCCCTCAGTCGCCTCTTATGCGTGTAGGAAATGGGGTGATGCGGTTTCAGTACTTCAATCTCGATAGGAAGGTTTTCCATGAATTACGTTTTCATTGAGATTTTTGTTTATTGTTGGGGGCAGCACCTGGATTCAAGAGAGGTTTGAAACATAAACAGTCACACCAATCCCCTGCCGGACATGGGTCTTCCAACGGGGGGCTAGGGTGTTAGGGGTAGTGTCCCAAATACTGATATGGTGCAAGCAGACCATGAAACTCAACAACTTTTCCCTAGGAGCATATATCAGGAAACGACAAAAAAATTCGACCTCCGATACAAAATCGCGATCAGCTGACTTCATTTACAATGGGAAACCAAAAATTTTTTGACATTTCCTGACATATGTTACCTGGGGAAAGTTGTTCTGTTTCATGGTCTGCTTGCACCCTATCAGTATTCGGGACGCTGTGCCTTACACCCCGTATTGAGGGAGTATTTGTAATACCATAGCCATAAGAGATGGTCGCGCAAACGACAAGCAGATCGTGAAGCGTTCCACATTTTTATATCTGCCTGCCGTGTGATACCTATAGTCTTTACAAAACACGTTTAGGGAGCAGGGGGGTAGGCAGGTACTCACGGTTCTTCTTGTAGAGCAGGGTCTCGAACTGGTCTGCCAGGTGGTGGTAGTCACGCTGTAGGGAGCAGGGGGGTAGGCAGGTACTCACGGTTCTTCTTGTAGAGGAGGATCTCGAACTGGTCTGCCAGGTGGTGGTCCAGCGCGCGGTCCACGCGGTCCACCGCCTCCTTCTCAGTCAGCTCGCCGTACATCCACGCACATCTGACAAAAATAACATTATTAATTTCTAGATTCGTTTCGACCGATATGGCGCAGTGGTAGTGGTAGTACGACTGCCGTTGACGCACAAGGTCCCGGGTTCGATTCTTGGTAGGTCACTCACAAAGTTGATATCTATCACTTTGTGAATTTGTTCCCAGTATGGTTAAGACATTGCGGGCTGAACCACCCGACTGATGTTCGTAAGAAAGATGGTTCCGTCCGTGTTACGGATGGCACGTTAAGCCGTAGGTCCAGTTTGTTGTCTTTGATCACTTAGACGGCGGTCGTTACACAACTATGTCAGAAGCCTGCTACTTGTAGAAGGCGGTTGAAAAATTCTGTCACTAGGGTTTATCGGGTCGTTGGACGACTCGGTGCCCCACACGAAAAGAGAAGATCAGTTACCTGCAAGACTTCTGCATGACCTCTGCCCGGTTGTAGCCGCTCATCTTGCAGAAGGTCTCGTTGCAGTACACGATGGGGTAGTCCACGATCTGGGCGTTCGCCAGCAGGAAACTGCTGTCTGCTGGACGGAATACACGCATTAGAATACGTACATACAAAAATCACGCCTTTATCCCTTGCGGGGTAGGCAGAGCGGCCTTTCTACTAGGAACATAAAATTGTTATATTTAATAGTATACTACATAATTATTTAGTATATATATAATTATTGTTGTGTCCGACAATTTTTTCTTTTTTACAATGACTAATTCATTTATTTAGTGACAGTATTGTATTGTAAATTCCTGACTCTCTAAAAGCATATGTTGTGAATCTACTTGGAAATAAGCGACTGAAATCTTAAATCATGAAGCGGCCGTAAGAATACGGTCGCTATCGCCACATTTTTGAGGATTGTTTTCCAAAGTTGTTTCAGAAAGCATGTGTAATGTGTCATTATAGAGACAGGTTGTCAGCCTGTCGCCTATAAATTGTAATACACCAATACTCTCGGGCCCTTAGTCGCCTCCTACGACACCCGCTGGAAGGATGTGGGGTGATGCTATTCTAAGCCGGCATCAAACATCATAGTAGAATACGCCGTGAATACGGAAATATTCCCCAATAGGCCTCCCCCTATGTCCAGCAGTGGACTTTTGTGGCTGTAGAAGTAGTAGTAGAATACGGAAACAGAAGGCGTAGCGTTTGCTACGAATGCTACGAGCCTTTACCAGTGTAACGTTTACTACGATCCCTGGTTGTCTCACATTGTTACGATTCTTTTATAGCGTAGCGTAGGTAACTAATATTTTTTTAAACGATTATATAGCTACCTACAGTAGAAAATATAAGGTGTTAAAAGTATTAGCTGCAAATATTTTAAGGGGTAAATCAGCCCATGAAACTGAACAACTTTCCCCAAGACACATAGGTTGAAATAAGGGCTGGTTTACCCCTTAAAATATTTTTTTACACTCTGTAATCTAGTATTGCGTGCTTCCTCTTTTGCTTTTTAACGTGAAAACTCGAGCTCGTTTCGCTTGCAATACTTAAAATATTGTTACTACAGTGCTATGCGGCTTCTTTCATGACTTTCACGTGAAAAGCTGAGCGAAACAAGCTCACAACACGTATTACTCTCTTGTTTCTAACATGAAAAGCCGAGCTCTGGCTCTCTGGCTGGACGAGCGGCGGATGAAGTTCTCCAACCAGCCCCCAGCGTTCCCCCGGCATGGCGTCCCCCCGGCGCGGCGTCCCCCCGGCATGGCGTCCCCCCGGCATGGCATCCCCCCCCGGCATGGCATCCCCCCCCCGGCATGGCGGCTCCCCGGCATGGGCTAGGTTGGTGGTACTCACGCTGGCTGGAGGAGCGGCGGATGATGTTCTCGAGGAAGGTGTTCTGCGGGGCAACCAGCCCCCGGCGTCCCCCCGGCATGGCGGCCCGCGCGCGCCCTCCGGATCACCGCTCACCAACCACGCACCTGCAAACAACACTTCATCAATTCAGCCTGCGGTGGAAAATTTTCCAATAATCAAATTCCAATTTCCAATAAAAAATTTGTCATCACAAACAGACATTATTATTAGTGATGGGCCGAATATTTGGTTTATGTTCGGTATTCGGCATGTTCGGCAGGTTAAACGAAACCAAATATTCGGTTAATTTTGCCGAATATTTACCCGAATAAAATCGTACTGTTTTTGTAAGTAATTCGTTGTAAGTGATTGTGTAAAAACAAGGAGTGAAGCAATTTTTTAAAATGTTGGCAATGTTTCTAACTTTAAAGTTGAAGAACTTGCGGCCGGGAAGGAACTGCGTTTTTTTTTACCTCCCGTACCAAATGTACCAGCCGACCAAGTCAGGTACATAAGGTCCAAAATTTCCGTAATTCGACCTATGTTCCTTTGAGAAAATTGTTCAGTTTCATGGGCTGGTTCTTCTCTTGAAAGGAACTCAGTACTTTTAGTAACACCCTGTGTTGCTCCCTTGAGACTTAAGACAAGCGCATAAAATGGCAAACCTTTTTTAATCAAGTCTCCACACCACACCAAATTATTTATTCATGCAGTTGCCACCTTGTAGAGGAATCGTAACTTGTATTAGTGTAGAATCCGTACAGATAAAGAAACGATCTGTAAAGTATGGCCATTCGAATAGGCGTCGGTGGCAAAGTGGTTAGGACACCGGTCTTACAATCGTGAGACCCGAGTTCGATCCCCGCCATGTACCAACTAATGTGTTTTTACTCACGTAACTACATTTACCTACTGCTCTTACGGTGAAGGAAAAACATCGTGATTAAAACCGCATTCAAATAAAATTTGAATTCAGATGATATTTGAATGTAACTTAACCTCGGGTTGGAGAGGTCAGATGGCAGTTGCTCTGTGTAAACGCTTGGTTCCACGTCAAATCCCCTAGGTTAGGTAGCCGACCCCGACAGAGAACAGGATAAGGCAAGGAGAAAGATGATGATTTTAACTTCAAATTTACTCAAAACCAAATAAATGTTGACAGCGTAGCGACGCAAGGACGAAAAAGTAACGTAATGAGAGCTCATACATAACTGTATGTTTTATTTGAATCATAGAAATCATCAATACCATACCTAATCCCGGTATTACATTTTCAATACCGGTTTTGAAAATAGATGAAAAAACTCCGGGTTACCGGTATCGGAAGCCCTAGGCAAGATCTCAGATATCGTTCGCCCAGTATTTGGGTTTACCTACAATACATACCCACCTACCTACTTAAGTTTATCCTTTATAAGTATGTACTTACCATGTGGTTTGATTCTAATAAATTGTAGCTTAGGGTACGCGAGACTCCGTTTTGCGTAGATAGGTACATACTTAGTACTACCTACGCATCTAGATATGCTACAATTCGCCTTGCAGTAACCTGTCGAAGAAGATCTAAGAACTAAATATGTGAAAAAGTTCATATAAAAATAAAATGGCTAAATGCAGGCAAAAGATTTTTAATGTTAGGACAACCTACCTATTCAAAGCAATCTGATTTAACCTACATTTTAATGTATAAAGGTCCTTAGTTTGTCATTCCGGTCGATACATAGCTATAGCATTTCCTATGTAAACAAATGTACACAATCACAAACATAAAAACTGTGCTTCTAAATTATTTACGTTCGTTCGCTACTAAACAAATCGAAGTGGACCTGAATCACGGAACTCAATCATTCTCCACTTAGTGGGGTAAAAATGTGGGTGAATAAGCACCGCCTACCTACGCCTACTGCATCAAAATCCGTTAACCCGTTTAGGGAGAAAACGACCGCGCGCGTGATACGTAGCCTTGTTTTGCCTACTACTTACCTGTATGGCATTATATTAATGTTGTATGTATCACTGCGCCGTACCTACCCCTTCTGACGTGATCTTGTATTGAATTACTTTAAATCCAACCTAAACCCTCTGCCCGCTACAGATGACCTGACCTACATATCCGTGACGTGTAACATCGCGTTCGTATCACCACTAAACTACGATTGTTCGGCCTAATTAAATCTTAAAAAGATTCGGACCCCTATAAAGGGAAAACAAACGGACTTTCTTTGTGTCGAGCATAAAATGTTATGTTTGCGAGAGGGTGCTTAATAATTAATGCAGCTGGCTCTCAGTTATCTTGAGAGCTAGAGTTATATTATGTAAATGGTATCGAAAGGGCATTCGGTGTATAAAGGCGTTTATGGTGGTGTTTCGGTGGCGGTGTGGAGGTCACTTCACATCGATCAGGCACGAGGAGTCGCGCTAATGTTTCCGTGGCCGCGTTTGGGCGCCCAGCGGCGTGCTCGCGGTCGATACTGTTTACGCGCTCCGCCACTCGGTCTGGGAGCTCCTGCTGCTCCCAAGTCTGCTATCTTTTTGTAACGCCATCGAAACTCAACTGTCATTCCATTGCCTTTGTGATTTTCTATGCTTCAAACTGTTAAAAGATCCGAGATCCAATCGACATCCAACTGAAACAATTTTCATGTAGCAGGCTTAACGTAACGGTGGCTACCTTCGGCCGCACATCGGCGGCGGCTGCTCGGGGCGACAGGCAGGGTCACCAGGTACGGGGCACCGGGAGTGTGTCTGTTTGTGTGGGGCACGTCGGCGCGTCAGGCACGGGGGGCGGCTGGTCGCGAGGCGGCAGCGGGCCGGGCCGGGGCGGCGGGCGCGCTCATCCTCCACGGCCTGAGGGGCGGCGTGCGGCGCGGCGGACGTACCCCGCGCGACTGCCGCGCCGCCCCGCGCCGCGCACGCGCGCTGAATACATCCCTCGTAACCCCGCTCGCATCACGCACCCCACAGACGGCTATTACCCCGACATGACTAGATTCTCCATACATTGCTTGTTAGATGTGAAAATATTAGTTACAAATATTTTAAGGGGTGAACCAGCCCATAAAACGAAACCCTTCCCCAAGAAACATAGGTCGAAATTTTGGACCTCCCATACAATTACCAAGTCAATTAGTATGGGAGGATCCAAAAATTTTCTCATATTTCGACCTATGTGTCTTGGGGAAAATTATTCATTTTCATGGACTGATTTGCAGCAAATTTTTTACACCTTGTTTAGAGTTCATTTTTATTACGCTCACACAATAACCAGAAATGTATGTGTGATCGGGGTTTGTGGGTCGTTCATAGTCTGTACGACACCGCGGGGATAACTTTGCGCTCTGCACGTCACCGCATACACCGACACCGGGACGAACAAATGAGGAAGTTTTTTCCTACAGTGGACTCGTGGGATGCGATATGGACAGGTCAACAGAATCAGAACAAAAGTTACATTGTATTTCTAAAAAAAAACTTTGAAGTGATTATACAGGGTGTAAACAAAATTGCTGCAAATATTTTAAAGGATGCTTCAGCCCATGAAACTGAACAACTTTCCCCAAGGAACATAAGTCGAAATGTGAAAATAATTTTGGACCTCCCAACAAAATTACAAAATATACACAATATACAAAATTGCCAACCGACCAAGTCAATTAGTTAGTATGGGAGGTAAAAAAAATCTCTCATATGTCGACCTCTGTTTCTAGGGGAAAGTTGTTTAGTTTCACGGGCTGATGCACCCCTTAAAATATTTGCAGCTAATAATTTACACCTTATATTGTGAGCTGTTCTTGTTGTCGGGCAGAATGCAAATAAAACGAGGCATTTAACAGGAAAATTTATTTAATTCATTAAAAAAACTTAATACTAAATACACGTATTTGTATTAGTGATCTTTAGACGGCCTGGACTTGACGCGGCCGACCACCCTGACCGCGCGGCGCAGCAGCACGGGCCGCGCGCCGCCCCCCGCGCCGCCCCTGCTCGCGGGGGCGGGGCCCGGGCCGCCCCTGGCGCCGCCCCCCGCGCCGGCCCCTGCGCCCGCGCCGCGCTTCGCCACGATCACGCGCGTGTACTTGAGAGCTGACCCGCCCTGTAACATAATAAGTTCATCATCATAGATGGAAACAAAACCAGCATCGAATTTAAATTTTCTCTCTTTTCGTATGGGACCCCAAGTCATCCTATGACCTAATGAGCCCTAGTGTCAGAATTTTTTCAACCGCTTTCTATAAGTAGCAGGCGGTTGAAAAATTCTGACACTATTCATCGGGTCGGGCGACTTGGTGTCCCACACGAAAAGATAAAGAGAGGGATAGAGAGAGAGAGGGAGAAGAGAGAGAGAGCAGAGAGAGATAGAGAAGAGAGAGAGAGAGAAGAGAGAGAGAAGAGAGAGAGAGAAGAGAGAGAGAGAAGAGAGAGAGAGAGAGAAGAGAGAGAGAGAAGAGAGAGAGAGAAGAGAGAGAGAAGAGAGAGAGAGAAGAGAGAGAGAGAGAAGAGAGAGAGAAGATAGAGAGAAGAGAGAGAGAGAGACAAAAAGGGAGAGAGAGAGAGAGAGAGTAAGGTGGTGGTGGTACTCACGCGCCCGCCGCCGCTGGTGACGGTGGTGACGGTGAGCGGCGTCTCGTTGGGGCTCGTCTTGTCTGATGCTGCAACAACATACTTATCAACACAATGTACCATGTCTCTGCATGCTTGTCATATGGATGTGCCCAGAATGGATCCATATAATAATATCCTGGAATAAATATTCTGGACAATTCACACAGCGCCATCTAGGCCGAAATTAAACATAGCTTGTACTATTTGAACTAGATAGCTGATACTAATACTTCTATACTTTTTTTTTTAAATAAATACATATTATACATAGAAACACCCAGACTAAACACAAATATTTGAAAAGACTTTACAAATATTTGTGTCATGTGGGGATCGAACCCACGACCCAAGGCGTAGAAGACAGGAGTATTATCCGCTACGCCATCGGGACAGTCAATATAACTTAACCCTGTTACAGATTGCCAACGAAAGAAACCACATTTGCCTTCTTTTCATTTTAAATAGTTAGCCCTGGCTCAGGCTTTATGCTTTGCAGATCTACCTGAAGGCGGAGCTGATGATATTCCAGCTGGGTCATCATCAGCGAACACTATAGGCATCTGCATGATGTCAGCTGCGTGGGGGGTCACGGGGGGTTGGGGGGCGCGGCGGGGGGTCAGCATCAGGGGCGTACTGCCTGACACGCGCGACACCACGCGGCCCTCTGCACAAACAAACATTATTTAAAATATAAAATACTCCTGTATACTCTGAAAAAACTTACCCAACAACACAACAAAAAAATATACTGATTATTTTATGTTCTTAATAAATTATTATAAATTTCAAACAATCGTATTTCACTGTTTTCTTCCCGGCTATACGTTTGAATGAAAATTAAAAATATTGAAATTAATTCATTCAACATTTTAATGCAGTGGCTAAACTAAAATTTCTTTGAACCCTAACTAAAATCACTAAAACTAAGTACCAAGACTAGGTGTAAGGGACGGTGCACTGAAAACTTTGCAGGCGTAATCACACCATAACACTGAATAACTTTCCCCAGGACATATAAGACTGCATAACTGAGCTGTATCATAATAATTGTATATTAAGACAGAGATATTAATGAAAAAAAAAACTTACTTTAAATAATATCTAAGGAAACTCTTCATACTTGGGAACGGTGCGATGTTACTTGCATATTATGTTTTTATATTCAATTGTCATATTTTATTTTTGAACTTAGGGTTTGGCAGACTGAGACGCATTAAATTTTCTTTGAGTGAAAGAACATAAATATGTATGCAAAAATGCGAAAATATTGATATTTTTAGCACATTATAGAAAATTTATATCAGTTTAATAATACCGAACACATTTTGAAATTAAGTAAAGCTTCTGAGTCCCAATACTTTAACAATATGCGAAATAAAAACTTAGTTTCGTCTTATTCACGGGTTTAAAGAACAAATCATATGAAACGTAAAATTATTTCCACTCAGAAGATGTACGATGAATAACACCCCATTCAACATGCGATGGTGTGTCTCAAGGTAGTTATTTATGTCTTCTATTATTTTAGATTGTTTTGAACACATTGCTAAGCATATTGATAGAATCCACAAAATACGTAACAAAATCAATAAGAGTTCATGTAAACGCACAAATTTAGGTATGTCTGTTTGTGTGTATACTCACCGACAATCTCAATGGCGCGGTTGCCGCCCGCGCCGTGCGCCGGTGGGGTGCCTCTGCAACAAATATACATACACATATCACGCCTTTATCCCTTGCGGGGTAGGCAGAGCGTTAACGGTCGTAAAGTACAATTGCTATCGCCACGTCTCACAAATATTGAGGACTCTTTCATGATGATTTGTGTATCCCTGTAGTGTCAGTTGTAACCCGGTCGCCTAAAGTTGTAATCGCCTCTTACGACACCCATGCGACAGCAATGGGTGAAGCTATTCTAAGCCAGCATCACACTGCCAATTATTTATTTAAACACAACATATTTACAGCATGAATTAAGAAGCTGTCAAAAAAGGGATTAGTCATCATCCTCCTTGCCTTATCCCGTTCTCTGTCGGGTCGGCTACCTATCCTAGGGAATTTGACGTTGAACCAAGTTTTACACAGAGCGACCACCATCTGACCTCTGCAACCCGAAGGCTAACCTGGCCCCAATCCGAAGTTAAGTCACATTCAAATATCATCTGAATTCCAATTTAATTTGTATGTGGGTTTCATCACGATGTTTTTCCTTCACCGTAAGAGCAGTCGGTAAATGTACGTGAGTAAAAACACATGGTACATGGCGGGGATCGAACTCGGGTCTCACGATTGTAAGGCCGGCGTCCTAATCACTTGGCCACTTGGATTAGTGGCACATACATACATACACATATCACGCCTTTATCCCTTGCGGGGTAGGCAGAGCGCTAACAGCTGTAAAAAACGGTCGCCAACGCCACGATTCAAGCATTACTATGGTGACAGGTTGTCAGCCTGTCGCCTAAAAAAAATGCAACACACATGAAACCCTCCAGTCCCGTAGTCGCTTCTTACGCCACCCGCGGCAAAGAAATTGGGTGATGCTTTTCTAAACTGGCATCACGCGGCATTAGTGGCACGACAAAATGAAATAATGTATTATGAAACATCTTACAGTATCGGCTGCGGCGCCGGCGTGTGTGTAGTGATGGGGGGGGCGGGGGTGTGGGGGGGCAGGGGGGCGAGGGGGGCCGCGGGGGCGGGGGAGGGGGAGGGGAGGTGCGCGTACTCGTCGTCCTCCTCCACGTCCACGTTGATCACCTCGCCCGTCGCGTCTGTGAACATACCACACGAGTGTTACAAGTCTCAATATAAGGTGTAAAAATATTAGCTGCAAATATTTTAGGGGGTGAACCAGTCCATGAAACTGAACTATTTTTAAGAAACAAGGTTGAAATATGAGAAAAATTTTTGGACCTCCCATACGAATTGACTTGGTTTGAAAGTGGAGGTCCAAAATGATGTTCATATTTCACCCTATGTGGCTTAGGAAAAGTTGTTTAGTTTCTCGGTTGGTTCACTCCTTAAAATGTTTGCCGCAATTTTATCACATATTGTATAATATGACGGATGACTTCTATGGAATCATTAGGAAGCGGAGTGCCTCGCTGATGCAGCGATTCCGAGGCAGCACTAACAGCATTCTGTGCGCATTGGCCGAGAGGTGGGACTCACCAATGCTTCAAAGGTGGATGCAATTGCATGTTAGCTCATCGCCTTTTATAAAGTAATTTCATATCTCAAATTCTGTACGAGTCACGCGTACATATCTTTCTGTTTACTATGCATTTTTACTATATGACCTAATTTGAGTCAGTCGTCACACAATCGCCGTCATGCACTACCGCGCATAGGCAGGCAAATCACTTTATCACGTAAAGTGCGGCTCAGATAACTAAACTTCATCTTTGTACCAATAAACCTTTTAATAACACTAAGTGAGTGGTTTCGTAATCATTACTCGAGTATCTATAACTGGATAACTCCAACAAATTCAATTTAATTTATATGATTTTGACATTTTTGGTTTTTAATTTTTAAATTTAATGACATCTTCTAATTCAATTTAATTCAATTCAATTCAATTTAATTTATTAGATTTTGACATTTTTGGCTTTTAATTTTATTTTATTTTTAATGTTTTTTACTCATGAATTGTTATGGACATTGTCTGAAATAAATGATTTTTAATTTAATTTTTAATTTTTTTTTATAATACCTTGTGATAGTGAGTTGTCGTCTTCAGCGTCAGCTTCAGTCAGCTCGTGCACCCAGCGGACCACTTCTTCCTGGAAAAACAAACGAAATTGACAAAACAATCAAAATAATAGTTTGTATGCTGATAATAGTACAAAGGACACGCAGAAAGAAAACAACCAATTGTATAACGAGGGTGTAGTTTGAGGCCCGAAGCGCAGTTGAGGGCATCAATACACACGAGTTAGTAATCGGACTTGCTTCCGAGTGATGCATAGTGCTTTATACTACACCTGCAAGAATAAAACATTAGAAATACTAATGGAAGGACAGTTCAATAAACCATTAAATTTATGAAAAATCCTAAACGAATTTGCGCGTTTTTTTTAAACAATATCGTATAAAGTAAAAGTAATAAGTTCATTCCGCCATGTCTTCCATTTTGCTTTCAAAAATATATTGTCAAGCGTGGCAACAAAGGCCGTAATTTTGCGGTTGTTTACGCTCTGCCTACCCCGCCTGGGATATAGGCGTGATATGTGTGTGTGTGGGATATAGGCGCGATATGTGTATTATTTACCACGATGGCGGCGTCGAGCGCGGCCTGCGGCACGTGTCTCTGTCGCACGCGCGCCGGCAGCCGCAGCAGGTCGTCCGCGCCCCCCACCACCACCAGCCGCCGGGCCCCCCCACCCCCGCGCGCCCCGCCCCCGCCCCCGCTCCCAGAGCACGCCTCCAGCGCGCCTACGCGGCCCCCGCCTGAAGCCCCGGCACTGCCTACGAAGGAAAACAAAATATTAAACCATTGTACCATTCTTTGTAGCCTTACTTATATATGAGATCTGACTCGTCCCTCTGGGCCAACACGACAGGTTGCGCCAGCAGAGCCACGCCCCCCTCCTTACCTCCCGCTACAACCAGCAACGGAGCTCGCGCGTCTAGCGCCTCCTCCCCCTCGGCCGACACGAGGGGCGGCGCCAGCAGGGCCACGCCCCCTCCTTGCCACGCCCCGCTCTTTCTTACCTCCCGCTATAACCAGCAACGGAGCTCGCGCGTCCAGCGACTCATCCCCCTCGGCCGACACGAGGGGCGGCGCCAGCAGCGCCACGCCCCGCACGCGCTGCGTGTCGGACTCCGCCCCCGCGGCCCCGCCCCCTGCGCCCCCCAGGCCGGATGCCAGGGCGCAGCACAGCGCCGCGCCGGCGTCGAAGCCAGCGAGGAACACTGGACGAGACCTGGCATGCAATGCGATATGATTTCATAACAGTGCAAATATTTGATTTCTAAGGCCCGTACTTATAAACCGCACTCAACTCTGAGTCAATCTTGAGTGCGACTTTGAGAATATAGCACATATTATGAGACTGGTTTTAGTTTCATGAACTGGCATATTTCTTAAAATATTCGCAGTTAACATTTTGACAGCTAATACCGCATACCGCAGCTATATTTTAATACCTTATATATCCAGACTTTCGAGATTTTACAAATTACTTAAAAAAATATGTTATTAAAGTTTTTTTTTAGGAGGTACATATATTAAAATGCACAAGTCTCCAAACAGTTGCGTAACTCACCCGGCGTCAGCTAGGGCTTCGTTGAGCGCCACCCTCGCGGCGGCGGCCTGCTGCGCGCACCACACGTCGGGCGGCGCGCGCGCGGGCGCTCCGCCCCCCGGCACCACGCGCGTCGGCAGCAGCGCCGCCAGCCGCCGCGCCCAGCGCGCGTCCGCCCCCGCGCGCCCCGCGCTCACCCACACCACGAGCGGACCGGTCGTGCTACAAACAAAAAAGGTGATTACTTTAATTAAAGTGTTCCACAACACTGTGTTATGCCGGCTCAAACTAGCATCACATCACCCCATTTATTTCCTGCGAGTGTCGTAAAAGTGAAGTTGAATTAAATTTTATTAAATTAGGCACTGCCGCTGACCACAGGTGATAATCATCTATAAGGGCCCTCAATAATTGACAGACGAGGCGACAGCGGCTGTATTTTGTATGATCGTTGCCGCCCTGCCTACCTCACGGATAGAGACGTGATATATGTATGTATCACAGGATCGTTCACTTTGGAAGTCTTTGGGGGAGACCTATGTTCATCAGTGGACGTCTTCCGGCTGAAATGATGATGATATGTATGTATAAGTGTGCTTACCTTATCGTGGCGGGTATGGCGGTGTCGGGCGGCACGTGCGGGTCGGGCGGGGGCGCACGACGCGGCGCGGGCAGGCGCGCGGCTAGGCGCGGCGCCGCACGACGCAGCTCGTCCAGCGCCTCCTCGAGCAGCGAGCGCAGCCCCCGCGGCAGGTACGCCGACAGCACCGAGTACAGCCACGCGGCCCCGCCCCCGCCCCCGGCCCCGCCCCCCGCCGGCCACAGCCACGTGGGGGCCAGAGCGCGACGCAACCTGACACATTACCATAGACAATCGTGAAAATTTCAAATTTTTCATTCGTTTATTTCCAAGTCAGGAATTTACAATACAATACGGTCACAAAAAAAATTGTCATTGTAAAAAAGAGAAAATTTACATTGTCTTTTTTATGACATACATATACAAATCACGCCTTTATCCCTTGCGGGGTAGGCAAAGCGTTAACGATCGTAAAATTACGGTCGTTATCACCACGTCTGACAAGTATTGAGGGCCCCTTCAGATGATTCGTGTATCACTGTAGTGACAGGTAGTCAGCCTGTCGCCTAAAGTTGTAATACGTGGTAATACACATGAAACCCTCTAGTCCCTCAGTTGCCTCTTACAACACCCACGGGAAGAATTGGGGTGATGCTTTTCTATGCTGGCATCACACGGCATGCCTGCATGCATGACATTCATAGGCCAAACATTTAAGCGTAATTCATTACGATTTGTTCAAGAACCATATTGTTTCGCAATAAAGTTCCGTCAACAATGAACGAATCACGTGACAAAATAGCGGAGATTTTTGAAATACTAACGTGTATCTGACACAAAAATGTATCGACAGCATTAATCTAACAGAAAAATAATCGCAAAATGAATACGCCCTTTAATAGGGAAGAAGTTTGGACTAACGTGACTTGCCGTGTGGTGCCGGCTTAGAATAGCATCACCCTATTTCTACCTGTGGTTATCGTAAAAGGCGACTAAGGGATAAATCCATGGAACGGGCAGTAGGGTTCTCTTGTATCTACAATATCTTGCACTGCGCTGGCCAAGCATGGTGTACGGCAATACTCTCCAATTGGCAGAGGCACATCTGCAGCAGTGTCTGTAGGAGCAGTAGAAGTGGACTAATTCAGCAGTGGACTGTTGTCTGTAGGAGCAGTAGAAGTGGACTAATTCAGCAGTGGACTGTTGTCTGTAGGAGCAGTAGAAGTGGACTAATTGAGCAGTGGACTGTTGTCTGTAGGAGCAGTAGAAGTGGACTAATTCAGCAGTGGACTGTTGTCTGTAGAAGTGGACTAATTCAGCAGTGGACTGTTGTCTGTAGAAGCAGTAGAAGTGGACTAATTCAGCAGTGGACTGTTGTCTGTAGGAGCAGTAGAAGTGGACTAATTCAGCAGTGGACTGTTGTCTGTAGGAGCAGTAGAAGTGGACTAATTGAGCAGTGGACTGTTGTCTGTAGGAGCAGTAGAAGTGGACTAATTCAGCAGTGGACTGTTGTCTGTAGAAGTGGACTAATTCAGCAGTGGACTGTTGTCTGTAGGAGCAGTAGAAGTGGACTAATTCAGCAGTGGACTGTTGTCTGTAGGAGCAGTAGAAGTGGACTAATTCAGCAGTGGACTGTTGTCTGTAGGAGCAGTAGAAGTGGACTAATTCAGCAGTGGACTGTTGTCTGTAGGAGCTGTAGAAGTGGACTAATTCAGCAGTGGACTGTTGTCTATAGTAGTACAAGTGTACTAACTTGGAAGCAGCGGCTCTAACATGCTCGCGGCACAGCGCACGGCCCGCGCCCGTTACCGCCAGCCGGGCGAGCCTGAAGTCACTGCCTATCCCGCAAGGGATAAAGGCGTGATATATGTATGTATCAGCGTGGTGAGTATGGCAATACTCCCTTATTTGGCACATCTCCAACAGTGGTTATAAAAGCAGTACAAGTGGACTAACTTGGAAGCAGCGGCTCTCGCCTGCTCGCGGCGCAGCGCGCGGCCCGCGCCCGCCACCGCCAGCCGGGCGAGCCTGAAGTCTCGCAGGATCTCCGCCGCGCGCACCGCCAGCCGCGCGTGCGCCGCGCTCGGGGCCAGCGCCGCCACGCGCGCCTCCCACTCCTCCTCACCTGCGTCTGAAAAAAAAACAAATACATTTTTTTTATGTAGCCTGTGTTTGTCAAAGGCCACTCTCCCAGGTCTCCGGTTGGTTATTGGTCAATAAATATTTTTTAACAAAGTGATTACGCATGTGCACTGACTCTCGTCTTGTAAATAAAATATCTTTATCTTTATCTTCATACTAGGATGTCCATTAACAAACAATAGAAAAAAGAAAAGAGAAAAATTACAAAAAAGGTAGGTAGATTAACTAGGTACTTGCATGTGTACATGTGTGTGTGTGTGTGTGTGCGTGTGTGTGTGTGTGTATTGATAACGCGCGCATCCCACTCCTCCTCGCCTGCGTCTACGCCACGGTTACAGGTGATAATTAATTGGATGACTGCCTACTTAACATAACCATATAACCATAACTGGAATTGGATAGATTTACCTAAATAAAATTCTAATCGCACACCACCATCACCATATTAAAGAAAATAATAACATTGGCAATGTCTTACCATGGTCTGTCGTAGCTTCGTCGTCGTCATCGATCGCGTCGCAGGGCAGGGCGGGCCGGCAGCAAGCCACGCCCTCCGAGCCAACGTCAAGCGGCGCGTCCGCGTCAGCCGAGTCGGAGTCGGTGTCGGGAGCGAGCAGCGTGCGCGGCGCGTGTCGCGAGGGCGTACGGCGCGTGGCCCGCGCGTACGAGTGCTCGCGCCACACGCCGCCGGCCGCCGCGCCGCGCGTGCCGCCCGCGCCGCTCAGCGCCGCCACGTACGCGACCATCTGCGCGTGCGCTTGAGGCCACGCCCCCTCCCCGCCCCCGCACCCGTGCCCGCCCATCGCACTCTCCTCCACGCTTATCTATAAAACAAAACAAAATTTAATTTCGAGGTGTGGTGAAGGAAATATAATTTGTTTTATATTTCAACATAGGTATTTGTTCCTTGAGAAAAAAGATATTCATAGGCTGGTTTGCCGCTTAACATATTTGCAGTTGATTTTGTATCCTGTATTACTTAGGAATATTAGATATATGTCAAAAGCTAAACCTGAAACTAATCACAAGTCTATACTGATTTAGAGTGGTGAGAGATGGCAAACAGAATGAAGATTTTTTGGACAGATAGCAACACTTGTGCTAACTATTTGGTGCTCTTGATATTCCCTCAGATTGAGGGAATATCTGTCAAATTCAGTACACAATAAAAAACCTAACTATATATATCTCCAACCATCATATATACAACATCACCATTCCTTCCATATGCCTGACCATAATGGCATACGTAATACTAAACTATTACTCCTATATATTGGGATTTGAATGCGCTCACACCCAAGGCTCACACACATACCTTAATCATTCATTATATCAAATTAAGTTATTTATAATTTTTATCTATTAAAAATAAAAGAGCCCTGAAATTCAGATATGACTGAACTGCATTTTATATTGTCAAAAGGCATTTCATGTAAAATCACATATAGTCTTGGCAGCTTATTTTTAGTTGAGTTAGCTCAATCTCTTTGCTTGTGACAGTCTGCTTGTGTGTTAATGGCTTCAAATAGGCTTGGACCAGTGTGTAACCAAACCACACATAATTTGCAAACATAAATTTTACACAACAAAACATGCTCATTCTAACATCAGTTCTAATTGGCGTCCAGGACAGTGTTTCGCTTGCGCTTTGTCCATTAGTTAAAGAAAAAGTGTCTTGATGTTACCACTGACCTCCACACAGTGAAAGGGTGATGATGACAGCAGTACAGCACCAACATGCTAGCTATCTGACCATTCCACAGCACTTAACAATATTGTTTTGAGCTCCCATTCAATGATCATTTATATTTCTGCGGCAGTTACAGTCAGGGTTCGTTTTTGATGTTGACCTTTTCTACTTTTACTTCTACAGCCACAACAGTCAACTGCTGCACATGGGTCTCCCCCAATAGGGAGGTATTGCCATAATCACCATGCTTGGCAGGTAGATTGGCGAGTGCAATGCAAGATATTGTAAATATTCACAGGGAACGCTGGTGCCCATTCCCTGGATTCATCCCTTAGTCGCCTTTTACCCACGAGCGGAAATGGGGTGATGCTATTCTAAGCCGACACTACACGGCAAACCGTTGACCTTTTAGTCTGTTATAGACTCAAGTCACGAGTCGTTCACTCCCCATGCACTCACAAACCGTACAATGAATGGGACAGGAAGAGGACTTACCTCGCGCGCTAGCACCATCACGCCGGCATGCGCTCCGCCTCACTGGCGGCTCCCGGCGGTCAGACCGTAGCCAACCAATTACTAGACACAATCAGTCTATTCCTTGGCCAAAATACAGGCTATTTCTTTTTTATAAACACCACCACGAAATGATGAAAAATTCCTGTTACACTTTTTATATGCAAGAATCTACTTGACAGCACATTTGCGTAATGTTTTCCTTATATCAATATACTCGAAATAAATAAATTGAGTTTGTGTTCTTTCCAAAGACCTTTCCGAAAACCAATAGATAGATAGAACCAATCCAAATATTCAATCAACACCAGGGCGCTCAATCATAGTACTGTGATTTGGGGAACACTTTCGGAATACGATGCGAAATTACGAAGCACAGATACATTACTGCAATTGCTAGCGCCCATCCTATTTTCTATTTGGGGGGATTATATCACGTTGTTCTTACTATATCTCACAGATGGCGTGGCAGTTTACAAATTCTATGTTGCCAATTTATCAAAAAATATATAATATGCATTGATGTGTTATGTACCAAAGGGCTACTTTTATTTTAATATATAATAAACTTTAAAATTCAACTTTTTTACTAATACAATTAGATAAACCATTTGCGTGTTGAATAATTCAGGTTTAAAATGCTTATATTCATAAAATTGTGTTAAAACGTGTCGGTTCCGTCCTATTTGCCTGCTTCAGGAATTTAATTGGCAACATTAAAGCAAAATGTCGCCCGGTCTTTCCGTTGCGGCCGGTTGATAGTTTTTGCAACTTTGTTTCTAGTTTTTCTCAGTGATTTTCCGTATTGTGTTTGAAATTTTCTGTTGAGTTGAGCTGCTGCTCCTCCGGAAAATTCAACTCGACCACGAAATCATCGAGAATATTGTGAAAAGACAGACTGTACGTTGTTGTGCTTCTTGTTGTTGTACATCAGAAAAGACTTGAGATAGGACTCGATTTTGAACACAAAATCATGTTGCAAAAGGATTTTGCTTAATTTTACGACCAGCCGCCTGCCTGACGTCGACCCTTTTTGCGAATGCTATCGTAAGTGGTATTACCACCACCGTACGGTTGAACATACCATGGTCGGCATATTTGTAGCCAAGGTCAAAAACTCCACATCGCCTTTTACAAAACACCATGAGTAGAATGGTGTGGCATTATTCTTAGATAAGTTAATTTTATGTGAAGTGCATTATATTTTCAGTTGTTCAGTTTCACAAGTAAAATACGCTCTAAAATATTTACTGTTATAATAATGAATCTATATTTGGACAATTACAATAAAGAATGTTTAAGTTTCAAAATCTATTTATTGTTTTATTAACCAGAAGATAATTAAATATCACAAAAAGGGTATAACAAGCCGAAAGGAGGTTAAAGTACCTACTCATGAAACTGAACAACTTTCCTTATGAAACATGGGTCGAAATATGAAAACAAAATTTGGGCCTCGTCTCATACAAAATCACCGATCAGCTGGTGATTATGATTAGGTCTTGTGACCATTTTGTACATATTTCGACCCATTTTCCATGGGGAAAGTTATTTAGTTTCATGAGTACTTTTAGGTATAGGCTCGGTATAAGTACCTATATAGCTGCATACATGTTATATATAGCTATAGATGTATTTATATATATTATGTAGTTAGTTCCTACTAAGTGCTTGAGAGAGCGCTACTTACGCATTGCCAGTTTTGGCAGCTGAGATAGGTCTCTATACCCCTATATATATTAAAGTACTTTGTGATCAACACCTAACCAAAACTAGCGTTGCCGCTCGATAGTGGACTATCGATAGACAATCGATAGTCTATCGATAGTTTTTCGATAGTAAGAACTATCGATTTTTAATCGATAGTATCGATACTATGGATACTATCGATTGTTCAGAATGAGGCAATACTATCGGTCAGCTTCGATAGTATCGATACTATCGATAGTATCGAAGCTGACAATCGAAAAAACAATCGATAGTATCGATAGTATCGAAGCTGACAATCGAAAAAACAATCGATAGTATCGATAGTATCGATAGTTTTGGTCTATCGATAGTCGGCCGATGAGCGATAGTATCGTTCAGTCAGGTATGGATAATTTTACATACATATAATTATCATGACTTTATCTCTTGTGGGGTAGACAGAGCGTTCACGGTCGTAAAATTACTCAGTAAAGCGACAGTAATCATTACTGTCGCTTGCTATCGCCACGTCTGAGGGCCGTTTCAGTATATATTATAAATATTCTAAATATATATTCTAAATACAATTGCTCATGCCCTAAGCTACCCTAGCTAAGTTAAAAAAAAAAAAATTTATAGCCGAAAATGGCTATGCTGAAATAAACATAAAATACAATATAATATATATACAGTAGATAATTCTACCTGTTTCGTCATTTAAAGTCAACTTTATACATTTAAAACTACTCCCATGGAGATTTATCCTGCATATAATCAGATATTTCATAATAGCCTTTCTTGTACAATTTTTGTTTTATTACTTTATGGCGGGTGACAGGATGAATCCAGGTGGTGTCGGGAAAAGGGTAGCTACCCGCCTGGCCGGGTCCACCTGGATTGGATTGGAAGTTGTATACGTATATATGCGTTGCGCGGTGAACACTTCGATATCGCGTTTCAGGCCCATTGTTCTGTCACGTGGCGCCATCTCTCCGATATGTTGAGAACTCCTGTTGCGTCTTGTATGCATGTGAACCACTTGAGTGAGCTTCATGTTGTAGCCACCAGAGGTCGCTACAACTTGACATGACAGGTGATGCGTAGGTATCTATTGTGATACATCACGTGATGCGTCGATTTCATTCTCCTGTCATATCCATACTATTTTTTCCCGCACGCACGGAAGCAGGCGCACGCATCTAGTGTGCAAATGCCTTTAAAACTATAGGTGTATTTTTATGTATCTAATTGTATAACTAATTCATTCATTGCTAAATACTATGGCTAAATAAATTTACTTTAATTATTAAAATTTAAAAAATCTTTTAAAATAATCCATATACAATAATTAACCCATTAGCCGTGGGATGCCGGCTAAGAATAGCATCATCCTATTTCTTTCCCATGGGTTTCATGTGTATTGCAATTTTAGGCGACAGGCTGACAACCTGTCACTTTAGTGATACGCGAATTACTGAAACGGCCCTCAGACGCGGCGATAGCAAGCGACAGCAATGATTACTGTCGCTTTACTGAGTAATTTTACGACCGTGAACGCTCTGTCTACCCCACAAGAGATAAAGTCATGATAATTATATGTATGTAAAATAAATAATCTATACCTGACTGAACGATACTATCGCTCATCGGCCGACTATCGATAGACCAAAACTATCGATACTATCGATTGTTTTTTCGATTGTCAGCTTCGATACTATCAATACTATCGATACTATCGATTGCTTCTTCGATTGTCAGCTTCGATACTATCGATAGTATCGATACTATCGATAGTATCGATACTATCGAAGCTGACCGATAGTATTGCCTCATTCTGAACAATCGATAGTATCGATACTATCGATTGGCCTATCGATTGTATAGGGGTTTCGATAGGAAAACTATCGATAGTTTTACTATCGATAGTTCGGCAACGCTAACCAAAACCAAATCAACAACAGATCAGCAATTATTTTTTTATAAGTGTTGCCAACGAAGCTACAGCTGCCCATCAGAAGTGACCTCTAAAATCCACTAACAAAAATCGCATCAGTTAAAATAAAACATCGCTAAATTTTTCACTAATATTAATTTTATTTATTTATTACGATGAACAACAAGAACACAGAACGAACAACACGAACTAGGTACACAGATTTTAACAATTTTTTGTCATCAATTTAATTTATTTCAGTCATTCACAAAAAAAAAATTTTTGCCTCACTTTAAAGATATATTTATTTGAGAAATTACATTAAAAATTACAAATTATGTAACAAAAATTACGAAATTATATTCCTAAGTCACATGAGTTGTTTTCATCCGAACCATCATCATCATGAATAGGTTGGTACAACTCCGGTGTCAATAAATTCCACTAACCACCAAAAGAAAAATTAGTCCACTAAAAGGCAAGTCAAAACCAAGTCAAAACCACCAGATTGAGTGGAAAATCCACCAAGTTGACAGCACGCGGGTTATCATATTTTTCATTTTTTTAACTGCCCTTCCATCCAAACAGGCAGAGTTCTGTGAATATACCGCCTCTTGTTGATGTTTTATCTATCTTCAATAGATGGCGTTGTCAAACCGCACATTTCAAAGGCGCGGCCGCGGCGCTCGCTACACTTGCACTGCAGTGTAACTACAACGGAACTGTTGTCGGTTAATATTTTTTGCCCAACAACCTTCTCCTAAGTCTGACAAATCCTTTTCTGAGAACCGCATCAAAATCGGTTTATCTAAACGCGAGATAATCGCGAACAAACATACATACAGATCAACTGAGAACCTCCTTTTTTTGAAGTCGGGTAAAAATTAAATTTAAGTAAAATCTTTGCCGGTTGAAAACGAACTTGCTATCAAATTGGTGATGATGGTCTCTCCGACCGATTACGGCCATGGCGACCGCTTCAACTCCTAATCAGATCGACGCTGGGGCGCTGATACGCCCGCCCGGAGATGGCAACTGTAGTAATCTTTTTTAATTACTTTTTATTTTGGCTATCATATTACTAACACCACTGGAACTACCTACAGCGAAGCGAAGCGGCAAGATCAATACGAACGAAACAACTTACGTTCCTTGGAGAAAATTGTACAGCTTTTTGGGCTCACCCTCTAAAAATATTTTTACACCTTACAAGGCTTTTTTTAGGCAATCCGTACTCAACATATTTATGAACTGAGTACCTAACCACTTATTTGGAAAAATTCTTTCCTCAATAGAAAGCTACAAAATCCCTGAGCAATATACGCTACTTTTTACCCTGGGAAAATGTTATTTTTACGGGAAAACATTAACCAGTGGGGAATACTCTAGGCTGATAGAAATAAAAAAAAATAATAACCTTTAATTGATATTATTTTAATTATTAAAACTCGGTCGTAACATTATTTCCTTAACTAAATACAAAATATGGCTAATTGGCGCTGTATAAAACACACTTAATATTAAAAGTAACTTAACTACAAGTAGAAAAAATTACAATAAGGTAAATTAATTATGATATCACAAGTATATTGCGATATTTTTGTACTTGAGGTAAAATAACATACTAGCTCAAAAGTTGACCCCCTTGACAACTAAACAACGAAATGAAAAGTAGCTTACCTTTAACAATATATTATAATCTAGCTTATAGAATAGCATATACCCAGCGCACTATCAACAATAATGTGTAATCTAATATTACTACCAACAAATTGCAAATCAATAGACAAATTGTTGCATTTAAATATCATTTAGTCCTTTCTATGCTCGTTTCGCCTTCACTCTTATTAGTCCTACTCGAACTTTTTGTCATAATCTGCTTAAAGCTGACCTCCCCCTCGCTCCGCATAGGTATAATGCCCCCAGACGGCAAGTCTGAACTAGTTTGCGATGCAGACGAACATGCGCTAGACTCCGATATGAACGACACCCGCCTTTTATATTTCTTCTTCAACTTAAACTTTATCTCTCCCAAGCTACTCATTTCTGACGAATTCTCAATTTCGGAACTTGAAGGGCTAACATTTTTTCTGTATGTTTTGGCCTTTGATGCAGTCTCTGATTTTGGTTTTATTTTAGCTTTAGTTGGTGAGTGACTGGCGCTTTCAAGGTTAGACAGAACTTCTCGCGATGAATTCGGTAAACGAAGACTGAATCTTGGTGAGGAAAGGTTGATAGATATGCAATCTTCGACGTTCTCTACTTCAACGGTAAAGTTTTCTTCATTAGTAACGACTACCACGGGGCTCGTCTGATGGTCCACTGACACTGACAGAAACGGTGAGGTGGTCCTGGTTTTTGTCCTCGCTGGTGACGTCATGACGCTCTTGACTCGAGCCGGAGACGTTTGCGTCAGTTTTTGGAACGCTGCAACGTTCTTCTGGTCTTCCATGTTGTCTTTTGAAGTCGATGGTTTAGCTATAATATCACCATACTCTTCTACTAGCAGCTTTTTGATGAAATCCTTTTCTATTTTAAACATTTTCTCGACTTCTCCTTTAGGGTCTAGCGGCCATAAGTCGTTGTGAATGGGATTAATGTTTGCTCTATCATTCCTTGGAGATGTTTGCGTCTGTTTTAATGATATTTTATTTATAGAATGGCTTTGTGTAGCTGTATCTTGGGTGTCTACGGAGTGAACGAATTCAAAAATGTCTACTGAGTTTTTAATAGACAGGTTTAATTTTTTTGCTACCCTTTGACTATGACTATGTTGCTGTGTTTGCTTTATTCTATCATCATTATCGCTATTGCTATCTGTATTACTTTCCGACTCTTTTCTTTCCTGTATGCAAGGAGAGTCGTTTAATTGCTCTTTATTTTCTTGATCCGTATTGTCCGATTTCTCTTCTTCAAAATCATCAGCATAAGTATCTTTTTCTTCTTCATCTTTACTCTCACTGGATATTGATTGTGGTTTGTTTACTTTATCTAATTTAACTTTGACCTTCATATTTTTATTTATCGTTTTACTAACTTTTTTCTCTAAATCCATAACTTCTTCGAGCAAGTTCTCATCAGATGTGGTAAATATCCTAGGACTTTCTTTCTTTTTGATTTTTCTTGGACTCTCTTTGTGGAATGAATTCTCTCTACTGCTCAAAATTTTATCTAGGATAGGACTAAGTGGCATGTCACTGCTGTGGGGCATGTTTGATATTTCTCTTTCAACGTCGCTTACTCTTGCACCGCCTAATGTTAACTGTGAATAAGGTATATACTCTGCATTGTTTAGAAGATTATTTACAGGTTTATTTGCAGATGACGAATGCCTTGGTTTTGGAGATTTTCTAGGTGTTTTGACTTGTTTACTTTTTGATGTTGATGGTTGGCCGTAAATAGCATTTAATTTTCTTTTCCAGTCGTCTAATTGAACATTTGTACGTTTGGTTTTACTCCGTGCTGAAGTCTTAGGTGATGATCGCATTACTGTTTTGATTTGTTTCTGTGTTTTTATATTGTGTTGTGCATCAGAACTAAAGTTATTTGAAGAGCCACTGCTCTCACATGTCGTCATTTTAGATACTTTTCTCACTGGCTTATTTTTACTATGTACTGATTGTGGAAAAACTTTAGTTGGTATATCATGCGTTTTAGTTTTATTACTTAAAGTAATTACAGGATCGCTTTTAGGTATTTCGGGTTCATGCTTAGTAGCAAGTACAGCAACATTGCCTCTGGCGACCTTATCTTCAGCGTTCTCTTTGATTTCTGGGAAAATATCTAACTGCAACACTTTTTGTTCTTTTAACTCACTTCTTATATTGATGCTTGGCATGTCTTGTATTTTAAACTTATTTTGTGGGGTAGCTTTAACTTTAGGCTCCTCAAACTTGTACGTGAATTCAGCTACTGTTGGCGCGTTATTAAAAATTTTGTTGCTGTCAATTTTGCCATTATTAAGTTTATTTTTCGCATTCTTGTCTAGCTTTTCATCTATTTCTAAAATTCTAGTTCGTGTTACTACTAAATTCTTATTTTTAGTTTGTTTTTTAACTACAGGCACTGAGTCTACTTGAACCCCAGTATTGACATTAGGCTTAGAATAAGTAACATTCAAATTCGGCTTTGGAACTTGGATAGGTTTTTCGATGATTGTTTGTCCGTGAAATTTAGCGTTGACGAGTTGTTCAATGTGGACTTTTTCATTGAAGTGTTCGTCTAGAGGCACTTGTGTTGCCTTGAGCTGGTACGCGGTGGGGGGGTGGCGGTGCTGGGCCAGGTCGGCGGTCAGCTGGCGCAGGTCCTCGGCCGTGGACTGCAGCATGTCGTGCAGCCGCCGCAGCACCAGCTCGTCCTCGGGCCGGAGCGCCGGTTCGGGGTTCCACAGATCGTCGTCTATAATGTTAACCATTTCGATCTTATTGCTGCTCTCAACCTGGAAATATGAAACACACCCATTATACTCATCTGTAGGGTTGTATTCATTTGAGGTGCATTAGAGTTCAAAGCGACTAAATAAACTAAACGATGCTTTATTTGGAGTGTCGTATAATCTTGGCGCTTAACATGGTGCTGTATGTGCGATTGAACTTTTAATTAAGAAAGTGTAGTTAGAATAATCCATATTTGACAGCTGTCAAAATCATATAACTGCTATGGCGTGAGGTCTATTTTACTTTGTTGACATGC
The DNA here is from genome assembly GCA_029255805.1 of Keiferia lycopersicella. Classification (NCBI taxonomy): domain Eukaryota; kingdom Metazoa; phylum Arthropoda; class Insecta; order Lepidoptera; family Gelechiidae; genus Keiferia; species Keiferia lycopersicella. The sequence continues at coordinate 14,656,253 of JARACZ010000011.1, read as the reverse complement.
CTTTTAGTATGGGTTTGACAGCTGCCAAAATTGGCTTATTAGAACAGCGCTATTTGAGCGGTCGTTATCGCCACGTGTGACAGGTTGTCAGCTTGTCGCCTAAAATTGAAATATATATTAAACCATCATCGAGTCCCTTAGTCAGTTTCTAGGACATCTACAGGAAATGAGGTGATGATATTCTAAGCCGGCATCACACGGCCTAATTTGAGGATACTTACCAAATATCGGTCAACTGGGTATCGCGGAGAGCCGGATCTCATCTGTTGGTGAGACACAGCGGCTCGGGCATCCTCTCGCTGGCCACGCTGTCCCTCCGATCTGGAAATAAAGAAAAAAAAAACTATTATTTCCAATGCCTGATGTAGGCAGCCGATACTGATGAATGGAGACGGGCAATTGACAAATTGGACTATTATGATGATGATGATCTCTATGACCGATTTCGGCCATGGCGGCCACTTTGACTCCTAATCAGTACGGCGATGATGCGTCCAGAGATGGCTATTGTAACCTATTTCGGCAGTAAACTCACGTGCATAGTGCGGACAAGTGAGTTTACCAGTTACATGGTTAATGGCGACTGGTGGACGGGCCTTTAACTCTACCCGCTTAGCGTCAAGGTCTGCTTTATGCTGTTCCTCAAACTCGCGGACTTACCTCTTATTGGACTATGTAAGAGGAGGAAAGGGATGATGATAGCGACTCTCTAACTTTGGGCTTTAGGGCCACCGCGGCATACTTGCCGTGTATTTATGATGTCAATGATTCTGCCGCGGCATAAAAATAGCCTTAGTACCAAGCGCATATTAAATCATTTAAAGAATAATATTCAAACTCTCAATCCTTTAGGGTTGTTCCACCTGTCATTACAGTATGTATTTTCAAAGGTACACTCATGATATTGATATTGTTATTTTATTTCTGTAGTAAGTCTCCAGCTCATTTTTATTTGGGCCCTCTAGCCATAGGTAGCTACTGTATTTGACTTTTATTTAATTTTAGGTCACTGGTCTAGGTATTAATTTTATTTTTCTTTTAGGCATCCTCCATTATAAGAGAATGGCAACATGCCCTTACACTGAAACAGTTTTCTGAAATTGTCCTCAAATATTAGTCAGTCGTCGCTACTGGCTACGTTAACGCTGTAACGATGATTTTAGGGCCGTTTACGCTCTAATTACCCCGCAAGGGATGAAATCGTGATAGGTTTATGTACTTCATATCTTGCATTCCTTCCTTTTTGAGTGGGACACCGAGTCATCCAACGACCTGATGAACCCTAGTAACACAGGTTTTCAACCGCCTACTAACCAGTAGCAGGCCTCTGATATGGTTGTGTAACGACTGCCGTCTAGGTAATCATAGGCAGCAACAGAGACCGACGGTTTAACGTACACTCCGCATATTGCATTCTGCCAGCATTTATGGCATAATATGTAGATAAGAATAATGAGCAATATAAAACAATATATGTAGCTATAGTTCATTCGCGACCAGCGTAACTTGACCTCAATACTCCATACACGCACGTACTGGCGCATAATGACAGTTACGCTGGTAGTGACACTGTATAAGCGAATGAAGTATACTGCAACGTCACACTGATATCGGAGGTTTACGACTGTTGCAATGGTTTATGGCTTTGAGTGTTTGCTTATCTTTACAAACGTGCATTGAACGAGTCCAAGTGCATTTTACACTGCAGTTAATTTCTTTAAGACCATAAAGATCAGCACAAAGGTAACTCTTTAAACACGAGTCACATAAAATAAATCTTGATCTGTGGCAAAATGTAATTGGTGGAGGAAATGGAAAAGGCAAATAAAAGGACAATATTACAAAATCACATCAATTGTATTTCATCAACATGTACATTAACGTCTTAATCGAAGCATTTCACTTGCTGATTAAAGAAAGAAAAAGAGACGAACTCTCAAAATGATTTCTTTACAGTCGAGTCGACGACTTACCAAGGGCCTATGAGAAAGGCGGACTATGACGCTTTGACATGTTAAATGTATGTTCAATATAAAACAATAACAAAACACAACGATTATATAAAGAGATGGCCCTACAGGACCCCCCTGTAGGACTCTCTAATTTTATGGTTAGAAAATCCTTACAATGTGATGCAAATACATAAACCTAGGAATATTTAACCGTTATTCTGGCACTTTAGTGACCTTAAAATTACAACATAAGTTTTTTTTCTTATTTAAATCACAATCGGATGACGTCGGTATTATAAAAAGCCATGCCAGAAACTGAATTAGTATTTCACATACATTTAACACATCAAAAGAAATAAAAATTGCACAATTAGTGCTCACAATAATCGTTGCCATTCCGGCGAAAAATAATCAGTTGACGAACCCATCATTCGTTTCATTGAAAATACTAATGATCAATTTCGAATCTATCAGAAATACGACGTTATGTATGTTTACTTTACATATATACGGGACTACTAAAAGTTTGCCAAATACATACGAAGAATTGACTTTTAAAGTTATCCAATGGCATAGCACCCATTAAACATAAACATAAAGTAAAATATATGATACACATATAAAAACTGATTCCAGTTCCACAAAATTTTGCATTGAAAATTATTTAGAAAAGTATTATATTCATCTACAAGGCTCACAGTCCTTAATAATACTGGATGGAAATGCACACAAGATACTTCGTGGCCTCCATGTTTACTATATTATTTACAAAGTAGACAAAGTATGTACAACGTACGTATTATGTACACATAATATACCTAAAATAAATAATGGACATGTCAATTTAATTGAATGTACTAATATGCTTGAGTTTAAAGACATACATATGTCTCGATATACAGATACGATAAGACGTACGATTTAACATATTACGAAGCAGACACAACAAATTATAGCGCAAAATTACAAGAAATATGTAAAGCATATCGAAAAGAAAAAGCTATGACTTGACTACTAACAATGAAATATTCTAAACTGTACTTGAAGCTCCTAAAATTGTACTGTAATATGAGTTACTTTCACCATTAGTAATTCACTGATTCACTCTAAAGATAGGCTTCGTAAACAACAGGAAGAGCAGATTCAAACTCTATGCTCTACAACCGAATGCAACAATCTCAATCAAACTAAGCGGCTGATCTCTGATAGCCTTCGAAATTGACATACACTACAAATCGTTTAACATTATGACATATATAATGATTATAATAATGATAATTACTTGACTTTATACAAATATAGCAGCGAGTTTTAAGAGTTCCTATAACGGCCGCGAGTGCGCGGTTCTGACAATTTGACAATTCACAAAATGACTAGGTACGCCCAACGTGTGCAAGCGATCCCGCTAATACTGTAGCCTACCAGACGGCGCGCCGCAAGCAGCCGCCGCTCTGTCCGCCAATCACACGCTTGCTGCGTGCCGGCGCGGCGCGGTCTGCGGCACGGACGCTTCCCTTCCTACTTCCCCAGCAACTCTTTAACTTATCCTTACAAAATAATCAACTCAAACACCGACGGCTCCGAAGAGCCAAGTTCAAAACTAGAATTTTGTTTTTTTTTCGATAGAAAATCAACAACGTCATCAAGAAAAGTTTTCATTTCATCAAGCCGAATTTGTCATCGAATGCAAGACAGTAACGGAACTCGAGCCACTCTGAGTAAATCGCTTCGTGTAAAACAAGACTATTTCGCATGCGCTGTATTGAATAAATACAAATATCTATACACCGAGCTAAGTTCTGTACAATCAGCGATGCTTTTCCGATATCCAAAATCTACGTTTATACAATCAGTACATTCGACTACATAAAATATGTCATGATCATTATATCTCGTAATACTCGTACAGTGTATAAGAATCACATAATAAATGCCAAGTTCACTATGGTTCGGGACCTACAGGTAACTAAGAAAATGGCATCCGAACAACCGCCCTACAGGCGAACGCTTCCGAGAATGACTTCAGATCAAAAAAATCCTCTCCTAACCTGTCTTCTATCAAGACAATAATCCAAAAATCCTTCAAAAACGGATATGTACTATATTCAGAACATTGCACCGTTTCCGTCGTACGACTTACAAATAACATAACTCCCCTGAGCCTCCAATAAATAAATTAGAAAAGTACAATACGCTGAACGGGGCATATCCTCAGCTTTGCAGCGAAACCGATTCCGAATCGTCGATAGCTTCGGAGAGCGAATTAAACTTAAGACTATTTACAGAGCTATATACAAGTGATCGGTTCAAAAAGACCAGCCGGTCGCACCGGGAGAATGTCGCGGAGCCGCTGCGCCCAGAACCAGGGCGCCTGCGGCCGCATGCCGCGACTACGCCTCACGCGTTCACAGCGCGAGGGACAAGAGGTAGAGTCGGGAATGCTCTGCGTAGCCCTAGGTCTCCCTTTCCTTCTTCGGTTTGAACTCTTCCCCGAGAATCGTGGCGATCTCGCCTTGCATGAATGCCCATGGGACTGTCGAGTTCGCCAGTGGGCATTTCTCGCCACTTGGACAGTATACCTGTAACAATATACACCAGTTTTAGCTTCTGAACACTTGTTACTTGTACTAAAATATCAAAGCAAAATTCATTAAGTGTTCAAGAATTAATGGCAAAGGAAAAGAAAGGAATCTCACCTCAGATCCTTGCTGTCGCTTGATGGAGTCCCTTGAGCAGGGGAAGCAGAACTTGTGGTGCGGTTGGCTAGGGCACTGCACGAAGTGTGTGTCCTCGAGGCGCTCCTGGCAGAGCGTGCACTTCAGCAGCGGCGTCTGCGCCGGCGCTGCTGCCTCAGCGCCCTCTCCGGCCTCCGTCGACGACACCGATGTCGTCGACGACACGTGTCGCGAACCCGACGACCGCCGCCCGCCGTTCGACCCTGTCGGACCGATTAAAAATTTAAGTTTTGGCGACATTACGAGTTTACTACATCCTCGGCTACTTGGCCCATAACGCACGTTACTGGGATAAACAGTTCAATTATAACGCTATCGATCGCGTGGGGGAATATCTAGTCCGACTATTTGGACGATAGGGGCACGAGCGGTCGTCGGGCGCCAAGCCGCAAACCCGGCGGCCGCACATTGCGAATAATCTTCGTCTTCATTTGGATCATGAACTCTTTCAGTTATTTCATTTGATCTAAATCGAAGAACTGCAAATAGGATGATAAACGTCTGACGTGGAGTAGATGAAAATGAAATAAACGATACGCAACATGATTGTCGTCGAGGAAGGTCGGACTTTGAACTCGAGTGAATGTATTGATGACCATGAAACAGAATTCCGTGAGCCAATTCTAGTACACACCACACTGATTATATAAGACCACATACCTATTGAACGTTAAATTAAGAAAGAAAATTGTTGGAATAGAATGGCTGACAGAATTTAAAAGACAAATTCTTACCTGAAGTAGGTGAGTGTTGGCTAGAGCGGCTGTTGGAGCGTTGTTGCGGAGCTTGTGGGGGAGATCCGCCAGCGGAGCGAGGAGAGCCGGGGGGCAGAGTGTCAGCTACTGACATCAATGCGGCCATGGGAGAAGGCCCTGCACCAGCTGCCCCCGACACGGGGGGTGATCCAGCAGTACGGCCAAGTGGCGACCCTGCCGAACCATTTGTCAAGGGTGCACTGCTTCCGTAACCTGCAATACCACCAGTCATATTTAATCAATTTAATTGTGTGTCAGTGGTAGAAATTCCATTGCAATAGCTTTTCAGAAAATGTCTACTCGGTCGAAAAGTCGTTATTGTTTGGCGAAACAAAGAAAACCATTTTATATCTCACAAGACTATAAATAAAATGTTCTAGCGAGATATACTTTACCTACTTAACAAATTTATTGTAGCATCTATGTTAAGAGCATCTGGCACGAGACGAAGTCGCGCTCGTCAGAAATAATGTCGCGCTTTCGTAGGTGCATTACAGTGGAACCATTTCATTTGTCCGAATAACCTCACATTCAATGTTGGGATGACACATCGTTTGCTGTGGAGCGGTGGATAGTAAACATACGTTCACACACTCAACACTGTATTTATAGCATTGTGTGTTAACATTCGCTTACGTAGCGTGCGGTGTGTCATTGCCTGGTCGCGGTGGATAAGCGGGCCAACTCCTGTAGACGGGTAGGTAGCTATGTAGCCTCCAATAATTGAACTGATACGAGTAGCCCACTCAAATGTGCAACGAATCGTGCCGCGGACGAGGCCTGGCGACGTTGCCAAACGTCTCAAACATACAACTGCGGGTGTGTTTGATCAGGTTGATGTAGTGGATCGACATCGTCCTCGTTTGTAATGCTTTTGTTGTCTGTGTTTCCATCCGTTTTTACTTTATTCGTTAACTCTACTTCCATCGTCTCTACAATATTATTTATTTCCTTGTGCTTTCTGACGAGCAATAACACACCGTTATTTGACGTTTATGTTTTTTTTCGATATTTACAACAAATCAATTAACAACTTTTTATACACTTCTATCCCATCAGCGGTCTGTACCTACATGTGGACGGCAAAATACTTTCATAGTATTCCGATACGACCGTCGTCACATCTCCTATTTCTTTCAACTAGTGTAGGAACACGACACGACATGGTAATCGTGTTGCCACACAGGCCCCGGCCCGTGTGTAATTGAATGCAAACATTGATTATTCATTAGGGTAACGTGCGAAAGGGCGTGAGTGATGGTCGGTTGTTGTGAGTGAAGGCCCGGCCCATATGGCGGTGGTGACGTCACGCCCGATGACCTTTTTGGCCGGCGGCTTGTGGCTCCCTACACACGCTAGCGGAATGTGGTCGGGCGACTCTGCCAAGCGTAGGCAGCCGCTGTATTTTTTCGCCCGCCGGCCTACCTACATACGTACGCGAGCGAAAATGTCGTCACGCGACGTTGCCGCACCGTGCTGTCGTGCTTGCATTCACAGAGCATTACGTGGGTGTTGGTACGTAGCGCAGTGGTGTGCGAGAGGCCGCGACTGTGCGGCTCGCTTTCGAGAACGCTCAACCAGTCGGACCGGTTTAGTATTTATGGACCGAGTAAATGCACCTACCTAGATATGAATCCCGCGGTCGCTTGCGCAAAACGGCCACATCGCCACATCGCGCTCGACACGAACACACCGCGCTATCGTTCACGTTATCGCCACACTCGTGACGTGACTAATGTCGAATTATGATTTTTCTATTAATAACAACTCCGACATTGTAACGTGTTTGTAAACAGTATAATTATTTGGTTGCCCTGTGATTGCAGTAACTATCCAATTAAAAGTTTGATTTTTTAGGATAAAGGTTCTAACAGTTCTAAGTAAAGGACTTTGAAAGACCTGCTTCCGAATCAAAGATAGAATCAGATTATCTAATTCGAAACTCCATTCTTGAAGATGGTTTTTGGGAGCATGTCTAGGGTTCTACCGTGATTCCAATATTTCCGATAACTACATGAGAAAGAAAGAAACAATTGGTAATAAAAATGGAAAACGTACACAAAAGAATACTTAAATTTCATATTATGAAGATAATAATGGAAAAAATGGGGTAAAAGATGCAAATGAAAAAAAGTCAAGAAATGTAACTAAATTGGGATAAGATGAAATATGAAAAACGTATTGAAAATCATTACGAGCCACAATAAAAAATGATAATGAAAAAGATAAAGTAGAGACTAACGATGAAATAGAAGTAAAATGTCTAGAATTGCTTATCTAAACGTATTTAAATACTAGACTAGCGTATACTTTTCGGGACAGTGCAAAAACAAAGAAAGAAGAAAGTATAAAGGCAACTCTGAAAAAAATAGGAACACTTACTTCGGTTCGGATAGAAGAAAACATAAACAGATATTCGAGACTATAATTATTATGAACGTTTACTATTTTGTAGACTTGTCCATAAGATAGTAATTTCTAATACTTGGTGTTTTAATCGATTACTAGATCTTGATATTAACTTTATCTTAGAAAGACTCTAACAGAGTGTCTTGTCACTTTTGCGTATAATTATTATTTTACGCAAAAGTGACAAGAGTAACGATAAATTCTACTTAACTGACCGTTATTTATAAAGAAACTAAGAAGAAAATTTAATCCACTCAAGTGCAGGGGGATTTTGGTGTTGTAGCATCTGACTCGGCTAATATTCTTCAAATTGAAAACAACAAGAACTACAGCGACCATATAGAAGACTTTGAAAATTATAATATCCTGGTTATATTTGGTGATACAAACAACGATCATTTTAAGAGAACAAGGAACGTGTTACGCAAAAGTTTTCAGAATTCCATGAAAGTTATTGCGCGAGTACTTATATTTGTTTAAAATTCAATAAAGCTACACGTCGTTTGGCACGTGAATTCTTTCTTAATTCTAATTATATTTCTTTCTTTCTCATTAAGGAAATCATGGTGTTCGATTGAACTGATCGAACAGAGCTGACTGTTTCAGAGCTTAATTTACTCATCTAGTAAAAAATCATTTTCAATAATGAATGAATACCGTTAATAACGTCATTTCGTGAGGTAGACATTTGTTTGTAAGCGAGCAGAAGTAAGAAAATTTTTAAAGGACTTACCATTACTTTTGAAGGCGGCATCAAATGATGGAGTACGAAGAGGATGTTTCTCTTGTTTGAAAACTCGGTCTGGTGCGAACGGGGCCGCGAGGGACACCGCCGGCAGAGAATCTCCTCGAGTTAGAGGTGGTCGTGGATGCTCTTCTAGCAACCTTTTAGCGGGTTCATGATGGTTCTGGTGGTCATCATCATCTAAGGGCCGCTTCAGCGTCAATCCAGGGGCGAGCCGAGCTCCACCGTGTGTGGGGAGGTGATGTGTCGTCAAATGAGCCAATCTACGGCCCTCATGCTCTTCCCGCCGACCGTATTCTGTTAGCAATCCAGCATTCGCTGTTTGTCGGGGGTGAGGATGTAACGTAAAGGGCGCTGAAGGAGTATGATGCGCTGGCGGTGCCGGTTGACCCCTAGCTGGATTGTCTGCTCCATTCTGATGAGCCTCGAGTGGAGTTCGGTGAGCACCTTTGGCATGCGACGGGCCTCGTCCCTCCTGAAATCCATGGGCCCGTTTCAACTGGCGCGCCGTGTCGAGGACTACCTCGATCCGGTCTGCACCCTCGTAGTTGACGCACCCACGGCACACCGCCTCCGAGAACTCGTGCAACATTGCCCACGGCATTCGCGGCAAGTCGCACAAGTAGCAGTGCTGCCGTTTCTGCATAACCGACATCTCGGCGCCGGACGAAGTACGGAGCGCGAGAGATCGGTTGTCTTCACTTCGCTTGTAAATTGTCACAGATTTTTTAAACTTTCAAAAAGAAACACTGTCACCATGGTATAGGGAAACACCGTTGCACATACGTTTCCGCGGATGCCGGGCGTTGTGAAGTCGGAAGGCACTAACTTCGTAAGCGGTTGACGAAAGACTGAGCCGAGTGGAGGTCGGCGTTTGGCGGGGTGAGGAGAGCGGTCGCGGGGGGCCACGGCGGCCATTATCGAGCGGTGACGTCAACGCGCGCAGCGCTCCACGCGGCTTGGCTTGCGAGGCGCGAGGCCAGCCCGAGCCGTTACCCGACGCGGATGCGCCGCCATCGTGCCACGCCGCCAGGTCGCCACCGCCACACCGACAGCCCGCAACACGCTTATCGCACGATAACTACCACAATGCATGCACTCGGAATGAAGTTTAGCAGATGCAAGATCCAACGTTGCTATTTACTTGTTCGTTCACGAAATCTGTATAATAAATAGGTAGCAATAATATGATAGATAGGAGCGTTGGTGGCCAAGTGGTTAGGACACCGGTCTTACAATCCTGAGACAGGTTAGCCTTTGGGTACAGGTTAGCCTTTGGGATGCAGAGGTCAGATAGCAGTCGCTCTGTATAAAAACTTGGTGTCAAATCCTCTAGGTGAGGTAGCCTACAGACAGAGAAACAGTATAAGGCAAGAATTATGATGAGATAGCTGTAATAAATTTATGTTATGATCTTTTTCAGTACCTAGGTACTCAGAAAGAAAGTCAACAAAGTTACTATCATACAAATCACCTAAATAATCATCATCACCCAAGGAATTACCTAATTATTCCACAACGTGATGCTCGATGTTTAGATTCATTTCTTGGAATAGGTAAAAAATTGTAAACAGTTAAATGACTCACTTCTCAGAAACCGAGAACCACAAAAAATTGCACAAAGAATATCGGATTTCGAAAACTACTACGCAGTAAATCCACAATCCAGCCGTGAATGAGCTGAATAAGCTGACAGCAGAGTAATAAATTAATAAAGGGATCTCTGGCTATGTTTTGACGGCGTTGACGTTACGTAAACAGAATCTATTAGATATAAATAAATAAATAAATAAATAAATATCCTGGACAATTCACACAGCGCCATCTAGCCCCAAACTAAGCAAAGCTTGTACTATGGGAACTAGATAGCTGATACTAATACATATATACTTTTTTTTTTTTTTTTTTTTTTTTTTTTGTTTTTTGTAAATAAATACATATTATACATAGAAAACACCCAGACTCAACACAAATATTTGAAAATTGACTTAACAAATATTTGTGTCCGGTGGGGATCGAACCCACGACCCTCGGCGTAGAAGGCAGGCATACTATCCGCTACGCCAACGGGACAGTCTATATAAACTGTCTAAAAAAGTCTAAATATATAAACTAGGTGGGTAAATATAATGCTCATAATAATGAACTAGAAGTCATTAACGATATGAATCACGAACTAGCTCGCAACGCATTCCACGGAGCCCTCGATTCCGCTAACATAGTCGATATTATTCAACGAAAGTAAACAGCTGCTATTGTAGAATAACAATTAGCGTTAACGCTGGACGCGTGCTTGATGCATTAAATTTCAATCTATTCTCGCTCAGTTTCCTTTCCAACGACTGCATTCTAAATTATTATTACCAGCAACACGGATCCGGCTGGAACCGGGAGCGGGGGACGCGGCCAGTCGGCGCTTGGCGGCCATCTTGAGACGTGACGTCACGTGACGAGTCAGCCGAGAGCGAACCGGCAACGTCGCATTGCTGTGTTGCTTGCCGCTGCTGTTTTGTTGTGCTTTAAAGGGCGTCACACACGGTGAAGATATTATTTTATATATTTTATCTTATGATGCAGGGATATAAAATATTACAGTATACAATAGCGCCCTGCCCAGCGGCTTCGCCCGCTTTAACTTACTTTCCCGAAGGATGAGTGGCGCCCGGCAAGTATTATACATATTAATATAAACCTCACTCTATCTATAAAAAAAACTGCATCAAAATCCGTTGTCTAGTTTTAAAGATTTAAGCATACATACATACAGACGCGAAAAGCAACTTTGCTTTATACTATGCAGTGAAGTGATACATAATATCTTATGGTATCACTTACGGCTGCCTGCGTTATAATTTATTATAAGCTTTTAGCTGTTTGATGTAACGGTACGTTTGAATCTTAATTATATTTATATCGCTCGGCATCTTAAGAACAACCCTATATTGCTTGAAGCTTAACTCGTGGCTCTACTCGAGATAAAATATTATAGTATCTTCACCGTGTGTGACGCCTTTAGTAATAATGAAGCCTCGACGCTTTTTGTATATGCGACCTCGAGGATCAAGAGAAAAAACAGTTACCTATGCAGCCAGGTAGACGCGGATGACGAACGGAACGGATGATCAGATAAACACACTAAGAAACTCCACGAGAGGACTTTGTGGCATTTCCCCAGAAATTAATACAACTGTGAAGTTTTTGTCTATAGCGTTACCGCAGGGGCTATTCGAAATCGCATTACATGGCGCGATTCAGTTTTTGACAAAGGTGTCAACATTGTTCAAGTTGATATAGCCTAACGAAGCTAAATTTACAAAGGCGGTTAGTGAACAGAATCAAATCAAATTAGCATCTGGGACAAACTATGTCCTGGACCTAGAAGTAGTTAATTTAGGCGTCCCTTTTTCGAGGACATGCACAGCGTCGGAATTTGCAATCAAGTAATTGGATTGTGATTGTGACTACAAAAAGAATAAAGCAATCCCGGATCTATCTAGGTTACACAATGCACTTATAAATTCTGAAAGATTTTAATGAAAATTAAAGCAATCTAGATAAAGTAAAAAACAATGTCGAAGATAATCGGATGACTTGGTGGCGTACTTTTTATTGTTTGTTGCAATACCTAACGTCTGGCCACGACACTACAGCGATTAGATTACTTACGGATATTATGGAATAACAACTTTATCTTTTTTCCAATTATAAAATTCTGGGTCATTGTGATGTTTGCGCTTAGGTACAGAAGTTAATGTTATTGGAGGCCTGTTATCTGTTTTATTTTTGTGACGGATAGTAAAATAGCAAAACTTTGAACTACAAAGTAACTGAAAATAAGGTGAACAGAAGTATTTGTCCGCAATTATAAAGGGATTTACCAAACGCGAGAAGTCGAGGGCAACGGGAAGAGGCTACCAGCAAGTAAGCTAGCGGACGCTACATCTTAAAACTATGTGTTAACTTCTAGCTAGGTTCAGCTGCCGATATACAGGGTGTAAGAGACGGTGTAACGAAAACTTTGCAGGCGTGCTCAGACCATGAAACTGAACAACTTTTTGTATGGGGGCTGTGTTGGTAAACGTGATTTTTTTTTCGACCTTCCATACAAAATTCCCGATCAGCTGAGTGACTTTCCATGGAAAGTTAAAAAATATATATTTCCCAACATAGCCCCCATAGAAAAAGTTGCTCAGTTTCATGACCTGATCACATAATTTTAATTTTAGTTACAGCGTCTCTTACACCCTGTATATAACATTATCATATTACGATGCCTATTCACTATTACATATAAATAATTTATAACACAATTAGCAACGCAGACTGTCCCTGACACGCCCTGGGATGGAAGAGCATTTTCGTTTGGTATGTATTGATTTCCAGGACAGTACCTATACAGGGTGTAAAAAAATAGCTGCAAATATTTTAAGGAGAGAACCATCCCATGAAACTGAACAACTTTCCCCAAGGAGCATAGGTCAAAGTATGAAAAAAAAATTGGACTTCCCACACAAAATGACCGCCGGACCTCTATTGTGGCCGGACCAAGTCAATTTGTATGGGAGCACCAAAAATTTTTTCGCATATTTCGACCTATGTTTCTTGGACAAAGTTGTTCAGTTTGGTGGGCTGATTCACCCCTTAAAATATTTACAGCTAATAATTTTACAACTTATAAAGAATGATTGAATGCAGCTTTTACAAAATTGTGTGATTCAGTTGCAGAGACAGCGTTCTATTGATGTCTTTATAAGTTTTTTGCGCTACTTTTCCTTACTATATTATTTGTGTTTATCTCTGATTTAATTCTGCGTTAATTATCAGTTAAATATCGTTGGAGTTAATCCATCTTAATACACCTGTCACGCTGAGTTACAATTAAGAGAGAATTATGTCTGATTAGCTCTGGTTTACGACGCTCTACCTCTATCTCAGGATTATCTAATTCAATATCAATTTTTATAGTAGCGTCTATCATGCAGTAGGCGCATCATACTTATTATACTATAACATGTTCTTGTACTCAAAACAATGTTGCATTACGATTTGCCTTTGGTATATCTGGTTGTATACAACATGGAAGAAGAATTGATTTCCCAGACAAAGCTTGCCCACGTTAAATGTGCCGGGAGTCCGGGGGCAGGGATCGATGGCGTCTCGGCGGCTCTGCGCAGGCGCGGGCCCGCACCCAACACGTGTCAATGTTTATTTACGTTCCGTGCACGTACCGCCGAAACTACGTGAGAAGAAACCGTGCAACGCAACTCACTTCACGCTCAACGAAGTTCAGCTTCAAACTTTTATGCGAATTTTACTGCTTGCAATTTTTTTGGTCAACCTGGGCCCTAAGTCTGCTAAATGAAAATCGTTTCAGTTGGATGTCTCGATTGGATCTCAGTTGGATGATTTTGGTCATTTCGTAGTCTGCTGACAGTTTGAAGTATAGCAAAATCACAATGGCAATTGAATGACAGACGAGTTTCCACGGCGTTACAATGACAAAAAATAGCAGACTTGGGACCCTGCACGAATTTAACCTGTACAAAGACCAATTTCAAAAAAAGCCTGAACAACTTGTCGATGTTATACCGTACTTAGATCATCAAGTGGGCAGTGAACAAACAAGACTAAAAAACGAAGTCACCAAATGTGGACATTGTTAATGATGGAATAAGACAAGCCGCTTCCGATTGTTTAGTTGAAGATGTAAAGAGTTACACATCCTAAAATGATTGGTCAATACACAAATAATCAATACAATAACACATAATTAATATAGGGTCAATACAAGGACATAGAGTAGGGAGTTGGTGACAAAAAGATAAATAAAGAACATAAGACGGGGAAGTTTAATAATATACTAAATCCACAGGAAACACTGCAAATGTTGTCAAAAATACTATACATCATCAAGACAAACAAGCTTACAAAACCAGAATAACAAGGACACGGAAAATCCCGTATTAATTTAAAACTAGTTAAAAAAACAAAAATAACGAAATCAACTATAAAATAAACCAGTAGGTAGAAAATAGAAACTTCGTTGAACCAGTTTTTGAGATGTAAGAGATTATGAACGAACTTATAAAACAAATCACTTTAGGTGAAGGAAATATGTTTATTATACACAAAAAACTCACAAAGCTGAATGTTTAAAATAATACACTTAAATTAATAATGTTACGTAAAAAACTGTTTCTGTTGATAAATATTAAAAAAAATATATCTTCTGGAGAAAATGGCACATGGTTGCGATTGAGAGTTTAATTGTCCACATATCTTACACACCGATAGTGCCGATACCCTTGAAAAGAAACATAAAACAGGTTATGAATCAGGAATACAACAACCCCACGAAATAGTATACGTTACATCACCCCTGCAAGGGCGGAGGGGATCCGAGGGGAGGCGTCGATATCGATTTATGACGTCACCAAAGCATCCCGGGCCAAACTCTGGTTCATCCCATACAGTTAAAAAAAGTCAATCTAGACTCTAGTCTTTGCGAGATAGGCAGCGTCAACGACCCTAAGACGGTTATGTTGCATGCCACTTTTGTCAGCCCCAACACGAAGTTGTACATAATTATATTGTTTTGATTCGCTTTACAAAAATTATGATACTTAGTTTAAATTTTAACATAGTTCTACAATTGTGTCATATTCGTGGATCGTTTATGTTTGATCAGCTGTGAGGAGGCCTCATTCTCACTAGTGGTAGTAGTAGGGTGTGTCTGGTCTTTGTTCAAAACAAGTTGTTTGATCGGGCAGTAGTTGGTTCGGTAAAAAAGCGAAAAATATGACACGAGCGACAGAAAAGTGATGATAAAAGCAATGTATATTAGTGTACGAACATTCTTTTGTACGTCAAGTTTCCTGCCAGCTTGCAGAACAAAGACAGCCCTACTTTCTTGTTAAAAGTTTTCCACTTCGCCCCGGGTTAGTACGCTCCATAAAATCTATTGACTTTCATATCTTGGAGACGACAAGAATTTTAAGGAGGAAAGGACTTCGAAAATTGGCTGACATGTTTTTCGGAGATGGCTTTGGAAGCTGATGAAGCGAGGAAACCAGAATTTCGTGTCAAATATAATCAAAGTTTCTAAGGTAGTGTATGACATCCTAAATATCACGCCCTAAACTATTTAATCAGGCGATAGTGCTATCGATTTTAACGTAACGCAATAAACACTATCCATGATAACTATTTACTCTTCTCTGACTACTCCAAGTTTCATGAAGCTATGTCGGCCGTCGAATTCATAACGATTACGATCGTGAACTTCGATGTAGAGCTCGAAAACTCAAATAATATCCAAGATCTAGTTCTAGACCTATCGTAACGAGTCGTTTACCCCGGAGCCGCTGACGTGTCGTTCCGGTATCGACCGACGGCTGGTGGTGGCGTCTATTGCGCAGACGCCAACTCATTGATCCAGGCTGGTCAATGCGCCGCCAGCATTATAGGGGGATTACGTGTTATGGCCAACACGGTGATTAGATTGCTCATAGCGTAAATGATGCTTAGGGAGCGTTGAAATCACAGTCAGTAAGTAAGTTAAACACTTCATTGCATAGAAATTAACGAAATAAGAACGCTTGTCGCAATGTAAGGTTTGCTTGATTGGATAATCAAATTATTTTTTGAAAATTTGCTAAGCATATCCAGCAAAGTTATTCCCACGAAAAGGGATGCACGTAAATTCATATTTTGCTTGCTTAGAAAGTCTTCTAGAAAACGTTCAGCAATCACATCAAAAGACAATCTGGGACAATCTCAACCAATTCCATTCTATAGGTTGACTATCAAAATTCCCCGGAACAGGTGAAGCATCTCAATTGCCCGGGATTAGGGTTTATCCGGAAATCCGATAGTTCAGTTATTACTTTGAAAGAGCTCTTTTAATAAAATTGGGCAACACTGCGTTTTCCATAGTTTGCGTCCCAGGCAATTCAGTGTCTGTGCTCTTGCCTGAGACACTGATTAAATCGTCTGTCGCAGACATATTATGAGGCCAGTGATGATATAAGATATGACAAATAGGCATAGGCTCCCGGTGATCTAATTTGGGTATTACAATCCCTCTAAGGTAGAACAAACCTAATTTATCTGGCTTCGGTACAGTAGCAATCTCTGTACAAAATTTTATTAAAATGACCACTTTCGCGTTCAAAATATTATAAGAAATTATTTCTTTAGGTTTCTAAACAAAATATAAATTTTCATCAATTATGTCTAACTATGAATATGAATCCTTGTTTTCCAACCAATTTAATTGTTGCCCATCGATTCGATGAAGAAGAAGATTATTCGAATAATCCGGATAGTAAAAATTTACGGATAATGCGAACCCTACCCGGGAGCGTAAATACAAACCCGACTACAACACAGACATCCATACTCTGTGTTGTAGTCTGGTTGGTACAGAGTTCGGACGTACAAACCCGACTACAACACAGAGCACTCATACCAGCCTCTTCGCAATTACATTAGTTTTGAAATGCCCTGTGTCGGTTCTGGCACATCGCCGGCCCCTGCCGGGGCACGCTCGCTCCGCTCGCTCGGCTCGTGCGTTGTGGACGCAGTTCTAACCTAACCTAACCTAACCTGGCGTTGACGCCAGGTTAGGATAGGTTGTGTCTAACAAACCTATGTTTGAGCTTGAGTTGCTTTTGTATTTATCATTAAAATATCATTAATCATTAAAATATCAGTAATCATTAAAATATCATTAATCATTAAAATATCATTAATCATTAAAATATCCTTAATCATTGAAATATCATTAACCATTAAAATATCATTAATCATTAAAATATCATTAATCATTACAAAGCCATTAATCATTAAAATGTCATTAATCATTAAAATGCCATTATTCATTAAAATTTCGTTAAGCATTTACGTATGATTAATCATTAAAATTATCATTAATCATTAAAATATCATTAATCATTAAAATATCATTATACATTAAAATATCATTAATCATTAAAATATCATTAATCATTAAAATATCATTAATCATTACAAAGCCATTAATCATTAAAATGCCATTATTCATTAAAATTTCGTTAAGCATTTACGTATGATTAATCATTAAAATTATCATTAATCGTTTCAGTAATTATTCATTATGATTGGTTATTCATCATTTAAAATATCATTAAGCTACAATTTATCATTAAAACATCATTAGGTAATCGCTAAAATAATAACAATCACAATCGTTAACTCGGCATTGATCATTTATCGATGATGTCTGTGTTGTAGTCGCCTTTGTAGCATAATTTAATGTTCCAACCCGACTACAGCACAGACAGTCCCCTGTCTGTGCTGTAGTCCGGTTTGTACTAACGCTACCCGGGATAATAAATCATCCAGGGCAAGCTCATTTCGGCGGAGACCTCGAGGCTTTGAGCCGTCCATCCTTGGCCCCGTTTCGCGAACTTTGCCCTCATCGTACTGGTAAAAGCTCGCATTTTCATAATTTGCTGATGGAAGAGTCACCTCTATTAAGGTTGAAATGTTTATTAGTGGTGTATTCAGTCTGTGACTTAGGATCGAGTCGAATAAGGATGACAGACGATTAAGTTCATTGTAACATACATATATACATATATCACGCCTTCATTCCTAGTGGGGTAGGCAGAGCGTTAACGACCGCAAAAATACGGTCGCTATCGCCACGTCTGACAAATATTGAGGGCCGGTTGAGATAATTTGTATATCACTATAATGACAGGTTGCCAGGCTGTCGCCTAAAAGTTGTAGTACGCGTAAAACCCTCGGGTCCCTTAGTCGCCTCTTACGACCCCCACGGGACAGAAATGGGGTGATGCTATTCGAAGCCGGCATCACTATTACACTTAAATTGACCCTTCCTGGTTAGGTAAAAGTCCGTTGTATACTTGATTCTACCAGTCACCTGTCAATAGCATACGGCAATAACATCATCATAACATACAGTAATGCTATTGATGTTCTGTTCTTATAACTTCATGGGTATTCATCAATGCAAGCTTCCACTTCTGTTCGTCGTTTTCTGAATTTCTTCTCCAACAGTTTGCCTCGAACACTTCCGACTTGTATGCGACACGCTTCGGCACTTCAATCATGCCCAGCTAAAAGGTTCTAGCGTGCGGGGCAATCCTTGGCCCAGTTCCCGTCCGGGCTTTGCCCCCGCCATGTTTCCCTGAACTGCTTTCAGCGGAAAATTGCCTCGTTAAAGCTCTACCTAAAGATATAATAATGTTGTTCCCATAGTTTCTCTGTTAAGTCTTCTTCGCAGTTTTAAATGCTTTGCTCTTAGTTTTATAATATTGTAAGGACTGATGCAGCAAGACAATGCTGAGGATTAGAAAATGAAGATAGAAAGTAGGACGCACCTTTAGGCTAGAGACGCATCATCTACGCAGGATGCCTGAAAAAATCTAGAATCTTCTTCTATCGTGTGAGCCACGGTGACGAATGACCTGAACTTTGGTGTCACGATTGTACTACCACCAACAACTTCTTCTTCTTCATCGAGTCGATGGTAACAACTTAAATTACCTTTTTCCAGTGCTTGGCCACGGAAATGCCTCTAGAGTTTGCTTCCTGGAGGTCTTGAAGCCTGCATGAGTTTGGGCAGTTAGGGCAGGGCAACAACTACTCACTACTAAAGTAACAGGCCTCTTACGAGTGAAGTTAGCAGAGGTTTTCTCCAGCAGTGACGTAATATACCCTGATGATGATGCAGCAAGCTTGCAGTGTGATTCCAGTATAGATTGGACCACCCTAAATCTACCGTGGGTGTCGTAAAAAGCGACTAAGGGATAATTATCTAGGGAATGAGCAGCAGCGTTCTCTGTCAATGAAACATCTTGCACTACGCTCGTCAATCCGCCTGCCAAGTATGATGAGTATGGCAATACCCCCCAGTAGGTGAAGGCCTATATCCAGCAGTGGCCTGTTTTAAGGCTGTTAAGGTAGGATGCAGCAAGCTTAAGGGCTGAAAAATGGGTAGGTTATTGCTCCTCTTTAAACAGGAACAAAAACTGGATATCCACGGTATACACATGTGTAATTGCTTTGTTTACTATAAACGAGACGAAACTGGTTCATCTGCTTGCATGTTTTGCAATAGCCAACAGGTGTGGACCGCGGAGTGGTGGAGGTAGTAAACAAACCGACAGGATGCGTTCCAAAGAGGGCCAGGTGTCATAATGAGCCAGGGATTCCTCAGAGGGAACCTTACGGATGTGAGCTCGAAGTGTGCTAAATGAAAATCGTTTCAGTTGTGTGTCGATAGCGTCTCAGAAGGTTTGGGTCGTTTCGTTTCATACTCTGCTAACAGTTAAAGGTATATAAAATCATAGCGGTACTAGACTATATAGACTATTTTATTGACACCGTGATATCCCATACTTCAAACTGTTAGCAGCACACGAAACGACCAAAACCATCCAACTAATACGGTATAGACACGTAACTTTTTAGTTGGAGAAAATTTTGCAGATTTCAGACCAGAACGAAGAGCTCTCTTTGATCATCGGGTATCACTACAATAAAAACAATAAATAGTTGTGATCTTAAAAATGAACAAAATGTGTAAAAGTAATTGCGAATGCCTAAAAAGTTATTAACAACTTTTTTAACTACTTTAACGACTTGGCGCGTGCTACAACAACGTTAATAAAAGCATCAAAACACGTAAAATTTTGTACCTATATAAGGTGTAAAAATATTAGCTGCAAATATTTTAAGAGGTGAGTCAGTTCATAAAACTGAACAACCTTTCCCAAGAAACATAGGTCGAAATATTAAAAAATAATTTGGACCTCCCATACAAATTTACTTGGTCGGTTGGTAATTTTGTAAGGGAGGCCCAAACCTTTTTTTCATATTTCGACCTATGTTTCTTTGGGAAAGTTGTTCAGTTTCATGGGCCGGTTCACCCCTTAAAATATTTGCATCATTTTTTTTACACCATGTATAGAATTTAAAAGTATTACTTTATTGAGTAGTTTATGTCTTGTGTTTTATACGCATCTTATTGCGACGAGATTTTCATGGCTTCTTTGTGATTGTTCGTCAGGCTTGCTCTGAAATCTTCACTTGTTCTGGGTACCCTCAGGCAAAATACGGATTGGTTTAACGAGCGGAAGTCAGGTTCCGTTTACCCTTTAATTCTTTATGAGACAACATAGTGGTTGTCTGTCTTTGACGAGCCTCGAATCACTTGCATACATATAAGGTGTAAAAATATTTTAGTGGTGAAATAAGGGACAACTTTCCGTTAGAAACATAGGTTGAAATATGAGAGAAATTTTGTGACCTCCCAAACTAATTGACTTGGTTGGTTGGTAAATACAAATTTAGTAGGTCCAAAATTTTTTTCATATTTCGACCTATGTTACTTGGGGAAAATTGATCAGTTTCATGGGCTGCTTCCGCCCTTACAATATTTGCAGCAATTTTTCACACTGCATATAATATAAGAGTACAAAGACAAAGACACAAAAACATGTTGAACATTGGAGACAAATTTCGTTTGTGTGTTGTGTTTTCATAGAAACTACTCGTAATGTTTTAAAAGTAACTCGTTTGACTGGTTGAAAAATACCGTATTCGATGGAAAAATATATAGAATTCAAAACAATACAAATGCAACAGAAAACCTCGAGGATGATAAGCAAATAAAATAAAAAATATTAATAATAATATATGGCTGTTTCCTTTTTAACTACTCCGTATGCAGGATAACTTTATGCTTATTTTATTAAATATTTAATACATTCGCAGAAATATAAGTACGATGTCAACCACAAAGTAACCTAAAACAACACGTAAGCACTACCTAAAATATCTAGAACTAGCTGTCGGCCCGCGGTTTCACTCACGCATTTTATTTTTGTGTATGAAACAAACGAACAACCCAAAGAACCCATATTGACAAACATACATGTATATTTTGTATACAGATCGTTTTTAAAAACCACGATCGTCATAATTCGTCATACTTACTTTTTACCCCGTTTTAACCCCTTCAGAAATTCGTTTTACCTCTTTAGAGGTAAAAAATAGGAAAATGCTGAAACAAGATTTTTATTTTATCTCTTTAATCCAGTTCCAATTTTGAAACAGATCGTAGCTAATACCATGAACTTTTATACAAACGTTAACCCCTTTTCACCCCTTTTGGGGTTATAAGTTAGAAAACCCTTGAAAAGCGTACCCATTTTATTGTTTACTTTTTTAAAGTCTTTTTGAAACAGATTGCATTAAAAATATCGCGAATTTCCATACAAACTTTAAAGTCTCTTTTTACGCCTTAAATATAAAAAAAACCTCAAAGACCACTAACTTTCATACAACCGTTGCCCCTTTAGGGGTTGAGTAAAAAACCGTTCTTAGTGGATATTACATGCACCTATTGCCTAAATTTCACGTAGGAACATGCTAGGAAGCTGTAGTAGTTTAGGCTCTACGTTGATGAATTAGTGAGTCAGTCAGCGAATGATCGATTGTGGACATTTTGTTTTTATAGGTATATTATAAATT
This sequence comes from Keiferia lycopersicella, assembly GCA_029255805.1. Classification (NCBI taxonomy): domain Eukaryota; kingdom Metazoa; phylum Arthropoda; class Insecta; order Lepidoptera; family Gelechiidae; genus Keiferia; species Keiferia lycopersicella. The sequence continues at coordinate 14,634,112 of JARACZ010000011.1, read as the reverse complement.
AGTATTGTTAATTAATGCCATATTTAGTTAGTTAGATCCATGAGGTAAAGAACTAATTCATTTTATTATGTGACGTGCTTAGGTAGTATAGATGTCCTTAGCAATGGGCGTGATGACGTGCAGGTCAACTGAGCTACTATTTTGTATGAAAATACAAATAGATGACGCCATACCTCTGTATAGTTTTTAAATATAGCTTGATACCTGTGACGTTTGTAACCTTGGAGAAAACGCTATGACATAAGGTCCATTTTCCTTTGTTTACTAGGTTTTTTAATTATAAATTGTATTTGAATGGCGTGAAAACACTCACTTTTATATAATTTTTCTATTTATTAATTCAAATTATGAATATTTTGAAGAACTATAAATAGAGTAGAATTTTTATTTTATTATTGACTAGCGGCCTGCCACAGCGGCTGCTACCGCTGCATCAAATTTTCCCGTGGGAATACGGATTCTACCCGGCAAGTATTATACATGAAAACATTCTTCTTGAATCACTCAATCTATTTAAAAAAATTGCTACAAAATCCGTTGTGTAGTTTTAAAGATTTAAGCATACATACAGACAGACGCGAAAAGTGACTTTGCTTTATACTATATAGTGATCCAGTCATCTAGCTAATTATTGTAAGCAGCAGCCTTAGTAGGCGTGTAAAATAACATCAACCCCTTTAGCACAGCCCAGGCATCTGTCAGCACAACAAAATCCTTGGCCTGGTTCAAATACCTTTCTCTAGCCTATACAAAAGGGGTACTTATGTTTAAAGGTGTTTAGCAGGCCCGGCATCTGTCGGGCGCATTCGAGATCCTTGGCCCAGTACCCTACATTTGCGACCTCTACCTGTTGCTACTTCCGCTATCCAGGGCACATCTTGTGTCTCCGGGCAACCATCTTATAATTACGGCCAGATGCAAAATTCCGGCACTAGGGCTCATCGGGTCGGTGGATGACTTGGTGTCTCACACGTTAAGAGAGAGATTACGGCCAAATGCTTTCTGAAGACAACTATGGAAAAGCTAGCTATGAAATGATTACTTAGACGATGGTCGCTCTCTCTCTTTCCCTGTGGGACACCGAGTCATCCAACGACCCGATGGACCCTAGTCTCAGAATTTTTAACCGCCTTCTACAAGTAGCAGGCTTCTGACATGGTTGTGTAACGACCGCCGTCTAAGAGATCATAGACAGCAACTGGGACCTACGGCTTAACGTGCCATCCGAAACACGGAACCATTTTATTATATATACGGTGATTCAGCCCGCAATGTACTAGCCAGACTGGGAACAAATTCACAAAGTGATAAATATCAACTTTGTAAGTGATCCACTGATAATCGAACCTGGAACCTTCTGCGTCAAAGGCAGTCGCACTACCAGTGCGCCACATCGGTCGTCAAACACAACCACGTTAGAAGCAGCAGGCGGTTGAAGAGCTCTGACACCAAGGTTTCATTAGGCCGTTAGAAGGCTCGGTGTCCCACACGAAAAAAGAGGCTACTATTACACAGATATAAGCGAAAATACCGCTGCGAGGATCGTAAGTAGTTTAGGCAAAGTATGAACAATAGGAGTTATTGTACTTCTAACAGTAAAATGCACTTTCTACCTTTCAGACATTGTCATAAATTCAACTAACTTCTAGATTCCACTAGCAAAGTTGGTGAATGTTCTAAATTTTCATTCCGGTTCAGTAATTTAGTTAACCTAATAGGCAAAGTTTCCAAGCTCCATAAACTCTACTTTGTGAATTCCGGTGCATCCATCCGTTCCTCAACTGTATACAGGGTGTTAGGGACAGCGACCCGAATACTGATAGGGTGCAAGCAGTCCATGAAACTGAACAACTTTCCCCTGGGAACATGTGTCAGGAAACGTAGTGTTGGTGTGAAGATCGCTGGGCGCCAGTGGATGCAAGTTGCGTAGGATCGTTCACTTTGGAAATCTTTGGGAGAGGCCTATGTTCAGCAATGGACGTCTTCCAGCTGAAATAATGAGTAGGCGTAAGTCGAAGGTTAACACAGCCTCCATTAGATCAATACAAGCCAAAGTTGAACCGGGCAGCGACCGTCATCCTTGGCCCAGTTAGTAAATAACCCGGGTATTCCCGTAGTAGGTAGTAGCAGTAGGTCCATACAATTCATCATCAAAATAGGCTGTGTGATGCCGGCTTAGAATAGCATTACCCCACATCCTTCCCGCGGGTGTCGTAAGAGGCGACTAAGGGACTTGAGAGTATTGGTGTATTACAATTTTTAGGCGACAGGCTGACAACCTGTCACTATAGTGATACACATGTTTTCTTGAACAACCTTGGAAAACCAATGTCAGACGTGGCGATAGCGACCGTAATCTTACAGCCGTTGGCGCTCTGCCTACCCCGCAAGGGATAAAGGCGTGATATAAGTATGTATGTATGTATGCAATTCTTCCCGCGGGTGTTGTAAGAGGCAATTAAGGGACTCGAGGGTTTCATGTGTATTACCACGTATTACAACTTTAGGCGACAGGCTGACAACCGATCACTACAGTGATACACGAATCATCTGAAGAGGCCCTCAATACGTGTTAGACGTGGCGATAACGACCGTAATTTTACGATCGTTAACGCTCTGCCTACCCCGCAAGGGATAAAGGTGTGATTTGTGTATGTATGTATGTATCATCAAAATATTGCAGCAGAGCGTCGGTGGCCAAGCGGATAGGACACCGGGCTTACAATCGTGAGCCGAGTTCGATCCCCGCCACCACCAATGTGTTTTACTCACGTAAATTTTACCGACTGCTCTAACGGTGAAGGAAAATCTTTGTGATGAAACCCACATTCAAATAAAATTTAAATTTCAGATGATATTTGAATGTGACTTAGGCTACAGAGTTCCGATGGCAGTCGTTCTGTGTAAAAACTTGGTTCCACGTCAATCCCCTAGGTTAGGTAGTCGACCGAGAACGGGATATGGCAAGGAAAATGATTTGAATGCAGAATTTTGACTCGTATTAATTACCTTTAGTTTTGAGGGGTAGTTTTTCGGGGGACACGTTAAGCCGTAGATCCCGCGCGCGTTTGCTGTGTATGATTACTTAGACGGCGGCGGTCGTTACACAACTATGTCAGAGGCCTGCTACTAGTAGCAGGCGGTTGCAAAACTCTGACACCAAGGTTCATCGGGTCGTTGGACACATAAGAGAGGGAACGAAATACAAACAATCACACTTTCCCATTTCAAATGGGATGAATATTAGTAGGTAAGCACGGCACGAATTGTCTTAAGTTTTGAAGTCGGTTAGTAAACAAACTACGTAGCATACTTAGTTTTAATTATAATAGGTACTGATTCATTAATGAAGTATGCATTGTGTTTGTTATAGCGGTTATTTCATTACCTCAAATTGTGGTTTACCTGTTTTGCTTTGCGACAGGAAAACTTCAGGCATTAATTATTGGAAACTATGCTGACATCATTTTATAGGGAACCTTTAAGTAAAATAATAATTAAAATAGACCGCAAAATAAGTTTTACTGCGCAAAAACTGATCGGCCCACTACTGCTACAACCAGAACAGTCCACTGCTGGACATGGGCCTCCACCAATTGGGAGGTATTGCCATACTCACCACGCTTGGCAGGCGGATTGGCGCTAGTTCAAGAATTTGTAGATATTCACAGGAAACGCTCCTGCCCGGTCCCTGGATTCATCCCTTAGTCGCCTTTTACGACTGGGTAGAAATGGGGTGATGCTATTCTAAGCCGGCATCACACGGCACTGCTCCACCTTATGATGATAAACGGTTCTTAACTTAGTTCATCAACAGAGGGTGTCAATAAGACACCTATGAAATTCTAGAACATTTTGATCCACACAGAAAACACGTTATATGGCTGGAAAAGTGAATGTACTTGGTAAGATTATATTTAAACAGTCTGGTACTAAATATTTCTAGAAAAAATACATTCGAGCACCTACTAACTGGAAAACACGGAATAAATTCTAAACTGTAATATTTCAAGTTCCAAGACTGTCAACATGATAAGCGATAACTGGTAGGTATAGTTGTTATCAATAGCGTCTAGCTAGAGTTACTCCATATAATCAAGGCTCCATTAAACTGGTTTTTTCAAGAAAATTTATAGCAGAACCATTATTTAGTGATCCCTTGAATACGTTACCAGTGGTGCTGCAGACAACACCTATATATCAGTAAGTAAACGGACAGACATCCTTCAATCAGTTGACACTAGATAATCGGTATCAACAGTTATCAATACTCGCTGGAACTTTCAAGTATCGAATATGGCGTCGTTACGTCTCTGCCATGGAGTGCACGTTACATAAGCGTTGTTGCTATTACATTTACAGTCGCGACAGAGTAGAATATCACCATCCCCTTTCTTCCCGTGAAGGTCGTAATAGGCGATCGAGGGACTAACCAGGCCCAAGACCGATCCTGGAGAAGGACAACTCCACATTAAACCAGCAAAAGGGGTTTCCGTTAGGCGCGTATAACAGTCTATTGAGAGGTAGACTCCTGCAGCCGACCTGGCTCCGCACGTATCGACTCGTCGTTCCTGTGGAGTCAGCCAGGGAGGCCGAGAGGGTGGCGCAGGTCCTGGGCATCCCTGCATTTTCCATAGTTGCGTCCCAGGCAACGCAGTGTCTGTGCTCTTGCCTCAGACACTGATTGAATCGTATGTCACGGACGTATGAGGCCAGTGTGATTACAAGGGCTCAACTAACATTGTTTCTCAGAACAATTTCTATAGAGTTCATTTACCAAGTTGACCCCTTGGACTTAGATAGCTATCTATCAGTTTATGCTTAAGTCAACAGTGACAGTTGACATTAGATATTACAGCACTTATCAACAGTTGCTGGAAATACGAACCATTTATGTAGGTATGGCGTCGTAACGTCTCTAGCCATGGAATCTACGCATGGAATACACGTGCCTTGGTATTCGTCATACTATATTCTTTGGTAAATAGGTACCTATATAGTGGGAAAAGTGTTTTACCTCTCTGACATTGGCAAAATACGTCTCGACTCCAGAGATGATACTAACGACTCAACGACCCAAAGAGTATCTTGGTCTCCGAGGCTTGGGCAATTGGCAGGAGATGGCACAGGACAGAGATCAGTGGAGACAGCTCGTTTCGGAGGCCAAAGATGTGACACCATATTCAAATTTTTAAAAGTATTAGTGTTAATGTTAGTAATGTTAATTCGAGTCATCCATCACGCTTATTGCCAAATCACATATATAAATGCAACCATACATGGATATTCTAGTTTTCTACATCCGATTAGCAATGGACTATTACTTTCTCCGTGTAAAAAGTTAAACAAAAACTACGAATGAAATCAGTTTAATGGACCTACTTATTCACGAAATTAAGACACATTGCAATACCTAACTACTTGAAAAAAATCACGCAACGTGACCATTAACTAGGTAGGCATCAACTAGTCTATATAGATAGACTGTCTCACAAGCATTTTACTAAAGTCAATGACCCTAGACTTCGTCCTAAGAAAACAATGCTCAGAAATAGTCGTGTTGACCTCACACCACGGGGTCATCCTATGTCAAAGGTTGATGATGATGAGTTTCTTACGTACTATCACCGGCATAATCAGTGTGGCGAGCCAGATCATCATTTTGGAATTAGGAAACTGAGTCGTGTGATGCCGGCTTAGAATAGCATCACCCTCTACCCCTAGGTGTCGTAAAAGCCCACTAAGGGATAATCATTAAGGGAACGGGCAGCAGCGTTCGTATGACAATACCCCCCCAAAGTCCAACAGTGGACTGTTGTGGCTGTTAAGGAAAATTGTTTTTTTTTGTTATTATCATTATTACAAACAGTGATATTTTCTTAAGAAAGCAAGTGATTCAATTGTAGCTATAGGATCGGTCTACAACTAATAAAATAACTAGCGAAATATAAAGTCCATTTTACTTTGTTTACTAGGAAAATGGACCTTATGACATAGCATTTGCTCCAAGATCACAAACGTCACGGGGATCATTCTATATTTTAGAGACTATAGGTTTATCCCTCCATTATTTTTAACTAACTAAAATTTGCCTAGAAATGTGCCCTAAGAATCGAGGTCTCTATCTTGCTACCGACGTAGAGCAAAATATAATTGCAATGTTACATATAATGTTTTTCTTACGTTTCGTAACCAGTGTATAAGGGAATAAATACTATCGAATCCAGTCCAAATAAATCCCCAATACGACGACCATGACTATTTTATGAACAGACTAGCTGGTACCCGCGACTTCGTTTCGCTGACTAGTATTTTAGATGATAAAATAACCTTGTTTCCTTCACTAACGTCCTAAATTATACATGCTAATCTGGGCTCCTATTAGTGCTCCTTGTGGACTACGTCAGGAACACCAAACCTTATAAGTCTATATGCCAGCAGAAACTACCCATCAAGCAGAACAACTTTTGCTTTCGTGCCATATCTTTATCTCGTATAGTTTAGGTTAGTCTCCTGGTTGTGCACCTGGTGGTCTACATCAGGTACTCCAAACCTTCAAAGTCTATATGCCACCAGAAGCTACCCATCAAGTTAAACATTTTTTGCTTGGTGCCGTGTCTGTATCTCCTATAGTTTAGGCGGGCTCCTGGTGGTGTACCTGGTGGTCTACTGAAGGTACTTCAGACCCTCGAGTGGTGAAAAAAAGTAGCCTATGTCCGTTCTCGGTATCTTACTAATCTCTGTGTGAAATTTCATGATGATCGGTTCAGTGGTTTGGCCGTGAAAGCGTAGCAGACAGACAGAGTTACTTTCGAATTTATAATATTAGTATGGATTCTAGTTATTCTTAACAACCAGGGCCCCAAGTCTGCTATTTTTTTGTCATTGTAAAAACGCCATCGAAACTCAACTGTCATTCAATTGCCATTATGATTTTCTATACTTCAAACAGCTATCGACATCCAACTGAAACGATTTTCATTTGGCAGACTTAGGGCCCTGTATGAAACACCAATTTAAGTTGGCCCTCAGGGTAACCCACACTTGGGTGCTGCTGATAAGAACTAAATCGAGGTGTGGTATATTGGTATCATTCCATATCTATTCACAAAGGATGTTTATGTCCGTCAAGGCCAAGTTCCTAGTCGGAGTTTCTTGATATAACGTGAAGTAGCGTGGTTTCTTGTTTGGCCGTATGACTATACGACAAAATTTTCGACCTCCCATACAAAATCGCGATCAGCCGACTGCATTTACTATGGGAAACAAAAATATTTTGACGTTTCCTGACATATGTTTCTAGGGAAAAGTTGTTCAGTTTCATGGTCTGCTTGCACACTATCAGTATTCAGGACGCTGTCCTTTACACCCCTTATAGTACCGCAAAATGGTATCGCAAAAGGCGACTAACGGATGAATCCAACTATTGGACGAATTCCACCGTGTGGTGCCTAGAAATAGAATAGCATCACCCCACTTCACCCCTAGGTGTCGTAAAAGGCGAGAACGGACAGCAGCGTTCCCTGTGAATATCTACAACATCTTGCACTGCGCTCGCCAATCCGCCTGCCAAGCGTAGTGAGTATGGCCCCCCAGTAGGGGGAGGCCCATGACCAGCAGTGGCCTTTTGTGGCTGTAGAATTAGAAGCACAGATTCCCTGTGAAATACAACACCTTACACTACTGCGCTAATCTGCGCGCCAATCGCAATGAGTCCTATAGCAAACACCATACCCCCCAATAAAAACCAAAAATAATCCCAAATGTTTATTTATTAATTAATCAGACTTATACATTAGGAAAGTAGGAAGTTTGTTTTAGCTACATATATTGAACTTCGGACTTCGTTTCACTGAATTCTTCATTAACGGCATGGTGTTCACCGAAACCGTTCTCCATCCGCTTCTGAGCTTCCTGCATCTCCAACAACTCGATCTCCCTTCCATTGACCAGCTCGAACACCTTGCGCTTCATCAGAATCTGCTCCATCTTCGGAAAAGTGCTGACCGATTTCGCCAAACTCATGAACAGCATTTCTACGTCGTTCAGTTCAGGTTTCTCGAAATGCTTCAGGACTTTGTACATTAAAAGAGCTTCGGATTCGTTTTCTTTTGGTTGAGCAGGTGCCTCGTCTTCTGTTGACGAGGCTCTTTCGTCGTCAGACGGTTCACTGTTCGCTGAATTCGGAGAAAGAATCATGTCCTCATTGGGTTTTAGGCTGCTGCTTGCTTGATCAGGCTGACTCTGATGTTTCGGGATGAAGAAGGGTAGGAGGAAAGACATTTCATCAGCGTAGCGCCACTTGCTGATGGAGTTGCCTGGTCTTCTGCGCCTGGAGACGGCGTGGAGGTACGCGTTGCGTAGATTCATCCAGTGCTTCTTGCATTCCGAAACTGTAAGAAAACCATGTCATATCAAGAGTATTGATAGAGAAATTGGAGAGCGCATCGGCATTATTTGTTTCAGTTGCTGAATCGTTAGAAATTATACGTCCACGGTTAGAACCAAAACAACCATCAAGTCAGTGAACGAGCTTGTTAAATCGTGAGGCACGAAATTGATTCGTAAAACGTTAACGTTAAGTAAGTTTTTTAATCAAACCGCCCACAGCATAGCAACAACCTACTAAGGACTATACCTACCCAGAAACAACTCAGCTAAACTAAACACCCATTGAATCAGCCATTTCGAAATGCAACGCATTTTTTTTACTAGTGGAAATAACTGCACATAAGAAGTAGGTATTGGCAGGTGAATAACCTATACACGACCTCGCAATCCAATTCGCCGTAGGTACCTACATCGATTGTCATGTATTTACATTCTTCTTCTTCTTTTCCTGTAAGACACGGAGTCGTCCAACGACTTAATGAACCCTAGTGTCAAAAATTTTCAACCGCCTTTAACAAGCAACAGGCTTCTGACATGGTTGTATAACGAGCGCCGTCTGAGTAAATAATAATCATAGACAGCAACCGGGACCTAATTAAACATCTAAAACACGGAACCGTCTTTCTTACGGACAATCGGGTGGTTCAGACAGGCAACCGCATCACTGCGCCACAACATTGAACATACAAATTCGAACTTAGAAATAGGTAGATATAGTTACCTGTAGAATTCATCTCTTCGGCAACTTTCTTCCAAGCAGTAGCTCTCGCATGTTTCTTCCTGTATTCCCTTATACTCTGATCGTACAGGCACTCGTGAGCGCGTACGCAATTAATCAATTTCTGATCGTTCATTTTGTAAACAACTTGGTTCTCTTGCGGTTTAATAATGGCGGCTCCCGCGTCTCTTCAAAATGGCGTCTCGTGGCTAGGCGTCTGCAAGACGGTACGGTACCGTCGTCGGTCGCGGCAGACGAACGAATGAGCGGGATAGCGCGTCTGCGGTACGCGGGCGCGACTGTCGGACGGCGGCCCCACTGGGTGGATGACGTCACAAAAACAGCAACGTCGCGTATCTGTAGTTTCGAAGGTTCTGCGGCAGTTATGTAAAAAAATGCCAAGTGCGACTCGCTCACGTGGAGATCACCGGAAAAAACGTGCAACCGCTTTTCCGATTCATAGGATGGTTCATTGAAAGGAATTTAGTACTTTTCTTACCATCCTGTATAGAACAATATCCAGGAATTAAGTATGACAGAACAATTTAAATCTTATTATTGTGATTGATAAACCAACCATCATCCAAAACTCATCGGGTTTATTGATGACTTGCTGTACCACACGGAAAGAAGAAGATCCTTAATTCAATATCATCAAAATCCGTTGCGTGGTTTAGGAGGGGTTAGTTAGTGGTCTCAAAAACGTGTCCATCAGGATGGCGGGTGTATAATATCGAAATAAATCAATAATAAATGTGTTAAATGTACACTAAATGTACGTATTTGTACTTAAGTATCCACGTCGTACATTTATTAGTTTATTAGAAATATCGATTTCAAAGTGAGCAGCCATTCTGACGCCAGGATGGCGGGTGTATTTTAAACGGATGAACCAAACCTGACTATTCATGTATCACATAAATGTACGAGAAATGTACGCATCGCCACATATAACAAACACTATTTTACTATCAAATTAAGGTCCTTAAATAGGTATCAAAAGTTAAATCTGCATGGCTAACATGCGTGCCACGACATATTTTGTCGTTTCATATGCGCACAATGTCACTACGGAAGAATGCGTAAATAATTCGCAGTGAAGTTAGCTGCAGAATAATCTATCTAAAATTATTATTATAACTTTAATAAATAAAAAATTATGGATCTTTGAATTAAATACTTACTGAGTATGTGAAATTAGAAACAGTATGGTACATACTTTGGTTTATTAAATTAATTCAAATATTATTATTATTATTAGTGATAATGATAAATTAAATCAAATACTTAAAATTTTGTGACATTTAAAGAATTTTATAATCAAACTATATCTATTATAATTAACGAGAGATATTTATGAGTGATTTCTATAGATCAGAGTTCCGATTTAACTTCTGATACCTATTTTAAGGCCTTATTTTGATAGTAAAATAGCGTTTTTTTATGTGAGGCGATGCGTACATTTCTCGTACATTTATCTGATACATGAATAGTCAGGTTTGGTTCATCCGTTTAAAATACACCCGCCATCCTGGCGTCAGAATGGCTGCTCACTTTGGAATCGATATTTCTAAGAAACCAATGAATGTACGACGCGAATACTTAGGTACAAATACGTACATTTAGTGTACATTTAACTCATTAATTATTGAGTTATTTCGATATTATACACCCGCCATTCTGATGGACACTCAAAAACGGCTTCATTTTAACCGACTTCAAAAATAAGGAAGTTCTCAGTTTGACCCTTTGACCTGTATGTATGTATGTCTGTCCGCCATTATCTCGCGTTTGGCTGAACCGATTTTTATGCGGTTTTTTGTCAAACTTGCACTTTTACACGTTCTTTTAAAATGGTTCCATATTTTAAAAAGTTACAAATACTATTTTATTGATTGATAATTCATTTCATAATCAGCAAGTAACGAAATTTATCAGGCTTAACGATCGAAATCGAACGACTTCTTATCTCGTTAATTTACATTGATAACAACGAAAAGTAAGTCCAATCTAAAGTCCAATAAGGCGACACTGGGCCTAGTAACTAAATCAAAGCGCACGGCAGTGTCCGAGCCAAGTTCTAACACAAAGTGCTGGGACACGGTTCAATCATTTACCAGTCTTATTTCTACCCATCTGCAGCAACCACAAAAGTCAACTGCTGGACCTGGGACTCCCCCAATTGGGGGGTTGTGCCAGGCAGATTGGCGAGTGCAATGCAAGATATTGTAGAAAATACGGGGAACGCTGCTGCCCAATCCCTGGATTCATCTCGTAGTCGCTTTTAACGACACTCACGAGTAGAATGGAGTGATGTTATTCTACACGGCTACCATCTATCTACCTATGATTAACGTATTTCCAAGGATAGGCTGGCAGGGCAGGTACACATACTTAGCTATAGATACAAAATCAAAATTTTATTATTTATTCAAAGTAGTAAATTTTACATTTATCTTTTTGTTTGTTATGAATTAGTTAGTCATTGTAAAAAAGAGAAATATGTAGGACACATTTTTCTATTTCTTATAAAAAAACAATTTTATGAACCTAGTGTAAACGCGGCTAAGGTGGGCTAAAAACTTAAAACTAGGTTTGCCTACTGCCACTGCCTCGGGGCTGGCCACGCTAACCAAACAGCATGTAACGTTATGAGGTAAATACCCCACCACCACCCAGAAACCACCCAGAAGTGCTCCACTTCTAAATATACTCGTACAATTTGTTGGACCCTTGGCTATAAACGACACAAACTTTGACTGTCCCGATGGCGTAGCGGATAGTACCCCTGCCTTCTACGCCGAGGGTCGTGAGTTCGATCCCCACCGGGCACAAGTATTCGTGAATTAAAATTTTCAATTATTTGTGTTGAGCCTGGGTGTTTTCTATGTATAATATGTATTTATTTACAAAAAAAAGTATATAAGTAATAATATCAGCTTTTTAGTTTCCATAGGACAGGCTTTGCTTAGTTTGGGCCTAGATAGCCCTGTGTGAATTGTCCAAGATATATACATATTATTACATATAAATAAACCCACCAGCAGACGACCAGACAACAGCGTGGTGCACGGCGCACCGACGTGGTGATAGGAGCGCGATAAGCTATCGTCACCCGCCGTTGCGTTGTACGGAACTTTCCGCTCCGTCCACACCGAGCGTCCTATCAGGGTCCTAAGTCTGCTAAACGAAAATCGTTGCAGTTGGATGTCGATTGGATCTGAGTTGGATGATTTTGATCGTTTCGTAGTCTGCTAACAGTTTGACGACCGATGTGGCGCAGCGGTAATGCGACTGCCTTTGACGCAGAAGGTCCCGGGTCCGATTCTCGGTGGGTCACTCACAAAGTTGATATTTATCACTTTATAAAAATTTGTTCCCAGACTGGTTAGGACATTGCGGGCTGAACCACCCGATTGTCCGTAAGTAAGATGGTTCCGTGTTTCGGATGGCACATTAAGTCGTAGGGCCCGGTTGCTGTCTATGATCCAAGACGACGGTCGTTACACAACCATGCCCTTGTAGAAGGCGGTTGAAAAATTATGACATCAGGGTTCATCGGGTCGTTGGACGACTCGGTGTCCCACACGAAAAGAAAGATGTCTGAAGTATAGGAAATCACAATGGCAATGGAATGACAGTTGAGTTTCGATGGCGTCACAATGACAAAATATAGCAGCCTTGGGGCCCAGCTATCAGTACTACAGCTAGTAGCTATAAAGTATAGCCGTTCGAATAGGCCATATTTGACAGCTGTCAAACCCATACTAAAGGACATGTCAACAAAGAAAAATAGACCTTATATCATAGAATTTCTGACAGGTTAAAAATGAGCTACTTTTTAAAATGATATAAAACGGCATTTTGAATGAAAAACTGGCAGTATGACGTCACGCCGTAAGTATTTGGATGGCGTCAAAACATTTAGTTCTATATTATTTTTCTGTTTATTAATTCAAACTTTGAATATTTCGATATACAAAATGTATATCGCAATGACTAATTAGGCATTAGGTCGTTATATTTGTCGTTTCTGACACAGGCGTTTCTAGGGTAATTTTGTTCAGTGCTTCGTGCATGCCCTATAATTATTAGTATGGCTATCTGTCCTTTATGAATGAGGTTTGTATTACCTACAAGTCGTAACATCACCTAGTGATATAGATACTTAAACATAATTTTCCACAACAGATTTAGCTACGATTATACAAATCGATGAATGAAATAGGGTAGCAGTATTTACTGTTCAAATATCAGACATTCTACCTTCTTTCTACCAATTTTTCTGTCTATTTTTGGAAGTAAATGAAACTGATTAAAAAAATCGCCACACTTGTTGGCAACGTTCATACCATGTTGAAAACACCGGTTCTCGTCCGATCACCGAAGTTAAGCAACATCGGGCGTGGTCAGTACTTGGATGGGTGACCGCCTGGGAACACCACGTAATGTTGGCTTTTTGTTCTTTTTTTTGTCAAATTGAACATTTCGATATAGACTAGGATCAGTGTCTAGAATGTTCTTCATAGTCTTTTCTAGTTTGTTATTCTCTTTGGACACAAAAGAACATGCCCAACCTTGGATATTCTATTCTTTGTATATTTCGGACTTTCTTCCGAGTGATACATAGAGCTTTATACTACACCTGTAAGAATAAAAGAATACGAATACTAACAGAAGAACAGTTCAATTAAACTAAAAAATTACATGAAAAATTCCCTGTCGGCAGATAGGTAATAATGTCCCAAAGCTAAATCGCGCTATTTGTTGATTTTTTTTTATATCATTTCGTGCGAAACAAGAGCAGTAAGTTAATTCAAGCCAAGTCTTTCATTTTGCCTGTAAAAATAGTAGATTTACGTTCCGTTTTACGTAAATTTTGACAGCTGCAGCTTTTTTCACAAAGGGAGGAATGTGATTTGTAAGGATTTTGTACAATGACAAAGCTATTGGCCATTTTCTATGTATGTGTAATAAACATCACCAAGTGGACTGTTTGCTCATAATATTAGCATGCGTTCTGCACACACCGGACGCACGCGCTAGTGATAAGAATACAGGCTTACAATACAACGATACCAGTCGTGCCAACGTTACGCAATTTCAAGACTAGTTAACGACAAAATGTGTGTAGAGCAATGTCCAAAATCCATTGCTAGTTTTTTTCTACTTCAGAATTCATATTTCGCGCTAGTGATAAAGATACAGGCATACAACGATACCAGTTGTGCCAACGTTACGCAACTTGAAGGCTAGTTGGCGGAGGCATGTAAACAACATGTGTAGAGCAATGTCCATTACTAGTTTTTTTCTACTTCAGAATTCATATTTCGCGCTAGTGATAAGGATACAGGCATACAACGATACCAGTTGTGCCAACGTTACGCAACTTGAAGGCTAGTTGGCGGAGACATGTAAACAACATGTGTAGAGCAATGTCCATTACTAGTTTTTTTCACTTCAGAATTCATATTTCGCGCTAGTGATAAGGATACAGGCATACAACGATACCAGTTGTGCCAACGTTACGCAACTTGAAGGCTAGTTGGCGGAGGCATGTAAACAACATGTGTAGAGCAATGTCCATTACTAGTTTTTTTCTACTTCAGAATTCATATTTCGCGCTAGTGATAAGGATACAGGCATACAACGATACCAGTTGTGCCAACGTTACGCAACTTGAAGGCTAGTTGGCGGAGGCATGTAAACAACATGTGTAGAGCAATGTCCATTACTAGTTTTTTTCTACTTCAGAATTCATATTTCGCGCTAGTGATAAGGATACAGGCATACAACGATACCAGTTGTGTCAACGTTACGCAACTTGAAGGCTAGTTGGCGGAGGCATGTAAACAACATGTGTAGGGCAATGTCCAATACTAGCCTTTAGCCAAAAATACAAAATGAGTGTAGAGCAATGTCCATTACTAGTTTTTTTCTACTTCAGAATTCATATTTCGCGCTAGTGATAAGGATATACAGGCATACAACGATACCAGTTGTGCCAACGTTACGCAACTTCAAGGCTAGTTAACGACAAAATAAGTGTATAGCAATGTCCAAAGTCCATTACTAGTTTTTTCCCACTTCAGAATTCATATTTTGCGCTAGTGATGAGGTTACAGGCATACAACGATACCAGTCGTGCCAACGTTACGCAACTTCAAGGCTAGTTAACGACAAAATAAGTGTATAGCAATGTCCAAAGTCCATTACTAGTTTTTTCCTACTTCAGAATTCATATTTCGCGCTTGTGGTAAGGATACAGGCATACAACGATACCAGTCGTGCCAACGTTACGCAACTTCAAGGCTAGTTAACGACAAAATAAGTGTATAGCAATGTCCGAAGTCCATTACTAGTTTTTTCCTGCTTCAGAATTCATATTTCGCGCTAGTGATAAGGATACAGGCATACAACGATACCAATTGTGCCAACGTTACGCAATTTCAAGTCTAGTTGGCGGAGGCATGTAAACAATATGTGTAGGGCAATGTCCAATACTAGCCTTTAGCCAAAAATACAAAATGTGTGTAGAGCAATGTCCGAAGTCCATTACTAGTTTTTTCCTACTTCAGAATTCATATTTCGCGCTAGTGATAAGGATACAGGCATACAACGATACCAATTGTGCCAACGTTACGCAATTTCAAGTCTAGTTGGCGGAGGCATGTAAACAATATGTGTAGGGCAATGTCCAATACTAGCCTTTAGCCAAAAATACAAAATGTGTGTAGAGCAATGTCCAATGTCCATTATTAGACTTGTCCTACTTCAGAAGATTTCAAGAGATTTCGCGCTAGCGATAAGAATAAGTACAGGCATACAACGATAGCAGTTAGGCCAACGTTACGCAACTTGAAGACTAGTTGGCAGAGGTATGTAAACAATATGTAGGGCAATGTCGAATGTCCAATACTACTCTTTAGCCTAAAATAGGCTTGAGTTTAGCCTATTTCCACAGAGCATGTGAAGTAAACTACAACATATGGAAGTCAATGTCCATAGTTACACAACCATATCAAAGCCTGCCACTTCTAGAAGGCGGTTGAAAAATTCAGACACTAGGGTACATTGAGTCGTTGGACGACTCAGTGTTCCACACGAAAAGAGAGAGAGAGAGAGAGAGAGAGAGAGAGAGAGAGAGAGAGAGAGGCAGAATAGGCTAAGGTTTAACCTATTTCATATAGCATGTAAACTTTACCATGTGGAGGGCAGTGTCCATTACTAGTCTTTAGCCGAAATAGGCTTAAGTTTAATATCTTTCCACAGAGCACATAAACTGGCATTGGCATCACAATAAGTAACATAAATAAATAGTTAGGTACGCCTAACTAAAGTAAGAATGAGTCTAGAATTGTAACTACGCAGATCGAATCCTGATGTGGAAGTCTGCAAGTATGATACCAACAGTACCAATACTGTTTACATTTGTATGTTGATTTATGTCAAAGTATTTACTAAAAATATGAAATAATAATAATAATGACATCGATACATTATCAGCACTACAGCAACTAATGGGGCGAAAACAAGCTAATCAGTTTAGACTAATTATATTTTATTTTAATGAGCAACAAAGTATTTTTAGATCTTGTCAATATTTAAAAGGAATTTATGTTGATGATATTGGTCGTCTTTGAATATTGTTGGAAATTACTAGAGGTGCCATCATGAAAAGAAGTGACATCATGAAATAACCTCAATAGGCTATAATTATAATAAGTACCTATCTATCCATAAACTGAAGATATTTAATAAAATCTGACAATACACAAAAACGTCAATTAAATAAACATTACAAAACACGCCACCAAATCAATTAACGTTCGATGACGAAGAAAAACAAAATGACACTAAAATTGTAAACACTATTAAGATAACTGTTAAAACGAGTCACAGTAAAAATAACAATATACCTAATGGTTGTTCATGACGTCATCAGGTTAACGTTTTAGGAGATTAAGTCTATTTGGGCGATTGACGATTTATGCCGCGTGACCTTCTGACCGAATGTCAATACTAACCAGATGATTACGAATGGACAATGGACGATTTGAAAAGGATTATATATCAATAAAACTATATGGAAATTAAAATTAACCTAATAAAACGCATGCAAATATAGAATAATAAATTAAACCAAGAGTTATTACCTGATACAAGAAAATAAAGAACCCAATATTATATACAAGATTTGAACCCACGTTTTTTAGAATATCAAATGAGATTGAAATTTTTGATGTCTATATTTCATTACTATCTGGTCTAGCACTTGCATCATCAAAAAGTTTATTGAATTGTGAATTGACACTTTAAGTGGAATATTCCTAATCTGTACGTATTTGACCAAATCTAGAAGTGTTGAGTAATACCAGCATTGATATGAATTATTTTATCAGCACTATTTTCACCGTCTAGTTAACACACATGACAATCTGATATAACATCGTACGATGCCATATCTTCGCTATCACGGCCCCTGATATCAGGGGTCTATTCTAGATGTCGTGCCGTTAATACCACTCACTGATATGATAACCAAGCAAGTAAAAGTACTGAAACTAATCAATATACTGATTAGATAAGTTCGTGCGTCAATCGCTTTGAGTCGGTACTATGAACTATCAGCACTTCTTGTTGTATTGAAGTTCAACATAAACTGGTCTTTCATGTAATATCGTCAGGATAAACAGTGTTAGTTGATCTCTTAGAGCCGAGCCCTATAATAACAGCTGAGGGTTGTCAAAGCTTATCCTATCCAAGACATGGACTTAATATTGGGAATGATTCTTTATAACTATGTATGGAGAATCACGATCTTACATGATGAAAATATCACGCATGATATGATTAGAGGATTTGGTAACGATTTTGTTTTGAATAGGAAATAGCGTTATCTTTTCATAAAGAGCGAAGTCGAGGATGATGATTGATCGTGCTTTGTGCACTGTTTGCGAGTGTCCGGACTGTGATAGCCTCTACCTCTAGCTGCGTCGTGATATTGATAGTAATACGCTATCGCTTCTTGTTTACCATTATATACTTTGTTATCAATATGTAGGTATATATCCATATAACTTTTTTATTGGATTCGAGGTTATATGAGGTGATAAATAAGAATGCGTCGCAGTTTATACTCATCAGAAGAAAAATCTTTCCGTTTAAACCAAATTAAATATGTGTCTGTAAAAACCTCTATAAAGAATAATGTGTAATGATTAGTCAACACATTTAATAAAACATGAAAACAATACTAACCCAAAGTCAATCTACTTACTGTCTCAGTAACGTAAATAATGTATAATTCATTACAATGAACGCCTATCGGAAGTCGGTGTTGAAATAAGTAATGTAAACAAAATGATAGCAAATGTTGCAAGTTTAAATAATGAGTTATCATTTCAGTCATAATGGGATGACAACAATGAATGCGAAGATAATAATGTTGATAAGTCACGTTCTAGAAACGAACACGAAGTGACACGTAACGGCGTAAAGATTTGTAAATACATTTTTTTATGAAACATAAAAAAGGAACTGATACAACATGTGCATGATAAGGCAGCTGTAAAAATGACAATTGGTGACATCAAAAACATTGTACGGTATTTCACTCTCAATGTACTTCTAAGGAAATCTAACTAATCTGGCACCAAATCTGCATCAAACACGGATACATAGTCCCTGCCTGTATCCGTCACAAATAACACCCTGACTCGAGGAATAGATATCTTTTTGGAATGTCCAAATTTGTCACTCAAATTAAAAGATATTTCAGGTTTGACCCGGAGATTTTAAGGCTTAGTGAAGAAGTGTTCCGCAGGGCAGGGATTAGTGGCGAGTGCTCATTTTCAAAGATTCATTAAGGGCCGCTGAGCTAAAGTAGTTAGTGACAAGCGACAAATACTGCGCCAGATCTATCGTATCATCAAAGAAAGTAGCTAACTATCGTTTCCTAGTGTCGTCTCCGCCTAGACATACGGCCGAGATAGCGAGCTGACGTCACGCCTTTCGCGTCGCGTCGCCTTGACATTTGTGATTCGAGCATGTCGCTCGCTCGGCTCATCCGTTGCATAATTGGCGACATTTACATCTATTTGGAGAACCGCTCGTGTTCTTCGAATGCAGTCACGTGTCAACGTTTTCTCTCCGCATGTATACAGCTTTCATGTAACATGTATGTCGTTTTTGTCGTTCCTAATCATCTGTCAAATCCAGAACTTACCATTTTGCAACTGGTATATTTTGTTACTTTATATTTGCGTTGATGTAATTCCGTAGTGTAAAAACATTAATTCAGAATATTTACATTACAATTTTTATGAGCGTTTACACATTTTTTATTGCGAATGACGTCAAAAACAGATGTCACCTACTTCTCTGTCATCTCTAATAAACATAATAGTTTTATCGTTCTGAATATAATTCTTATTTACTTTTGGCAACGTGTATAGCTTTTATTTTTTGTGAGTTTTATTCATCCGTCATGTTCGGTTAGCTAATGTTGATTTTGTGGTTTTATTTTAGTTTGCGCTGTCAAGTCTTGTGAGAAAGTTCCGGCAGCTTGTGTTTGACGTCATCATGCGATTATGTCCAATGAACATTTATCATGTGGCCAGCCGTATATTTTTTACATATTTGCCGAAACAAAATAATGCCTGAAACTGACGACATCAGTCAAAAATCTTTATTGTGTGATGAAGCTCTATTATTATCATCGCAAGCATGTTCGAGTATGACGTCGTTACATGTTCATGTATCTAAATAATAGATATCTACATGGATGACATTCTAGATCGAGATTTCATTCATTCGTGTGTTTAATATAGCATCGTCTATACGGGAGTTGGACCGATGACTAAAGAGAGCGGCTGGTAGCGAATGGGTGACTAAAATGGGAGATGTGCCTTGTAGCGTACCCTGGGGAAAGCTTGCGTCCAGCAGTGGACTGCTACAGGCTGATCTGATATGATGATAACCACACGCGGTTGGTTTTACTTCAACTGCAGTCGTGTGGGAAGCAGATAAAAAAATATTGTAATGAGATCTAAACGATTGTTTTCAATTTCATGGGAACCCTTTATTCTGCTAAAAACTGCCACGCTTTACTTTATATAGTACTCTCAACAAAAAGAAATCAATACGAGACTTGTTAGACACCACTAAATACAACTTAACGTGGTCGGCCTTGAAGAACCCTAACTACACTAATAATATTATTTATTCTGTGACCCAACGTCCTGCCTTTTCACATCACCAAACAGGGGATCATACAAAAGGCGCCACAAAGCCACACGATGTTGTCATGTGACCAGAATAATGAATAATCGATTCCACGAGAAGTGAGTACTTACGCGACTCAGACGAAGCGGTTGAAGCCTTGAGTAAGACCTGTCTCAATCTGAAGCGATGCACAATCCAAGCATTGGCGGTCAAGAGCAAGTGACGTCATTCCATTGTTAAGACCATCTCCGGTACTGGACAGTGATTCAGGGAATCAGTGCAGTCAGGTTAAGTCATTTCTAAGAATGTGAGCGAGCGAGATACGTAACGTCGTGGTTGCTGCCGATGATGAAAAAGTGACGAATATTTAAGTCTCTTTTAAAACACAAAGAGACTGACAGAATAAAAACAAAACAAAGATTTTGAAATAAAATAATACGTAGGCTACTTGCCCACGACAAGTCTATGCAGACTACATTGTGATGTGCCTAAGCTACATCTGAAAAAAGATTTCACAAAGGTTCCGGGTGCATAGAAACGCAAATGATTGTGTGAATCTAACGACCCTGTGAAGACCATTCATCGACACAATGGTCCACGCAAGCGATACGTCAAACGTAACCGTGTCAACATCGCAACAATGGCGATATCATAACGGTGTCCTAAAACTGGCATAAACCGGCACTATATCTGCTGATCATCTATAAATGACGTGTGATGTCGGTTTAGTATTATCCTATTTTTTTTCGCTAGTGTCGTAAAAGGCGAATGAGGGTATCATGTATATTACGATTTTAGGATGTCTGTCAGACGTAGCGGTAGCGACAGGTTTTACGGCCATTTGCGGTCTTGTGCGTATGATTGTGCGTTTGTGAATACGTGGCTGATAGTTGCAGTGCGATCTTTTTATCTGAATGACTTTTTTTGTTCTGACGCGTTCGTATTAAGTTTCTTTCCCCAATTAGTCACAAAGACACCAAGATCAGTTCAGTTCCCACAATTCAACAAAGTTGCCACAAATTGCTGTTCTCAGTCACACGTGGCACATTGCGTGTGCATTGTGCTAAATGTTAGAGCGTTCCCTCCATTCCCTCTCATTGTCTGCCGGCGACCGAGTGGAAAATCTTACTCCAATTATCTGCCGAAACGAACCGAGATGGCTTTTTTGCTGCCACAATAGACATTTGTTTGTTGCCGTTTTCTCAGGACTTGCTTCATCTCTTTCGAGATTGTTGTCTGAATCTTGTATCTAACTGCTAAATACCACCGTCTAGTCACTAAATGACATCACGGTAACACGAAAACACGCATTCAAATTCACGTTCTTATCTTGGTTTTTGCTCACAAGTTAAAGAAGAGTTCTTATAGCGGGACTTTACATTTGCGTCACAGCTTTTTGCGGAGATTTGAGCACTTCTTCAACCTGTATATTTAGCGGCAGAAAATTACCGTGTATAACAAATGATAGTAATAGTAATATTCATATATTCTCTCTAATAAGTACTTGGGGAGCAAGAGCAAGCGATTCTTTGAAAAACGTGTGAAGCTGCCCACTTCCCACACTCAGCACTTTCCAATGTTTTTGCAACCGGTTTAGCCCCTAAGAGTTGAACTAAAGGAACCCTATCATCTAGCACTACACTAGCATCTAATTCCTAATTCAAATTAAGTTCATCATCAGATTCACACTTGAACTTCTTTAGATCAACAATGGCGAAACTATTTCGTGATATTTTAACTCTGAATAAAACATTTCAGGATACAAAGAGATTTGAATTTCAAGCAGTATGCTACCGTTGAAAATGCACATAATTTTGTGGAACTAAACTTGTTTGTGGTAGAGTTGACCTTAGATGTAGGGATTGCTTACATCATACATACATAAATCACGCATTTATCCCTTACGAGGTAGACAGAGCGTTAAGGGCCGTAAAATTACGATCGCTATCGCCACGTCTGACAAATATAGAGGGCCGTTTGAGATAAATTGTGTATCACTATAGTGACAGGTTGTCGGCCTGTCGCCTAAAAGTTGTAATTAATGCACCTGAAACCCTCAAGTCCCTCAGTCGCCTCTTACGACACCCACGGGTTGGAAATGGGGTGATGCTATTCTAAGCCGGCATCACACGGCAACCTTACATCATGCGATCTTGAAATGCAAATTGTGCGTGCGTACAAAGTTGCTAGTAAGAATTTGAATATTTACGTACCTCTTTTTATTCTGTTTGGATTATAAGAGAACATAACTACTTACTTTTTTTAAGGAGGTGTAAAGTATAACATAGTAAGCTTGCCGTGTGATGCTGACTGGAAATAGCATCTCCCAATTTTTTTCTCGTGGGCAAATCTTACTTTGTAATAAGTGCCGATTGTGTCAGTTGAGGTTTTCGTGACCACATATTGTGTTAGTACCTAAAAAAAAATCCATGCGTTGGGCATAGGATAGGACATACATTTTTTTTCAAATATCAAGGCCCTAGTTGAGTTTCGATGGAGTACAATGACAAAAAAATAGCAGACTTGAGGCCCAGACGTCGCGCGACGATAAAGATCGTTATTATATTACTACCGTTTACTCTCTGCATCCCCCGCAAGGAATAAACCCGTGATGTGTGTTGAGTTTAACTTTGTTTCAAATATCAACTAAACCCAGTCGAAGTGAATTCGCGAGTAACTGGTCGACCTTCGCCAGACCTGTTTTGGAGTCCGCAAACATCTGTATTTGGCCATGCGAAAAAACGGAACGTGACTAAGGGAAACGTGACGCTGTACACTCCACTTGAGGTCCACAAGTACTAATAAACATTCAACACAATACGTCTCCCATAAAAGACGGAGTTCCAAATACGTCGGCTAAAAATGACAGTTTGTCAGTATATTATTCTAATCACGTTTACTTGTTGGGGGCCTTTCGGTTTCAATTCCTGTTTTTGACATTTCCTGTCATCTAAAACTTAGAATTGTCGTATTGTTTATTTCTCCGTACTCAGTTTATAATAGCGTGTGATACCGGCTTAGAATAAAATCACCCCATTTTTATCCCGTGGGTGTCGTATGAGGCGACTAAGATACTCGAGGGTTTTATGTGTCTTACAATTTTAGTCTACAGGCTGACAACTTATCTCTAAGTGATATACGATTTTTCTAAAACAGCCCTCAAATAATAATTGTCAGACGAGGCGATGGCGTAACGATATGTGATTCGATATGTGAGTGCTTCTGTGTTAGTTTTCAATTTCAAATTTCTTAGAAGTTTTCCTATAAGTAATGTTTGTATCCGTAGTTATTTTGCCTTCTAACACTCTCGGTGTTTTTTTTATACCATACTCGTGTGTAAATGCGTGTTTCACTATTTATGGTCACGACGATTTATCGGTCGATTATCGGCACGAGGCGCTATTGTGTTGCCCACTAGTGTACCCGCTGTGGTCATGCCAATGGCTACCAATGAGATCGTCAATAGTCCATGTTGATAGGAATTCTGTCTGTGATCCTGATCAGAATAGTAAGCACCACTCAGGCTATCTAGACAAGTCGTGAATGAATAATGCAGCTTGTTTTTTAAAAACTCAAGTATTTAGCTGTGTTAACTACATATTGATTTTATACAAGCCCCATACCAAACATTTCTTCTATTAAATTTTCAAGAACATTTAAATCTCACTATTAGCTAAGGAGTTTGGTTTAGTTTCTTTGCAAATTGAGGTAATCAAATTCCTTGGCTATTTAACAACACGGTATTGTGTTAATATCTAAAGGCAACCTCACATCTGTTAAACTACAGTTACGAGCCTCACAAGCCGCTACAGAGGACGCAAAAATAGACGAAAATAAAAGACACGCGGAGGGAAGGAAAAGTAGGAAACTTGGAAAGAAACCGGAAGGATAAAACCGTCACAATGGGACTGCGGAACGAAGCTCTCCAATTACCTGCAACAAAAAAGAGAAGGTTATTTCTACTGAGGATCACGCTTTAGGGTCACTTTGGTAATATAAAGGGGCAAACAAACAATTACCATTCAGTCCATTCAAGTACGTCTAACTAATCTAACACAAGAGATTCTTGGCACAAAGAAAACCTTACAGAAATGCCAGGCAAGTATAAACACTTATTTTTACAAATTGCCTCTACTAAATAGAACAACGAGTCTATGAAAAAAAAAAAAACTGGCCGAAACCAGAATTATGAACCGACGACCTGTAAAGATCGTAATCCTGATGGCGCCAAAAAGATTACTCAGACAATAGAGGTAACAAAACAAAGAAGTGCAAAAAACCTATGGGTCAGTAAAGTCATAAAGTTCTTACAGACAAAAAACCTTTAAAAAGTATGACCCGACAATCGAAATCATATTTCAAAGTCACATGTTATTTAAAATCTAAAAATTTAAAAATGTTAAAAATGTTTATTAAAATCCGTCATTTTGAATTTCTGAAATTTTTATGTAGGTAGCCATAGTTATAGTGTCACTCGCGCTGCTAAGACGAACCTAATAACACCATACATGTCAACTGCCGCTCATCTGTTTTGGGTGTAACCCGTGAAAACGAATGTCCACACACCATAGGTACATACTAACTATCGAATAACATTACCCTTCTTCTAGTTCTTCTATAGCGGTCTAAAACAGGTAGAAATTTTCGGAGAGAATGTTGGAAGAACGGGATTGGCGATAACTTTTGTTAGTACCACCTGAGCCGTGAAGCTGGGTGGTCAATTAATACAACAAAAACTTGCACTTGTAACGGTCCCGTGTACCGTATTGTAACCGTTGTTCGTTCATACGTCAGAGGATCAGCTTTGTGATGTCTTGTGGTTTACGAAACTCTGCGATTTTGTTACGTCCAAGTCCAAGGCTTTTTTTTTCAAAGAGACCTTTTAAATAATGCTTTGATTTATATGGTCTATTTTTCTATGTTGGCACATCTTCTAGTGTGGATTGTCATCTGTCAAAATTGGCTTTTAAACGTGGTCATTTTGTAATTGGGGTAAACTGTTTTTATTGTTTCATTGGAAAGTCTCCTTCAATCCGTGCCCGCTTAAAATTTTGTCAACTTGCTGAGATCTTTTAGTATAGGATGCAGATTTAAGAAGAAAATTATGATAATAATTATTAATTAATTAAATTATTATAATTATAATATCACCAGTTAGAGAAAATCTATGATGTTGATTTATCAGAATATGATGATTATCGTGGAGGACATAGTCTACTGCTTACATAAAGTTACATTGGACAGGATTATGAAACGCATTAGAAAATCCATTAGAATTAAGTTCGTGTTATGGTGCAGTCTATGGGTGCAGTAGTAGTTATTACCACGCAAACACAGGTGGATGTCATGTCAAAATGACATTAGGAAAGAATAAGGGTTGGTAGGAAGGAAGTACAAATTAAAAAAGCCTTTTAAGAAAAAACTTAACTGAAGGTAAGATCCGATCTAAATGCTTACGACAAAAACTGGTGGGAGATTGGTAGGGATCGAGATAAGTGGAAGAAGTGTGGGGAGGCCTTTGCCTAGCAATGGGACAGTGTAGGCTGATAATGTAGGTAGAGCAAGCCACAGAGAAAGCAAACTAAATAATAGTTTAAGGCAAACGATAAAAAGATTCAATGCTAGAAAATTTAATGAAAATGATTTTTTCCGATGCTAGTCTTGCCTGATCTACAGAAATAAAGATTCTACCGTCATTCGTGTTAAGGCGCAGTAGCATCTTCGATAAGTAATTACAACACTCCATGCCACCACCTAGGTGGCGTGTCAACGTAACATTAAGGAAGAATTAGGGTTGATGTATGGTAAACGAATAGAGGAGCATGTTTCAGCAAGGAAATAACTGCAGTAATAAAAATACCTATTATTTGAAAAGAAATAAATAAAATGAATTGTTGTACAACAACGTGTAACATTTGACGCCAACGCAACACTGACCTTAATCGTTTAAGTCACACCAGGCACTTCATCAGGCATTACATAAAACCCTAAAATAGCCGCACATTAAAACGAAATTATATTTAGTGTGTAAGCGTAGTGTAGCGTGTCTTTATAGGTCAGAACATTTCCAAATGTCCGCTAGCTTTTTCCATTACATCCCTGGTTGCACGAACTGGAAGACACGGAATGTCCGTCGGCAAGCAACGTTGTATGCCGCACGCGATGTGGAAAACGTGTTGTTGTCACGCGATCTCGTCACGCGAGCAGACCTGGTGTCCGTTTGGAGTACGTTGATGGACTGGGAGATATACGAGGGGTTTCCGAAGATGTTGTACTGTTTGTGCCTAATCCTGGCATTGTTATGTTACTACTTCTACGCACGATGGCGTAGGACACATAAGGGTTAAATTCGTCCCGGAAAATGGGCCGTCTGTAAGCATTTTGGATTACGATCGCAAAGCTACCTACCAATTCTGATCAATATGGCAGTAAGGAGAGACTTATTGTCCAGAAGTACACTGTTATGGCTGTTGATAATGACTATGAAGATGATTACCCTGGATCCGTTGTCTGAGCCGTCACATCCGCCTGTGGAGCCGCAGACCATTACGACTTCAGCCCATTATTCCAACCAGTCTGCTGGACACAATTATCTGTGTTGCCTCGGTCATACTCCACAGACTGCTAAAGTACATAGGGTACTTTAGTTTGGAACTTGACATTTAGAGGAACCGATACAAAAAAAAATTGGTACAATTCTGGTAAAAATTGATGGTAAAATCTGGTAAAAAGTAACGAAAAACTTTTTTTTAGACCTACTTGGATAAACCTGCTTTGTAAAAGTAGTCCCATCACACAACATCGCAAAATTCTTTATTGCACAAAATTGCAACAACAGTACAAAAACACAAACAAAGAAATAGTACAACTAGGTAGCATTCTGTACCAGACAACCTTAGGGTGAAAGAGAAAGTGCGACTATGGAACCTTGCTTTAAAAAACCAAATAAAATAGAAACCTTTTGTCTTACATGGAAATAGAAAACCAAATTAGGGCGAATACAAGTCTGCCTATATTATTATGCCAATCAGAAGTACATTATCTTCAACCCTGACATTTCACGTCAGGTTCCGTGCCGAGCAGTCCTAACTCCGATTGTGGCTGAACGTGAACTTAGGCCTTTAGCTGAACGTGACGTACGAAAGACAACTGATAGGAGCATACCACAAAACGACCGATGTGGCGCAGTGGTAGTGACTGCCTTTGACGCAGAAGGTTCCGAGTTCGATTCTCGGTGTTTCACTCATAAAGTTGATATTTATCAGTATGTGAATTTGTTCCCAGTCTGGTTAGGACATTGCGGGCTGAACCACCTGATTGTCCGTAAGAAAGATGGTTCCGTGTTTCGGATGGCACATTAAACCGTAGGTCCCGGTTGCTGTCTATGATCACTTAGACGGCGGTCGTCCTGCTACTTGTAGAAGGCGGTTTAAAAATTCTGACACTAGGATTCAATGGGTCCTTGGATGACTCAATGTCCCACACAAAAAGAGAGAGACCACATAATTTTTAATATGCAAAGTGCATGGACCTGTGTTCAGCTGATTACAGGGTACATAGGACTTTTATGCAGATATTGTAAAGGTAGCAAATGACGGTCAGGTCAGATTAAATTGAATTCTTTCTTGACTTACTCGTATCTAAACTAGCAAAGATCATTCAGACAGTTACTGTCTTTACAGTCAGACGCTATGAAGAAATTGAGATAAGATTGCAGCTAATGGGTGTTTGATTTATCGAACCTAGGAAGGGAGTCGTAGGTAATCATAATCACAAATTAATATTTGCAAGATTTTGTTTTGATTTTAATCAAGAGCTAATGACGAGCAACGTTACTTTAATCTTAGGTAATCATGAAAATCTTCTTCTAATCTTAACACTCTTGTTCATAAAAAGTTAAGATTGCTGCCCTCTTTGAGCCGTAAAACAAAACATATTAGATAAACTTGTTATGTCACTTTGAGATACTTCCTCATTGACATTTAGTTTATGATCATGACTCATATAACCACCGTGAACTTCACTTTGATGATCTTTGGCATTTCGTGTCTGCACAATCGGTCTCATGGCGTGATTGAGCCACTTACGCCGTTCAAATTTTTATTGCGACTCTTCGTGACTCTATCAAATAAGTTTTTCAAAAGGGCCGATGTTCGTGAACTGAATCGAGCACAACTTTTAGTATCATTAAGTTATTGTGCGAGTAATGCAGTAGGATTTGAGTCGTATAGTTACGCTAAGAAATCAAATTTAATTTTTAATACAGGGTGTAAAGGACGGTGTAACGAAAACTTTGCAGGTGTGCTTAGACCATGAAATTGAACACCTTTTTATGTCGGGGCTATGTTGGGAAACGCAAGAAAAATTTCGACCTTCCATACAAAATTCCCGATTAACTGACTGACTTTGTATGGGAACTCGAAAAAAATTTTTCGTTTCCCAACATAGCCTCCATAGAAAAAGTTGTTCAGTTTCATGGTTTGATCACGCCTGCAAAGTTTTCGTTACACCATTCCTTAAACCCTGTATACTCCATATTCTTATGCGGGGTGTAAGGGATCCCAAACCCAATACTATAAGAGTATAAGCAGACCATCTCCAAGTCAATAATTGGGTGGAGGTGGCGCAGGACAGGGATCAGTGGAGGAAGCTCGTTTCGGAGGCCAAGATCCATTTCGGGTCACTGAGCCAGAGAAGTTAGTTTTTATAAGCAGACCAGACAGAGTACCCAAGAGTTTGCCATACGGCTCACCGCACTTTGCAAGTATTTTGGCGAGTGCAGTGCAAGTGGCCAAATCGGGGACGTTTTAAAGAAAGGTCAGGTCAGAAGTACCCTAAACCGACGAGCGTGCATGAAAAGACTGATGAACGTAGAAGAAGCGAAAAAGTATGCCAGGATCGTAGCAAGTGGAAGGAAATAGTCTCCCTACCCCAACGGGAAAGAGGCGTGATTTATGTATGTATGTAGAGCAAGTGATACGTATCTCACCGAGAACATAACAATATTCTTTACTGCACGAAAACATACGTATAACACAAGGTACTATTAGGCGGGCTTATTGCTATAGTAGCAAACGATGTCCGTTCCCCATTAGGCGTCCCATCGTTTTTACTAGACTTACGGGTGGTGCTATTTTTAACCGGCATCACCTAACAATGTTCCAGAATTGCTGGACCATTCTTTGACGTCATACTTTCTCCCTTAAGGTCAAAAGCCGATCGCCCTTGCTCGCCAGAGGAGAATTGATAACTTAGGGAGGCTCAGGGCCGCCCCCCGAATGACGTCATCCACAGGGGCTCAATACATAAGTAAAATTAAGGTTACTAGATTTCTACCCCGCGTTTTCACACGCAGCTGTTTTTCAGTTTTCCTGTGGGAATACCATGTTTTCCTGCGGTCATATGTGAATCGTGCTTAGCTGATTGCCTTTTACTATGGGACGTCAGAATATAAATACTTTTCCCGAAACCCCTAGGTTTAGTTTCATGTTCTGACTGAATGTACCCTATCTGTATTCAGAGGATGATGATTGCCGTGTGATGCCGGCTTAGAATAGCATCACCCCATTTCTTTCCCACGGGTGTCTTAAGAGGCGACTAAGTGACTCGAGGGTTTCATGTGTATTACAACTTTAGGCGACAGTCTGACAAACTGTCACTATAGTAATCATCTGAAAGGGTCCTCAATATTTGTCAGACGTGGCGACTGGCGATAGCGACCGTATTTATGTATGTATGTATTGAGAGGACTGTCCCTTGGGTACGCTATCTGTACACCAACTTCATTCAACGTCACGACGATTAAGCCTAAAGAGGTAAAAAAAAAACCAGCAACACACGCAAACTCTTGGATTTATAGCATGGATATAGATTGCCATATTTGGTTCTTTTTTCGGCCTTTTCGGACGATGTGGAATATTCCCTTCCCCACCCCCTTTCCTCACCCCAAGTTCCTTACAAAAAGGTCATTGGTCCGATGTCCTTAATACTTCGATTATCCCTCTGTGACTTCAAAACCTTAATACGATGAACTAAGCGCCCACACGAGGATTATGACGTCAGAGTTACGTCACAATACATATTATTGTTCTTATTCTATCGTGTGGGACAAGGAGTCGACGAACGACCCGTTAAACCCTGGTGTCAGTGATTTTACAACCGCCTACGAGGCAATTGACATGGTTTTGTAACTGTCACTGTCTAACTAAGCTATCAATGGTAAACAGCAACCGTAAATTATTTTTTAAATATATTTGGCACTGCTGCTGTGTCATGCCGGCGTGGAATACCCATTTGTACCCGTCTCTCTTTTCTCTTTTCGTGTGGTACACCAAGTCGTCCAACGACTCAATGAACCTTAGTGTCAGAATTTTTCAACCGCCTTCTACAAGAAGCAGGCTTCTGACATGGTTGCGTAACGACCGCCGCCTAAGTAATCATAGACAGCAACAGGAATCTACAGCTTACCGTGCCAACCGAAAAACTGGGAACAAATTCACAAAGTGATAATATCAACTTTGTGAGTGACCTACCGAGAATCGAACCCGGAACTTTCTGTGTCAAAGGCAGTCGCACTACCACTGCGCCACATCGGTCGTCACCCGTGAGAGTCTTAAACAAAAAAGGTTAGAGCATAGGTAGCAGAGTTTTAACTGATAAGATCTATTTACGCAAGTTGACCGCTGCAAGGAGAATCTTTGTCGGTGAGGCTACAGCGAGTCCGAACAGTGTCCGTGCGTTGCTGTCCCACAGAGCATGTCGCATCTCTTAAATTGCCCAGCGTGCCCCGACACCTGCACGCTAGAGGACCTTTGGGCAGCCACTCCAAATGCCGTTAGCGTGGCCAATCATTGGTCAGATACGGTTTAATTCGCCTCGACACGCAAAGAAGAAGAAGACAAGGTCTAAGTCCAGCATCGAATTGGACTCTTGATGATAGCTAACGTGTACGTTACGAACACGTGAAAATTTCCTATTACACGCAAAACTCACACAAGTTTTAGTAAAACATTGCGCAAAATAACCAAATTCACACGCTTAGCAAACACCAATTGAACTTGTTTTTACGTTTTGCGAAAGAAGCGCTATCTGTTTCGGAATTTTGTTGGAGATTGGTACGACCTTGAATATTCATCAAGTAAGTCGCGTGAATGTTCATTGTACATTTAGTCAGTTACAAAATGATAGTACATACATACAATCACGCCTCTTTTCCGGAGGGGTAGACAGACACTACATAATTCCACTTGCTACGATCCTGACACATCTCTTTCGCTTCCTCAACATTCATCAGCCTTTTCATACAAGCTCGTCGGTTTAGGGTACTCTTCACATGACCTTTCTTTAGAACGTCGAAAATGATAGTACCATAGGATAGTATGTATTCGATCACTTTGGCAGCATTAATCTGAAGCGATGAGTGCCTATTGAAAAGTATTTTCATCGGTTCGGACGACTTGGTGTCCCACACGAAAAGGGAGAGGGAAACATATACTCACGCTTGGCAGGCGGAAAAGTAAGCGCAATGCAAGATGTCGCATTTTCGAGACCATTGCTGCCATTCCTGGATCAATTTATCTCTTAGTCTGTTTCAACAGTAACTTCTTTAAGGTAGAATGGGGGTGATGCTGTTTTAAGCCGTCATCACACGGCATCTTGCTATTGATATAAACTAATTAGGTGCTCTATTGGTTGCCTTGAGTTTTTCTCCTTGGCATTATCACCATTGAGTAACGCCGGATTAGCATGTCGTCAGCATACGATATTTCAAATCACCCGGTAACCTTAGATAACATAAAACTGTAACTTTTTTCTGTTTGTAAACATTAATCCCACAAATTTTATGTACCTATGTTGTTTTAAATTCGATGCAATTTTTTTTTTTCGAAGAAGTCTAGTTATGAAATTGAACAATTTTCTCGAAGGGACATAATAGGAGGAATAAAAAATGCTTGAAAAATGTTGAAAGTGTTGTGAGACGTCCAATTGTTTTTCATATTTTGACCCATTTCTTTAGCTCACCCTAAAATATTATCACTGAGAGGATCTTTGCCATGAGATTATAGGTAGGTAGACACGTTTCGGCAGCTATGTTTAGCAAGTTCCTTGGGTTACAAACTTACTAATGGACGGAAGGGATCAACTTGTAACGGTTTTTCATACAGTTCTTTAGTAGAACCAATACATTTTGATATATAAATGTACTGTACTAATGTTTACATCTGATAGGTACTTACTACAACCGGTTATTCGTATAGGCAACCTTGGAATTTGCCGGCACGTGTAAGCAACGCTTTATAAACTTTTTTATAAACTTAAGTGTTAATAATGACCACTGAACTTTGATCAAAGGACGTCTTAAGAGGCTGAGTAGACGTAAAATCGACTTTTATAAGGGATTTCTACCCTAGATAAAACTCGAAAAACCTGCCCCAAAAATTGGTAGTTATCTTTAGGATATTTACTACAATGTTATTGTTTGTCAGAAAGGGACCGGTTTTTAGCTCGTGTCAGCCTCTTAATAGAAAACATTCCTAAACCTCGCATAGGCTTTTGATGGATTTTTCACAAGAGTCAGGGTGATTCAAGTGGTAAGCTCAAAATGCTAGAGAACGTCTTATTCCCAGGGGAAAATGATTATGCGCGTGCAGCCGCTGGGCGGGTCACTAGTTATGTAATAAAAAGGCCACTATCTCCATGGCCACAATATCGTCAACATAAACTCACATAATTATCATTAAACAGCATAAGTGCATATACACTTGATACTGCTGTCTCACTCGCCACCTTATTACCTTAATGCGTAGTAAGTTCACCTACTTATCAGTTGTTTATATTAATAGGCACTTTTATCGGTTATCGTTCGTGTACATAAGTTATTATAATATATTACGCCGTATTAACTGCAAACATAGAAAGTTCTACCGGTGGTGCCGGCAGAGTAGAATAGCACCACCCCCCGTCTTCCCGTGGGGGTCGCAAGAAGCGACCGAGGCGAGGAATTAACCAGACCCAAGACCAGTCCTGGATATCTCTAACGGGGTCTCCGTCAGGTGCGTGTGACAGAGGTCTACCGTGCGGTAAACTTCTGCAGCAGACTTGGCTCCGCACGTATCGTCTCGTCGTTCTTGTCAAGTTACCCAGGGAGGCCGAGAGGGTGGCGCAGGTTCTGGGCAACCCTGCGTTTTCCATAAAAAATGACGTCCCAGGCAACGCAGTATCTGTGGAGGCGACTTTAACAGCCACCAAAAGTTCTACCTCCGACACTGATTAAATCATCTGTCACAGACGTATGAGGCCAATGGTGATGGCATGATGACTACTAAAAAGACTTGAAAAAATCCTTGAATGCGAAAAATCTTTACGTTTAATATCGTCTGAATTCAAATCTTTATTTGATTGTGGGTTCCATTTTTCGTTCACCGTAAGAGCAGTCGGTAAATATACATGAGTAAAACACATTGATACATGGCGGGGATCGAACTGGGTCTTACGATTGGAAGACCGGTGTCCACCGACGCTCTTGTACGCTCGTGTAGATCATAATAATCACTAAACAGACACAGACGAAATCTTTCCGTCCGACCTACATAGCACAATCCTACATTTGATAAACAAAATCCTCATATCGACGACATCGCGTGACGTATACGTCCTAAATGTTTACCCGGACAAATAAAAACGTCTGTCATTATAATAGTGCCGAGTGGTGATGCTGATTAACCTGTGCCTGGTGAGGTAATTGTTGACAGTGGAATATTCCAGTCGTATGACCCCAGGGCCGAGTTATCAGCTGATGGGTCAGTGGACACGTCAGCCGGCTACGACTGAGTAATTATAGCACAGATAATAAATACTAAAGTATTTTATTGGTACACATATTGATTGCCGTAATAATAGTACTGTATGACTGTACTGATACCTCATGTAGAAGAATGAAAGACCAACTAATAATAGCTTTTTAAGCCATTTTGTAACTGTTTTGTGTTTTTTCTATAACTTTAATTTTTATGTTTATCTGTCAAAGAAAACCGCTGGATGCAGTGTCTGCTTAGGGAGGAAGACAAATAGGGAGGACTTTTGTCCAGCAGTGGACATCTTAGATGTCGATGATGACAATGGGAGTATAAAATATATTTTTAAGCATGCCAAATTGCCTACCGAAGGGGTAGGCATTCTTAAAGAAATGTTGAAGAGAGAACATTAGGTAATCATCATTGGCCCCGTGCGTCTGTGACAGACGATTTAATCAGTGTCTGAGGCAGTATTTTACAGATTAAATAAACCATAACAACGTACGAAAAGGTAAACGTTACAATGTTATTAAACGAATACAAATTCTTCTTTTTGAAGGCAATTTCTTCGCGGGTCCGTAACATCTGTCACTCACTCAACTTCTTTTGCATATGTATTTAGATTTAATATCGTAATTACTACAAAAAACGTTCTTCCTTAGTAGTCCGTAGGTGTTTATATATAAACTGACAGCTGTCACAATCCCTTGTTTATTTATCAACGCTGTATACAAGGTGTATTTGAGATAATGTTGATAACGTAAAATCCAAGCGAAAAATTTTGTAGGTATTTTGAATTCCTAAAGCTTTTGAGGAAGTGTTTTTTTGAAATGTGTACTTTACAAACCTCTCTCAAAAAACTACTATGGACTGATATTTTAAAGAAAGAATCCCGAAGCGGTAACATTATTATTGACATCGCGCTCATTTGTCATATATTTTGATAGAGAGACAAACAATAATGTTGCCAAATCGGGACCCTTACTTAAAAAAATCGGGTTTTAAACAAATTCTATTATTGGTTTAGAAAAGGTTAATTGCGCTACGGGAGTTTAATATTCATCCTCTCAACGTGACCAAACCATCTTAGCATTCTCTATACTAGTCACAACACTATTATTATATACACGCTATTCTAAGGAACAGGGTAAGTCCTGTCACTCAATTCTACTCCAATCATACTCCTTAACGCTCTTATTTCTACTGCATTTATTCTACTTTGATGCTTTTTCTGCCATACCTAACTTTCACTTCTAACTTTTAGCTACGCCCTGTAATATATTACATTGACGTCATCTGGCACCTCTTTGGCAAACATAGTGATGTCTCTGTCAGATATTGAGCTGTTGCCATTAATAACACCCCTGTTACACTCACCAGTTTAATGAAAATATGTCTGCACTGCAAAAAAAGCTGAAACAGTTTTAGCTTCCTAACACAATTAAGACAATCTGACTCGGTGGGGCTACGTCGATAGCTCCAGTAACAAATGGGAATGTGGTAACTCCTCAGACCATGGAAAATCTCCTGTCTTGCTCCGCGTGCCCCAATACCTGCACGCTTGATGTCCTCATGAAGGCCACAGTCCTGTCCTGACAAATGCTGTCCAGGTGGCTGAATTTTGAGCACATAAAATCTAAATTTACCAATGACAGGATATAAAGAAGAAGCTTCCTAAGTAGTTACCTTTACCGCTAGTGCTATTATTTATTGTGCCTTTTGCTCCTCTACAACTGCTATAAGAGCCACAACAATATCCTGCTGGAGACGGGCCTATGCCTACCAAAAACCCTCCAAGAGTTTTTGGTAATTAAGGTGTAGAAATATTAGCTGCAAATATTTTAAAGTGCAAATGAGCCCATGAAACTCCCCAAGAAACATAGGTCGAAATATGAGAAAATTTTTAGGACCTCTTCCCATACAAATTGACTTGGTAGATCGGTAATTTTGTATGGGCGGTCCAATTTTTTTCATATTTCGACCATGTTTTTAGGGGAAAGTTGTTCAGTTTCATTGGCTGGTTCATCCGTTAAAATATTTGCAGCTACATTTTTGTACACCCTGTATACTCACTACGCTTGGCGAGCGCAGTAAATGTTTGTGTAGACATTCACACCACAAGGAACGCTGCTGCTCATCACCTAGATTCACTCTTTAGACGCTTTATATGACACAAAATTGAGTGAAATATATTGTACGTTGACTCCACATGAATTGAGTAACTCCACATGGTAGAGATATGATATATATATGCATCTGTAGTATAGATAGAGGAAAATGTACTTCCTTGAGTGTTGATCCTAAACTAAAAACATTAAACCATAAAAAGGCCAACGATCTAAAACCACAGACTTTTGATACCAAACACGTAACGAAATCCGAAAATAAATTTAGAAACTCGCAAGCTGCAATTCGAAGCTGATTTGCAAGTTGCTACCTAACCAGTTACGACCAGTTTTTACCTCATACTGATACGACAGGTTTCCGACTTGAGGAATTCGCATTCGCTTAGCAAGGACAAATATGGAATGGAATGGAAACGGCTGCAGGAAAAACATTAGCACGTATTTTTGGATCCGGTCAGAACTCGCTATACCAAATTGCCGGATTCGAAGGACCAAAATAAGAAATCATAACGAAAGATGATACAAAACAGGTTGTTATTAGTGGCCATGTTTTCCACATAAATAAATCCCGAGCAAACTGTCCATACTTACCCTGTGGGTTTAATATTTCATCTATGGCATACACGTTTAGATTTGGGCTGATATTGTTCTAAGCCGCTCTCACACGCCATTTAGAACAGGACAAATTCCCAATAAAATCGAGAACCTAGTCGATAATAGAGTAGCAACAGGGCCTGTTGGGGAATAGTGTAATGTTTACCGTTGCGAAAATAGCGGCGTCTGACGTCACCACTGTCAAGGCCGGCGTTCTGGATCGCCCGATTATACCGCAGACTATGAAATAATACTAATAAAACCAGTTGTGACGTCAAATGGCACTGCCATTTGTACTTGTTCAACGTGATTTATGCTGAATGGGGCGGATCACGCAACGTTTTTCTAACTCGTTTTTCTTTCTTGAGAAATTCTGCTTAGGGCTCGTATTGCGCGGAAAACGAGAAAATGAATTCTTATGTTATTTTCTTATGTGCCAGATCTTCTTCGTGTGGGACACCGAGTCATCCAACGATCCGAAGAACCCCCAGATATTTACAACCGCCAACTACTAGAAGCAGGCCTCTGACATGTTTGTAAAACGACCGCCATCTAAGCAAGCATAGATAGCAATCGGGACCCATCTGACTTAACAGGATCATCTGAAACACGGGACCATCTTTCTTTTCGGACGACAATCAGGCGATTCAGCATTGGTAGGTATCATGCCAATAGTGTAGATGAAAAATTAAGCCTTGCAGGCGAGATTATAAGTCAAAGGAGGAAAATTGTTCAATCAGCCCCCATGCAAGAGTCCAAAGTATTGCCAACTAACTAGAT
Organism: Keiferia lycopersicella; assembly: GCA_029255805.1. Taxonomy (NCBI): domain Eukaryota; kingdom Metazoa; phylum Arthropoda; class Insecta; order Lepidoptera; family Gelechiidae; genus Keiferia; species Keiferia lycopersicella. The sequence goes on along the minus strand of JARACZ010000011.1, from coordinate 14,596,484 downwards.
AACAAATCGGCCATTTTCGTATCTGTAAGTACGGACTAAAAGTCATGTTTTGGAATGCAAAACCTGCATTTCGTATCGGTCACATGACTAAACTGATTAGGTTCTTTTACCCGATAACAATTTGATTTAGATTAAGATTTTCACTTTATCGAAATAACAATAGATCCTGGTATGACGTACCAGTAAAAACAAACACAAACCTAATAACAGGCCTCGCACGAGGCAATGCATGAGCCAAGTACGGGCGTACTTATGTAGATAATATGTATTGGGCCTTACCACAAAAAAGAGCCCAACGCGTGTTTAAAAAATATATTCGTACAAAATAAATTCATAGTTTAAAAAATACGCTTAATTACAAAACCTTTCCAACAAGTCCAAACACAGCTATGATACGATTATCCATCATGAAGGTCCAGTTCATATCTTCCGGCTCCATCATCAGATCAGCTCGACAGTACCATATTATTGTATTGTCATCCAAATCACATACAACTGCTAATTTTCATGACGGTACGATCTTTAGACGATGGTTAAATTAGTTTTCTTAGATTTCATTACATAGTTACACACACACATACAAGTCGACCTAATAAAAGCGTATTAAAAACGCTAAACACGCGTTCAACTCGCGTCCAACTCGTTGTGATAAGGTCCTATATATTTGTAACCAGGGTTTCTTTGCAGTCAAGAACCTATGAAAGAGAAATACCTGCAATCATGATGAAAGAAATCCGAAATTAAAGGATCTTGTTTAGAATTCAGGGTCCAGAAACGGTCTGAATTTAAGCATTAATGGCATTAGGAATTCGAGGCAGGGGCTCAGTATCGAAAGCAAAGCAATCTAGGCGAAACGTGAGCTACATCCAGCCCTATTGCTGATCGGAATCCACTTTACTTGTTTGTAATTTGAAATTATTAGCAACGTAAAGGTAGCTATAGTTAAATTTGTTCTTTGTTGTTGCGTTTTGTAACCGAAACTTATTTCTTTCTATTTGTATTTCTTTCTTTCTATTCTTTGGTATGGTATAGGTAAGTTTATTTTGTCAGCTTTTGAAAACTATTTATCTTCTTTTGCAGATGTCTATAGGCAGCAGTGACCTGACCACTATTTTTTACTGAAAGATAGTTCCGTTTAACTTTCTACTGAAGTTTCAGGGCTAATACGGCAAGTTGGAATGCAGATTTGTATAAGACTCAGTTATTAATAATACCTACCCACGAAATATATTTATATTCATCCAACAAACTGTTCTGAAGTTACTTAGCTCATCAAAGACGCGTACAGCAAAATATAGATCTAGTCTAGATAATAATCCTTATAAGGAAAAACGAGTTCAGACCTCGGAAGAACCGGTTCCGATATAACTACCACATAACCATATAAGGCGTGGTTACTAGGAGTACTCTTGAGGCAGTCACGTTGACTGAGAGTAAATAGATATAGTACATCACGAAGTCAGGTATACCATAAACGAAGAAAACTGTGGGCCTGTGGGGGTTTGATGATAAACTTATTCATAAAAAAACATTAGTGATTGTCGAAGTTTTTGTGAGAAAAGAACAAGGTCCATCGTCGATACTGTTTACCCCACATTGGGTTTCGACGAGACGTAACTCACAACATTGCTAACAAATAGTAAAATGTGGAACAAATGTCTGTATTCCATCCGTACACGGAAGCATAAATTTATTTTATCAAAGATTGATACAAAAATTCGTTTTACATAAATGCCTAAAACAATCGGGTTGGTAGGTTCCATCTTTCGAGAGTGACAGAAAAAAAATATATTTAAAAACTGTCAGTAATCTGAGAAAATCTCTACTAAGAGAAACATCACGAACATACTCCGGTATATTATGGCTGTAAATCTTTCACCTTCATCGCTCGAGGTGCTAGGAAAGTCCCCGCATTGATATACGACCTGAAACGCGCTCCACATTGATGTTACAATTTCCATAACATCAACATACTATTTCCATGTATCCCCGAGAGTTGCGTGCGCGCACGTGACGTCATACGCGTTCAGTGCCAAGGCTCTTGTAGATGAAGAGATGTGTACTTTATCAATCAAAAGATTTTCTTTGGTGGGTTATTTTTTTCTTAGTGACATTTAAGTGAGTATGACAATTACCACTAAGTTCCCTATTACAGGGAGGCTCATGATTAATAGTGGACTTTTGTGGTTGTTATAGTACAGTTATATTTTGTCTTTACTAATCTAACATCATTCCGTGACATCATGTATGTTTTTCGCTGTTTAATAAAGCAAAATCGACACGTTTTTCGCGATAAATTGTCACTTTCACCTATCACGTAAAAATTGATAAACAGAAAATTGTCAAATTTTCACGAAACTCCGACATATTTGTAAATTTTCTACCATAAAAATTTTGTCACCTATAAGTTTTATTAAACAGAAACTTATCGAATTATCGGAATTGTCAACCATGACATAATTGTCGCATAATGGGGCCCATGATTTATCGTGGTGTTCGATTTGTTGCACACGATAGAAATTTCTGTTGATTTGATATCTTTTCCACGTGCTATCTCTCTGTCTATAAGCACTCCCACTCTAGTGTAGTGTAAATATGCTGAACCGTGGGCTCCCGAGAACACTTCCGTTAATCTATGAAATGTTTACGTAAATAAATCTGTAAGGTTTTTCCCGCAAATCATATGTGATACATCATTCCAGTCTTCGTTATCTGCCAAATTAAATGACGACTGACTCTCGAATGGTGACAAAAAGTATGTCTATATTGATCTCTGTGTCCGATTTCATGAAAATCGGTTCAGTGGTTTGGCCGTGAAAGCGCAGCAGATAAACAGTTACTTTCGCATTTATAGTATTAGCATGGATTATCCAATCGACACCATTGACACGAATAGCGTCGGCTACTATACCGTTCGTGTACAAATATGTATTTTGTTTCTGTAATATTTTGTTTGCAGCATTAAACATTTTTTTCTTTTATCAATTAAACATACTGATTTTGAACCATTCCAGACGAAAGCAAATCTTGTACAGATATAGCCAATGCAATGAAAATTTATCGAGCATTGTTCATAAATTTTCATGTCGGTTTTGAAACGAGCGTCGGTCGCCAGGTGGTTAGGACACCGGTCTTACAATCGTAAGACCCCAATTCGATCCCCGCCATGTAAAAATGTGTTTTTTTTTACACACGTACTTTTAGCGACTTCTCTTACGGTGAAGAAAAAACATCGTGATGAAACCCACATTCAAATAAAAATTTAATTCAGTTTATATTTTAATGTGATTTAACCTAAGATTCGGACCAGATTAGCCTTCGGGTTGCAGAGGTCAGATGGCAGTCGCTCTGTGTAAAAACTTGGTTCCACGTCAAATCCCTTAGGTTAGGTAGCCGAGCCCGACAGAGAACGGAATAAGGCAAGGAGATGATGATGTTTAATACCAAGGAAGAGTCCAGCCGTAGTTACAGCGAAAAGTATGAAAGTTTTGTTGAAGTTGGAAATAATGATTCCCAGAACTGATATCTCATTGGAGTGAAGTAATACAACGCTACATATAACGGTGGCGACTTCCAAGAAGCTGTGCTTTCGTTTCCAACAAAGATAAAATTCATTTGAGAAAGGACCTTTCTGCAATTACACGAAAAGGGAAAGTAGACCCTTACTCGAAGACATAAAAGGACCAAACGCCTTCAGACCAATTAAACGAACCTTTTAGTCCAGTTTTACAACTGCGTTACATACTTCAATAGAGATTTTACTGTTCATTGTAAGAGCCGCAATGCCGCTACCAATTTGTATTACAAATGCGTAAGGATAACTGTCTGACGTAGTTATGGGCATAAACTTTACTGCTTACTTTTACTTTTGTCGGTTTTCTTTGAAATCCTTTCCTTAAAGCACACGTGACGCTTTTGGAGAACAGTTTTTTTTTTTGAGCTTGTATTTGGGTTTGCGTTTTGTTGTTACAACGGCACTTTAACGAAACTTTCTTCTATATTCGTATGTACTGAAGCAAAACACTGGTTACTAAGGAACTCAAAGTACGTAAGTTTTGAATAAGGAGTTTATTTGGATGATCTAATATGGAATGGACGCAAGATGATCACTGGCCTCGTATTTATAAAACGAAATAATATGAAAATAGATATGAGAATTAAATTACCACACGTCAAATTCGGGGCGTATTCAACAATGTCATAAATCAGGTATAAATGAAATATTTGATACATTGCACAATACACCACAATTTATTCATTTCATATAAGCCATCTACGATTTTCAGTTGATGCTGCTTTCGGTTTTCTGGTGGCACTCCATGATGATGGTAATGATAATTTTCAGTAAACTATCCTCATTAACAGCCGTGAGTGAGACGATCCCTGCATAAAGCCTGCTCAAGGCGTCTCAATAGACCAGTTTTGACATTACATGAGCTATACAACCAGTTTGAGCAAGAATCCGCTTCTTAATCTACGTAAGAGTTCTACTGGCACAAGTGCTTGATGATGATGATAATGATCTCTCCGACCGATTTCGGCCATGGCGACCACTTCGATTCTTAATCAGATCGGCGCTAATGCGCCCGGAGATGGTTATTGTAGCAAATTTTGGCTGTAAACTCCCGTGCACAGTGTGGACACGTGACTTTGCCATTTACACTTAATTATAGTTAATGGCGACATGTGGAAGGGCCTTTAATTCATCGCGCTTAGCGTCGAGGTCTACTTTACGTTGTTCCTTAAACTCGCGGACTTGCCTCTTAACCATCCTGCGCCATTCGGGACGCTGTGCTGCCAGACCCTCCCAATGAGTGGGTTCAATGTTTCATCTTTAACACAAGTGCTTATAGGTACTACAGCCTGTAGTTATACTTAGTATTCTTTGGTAAGTATCTACTGTAGACTATGGTCGAACCTGTCAGCTCGGTTGCGTAACCAGCACCTGAGTTTACATCCTTGTTTGCGTAATCGACCATGTCTTGGCGACGTCTGACGTCTCGTTTGGTTACAGATAGCCAACGGGTATACTCCGTCAGTTTCCTGATCTGATGCTTTCACCTCCTGCAATCCAACTTTTGTTATGTTTGCTAATAAGTTCTGAATTGTAAGTGCGAGTAGGAAGGTTCAAAATCGACGGCTCTCTTGGGAGTCACAGGTTCGCGAAGGTTAAAAGACTAGTACTTATCGTATTATGAGGTTTTTTATGCCAAGACCACTAATTGAAAGCATGTAGTAACGATAGATATACATAATTGTTTACCAATATAAAACGATAATAGGGCTCTTAATCTCTCAATACGATCAAGAAAATCGATGTTGATGATAATAGATAAATACTTAGTATACTTACGTTACGTAAACTAATGTTTTCGTCGTGAAGATAACGAATTTCGGTACGTGTGATGATGAATCAAACCCTCACAGAATGTAATTAATCATAGAGGACATTTCAAGGATTTGTCTGACTCATGGTCATCTGACAGATCATGTGGAGCCACAGCACACCACAGGTGACATGAGGTATGCTGATGATGATGAATGTAATTTGATCTTTGCGTCATCGGATAATGATGACGATGATAATGAGATAATAATAGTGTCCGAGTATGAGTAAAAAAGGGAAATACTAATAGAAGAACAGTTCAATAAACCTAAAAAATTACATGAAAAATCCTAAACGAATTCGCGCGGTATATTTTTTTAATAAGTCCATTCAGCCAAGTCTTCCATTTTGCCTTCAAAAATCAATTAGATTTACGTTCCGTTTTACGTAACTTCGACAGTTGCATCTTTTCTCCCCTGGGGAGGCAAGTGATTTGTATGGATTATTACCTCCTGCTAGTTTGAAACGTGAACAATGACGCATACTCCTCGCTAGGTTTTATAAAGCTATAGAGCATTTTCTAAACAGGTGTAGTATAAAGAAAATAATAACAGTAGCAGGTAAATAGGTATATGAGTTGGTATGTGAAATAGACAGCTTGGTGACAAACGTTTAGCGTCCTTGCAGAATAGTTTAGCAGAATAAGAGACCAAATTGAAAAATCTATTTCATTATAAATTGGAATAGAGTATAGAAAGTATAATTTATCAACCAAAGAAAATAAGAAAAACTTGTCTAAGAATGAGGAAGGATATTTAAAGCTCGTTATTTAATACACACCGAAACGTTTTGCAACGAAAAAACTGAAAATAAGTTAATTAGAAAGCAACAGAACAGGCAGGAGCCATAAAATAATTGCAAATTTATAGCACAGTAAAGTAAAATTTACGTAATGAACAAGTAAAAACAGTAAAGCGTGAACTTATTGAAGATCTAATCTAAACGATAGCTGACATAATAATAAAACTGTTTTATTATTATTATTATTAATTTAGCCTACACTGTCCCACTGCTGGGCAAAGGCCTCCCCTCTCTCTTTCCAGGCTTTCCGGTCTGCGGCTGTTTCCGACCAGTTGGGACCATAATCAACCAGGTTATCCCGCCAGCGTTTTCTAGGTCTCCCTCTACGGCGACGTTCTTCAGGGATAAACTCGGTGGCTAGTTTGGCCCACTTTTCCGGGTGCATACGGCTCACATGGCCAGCCCAATCCCACTTTAGTCTTGCGGCTTTTTTGCCCACGTCAGTGATTTGAGTTTTGGAGCGGATGGGTGTCAACGAGCAATGGAGCGGAGCATACTAGGAGTCAAAAGGACGGACCGCATCCGAAACAATAAAACTGTTAGTTAAGTAATATTAAGTAAATCAATTTGGAATTTTTGACAAGAATAAAATATGGAGAGAAGAATGAATTGATCAAAATTAACCTGTTATCTCGACAACCTTTAAGGATAGGTATGTTACAACATATCTTTAAAATCGGAACACGCTTTTTCCTGTTTATATAAAATTAAAGTTGAATATCTACGTATATATTTAAAAACTCGAAAGCCAATCAGCGAAGGCGAGGCCAGTGTGTATGTGGCTATAAAGACATCATGTGGTCAGACTGGTTTCTTGGACGTGTGTGGAGCTGTCAAGTGTGTGTGAATGTGTGTTCGCGATTTCCTCAACACGACGGGGGTATAAGTATAGCCCTTGAGGTCACAGGACTTGATTGCAAGGCGCTAACGAGTTACTGCAGCTGCGTTTGAAAAGTTAATAATATGGACACTTCGCTGGTTATTTTATTTTTTGTTTACATGATGAAATGATTTTTTGGTACCATGTGGATATATGCACAACATGTTAGCTACGGAATAATGAATTAAGCTGACATATTAATCAACTCTTCAAAGATATATTCCACTTGTATTGTTACAAAATTGTGCAAATGTTGAGCAATGGGAATGCAGATTTGTGAATAGATTTCTGAAGTGGGGAAACGGGACGTAATTATTCCTTTTTGTATTTTTCTTTAAGAGAAACCTAAAAAATGCAACATAGTTGTTACACAAAGAGAAATACACACATACAAATATCACGCCTTAATCCCTTGTGGGGCAGGCAGAAGGCTAACGCCGTAAAAATACGACCGTTATCGCCACGTCTGACAAATATTGAAGGCCCTTTCGGATGATTTGTGTGTCACTGTAGTGACAGGTTGTCAGAGTGTCGCCTCAAGTTGCAACACACTCTCGAGTCCCTCAGTCGCCTCTTACGACACCCACGGGAAAGAAATGGGATGAAGCTATTCTAAGCCGGCATAACACGGCAAAGAGAAGCACAAAGGGAAGCTACCAAGATCTGATAAAAACATGAATCAGAGGTTTTACTCGGATGATTCCAGCTACTTGCATGCAAACGATGACAGCCTTTATGATGTTGATGAAGCAGAACATCTGTCTGGGCAGATGGTAGTAAAGGATCATACAGAGGGCAGGCTTTTTGAGGTTCTGCTCAGTTCTTGTCGAGTTTTCTGCCTGTTTTTGAGGTACAGATTTGTAGTCTATAGAACAGTTTAAAACACGTTGCGTTGATCCAAAATGATTTGGAAAAAAGCAGGGAATAGTTGCGAAACAAAGTAGGGTATAGCGAGTGAATAATGATTCATACAGTTTTATTACATCACATCGTTATTGCCTTTCAAGCAAGGCTCACTCATATACCTATGGTTATCATGACTCATGAAAACTATTATATTATACCATAGGTTGAAAATTACTAGGTCTACCTACGTAGTCGGTCCCAAAGTTCTGTCATATATGAAAATACTGATAAAATAAAAAGTACCAATCCGTTTTCTAAAATTTATATATCAATTAAAAATACAATTATCGAAGAATCAAAATAACATAAAACTATTCGAAATGACCTCCCTTGCTTTTAATAACGGCCATCAACCGCGGCGGCCAGTCGTCTATCGCAGCACGCACCATATCCATGTCGATTTCAGCGACTGCTTTAACTATGGCTGACTTCAGGCTCTCCAAATTTGTATGTGGATTAGCACAGACCTTGCTCTCTAAGACCTGCCAAATTTTATAGTCCAGAGGATTAAGGTCCGGACTGGAGAAAGGCCAATCTTCGTGTCTTATAAACTCAATGTTTTGACGTTCAAACCAGGCTTGAGTGGTCTTGGCTTTGTGAGCGGGCGCAGAATCCTGCTGGAATACAAAGTGATGTCCTAAAAATAGTGTGTTGGGCAGGTCTTTGACGTACCGATCCAAAACCGTCTCTTGATACACTTTTGCACCGGTTTTGACCCCCTTTTCGCAAAAATGAACCTCAGTTGGCCCATAGTAGGAGACTCCTAACCAGACCATGACTGAAGAGGGATGATGCCCATGTTGCACCCGCGGAACTTTGTTTCCTGCTTCTTCAGAGCTGGTAGCGTACACTCTATCGTTTTGTTTATTATACTTTTCTTCTATATCAAAAATTTTTTCGTCTGTAAAAAGTATATCGCGGTGCCGGTTTTTCGCGTACCGTTTTAACAACACCCGGGATCTTTTGAGTCTAATTTCTTTTAAACGGGCATTAAGTAAGTGCCCACTCTTTTTTTTGTATGCTCGCAGCTTAAGGTCTTCGTTTAAAACCTTTTTGACTGTTTTTCTACTAACCTTCATCTGCAAAGCCATAAGTTTCTGTTTTCGGACACGATTTCTTCGTATGCGCTCCTTGATCGCTTTGATCACTGCTGGTGTTCTTGCGGAGCGAGGCCGGCCAGTTCTTTTCTTGTCCTCAACACTAGAGACTTCAGTGTACCTACTTATAGTACAATACACAAAACCTAAGCGTTATTTTCAATTTTTTGAGCAACTTGAAAATGGTACTCGGCGAGTGCCCACAGCGATGCAACGCCAAAACTGCTATTCGGTTTTCTTTCAAAGTCCACTCCATCGTGAAAAATCGCGCCAAATGATCATTTATTGTTTTAAAATAATTGTCAAACATTTAAAAACGGAATGCAATAAAACTTTTCCAAATTCGTGTTCTAAATTCAAAAATAATATGCCAGTGACAGAACTTTGGGACCGACTACGTAGTATTACCTTTGGATTGCACGGGAGGTTAAAGGCAGTTGTTAGACGCAGTCTGCCCAAAGAGACGCAGCAAGTACCAAGGGGGTACCCTACTAGAATGTGACGACCGATGTGGCGCAGTGGTAGTGCGACTGCCTTTGACGCAGAAGGTTTTGGGTTCGATTCTCGGCGGGTCACTCACAAACTTGATATTTATCACTTTGTGAATTGTTCCCAGTCTGGTAAGGACATTGTACCACCCGAATGTCCGTAAGTAAGATGGTTTCGTGTTTCGGATGACACGTTAAGCCGTAGGTTGCAGTTTATGATCACTTAGACGGCGGTCGTTACACAACCATGTCAGAAGCCTGCTACTTGTAGAAGGCGGTTGAAAAATTCTGACACTAGGGCTCAGGGTTGTCCCTCACGACAAGAGAAGAGAGATTAGAATGTGCAGTAGTAGACACACTTCAAGTATATAGAGATATAGACATGTATTTTGCAGTTCCTACGAGCAAGGTTTAATAAATATTTAGCTAAACAAATGTATGAATATGTAAATGTAGGATTTAACTCGTTTATTGTACGGAAATATTTTGTTTATATTGCGCGGAAGAAGGAAATTGTTCCAAAACCAGATTTGTATTATGGACAAAATTTTAGTTCCGTATTTCCAAATTTAAGTGGTCAGGCATATTTTAAGCTGTAACATTGTGTACAGCAAAGTTAAAAAAAAACACAAATAATCAAACGTTTCAAACAAAAGACAAAGCTTCTTTTTATTCGGTTTATGTCCGGCATGCGGTTTACTGTGAAACCTGCCGAATATTTAACCGAAAAAAGGGATTGATTTAGTATGTAATTCGTTGTTAATGGTTATGTCCAAAAACAAGGAGTGATGCAGTCTTGCGTAATTTGTCAGTGTTTCTAATAAGCAAAGTTAGGGGTAGCTAAAGAAGAGGTACTGTGTGAATTCACGAACAAGTAAGACTTTCAATTGCTTCTATATAGATATTAACTCCTGCCGAATCATTTGGTCCAATATCCGGTTCAGCAAACTTTTTACCGAATATTCGGCCGAACATTCGGTTTTGGTTAAACCTACGTACGGCCCGTCACTAATTTAGCCTAGCTGAAGAAGTCTAGATGAATCTAGTCTCAGCCAGATTTAACCAACTCATTATCTGACGGGTTAATTTGAAAGGTAATTATGTAAATCACGTAGATAAGGAAAAAATGTAGTAACCCGTGGAAAGAAAACATGGGTATATTTTGGTGAAAGACTATAAACATTTTTTGGCCAAATTTTTGTATACTTTAAGGTGTAAAAATATTAGCTGCAAATAAATTTTGGACCTTTTTGGATTTACAAAATGACCAACTGACCAAGTCAATTCGTATGGGAGGTCCAGTTTTTTTTCCATATTTCGACCTATGCTCCTTGGGGAAAGTTGTTCAGTTTCATGGGCTGATTCACCCTTTAAAATATTTACAGCGAATTTTTTTACACCCCCTATAGCACGGTAGTATTAAAACACACAAAGAACTAACCAACAGCATAAAAGTAACATGCAATTTAAAAAACTTGATTATTTTATAGGCACCAATATGCGGGTTACAAGGTGCCCAAAACCAACGACTTTCTGTCAGTCGTAGCAGGTGCCATTCCAGCTTTCTAATTATAAGGAACCCTTATTATCTCAGCTTAATTATTTTATCAGCTGATCAACAAAACATCAGAAATTCTACTTTGAGTAAAATATGAATAATCAGGAACGTAACCGTGTGATGCCGGCTTAGAATAGCATCACCCCATTTCTTCCCGCGGGTGTTGTAAAAGGCAACTAAGGGACTCGAGGGTTTCATGTGTATTAAAATTTTAGGCGACAGGCTGACAACCTGTCACTACAGTGACACATGAATCATCTGAAAGGGCCCTCAATACATGTCAGACGTGGCGATAACGACCGTAATTTTGCGATCGTTAACGCTCTGCCTTCCCGGCAAGGGATAAAGGCGTGATTTGTGTATGTGTATGTAGGAACGTAACCAAAGAAAAGTTAGATTAAGAGTCCAATAAAAAAACATTTATTTCAGACAGAGTCCATAATTTGTTGTTACAATTGATGATGATCTCTCCGACCGATTTCGGCCATGGCGACCACTTCGGCTCCTAATCAGATCGGCGCTGATGCGCCCGGAGAAGACTATTGTAGCCTTCTTTGATGTTACAATCAATGCACATACAAATAAATAATTAACGTTAAAATGAAAATACAAAAAAAAAATGTATAAAACGATTGATGAATGTTGAGGAAGCGAAAGAGGTGTGTCAGGGTCGTAGCAAGTGGACGAATGCAGTGTCTGTCTACCCCTCTGGAAAAGAGGCGAGATTTTATGTATGTATGTATGAAAACCCAACTACATTTAGATATTGCGTGCTTTGCCTAGGCAGAAAATAGGCGCAATATGAAGTAGGTAAGTACCTACAGGAAAGTCATGATTATAAAATGACTTTGCGTGATCATATCACAAAAACTTGCCTGAAATTTATGTTGATGACGTACCTGAAATGTAAGCAGACATAATATAAATTATCAAGTTTGCTTAGAAGAATTAAAAATTTATTGTTTTAGAAAATGGTTGAAAACTTCGCTGCAGGTTAAGGAAATATTTGTCAGACGTGGCGATAACGACCGTATTTGCAGTTAGGTCTGTTCACTCCATAAGGGATAAAGGCGTGATTTGTGTATGTGGTTAAGGTATGTACTGTAGATTGGTTAATTACTTTTCTCGTAAAGTTTTTTTTTAGTTTCAAGAGACGTAAGAGGCCTATGTAGACGACGTGCGGCTAGTAACGAAATTGAACTATGTATGTGCTATCAAGCATCAAGGATGCTAATTGCATGGGGGTATTACCCGGCTATCTCTATGTGTAGTCTCGTTACAACCGTGTTTTGTTTCGAAAGGGGCACAGGCGTGATATATGTACGTATCTAGGAAAGGTAGATTCATCATCATACCAGCCAAAGAACTTCCACTGTTGAGCATAGGCCTCCTCTAAAGATTTCCACCTTGTCCGATTAGAAGCGACCTGCATCCAGTATTTCCCCGTGGACTTGACCAGATCGTCTGTCCATCTCGAGGGTGGCTTTCCTACGTTGCGCCTATCGGTACGTGGTATCCATTCGAGACCTCTCCTGCTCCACCGGTTACCAGCCCATAGAGTATTGTGGCTTCGGGCTTTCTTAAAGGAGACCTACGAGGCTTTATGTTGACGACATCTTTCATAGTGTTCATTAAGCTTTGTGCTGGTAGTTACGAAACTAAACTTCCAAGCATCCTTGGCTGATTGCATGGGGGTATTAACCGGCTATCTCTATGTTGTTAGGGTTGCCACACGTCCAGCGGCAGGGTCAGGCTGGCAGACTGCCTGTACGGCCAAAATAAGCGGCGTCCGGTCTGTCCGGCTTTTGTTTTTATATTTCGACTTTTGCGCGGACCGAGACCATTTTTTTGGGGGGGGGATTCTTTTTTGGTCCTGGGGCTCTCCACAGGGCTTAGGAGTTGTTCTGGGAAGAACGGACTGACGCGGACCGAGACCTAATTGTGAAAGAACAAGCAACGGCCGGGCGCGAGCGTTCCACCAAGACCAAGTTTTTGCAACGTTTAAAAATATTTAAAAAACTGTTAAATATTTAAAAAACTTGTTTTAGTTTTTTGGACATTAACACCGAAAATCTTCAAAAATGTAAGATAAAATGTACGTAGTCGGTCCCAAAGTTCTGTCACTGGCATATTATTTTTGAATTTAGAACACGGATTTGGAAAAGTTTTATTGCATTCCGTTTTTGAATGTTTAACAATTATTTTAAAACAATAAATAATCATTTGGCGCGATTTTTCACGATGGAGTGGACTTTGAAAGAAAACCGAATAGCAGTTTTGGCGTTGCGTCGCTGTGGGCACTCGCCGAGTACCATTTTCAAGATTCTCAAAAAATTGAAAATAACGCTTAGGTTTGGGTATCGTACTATAACTAGGTACACTGAAGTCTCTAGTGTTGAGGACAAGAAAAGAACTGGCCGGCCTCGCTCCGCCAGAACACCAGCAGTGATCAAAGCGATCAAGGAGCGCATACGAAGAAATCCTGTCCGAAAACAGAAACTTATGGCTTTGCAGATGAAGGTTAGTAGAAAAACAGTCAAAAAGATTTTAAACGAAGACCTTAAGCTGCGAGCATACAAAAAAAGAGTGGGCACTTACTTAATGCCCGTTTAAAAGAAATTAGACTCAAAAGATCTCGGGTGTTGTTAAAACGGTACGCGAAAAACCGGCACCGCGATATACTTTTTACAGACGAAAAAATTTTTGATATAGAAGAAAAGTATAATAAACAAAACGATAGAGTGTACGCTACCAGCTCTGAAGAAGCAGGAAACAAAGTTCCGCGGGTGCAACATGGGCATCGTCCCTCTTCAGTCATGGTCTGGTTAGGAGTCTCCTACTATGGGCCAACTGAGGTTCATTTTTGCGAAAAGGGGTCAAAACCAGCGCAAAAGTGTACCAAGAGACGGTTTTGGATCGGTACGTCAAAGACCTGCCCAACACACTATTTTCAGGACATCACTTTGTATTCCAGCAGGATTCTGCGCCCGCTCACAAAGCCAGGACCACTCAAGCCTGGTTTGAACGTCAAAACATTGAGTTTATAAGACACGAAGATTGGCCTTCCTCCAGTCCGGACCTTAATCCTCTGGACTATAAAATTTGGCAGGTCTTAGAGAGCAAGGTCTGTGCTAAGCCCCATAAAAATTTGGAGAGTCTGAAGTCAGCCATAGTTAAAGCAGTCGCTGAAATCGACATGGATATGGTGCGTGCTGCGATAGACGACTGGCCGCCGCGGTTGAAGGCCGTTGTTAAAAGCAAGGGAGGTCATTTCGAATAGTTTTATGTTATTTTGATTCTTCGATGATTGTATTTTTAATTGATATATAAATTTTTAAAAACGGATTGGTACTTTTTATTTTATCAGTATTTTCATATATGACAGAACTTTGGGACCGACTACGTAGCTATGTGAGTATCTGGCTTTTTTTCCTAAAAGTCCGGCCAAACAAAGTTTAACATGAATACTGAAAATAGTAAAAAATGCAAGATGTCCGGCTTTTTTACTTATATATTCCGCCTTCGCTGGTCTCTCCGGCCTTCAGGTGAGTGTACCTGGCAACCCTATGTGTAGTCTAGTTACAACAGTGTATCATAAACTGTTGCTATGCAATCGTTCGTTTATCTCGTAGCCTAGTCCTATGCTGATTAGATAGGTGAGGGCACCACGGTACACGGCCTAATATTGTAGAGCAGTTTAAACAACGAAATAAACTGTCTTGATACATACATATCTATAAACTGTCTTGATATATACATATATCACGCCTTTATCCCTTGCGCTAGGCAGAGCGCTAACGGCCGTAAAATAACGGTCGCCAATACCACGTCTGACAAATTGAGGGTTGTTTCAGATGATTCGTGCATTACTATAGAAGTGACAGGTTCAAATTGAGGGCTGTTTCAGATGATTCGTGCATTACTATAGAAGTGACAGGTTGTCAGGCTGTCACCTAAAAAATGCAACACACATGAAACCCTCTTACGACACACGCGGAAAAGAAATAGGGTGATGCTATTCTAAGCCGGCATCACACGGCAACTGTCTTGATTACTTCTATTATCTGATTGTGACTTGGTTAGTGGCAAGGAAATGGTGCTTAGAATCTCACTGTTTCCAGACGAATTATTTCCAAATAGTTTTGCATCTAAGAATGTCGACTCAGTCTTTCCACCCACTTCCACCAGTTTTTCCGTGCGAATGTCTCTCTCTCTCTTCGTGTAGGACACCGAGTCGTCCAATAACCCAGTGAGCCCTAGTGTCAGAATTTTCCAACCGCCTTCTACAAGTAGCAGGTTTCTGATGTGGTTGTGTAACGACCGCCATCTAAGTGATCATAGACAGCAACCGGGGCCTACGGCTTAACGTGCCATCCGAATCACGGAACCATCTTTCTTACGGACAATCGGGTGGTTCAGCCCGCAATGTCCTAACCAGACTGGGGACAAATTCACAAAGTGATTAATATCAATTTTGTGAGTGACTCACCGAGAATCGAACCCGGAACCTTCTGCATCTAAGGCAGACGCGCTACCACAGCTCCACATCGGTCGTCGAATTAAATAGTCGCTTATGCACTCTAGACTCCTAGACGTATCTGATGTATATAGAAGGGTTTGAGTACGTAAATTCCAATATCGCTTAACCCCACGTCGTCGCGAGTGTTCGGATTCGAACCGCAATTCGCAATGGACATCACTCTTCATTTGAAGTCGGTGCGGTAGGCAAAACGAGCAAATCTCAGAGGGATTCCAATTTCAGAACGATTTCCGAAAGCCAATTTCTAGCCAGTTACGAATTCAGCTGCAACTACCTCTGTCACTTTTCTATCTGTGGCATATACCCCAAGAAGAAAATGTTCACCAAAATTTCATAGCTGGTATTACCTGCGTAGTTAAGGGCGCGCAATTTAGTATGTCCTAAGCTAAATACGTAAAATCAGCCTAAGCTAAAAGTAGGCATCAGCAAAAGCACATGGTGAAGTCCATATTCAAATAAAATTTTAATTCAGATGACATTTGAATGTGTCTTTACCAAGGATTCGGGCCAGGTTAGCCTTCGGGTTGCAGAGGTCACATGGCAGTCGCTCTGTGTAAAAACTTGGCTCCACGTCAAATTCCCTAGGTTAGGTAGCCGACCACGACAGGGAACGGGATAAGGCAAGGAGGATGATGAGTTTCATGTAACTTGTAAGTACTCTTGATTCGTAGGTGGTGATGGCGCGGCCACATTAGAATGCGGCACGGGCGACGGATTGGCATTCGCTGAGGCATTCGTGTGTCGTAGCGACACTACGTCACGCCGCGCGTACGTGCGCTCGTTACATGCAGGGCGGGAGTCGGATCTAGAGAAAAAAAAATTGAAAAAAAGTTGTGTTCTGAAACATTCGTAGCCCAAGCATTCTTCTACCAGGCCAACTTATAACCCTGTTAAGAAAGGAAACGTCTGGAGGAATAAGTCCAGTAGTACAGTCAAGGATATCTTTCGGAAAATCTTTCTAGATACGTATGCAATGTGGAGAAGATCCACCAACCATAATCCATCTCATCTTTTGCCTCTCTTCTCTCACCTTACCTGTATGCGGGTGCTGATTAACTACAACACGGTGAGGTTGGCTGAATACTACGCCAATGACGTACCTATGGGCTGCCTTAATCGATAGATCTTTAGACTGTTCATGTTGACAAACAAATGACCTTCCCTGGGCAGTCTGGAAGTCTCTAAACAGACTCCGGGCTGGTATTGGAAGATGACGAGAAAACTGAGTGAAGTGGGGTGTCTCCGACAATGGTCTGTGTGACTGCAGTGTAGAGCAAACAATGGCTCACTTTATCTCTTGCCCAAACTGCCCTAGCTTTGGCAGTAAGCAGGACCTACTGGAGGCTAACAGTTAGGTTGTGCGGCCTAATATTGGTCCAATAAAATATAGTTGCGACTCGAAGAAGAAGAACAAATAATTAAAGAAATGATTCCATGCACATGACACAAACTAGTTTACACAACTCGCAAGAGTGGAAATGGACAGTTTTCAAGTCACGATCACGACACGCCCATAAATTCATACGAATTATCATGTTCCAGCTATTATAAGTTAACGATGTTGGCAAAAAGTGTTATTCTTTGACGCAATTCGTCTATTTGCTCTTTTGGCAGGAATTAGGATGGTTCGCGTGCCGCCGCTAAACGATAGCCAAGCTCGTATACAGAATGTTAAAAATAAGACTGAAAATAAGAGGTGAGCCAGCCCATGATATGAAACTACTTTCACGGACATTTTTTTATTACTCTTAGAAAATTACTTCGGAATCAAAACTAAAATACAACGTGTTTGACCAGAGACTTACACAATCAGGTTCAATTTTATTTTTGTTGAAACTTAATGCCATGTCACGCGTTATTGCCCTAGATACACTTCCATAATTTCGCAGGCAATGATTGAGCCAAGGTAATGCAGTTGGAAGAAGGGTCGTCAGTAGGTAATAGCGAAAAGGCCTGTTCAAATTCAAATCCTGCCTACTGTGGTAGAAAATATTGCAAGTTTTCTAAAGGTTAAAAATCAATTGATCTTAGCGAGAAGTACATCAGTTGCATAGGCTGATTGATTTACTCCTAAATTTTTCGAGCGAATATATTTCGATCCAGTATCTACACACAACGTTTGACGCACATGGTCTGTTGTGTTTCCCCGATCGCACGTAAACAAACACACGGTCTTTACCCTCTTTGAGGTTGGTACACAATTTAGTGCACATCAAATATTTGCTAAAACGTTGTTTTTGAAACCAGAAGTCGGTAACCTTTGAAGCTACTCCAAATATTTCAAAGTTTCTAAAAACAATCAAAACAGTTTCAACAGAATTGATGAATCATTAATTGAAAACAGTGAATACAGAAACGAAAATAGAAGCGTTGCATCAGCATTTAAACATTTTATCAGCAGGATGGCATCGTGGGTGGCGGATACTATTGGCTACCAATAAATGTGACTATAAAACAAAACTATCGGAGTAGCCGATAACACATGTAAATGATGACGAAAATAAATAAACATCCAACATAATAACAGAACTATTATTAACAAAGGTCGATGAAATGGAGAAGTCGGTTTGCAGGGACAGATAACTAATGCGATAGGAGATGTTCGATTTGGCAGTGTTGAGTGAATTCGCCACACAAGTCGTAATCGCAGACGAGGCAAAATAGCAGCAATTATTGGTTTGGCGAGAGACGAGCGGATGACAGTGGGCGAGACCATTCACCAGCTGACAGAAAACCGTTGAATTGTCTCAAGAATTTTGATACTGCTGGAATAGATACAAAACCAATAAAATGTGATGATCTTCACGTGTGTGATAAATCAGCCTTGTACGCTAGCAAAACCTTTTTTTGTTATGCTGTTCGTACGTACGTATAGATACCTGAATCGTCTTAAATTTGGCAGTGGGGACTGTGAACAAAATAAGGTACCTATTATCATAAAGTACTGAAATATCTGTATGTGATGTGAACCACTTTCCTTTCATTATCAAATCTATAACCAACATCCAAACAGGCTGAAGACCATTTCGCTCGAATCGAAGTCTAATAAACACCAGATCGATTCAACCTTTGACGTCAAAGCTCTAACAATTTCTAATTCATTTTATATTTCAAGATTCATAAATAATTCCTCATGACGTAGGTTTCGGCAGCCTGCTTCTACACATCATCATGTATTAAATCTACTAGCGTCAATGTATCGATGGAAAACCAGATGGATGTTATTAAATGCTTTGCCTGCGCTTGTTTTTATTGCTGAATTTTTTTCAAATGGCGACGGCACTCATTAATACTTTATGACGTATTGGGTTCTTTACGAAGCGGTGGTAAAGAGCTGCCTGACTTCCGTTCCCCTTCCATCAGCCTTCTGTGCACCGTACCATCGTTACATGTTGACCAAACACCTTGGTCTTCTAGGTGAGCTACCTTGATCTGCTTGACTCTGTCTCAGCCGTATTTAGACTACAATAAAATACACCAAAATTCAGAAACAACAGGAAAGAAGCTTTCTAATGTAAACATTAAGACTGCAATGTTTTAGCAGTCTCTCTTTTCGTGTGGGACACCGAGTTGTTCAACGACCCAATGAACCCTAGTGTCAGAATTTTTCAACCGCCTTCTACAAACAGCAGGCTTCTGACATGGTTGTGTAACGACCGCCGTCTAAGTGATCATAGACAGCAACCGGGACCTACGGCTTAACGTGCCATCCGAAACACGGAACCAACTAACTTAATGACAATCGGGTGGTTCAGCCCGCAATGTCCTAAGCAGACTGGGAACAAATTCACAAAGCGATAAACATCAACTTTGTGAGTGACCCACCGAGAATCGAACCCGGAACCTCTTGCGTCAAAGGCAGTCGCAATACTACTGCGCCACATCGGTCGGTCGTCTAAACCTTAAGACTGCAATGTTTTTAGCAGTAGCTTGCAGATGACTTCCTGTGCCACTAAACTGCAGTTGCGCAACCGCTATTGTCGCTAGTGAAATCGACTCTAGAGCAATGAATGGAATAGCTTCGGCTATTTTTAGTCGTAATGGATCGAGCTGCTACACATCACTGTCGGACGTAAACATAGTGAAACGGGTTGATTATGGCACCGTTTTGTGATTTATTGTATCCCCTGGTTTGTTTTCTGTTGTTTTTTTCAATTTTTTTAATAGTATTGCAGCCTTTGCAGCATTATTCAATGCTAATCTTCGTTTATCACGACAGTTGCGGTATTGACCGAATGTGTATCGCGACACCAAAACTAATCTTAGTTGTTGCTTTTTCAGCGGATTTACATGAAAAGCGGGTTATAATTAAGAGGTTATCATCGTAATAAGTCCAAGTTGTTGCTTACTAATGCTTGGAACAAAAGAGAGAGTATTATTTTCTAAGTCTTTATTTATTGACGATCGACGTGGCGCAGTGGTAACGCGTCTGCCTTTGACGCAAAAGGTTTCTGGGTTCGATTCTCGGTGAGCCACTCACATAGTTGATATTTATCGCTTTGTGAATTTGTTCCCAGTCTGGTTAGGACATTGCGGGCTGAGCCACCCGATTGTCCGTAAGTAAGATGGTTCCGTGTTTTGGATGGCACGTTAAGCAATAGGTCTCGCTTGCTGTCTATGATTACTTAGACGGCGGTCGTTACACAACCATGTCATGAGCCTGCTACTTGTAGAAGGCGGTTGAAAAATTCCAACACTAGGGTTCATCGGGTCGTTAGACGACTTGGTGTCCCACACGAAAAGAAAAACATTTATTTACTACTTCCGTAGTGCGTCCCTGGCCAGTTTCTGTGCGACCATGCCGGTCACGTCCACTCGAAGGCCGCACGGGGCAGATGCACTCAAGTGTAACTCCTCCTTTTCAGACCAAACCCCTCCTACACATTTATTTCTTACAGTTACAGAACTTGCAGGCTACGTGGCACAAATTACTGATTGGCGTACGTGAGGAACAGCCCAACGAAATCAAATGGCTTGTAATTATTGGAATAAGAAATTTACTGAAGTTTACTAAAATAGACAAAGCAAGCATTACTTGATCAAGCATATAGATCTTATTATTATAAGTATAGCTAGCCTACAAGATCCCACTGCTGGGCAAAGGCCTCCTCAGCGGTCTTCCACTTCTTTCGGTCCATAGCCAACTCGGTCCACTCCTTATCAAAGGCATCAAAATCGTCACACCATCGTTTCCGGGGTCTACCTCGGCGTCTAAATCAATTTTAAAATAAGAAAAACAAAATCATCTTTTAACCTTGTCGCCCCCAACCCAAAACAAAAAGAAACGTCAATCCAACGACCAGGTTGAGTAAAAAATCAAACAAAAACTCAACAACCCACATTGTATCGTACTCCTTTGTGTGAGAGAAAGTTGGAAGAAAGGACCAGTTCAATACGGAATTGTAAAGGAAATAACAGATGCTTTTAAACATGAACAGTCTTATTACTTTAGCCCATTGATGACCCTTGGAGCACCATACATTGACGACTGTCTTGAGTAAATTTTTATCAAATGCACGAGAAAATCAATGTATGCCCGCCTAATCGGACTTGATAAACAAGGTAGTGACATAGTAACAGATGTTGTCAAGGATACTTGCGTAACTGTACCTGACTTGTAACGTAACAATAAGGACATTGTTGTGAATACATCAGATACCAAAGGTGTTGGTTTTGAAATGGATGATGGTAATAAATAATATTAAGGTAGGTAGACAATGATGGTAGTGCAGATGGCAAAGGTGAATTCGAATTGTGTTTTTAGAAATGATGCAAATGGCAGGAAACTGTAAATGACTGGCATTTAAATATGTTTCTGCAGCTTGTGGTTGTGATTGCATATGGGTTTCATTTCCTGTCTAATCCGTTTCTTTCTGCTTTAATATTTTAAGAGCGAGAAAAAGCAAATAGGCGATGTCAGTCACTCAATACACTAAACGAAGATATGATGATGATTTCTCCGACCGATTTCGGCCATAGCGACCATTTCGACTCCTAATCACGTCGGCGTTGATGCGCCCGGAGATGGCCTTTGTAGCCAATTTTGGCAGTAAACTCCCGTGCACAGTGTGGACACGTGAGTTTGCCAACGAAGATAACAACCATTGCAAATGAAAAGCAGCCTAGCAAATTAAATGAAGACAAAGATATCATCTTTACAAGACCGCCGCATTCCGAACGCACCGGCCTTGACGCGCAACCCTCTATTAGTGGGAAATTATCCAGTTTCCTTTCCAGTGGGTTTCCAGCGGTTCCACCTGGCTGCTTCTCGGTCAGTGGCGTCTTGTTCTCCAAGCAGAGCCAGCCGTGTGAGCGGTCACGGTGCAGTGCGAAACGACGCGCTTTCTAAAGATGCTGACCAACCATGTGAGGAGAGTCTGTCATTCGCGACTGCGTGTTGATGTTGTGATAAGGGTGGTCATTAGTGCCGTAGTTGAAGACTTACATACATACATACATACATCACGCCTTTATCCCTTACGGGGTAGACAGAGCGTTAACGGCCGTAAAAATACGATCGCTGTTGCAGACTTTCTGAACCTAATTCTGTTCCGGGTTTTATGGACCCTTTTAAAATGGGCAATGCCATGACTTATTGTCATTTAGTACTTTGGACAGAACTCTGGACGTTATCGCAGGATCTTTGGTATCATACCATCCAACAAAAATATGAAAAATATCTGTGCTTATAAAGCCACTGATTGTGACTTTTGATTGCGTAATTATTTAAACTCTGCAATTTGCAAAATACTCGTCAATTATTCAGTTTCTTTTCTCTAGAGCTTTACCCGATAGTTTCGGTTCAAGAGCAGGGTCGTGTCGTACCTCGTGAAATATAATTAGTAAGAAATTCGAAGTAAGTGTTACAAAAACAGCATTTAATATTTATTGCAAAAAGATCTGAACTTGACATTACGCTTAATGGTCAAGGCAAACAGAAGGTTTTCCTTTCATCACGTCATAATTAGTCTTGACTTGATCTTGATAATGTTTTTCGACCGGATTTACTCGAATAACAATCGTTTTGTCTGGAAGTGTAACATCTTTTACTGTCATAGAACCTTCGGACCGTGGAGTAAGCGGGTTTTCGAGTGGAGGTCACGCCTTGATAAGTGTAGCGTTGGAAGCCCTCCAGCCAGATAGACCGATCGATCTCTCTCTCTCTTTCTCTTCGTGTGGGACACCGAGTCGTCCCACACGAAGACCCAAAGAACCCTAGTGTCAGAATTTTTCAACCGCCTTCTACAAGTACCAGGCTTCTGACATAGTTGTGTAACGACCGCCGTCTAAGTAATCATAGACAGCAACCGGAACCTACGGCTTAACGTGCTATCCGAAACACGGAACCATCTTACTTACGGACAATCGGGTGGTTCAGCCCGCAATGTCCTAACCAGACTGGGAACAAATTCACAAAGTGATAAATATCAATTTTATGAGTGACCCACCGAGAATCGAACCCGGGACCGCACTACCACTGCGCCACATCGGTCGTCGGATCTTACTGATGTACAAACGGGTGGTTCAGCCGCAATGTCCTAGCTAGGCTGGGAACAATTCACAAAGTGATTAATAATATGAACTTTGACCCAGCGAGAATCGAACCTGGAACACTCTGCCGATGGCTTAATGAGAGGGACTGGAAGCGACAAGATATCGAAAACGGGAGATCGTGCCTTATGGTTATGGCGTACTTACCTTACTTAGAATCCTAATTATACATACATACATATATCACGAATTTATCCCTTGCGGGGTAGGCAGAGCGTTAACGGCCGTAAGAATAGGGTCGCTATCGCCACGTCTGACATTTTTGAGGAGTGTTTCCCAAGGTTGTTTCAGAAAACATGTTACTGTAGTGACAGGTTGTCAGCCTGTGGCCTGAAAATTATAATACACCAATACTCTCGAGTCCCTTAGTCGCCTCTTACGACACCCGCGGGAAAGATGTGGGGTGATGGTATTCTAAGCCGGCATCAAACACGCCATCGCATCATCAAAATCGTCTATGTGCTTCCAATGCTCTGCCAACCTGAATAACACACTGTGAGACTGAGAGTGCATAAAAACCTTTACTGCTATTGTAGCTCGTTCAAAAAGCGAGCGTTCCGACCGGTACACACAAAAAGAGGATAAATAACAAGCATTGTTATTCAAAAACAAAAACCCGACGCAGTGATTTGAAAGTTATATTTTGAGTTTAAAATCCACCATTTTGAATTTATATAATTTTAAAACAGCTAGTGTCATTCACGCTATTCAGACGAGTCTAACAACATCTCATTGTCAACATCCGCTTCGCTATTTAAGTAGACTGTATGATTTTTCTTGTCCACGTACATACACACACACATATAAAACACATATCAAGCCTTAATACCTCACGGGGTAGGCGCGTTAACGGCTGTAAAATTATGGTGGTTTTCGCCACGTCGTCTGACAAGTATTGAGGGCCTTTCAAATGATTCGTGAAGTGACAGGTTGTCAGCCTGTCGCCTAAAGCTGTGATACACAAATACTCATAAAACCGAGTCCCTTAGTCGCCTTTTACGACACCCACGGGAAAGAAATGATGATATTCGAAGGCATCACACGACATCTAAGCTGGCATCATCATATATAAGGCGCAAAATTTTAGCTGCAAATATCTTAAGGGGTGAATCAGCCCATGAAACTAAACAACTTTCCCCAAGAAACAGGTCGAAATATGAGAAAATTTTTTGGACCGAAATAGGCCAAATTACCGACCGACAAAGTCAATTTGTATGGGAACAAATTGACTTTGTCGGTCGGTAATTTGGCTTATTCATCCCTTAAAATATTTGTATTTAATATTTTTACACCTTGTATACGCATATTCTCGAAAGACATAGCTCTCCTTCTGAAGCAGTCGGTTAAAAAGCTGCGAGTCACGGCGGCGCGACCGACACGATCGGAACGGTCATGCAAGCAACCAAGCGAGACCCGTCACGGGACCCGCTCGCCACGCTCCGCGCGCTGTGTGAACAGACCCTTACATTTGCATAAGATCTCTCTCTCTTTTCGTGTGGGACACCGAGTCGTCCAACGATGAACTCTAGTGTCAGAATTTTTCAACCGCCTTCTACAAGCAGGCTTCTGACATGGTTGTGTAACGACCGCCGTCTAAGGAAGAAGGCGTAGCGGTACTTGTAGAAGGCGGTTGAAAAATTCAGACACTGGGGTACATTGGTGTTCCACACGAAAAGAGAAGAGAATAGAAGTGTTTCAAATAAAAGTTTATAATATAATACATGACATGACATGTAAAAATCCTCAAAATCATTTGCAGCGGTTCCAAGCGCAAGACAAGCAGGTAGTTAGAGCAGGAGAAGAATGTTGTATATGAAAAAAATGTGTGTATTCATTAAGTGTGCCCAATTCACAAATAGCATGAGCTCACGACGACCGATAACGTTGTTTACACCGCGGTGGCGTTTCCTCAACAATATGCCAGGAATGTGTGCCTAAACTTATTGCAGTACTAATATAAGCCACGACTTCTAGAGACGAAACAAAACAATGTGCATACTTGAACAAAAAGTCGAGCAATGACTCAATCAACGCATGAAAAAGTGAACAAACAAATCTTAATTTGAATAAAGAAGTTTGACTTTGCATATCTTCAATAGGTGAACGCAGACATAGTCTTATTCGTACCTACCATGAGAACTTATTTTGGCTCAGACTGTGCGTTGCTCGATATACATGAAAATCACCTGATGATACAGAAATGGAAATCAAAAAGTTGGTCCGAAGACAGAGAAGTTATTAGTAGGTGAACTACAATACAAGTTGCAAGAAAAGGGAAAGATAAATCAGAAAAGTATTGGATACTGAAATATAAAATTTACAGCGGAAACAAGACAATGAGACAGCCGACAGACAGACATCAAACCTAATCAATTCTACCTAATAGGGCACCCGTTTCTATCCATGGCCGTGTGATGTCGGCTTAGAATAGCATCACCCCAT
This sequence comes from Keiferia lycopersicella, assembly GCA_029255805.1. Taxonomy (NCBI): domain Eukaryota; kingdom Metazoa; phylum Arthropoda; class Insecta; order Lepidoptera; family Gelechiidae; genus Keiferia; species Keiferia lycopersicella. The sequence continues at coordinate 14,570,835 of JARACZ010000011.1, read as the reverse complement.
TTCTTACCCGTGGATGTCGCTCTTACGACTGAGGGACTTGAGTGTTCCAGGTGTATTACAACTTTTAGGCGACAGGCTGACACTATAGTGATACACAAATTATCACAAAATGCCCTCAATATTTGTCAGCTGTGGCGATAGCGAACGTAATATTGCGGCCGTTAACGCTCTGCTTACCCCGCAAGGGATGGAGGCGTGATGTGTGTGTGTGTTTTTCTATCCTATGGGAAAGCACAGTCCAGACCAGTAGTATATGTATTTCTAAACCATCGTTTGAAAATAGACCGAAGTACTCAGGCTAACCGAGCCTAACGGAAGCTTGTGTAAGAACGCCAGTAAATGGAGAGTCAACAACAGATTTTGTACACACACGTGATGGACGTCATAGTAAAGCTTGTATACAGCGTATTAAATGCCAGTCATAGCTTAATATTAGTTTTGGAAATCGCTTCCATTGTGAATATTGGTCATCCAAGTTATCAAGCAAAAGTGTAGTCGGTATCCGATACGCCACGCCAGAGATTGTTCCGTTTTTCAGTGGCTTCTGCAAACATGTGAATATAGGTTCTAGATCGACTGCGCCATGAAGTATTTGTACAAACATAATATATGGGGAAAACTAATTATGTTTATTGTATTTTTCAGTTTTTATATTATTTTACAATGTGCGTCTCCCTGACCCCATGGTGCAGACAACGCGCACCTTCTTTTGTTAAGACTTCTTAGCGTTAAGACAACCAACTGGCCAGTGTCAATAATTCATATAAAACCTACTTTCTTTTTTTTTGTTACATAATGATTATAGTAGAATCACAAGAAATACTTTGCTTGGCTAATCAATTATTAACTTGAACGAATCGGTTGAAATATAGGCAGGAGACATTCGAATCAAATTTCGGTTAGGTCCAAAACCTTTCTGTGATTCAGGATTTTTTCAATATCTTTTACGACAGCAACCTCCTTTTACTATGGCATTCATTTAAATTAACACCCTGTATACCAAGTGGTTTACTCGTTTACTCCCAGCGGAATGCGGCGGGCAAATATTGGCCCAAAGCATGCCAGCGATAAGAACCTGATATCACAGTTTGTAAGACTACCTATAGGTGAGAAGGTAGATCATATCTGTGTGTTGGGCTGTTTGTTGGTGTGAGTCTCTATAATAGTGGTATAGTTGGACAACGATAGCGTAACGTTAAATCAATGTAAATATAAATAGTATAAAACGTAGGTGCGTCCCTCTGTCTGGCTCTCATGGTCTCACTCCACCTAATAACGCAACGGATTTTTATGCGGGTGGAATTAATAGATAGAGTGATTGAATAGGAAAAAGGAAAAACGTCTTATTACCATGGGAAAACCCGAAACCGATTAGCAGCGGGTGCAATCCGCCTGCCAAGAGTGAAGAATATGCTATTACCCTCTAACTGGGGGAGGTCCATGTGAAACAGTGACTGTTGTAGCTGTAGTAGTAGTACAATGGACTGAACAACAAAGTATCACATGATTTTGACGGTAGGCCATCGCTCTTTACCTTCCACAACAAGATTCCTCAGGATAAATCTGTCTTGCGAAGGTGAGCAAATATTAGCTTTGCGTCACGTCCGAAAAGAATGAGACACTTTTAAGACAGTTTGTGGGAACTTCATCTAGAGATGCTATTCAGGTATGTGTACCGTTTTTGGGCGCAGAGGTCCCAGAAGTAAAAAAGTCAAATAGATTAGAGTAACAAGCATTTAACACACATCTCTCACTAACAAAAGGGTGACCTGTTTTCTTTTTCTGTATGTGTGGGGCAATGTGGGTCACAATCACAACCATGTCAGTCAGAGACCTGCTACTAGTGGTAGGTGGTTGGAAACTCTTGGGACCAGGGTTCATTGAACGACTCCGTGTCCCACACAAAAAGAGGAAGAAGAATGCGACATGATTGTGTAAAGGGTACGAAGGCACGCGATGGGCTTACAGATATTACAGAGATTTGCATATGCAGGTATGAGACATGAAATAAAAATGGTTAATAATAAACAGATACCTAGCAGATAGTGTCAAAAATATTTTTTCGCCTTGTAAAGTACCTATACTTGTAGGAAATAAATACCTAACTAGAACAGGTAGGTATTACAAAGAGACACTTCAGAGCCTGTTTGCCTTGTCCCTTATCAGAGTGTCGTGATAACAGAATAGCAAAACAAACCGAGCAGTGATAACAAAAGCCGCTAAATATACGTATTTGCTCTTCCGATAATGGTATGAGTACATTCCAGTTATATCAGATATCTGTAGGAGAGGTTACGTAATATTTCGTTTTAGTTAGTGTGAGTGAGGAGCATTAGTCATTTATACTAGTGCAAATTTATATTATACTTACTTTTAAACTTATATTGTGTGCAAATTTATAGATGCATCATCATCATTCTTCTTGCTCTATCCCGTTCTCTGTCAGGGTCGGCTACCTAACCTAGGGGATTTGACGTGGAACCAAGTTTTAACACAGAGCGACTGCCATCTGACCTGCCAGATGCATAATTTTCTTTTTTAAAAAATTTATAATGTATTTGATTTAAGTCAATGAATCTATAAATAATGTTTCTTTTTCTTGTATCACTTTTTGCATGGTTGTAAAACTGTATTAATTTACAAAGTAAAGAATCTGAAATCTTCGAGTCTCTTATAGGATGTGTTCCCGTTGTCCCCAAAAAAAGGCAAGGTTTGGCAGACTGGGGCAAGGTGTAGCATAACAAGACATTGCACAACCTTACCTGCCACAACTTAACACACCTGCCATATCTTGTCCCAACTTATTTTAGGGACACGCTTCTTGAAGACAACGGGAACACACCGAATCAATGTAGTAAAAACTAAAGCCGTTTTCTCTGTCAAGGACACCGCTAACTCATCCTAAACTACGCAACAGTCTTTGATGGCCAATGGGAAGGTCCATACGAGTAATACGTGCCAAAAAACGTCTTATACGAGCACGAGTCTTCTCTAAAAACTTTTTTTATATTACAAATATAGTAAGCCTAAAAAAATATGATTGTGTGATTTTTCATCTTATCATGAAAATCATTATCATAGCATAGTTCGTAGAAGTCTTTATAGTTACTAACCTATCTTAACGCGTGTTTATAATTTTAGCGAGTTTCTAAGAACGTAAAGATTTTTCAGAAGTGATACTTGGCAGATGTGATAAAAGAGAATATTTTGGATATCACTTATCACATCCATGCTTACCTGCGTCAATGGCCGCATGTTGATAGATGTGACGTCTTTTGCACGGACGGATATAACACATCTTAAATAGTACAGGGTGTATGTACTGAGGAAATAGGTACATTGGACACACGGTGAAAAAGGAACCGATTACTAACGCGGGTGTAGTTTGAAGCCCGACACGCAGCTAAGGGCATCAATACACACGATTTTGTAATCGGACTTTGTTCCGAGTGATACATAGTGCTTTATACTACAACTGAAAGAATAATAAACAGGGGTTTACTAAGACCAGAACAGTTTTAATTTTAATCCAATACAAATTCACCCGATACAGTTTCTTTTTAAATAATATCGTACAGAGTAAAAGCAATAAGTCCATTCAGTCAAGTCTTCCATTCTTTCTGTTAAAATATTAGAGTTACCAAGTTTTGACAGTCGCATCTTTTCTAGGTAGGCAAGCCATTACATACATACGTGAAAAATAATAAATGAAAATAACACCTGTGCTTTACTACAGGAGAGCAGTACTACATTACACCCTGTATTATCGTGCAGTTCAAATACACGAAGTACCTATCAAATCATAACAGATTGATGCCAATCTTTCCGGCTAACGACACTCGCACGCTCACGAATCGTGAGAGCATCCCACAAACAAATCGCGTGTCCATGAATGAACTGATTTGGGTGATTAGAGATCTAGCGATTGTAAACATGCACCATATCGTCAATGTACGCAACAGATTACAAAAAAATATTTTTATAAGTGCCAATGTACTTGTAATGTTTTTTTTTTGCACCTGCCGTACATTTCCACATGCCCTAAGGTAGACTGGCAGATAATGCCATTGGCATTAAGTCCGCCCATGTACACATTTAGTGCATAAAGTTTAATAATTAAAAATAAAAAAAATAAATAAATGTACCTAAAGTAGAGATGCAATATCTTGTGGCTTCAAGCGACTTATTTTGTTCATAGTCTGCAATATGGCAGAACATATTTCAAAAACAAATTAACCCCTTTAACAACATCTAAATGATGAAAGTCAATCGTTTTCGCCCAGCACTCACTTCGACAACCTAACCGAAATTTCCAACGAACGCAGACAGGTAAACCAATGACATCATCCACGTAACTCTTCCGTCCCGGATAGCGTCGAGTCACGTCAGCCGCTCACGCCTCACGTTCACGGCGAGGAGTAAAAAAGAAAGTCCGGTCCCGTTCGTCGACCCACAATCCACATGCCGGAGAGACAAGCCGCCCGTGGCCGAGCTGAGCGACCGTACGTGCGGTGGTGCCAACCCAACAACATTGGTAGGATTTTGGTGAAATTTGCCTTTTGTTGTCGGAGAACCAAGCCATTCGTTCAGTTCACGTCCACAACACGTGCAATTTAATGCATTTGAAATGTTATTATTTTATATTGACGATGTTGTTTATTAAGTTGAATAAAGAATCTTGAATCAGACCCAACAACATTTGGCGGCATATAGGATGTTGGTGTAGAATGCTTTTCTTAGGAACTTATGATTCCTTTGAAAAATTTCTTGAACGCATAACTGCTTAGCAGCGAGATGATTTTTATTCAGTTCCTGTTACGAATTCACAGCTTTTCTTGAACCTGACATTGATGATGACGACTAGAATTGATTAATTTACAAGGTTGTAGGTTATCTTGAATTTGATTATTAAGACCAAAACTACAAAAAAGGAATTAAGGTTGAATAGAAAAAATCAAAGAGTAAATTTCGGCGGAATTACGATAACCACCATTGGAGTTTGCAGCACCATCGACGTGACGAGAGATAAAAACGAAATGAACATTGTTGAGGTAATTCTCTTTTACGGCGTGCAGTATAACGTGGACTTTTTTATTCAGTTGTAAGACTGAGTGCCTCTTGTTCATGAATAGACGTTTTCTAGGACAAGTGTCTAGTGTTTCACGTTCTTGTTTTACGTCGCTTTGAGTTTGAAAGCCAGACATCAAGCGGCTTCTTTCTTTTCAAACTTCACAGGAGTTTGCGTACTTTCTTTTACTTTTATTTTAGTGATTCTGCTAGTCTGAGTTTCAGAAGCATGCGCCTTTCAGGCTTCAAGTTGAAAGCATAGTGGAGTAGCTATTTCTCAACGAAGCTGTCATTTTCCTTGAGAGGATTTCGCTACAGACAAATTATTACTACACTATATCTGGGAAAAGGTCTGTTTCATCAAGCAGGCAAGTCTGAATAACGGCAGACATTTCAAGCTTACGTCTTTTTAACTTCGATCGAACATTTTTACTATTCCTGGAAAATCTGATCCAGGCAGAATAATGTCACCATATTTCTGCCTGGAATGGTCCCTACATGCCAGTTTTACTCTTGTTTCAGCAATATTCCACACCGTAAATCCCAGAGCACAGCCAAAAGTGCATTCACTTTGAAATACGCTCCGAATATAGCCGAGGTTTTTAACTTCCAAAATAACCCTATGGAGTGGAATATGCGAGCCGTAAATATAGGAGTGTCTGGTTGCGTTATTTTAAATTTTAATTGGATCCCTAGTGGATGTCTCGAATGGACCAGTCAGTCGTTGACCTCCTTGAAACTGTATCTGGTGCATTTGATACCCTATCCATAAGAATGTCTTTATGATCACTTTTCCATCCTTTCAAATAAAGAATCACGGATTCAGATAAAACTTTTGAGCACACCTAGCCTTTCATTCAAAAGTCCGATCTAAATCGATCTGTTCTGAGATATAAAGGTTCGGCAACCGAAAACCTGGGATCAACGTCCTTGTTTCTCAGTGCTGGTATTTCTGGTGAGCGGATGAGGAGTGAAGTAGGGGGAAGGGGAGGGGAGGAGACTGGCGTACTCTCTGGCGTGGCAGATCGGCGACCGGCCTTAACCAGAATGCTGCTGGTGCTGACGTCGATTAGAAAGTTGCTTGCTTGCGTCACGGCGCATCGAGGTCGATGAACTGTACGCGCCATGTCTAGGGGTGGCGGCGAAGAGAATGTAAGCACAGCTTGCGTAGGTAGGTGTAGGTAGATTAGAAAGTTTCGACGATGCTTAAACATGTATGTCGTACCACAAATATCTCTTGTAGCACTAACGATATTGGTCAAAAAGTTACATCTCTACTAACTTGTTATGTTATCAAGCAGCGCATTAACATGAATTTCGGCTGGCGGTGTAAACAAAAAACCATCAAATAAAGCCCGTGGCGTAAAGTACAATCTACTTTACTAAATATTTACGGCTAAATTTACGTATTTGGATCGCTTGAAACGCTTCACATATGTGGATTACCGTACTCGTTACCTGTGTTTTGGGATTTTATTGCCAAGTACACTTTCCTTTTGGATCCTGTAGCAGCCCTGCGTGAACAACGTGTGGCCTCGTTCGGTCGTGGGCGCAGTAACGTAACCAGCTGTTACGATACGTCTACCGACGACCACGCTGCTTTAGTAGGTTAACACGTTACCTGTGGGCAGCCAGCGTGAACGTTCATCAGCTTACGGCAAAGGCGGATATGCTAATGAGGCCGTTGTGACAGGCTTGACGGTCTGCAGCCAACGTTGCGCATCTTACTGCAGAAGGAACTTCTAAACTACCTTCCTTACATGTCTCGAAATTCAGTAAGGCAAGACGCGTTTCAATTCTTGAATTTAGAGATAGAAAGACAATGCATACATACATACAAAAATCACGCCTTTGTCCCTTACGGGGTAGGCAGAGCGTTAACGATCGTAAAATTACGGTCTTCATCGCCACGTCTGACAAGTATTGAGGGCCCGCCCTCTCGCGAGAATAAGTTGTTTTCCTGGCAAGTATCATACGTAAAAACCTTAAATCTTGAATCACTTTACCTATTAAAAAAACTGCAAGTCCGTTATGTATTATTAAAGACATAAGCAGACAACAATGCGGAAAGACGCGTAAGCAACTTTGATTTAATGATTTTAATTTACCATCCCGTATTCAAATTCCTAGTTGCTAGCTACGCCTATGTATGGTGTTTCCTACTCCAGGCTATAAACATGAAAATGACTTATTGCTTTTAATAGGTAATAGTCTTGAGAAACTAATTATTAAGGCCAGATACATTAAAATGTAAATACATTAACGAGCTCAATGAGGAAGAGAAAGGCGAACGATCATAAACTGTCGATTCTTAGAAACATCGTATACAATATCCGAACTACGCAAGACTTTGAGCAATACTCCAACCTTTCAAATAAACGTTAAGTGGTGTTGACACTATCAAAGTATGTTTGGACAAAGCCGGATTGACACTTTCCACGCATGCTTAGAAAAAAGATTTGACAAACGCTACTATGATCATGGCAACACTCATCAAATTATAGGGCCGCATCCAACTTTTATCCAGGTCAAAGAATTGTATCTAAAACTACTCGCTCGAAGTGCTCTTTGATGAGTGTTGCCATATACAAAGCCGCGGCCAAAAAGGCTGTCAAATCTGCTCGTTTCAAGCAAGCTTTGATAGTTAAAGCAACACGTATCATAAGCCACCGAACAGGTTCCAGTGGCTACTTTCACGTAAACGCAGTTAAAAATAACCAGTTGCTAGGCAAGCGACCAGTTTATACTGATACTACACAGGTTTTGGTTGATTCGGAACGGGGGAGAGCGACACGATCATGCAGATTTTTTTTTTCTAATGTGCTCTACGTTTTCTGCCCCGGGGCCATCAAAACTAGGCCTGTCGGCTTGAAGGGAGATCAAGTAGAGTGACAATGATGGACAATGGGCAAGGTATCCTAATAGCAAGGCACCTTGGCACTTGCAATAGATAATTAATGAATCACGATGCAGTGTTTCAGATATAAAGGAATATGTAAGCTTACTCTTGCGTATTTGCCTACATTAATACAGACAGTCGGTGCTCCAGAAAAAGCCGAGATGTCGGCAGAAAAGATGCGACTATATTTTTAGGGAAGACAATCACTTGAAAGACTTATGACAGTGTGCTAGGCCTTCGACAAGATCAGTCTTGGATCATGTAATTTATCATTATTATTATTTATTCATAAACAATACAATTATTGTGTTTGAAATACATTTTTAACCTACAAAATAAACATGACAAAATAAAATAATCGTTATAACATTACATTTCAAGGACAATAAATTAATGACAATACAGAACATACAATATAATTAAATAGAATTAAATATTAGGATGTCAACATACAAATAAAATTAATTTAATTATTTATACATACTATGAGTTCTAAAAGTCGTCAACAGAATAAAGACACTTCTCCAATAAGAGGACTTTTAATTTTTGTTTGAAGACATTTATTTTCCTTATCTGCTTCAATTCGGTAGGCAACCTGTTAAATAGATTTACAGCTTGGTAGCGAGGGCAGTGCTTAACAACTTTTAGGTGAGGCACAATCACGTTATTTAAATTTTTCGTTCTGGTCTGTTCTCTACTTTCCATTTCTGAATCTGTTTCATAAATAATTCTCTTTTTTAACACATTTGTTAATAAAACCAATATATAGAGGGCTGGCAACGTCAGAATGCCTAATTTAGTGAAATGTTCCCTACATGACTCCCAGGGTGGAGCCCTCACCATCGTACGTATAGCTCGTTTTTGAATAAGAAAAGCCCTGTCCATATTATAGTTATAGCTATATCCCCATAATACTATACTATACCTAAATCTAGATTCTACCAACGCAAAATAAGTTGACTTTAATTGATCTAATGTCAATACGTCTCGGAGTGTGCGTAGAGCATAACACGCTGATCTCACTGAGCCCTCTATCTATCTTGGAACGTTCTAGCCCTGTAGGTCATCCTGTAAACCGAAAACGAGACCATTTAACAATATCGTCATCCCGTCTCATTACAGATCCCTCTATACCTGACCTCTGGAACTGCTCAATTGTCTGACGGGGGCATCAATACTCTCAATCATTTTCGATTGCTCGTCTCGAAGCGCTTTACAACACTGCGGTATTTAGTAGTATGTCTGTCTAGGGGTCATGTTACGTTTGTGATTGTGAGGCAACTGGCGGCAACTCGCAAGTTCGTCGGCCGGCCTTAGCCTACTTTGTGTGAATGTGACGTGAAGGGGACGGAACGTGGCCCTCCAAATACCACACACACAACTTCTCAGTCCAACTGTATGAATAAGGTCGAGCGATAAAGACTTGAAATAAGTTTTTATCGTAATATTTTGATTGGTAGTCGTCTTGCGAATTCCGCAAGAGTTAGGAAGCAGAATATACAATCGAATATTAGATACAGTCTAAAAAGCTACATAACGTGATTGTGAAAGGGCCTGACGTAGTGGAAGGTTTCACAACCAAAACTAACCAAAATCCTTATAGCGAATGAAGAAAAACAACCTTCCAAGAACCACTTCCTGGCTGGTAAAGAGACACGTGAAACATCCAACCAACGTACGTTTACTCGACTTTTGGTAAACATTACGCAAGTTCTACACTACACTATACGAAAATACAAGGTTAAGGGTGTACCGAAAACTTTGCAGGCTTGATCAGACCATGAAGCAAACAACTTAAGGCCTATGTTGGCCTACGAGGAAAAATTTTCGACCTCCCGTTCCCAAGCAGTAAAAGTGGTTCAGTATCATGGTCTGATCATGCCTCCGAAGTTCACGGTATGTCGTTTCTTACAGCAAATATAGTTATTTATCATGAAACAGAACATTTGAGAAACAATTTATAAAAGTCTTTGAGATGGTACTTATTATTGAGGCTTGAATGAACGTTCACAACTTTAAGATACTACACAGGACTCCCCAAAGAAACGTTCGAGATGATGGATGACAAAAGTACATTTCTAAAAAGAGAAGGCCAATGTCTAGATTGGGTGTTGATCAAAAAAGACAAAGAAAAATCAAGATTGCTGTATTGACGCTATCGACAGTCATCCATTCCACTTGTGCGATTGTTGATATAAAAGTAGGTGTCTCCATGAGTCATGGCCGCGACCTTGGGCAGACAAAGCATTGTCGCAAGCAAACCAAACCGTCGATAATACTCCACGACGCGTCGCCAATTCCAATATGGTAATGTCATGTAATGAGCCTTTGTTGAAAGTGAGGTGAGGTGATCACACAAAAGGTATGATGAGAGAATGCGGAAAAATTTACATGCATACAAAGGTGTTTTGTAGAAAACATTGGCAGCTGAAATTAGAGATGAGGTAACGGAGAACATTCCATAGAGACTTAGAGTGGAGGTCAGAGATTTGATAGCAAGACGATATTGATCAAGTTGGCGACAACTGGTCCAGTAGAGGCGTTAGGTTAGAGGCACAGGAAAAATTATAAGATGTGCTGCTACAGATAAGATACAGAATCGCACCTTTGGTCTTTGCTGGGTAGACAAAGCATTTACGGTCGCAGATATTTGTCAACGATGATGGTGTGAGACTAGCAAGTACAGTGGTTGTGAATCTATCTCATAAACATGTTAATAGCAACGATGCGATTGTTTGAGTTTGACGACTGATGTGGCGCAGTGGTAGTGCGACTGCCCTTGACGCAGAAGGTTCCGGATCCGATTCTCGGTGGGTCACTCACAAAGTTGATATTTATCACTTTGTTAGTTTGTTCCAAGTCTGGTTAGGACATTACAGCCTAAACCATACGATTGTCCGTAAGTAAGATGGTTTCGGATGGTACGTTAAGCCGTAGGTCCCGGTTGCTATCTATGATCACTTACACAACCATGTCAGAAGCCTGCTACTTGTAGAAGGCGGTTGAAAAATTCTGACACGTGTTCATCGGATCGTTGGACGACTGTCCTACACGCAAGGAGAAGACAGAAGAAATGGACATGCTTTATAAAAAATATATCATAGCTAGGTAAAGCCCGAGTCGGCCACAGTAATCCGCAAATCGTGACACAGAGCTAAACTGATGGATTGTCAGCACGAGCGCCACGAGCAGAATAATCACTGCACAATGCCACGTTACGTAATGCGATTTATGCTCGTTAGAGCTGTGGTGGCACACCGTCATGCGCTGTTGCACATGTGATTACCAAGTGACCGCTATGGCATTATTGACATTCGACAGGGTCCAGGGCCCTAAGTCTGCTAAATGAAAATCGTTTCAGTTGGATGTTGATTGGATCTCAGTTGGATGATTTCGGTCGTTTCGTAATCTGCTAACAGTTTGAAGTATAAAAAAATCACAACGGCAATTGAATGACAGTTGAGTTTCGATGGCGTTACAATGAAAAAAAAAATAGCAGACCTGGGGCCCAGGTGCTTCTTTTTTTTTTGTTTACGATCGTTAACGCTCTGCCTACCCCGTATGGGATAAAGGCGTGACTCATGTATCACTTTTAATGGCCTTTATCTCTTGTGAGGTAGGCAGAGCGTTAACAGCTGTAAAAAAATATGATGAATATGAGAAAATGGTGGTGAGTAGATGAGAAGTATTTGATATTGGTACCAAGCATGTGTTGCATTTTAAGTTTCGATTGCCTGTACCTAACTTAGGTCTAAGTCAACATAGAGAAGATAGGACTAGTAATTACTATTCTCTTTGATTGTGAATGATGATGCAACACTTAATGGCTTACATAAAGAACACGACAAACATACTCACACTACAACTACATGCATATTGTAAAGACAGGTTGTTTTATTACAATATTGTTAGAGCCAAGCTAAGTAAATAAAGACTTAAACACACTTAACAGTATAGTCATTGTTTTTCCGTTTTTAACGTTCTAAAGAAATAGGTTACTCTGTTGTAGGTATCGTAGCAATGGTTGACTTGACACGCCAGAGAGAAAAACACCGATTGTTTTCAAAAATAGTACTTTACGATACCGTAACAGCCTAATTTTGAGGACTCCGAGCGCCTCATTCGAACTTTTTGGCCGAATGGGACCTCTCAATGTCCATTGCCTTTTCTGCTCGCAAATTAGAAATGAGACATCCTTCACAGCCAGTAATGTATAGCTAAAATGTGCTCCTGCGTCACGCCGCAGCGTAAGTGCAGCTCGCGCGTGTCACTGCCAAGGCCCCTGATATCAGCATTGGTCATGGTGGCTGGCTGCGTTTCGTCATGTCATAGGAAAGTAATGAATGCTTGTATTGCCACGTGAGGCGCGACACGTGGAACGCGACTGATTAGATTGCACAAAGTGGTTTTTGCTTTATGGATCTGAGTCTCTTGCCTCCAAGTTAGACCAATGACAAGGATGCAAAGTAGAAGATAAATATTTATTGTAACTTGGAATCAGAACAATAAAAAAATGCACGCAATTTCAGTACACTTTCTATTAAATAAGACGCATTTTCTTGTGGTTGTGTAACTTATTGTTTTGCAAACACAATACACAAAGACTCGCTTAGAAGTCATGATCAAGGTCCTACTGATAAGAGATTGATCGTGAATACCTCAATTCGTCACATAGCATTTACAACGAAAAGCATAAACACGAAGGTCGATTAACCATCCACATCTCTCTAATAGATGGAAACTGAAGGATCATCCAAGGGGTCCCGGTTGCTGTCTATGATCACTTAGACAACGGTCGTTACACAACCATGTCAGAAGCCTGCTACTTGTAGAAGGCGATTGAAAAATTCTGACACTAGGGTTCATCGCGCCGTTGGACGACTCGGTGTCCCACACGAAACTACTACTACTAGCCAAGGGGTTACGTAACTGTATCTCTGGATTGGCATACAATGTAACAGACATGATGTCTAGACTACTGATGTACGTGCTACTATCACGACCATCAAAGCATGTAAATCATCTTCTTGTTTTGACGTGTGTACAGCCACTTCTTCTTCATGCAGAAAAACGAACTTCTCCTACGACTAGATAAACCCTGGTGTCAGAGTTTTTCAACTGGATTTTCAACAGGGAAGCACTTTTCTAACGGATAATCATGTCGATCTGCAATGTGTGCTAATCTGCTAAGACTAGGAATAAATTCACAAAGAAATAAAATATCAACTTTGTGAGTGCCCTACCAAGAATAGAGCTGGGAATCTTTGCAGTGCAGGCAGTCGCAATACCACTGCGCCACATCGGCCGTCGTCACTTCACTACCAACGAAGTAAGCAAATGTTCTTCTTGACCAGGTCTATAGCCCCCATTCACACTCTGGTTTCCCTTCGGCCGCGTACGAAACCAAGTTTCGAAACTGGTTTCGAATCAAGATTAATATTTCTTTAATCGAAACTAGTTTCGTAATAAGGATTATTTTTCTTGATTTGAAACCAGCAGCGTAAAATGAATAATATTTCTTCTTTGGCCATTGCGTCGAAATCATTGCTCCTTTTTCATTACATTATAATTGTGCCTAGTAGTATTTCCATTAAATACATTTGATTTAAAATTTCCAATTTTGATTTTTTTTTTTTCACCTCTCTGGCTTAATAAGTACAGATATCCCGCTCAAAACCAGTGGGTAAAAGTCAACTTCATGATTGTGGTGCAGTGATTTCAATAACGTATTATTTACAAGTTTCGTAAGAAGAAATGCTATTCTTTTTACGCTGCCGGTTTCAAATCAAGAAAAATAATCCTTATTACGAAACTAGTTTCGATTAAAGAAATATTAATCTTGATTCGAAACCAGTTTCGAAACTTGGTTTCGTACGCGGCCGAAGGGTCTGGTCTCTGGTTTCCTATCAGTAGCAGAGTGTTTTGGGTAATCGCAGTACGAACGACCTACCTTCTTTTAAACTTTTAGGTAGTCTATCTCGTTTGAAGATGGTTCTATAAACGGCCATGGCTCTGACATTCTATGGCCACTGTTTTAAAAAAACAGAATGGATCATTGCATAACTCATTGTTCTTGAAACCCAAGCACCGTTGGCGCGTGTCATTGTCAATGTAAGATAAGCTGATCCATCATCGTCACGTTTCAGAGAACAACGATTCATAAGTGAAGTTTCGTTTACATTACGTAGTAAGTACGTGGCAGGAAGATTGGTAAGCTGACAGTCTACGAAATGGACAACGAATTGGACTAAGTGATTTCATCATGGAAAAGGGAGATTGGACATGTCTAGCTAAGTGTAGTGTTCTGGCGATAGGACACTGCCTTAAGAAGTTGTTATGATCTATGTGATGATTTGTCACGTCGCTTGTAAAATGTTTAGAATAGAGTGTAAACAAGTTCCGTTTCGGTGATTAGACAGTTTAGGTTCGGTCACGTTAACGCATAGTAAAAATACGGAAAATATTTTACGACACGTACTATATAAAAAAAATCATAGCACGTTTTATAGTTGTTATAGTTATACTAATTTTCCAGTCAGACTGTATGTTAGGTTAGATAGTACCAGTTGGTTTATCATTTTGAATCATCAGCTTAACAGCCACAATAGTCCAGGGCTGGACATGGGCCTATCCTTTACGAGGGGTATTGCCATACCAGGCTTGGCAGGCGGATTGGCGAGCGCTGTGCAAGATATTGCATTTCTAGGGAAGACTGGGCACCTTTGATGATTATCCGTTAGTCGGTTTTTACGACGAGTTGGATTGGGGTGATTTTATTCTAACCAAACGGCACTGAATCTTGTCTTGATCCACTGTAATTTTCCGTAAGGAATAGTGCTTCAAACCATATAGTAGGTGCCAGGTTCTACTACAACTATTGGGTTGTGGTTGAGGGTGTAATTGTCAGGTACATTCGTAGTAGCAGTTTCACACGATAACCAATTTGTTTAATTCATTTCTAAGTCACCTTAAGTAGCTACATATAGTACTCTTGCCCTAAGCAACAGTCACACAGATAACATAAGTGACTGATGCTATTTGAAGTATATTATAGCATAGTTACAGCGTACCCTTGATTGAAAAGTTGTGATTGAGTGGAAAACGCCAGAAGAAACACATAATAAAAGCCAAGTGCTATAAATATTGTTATTGTTACAACACTATTCTATATGTTTTTTTTAAATTGAATCACAGAGAGCGATAAAAAAGTGCATTAGTGATCACGTTGCACTTGATGATGTAACTCGCCGATATCGAAGGAATGTCCATTGCACGTTCACCGTGACGGGCTTACCGCGACCTTGGCAGTGACCACGCGCGTACACGATGTAAGGAACGTGGGTGGTGGTAAATTCTGACATCAGGATTTCATTCGGTTATCAGACGATTCGGTGTCCCACAAGTAAAGAAGAAAGCGACCAGCAGTATAGAATTTGTGTCTCACAAATTATTGTTTTAAATTGTTATCTAACCATATTGTCTACCTATGTGTGTGCCGTGTGCTACCGGCTTAGAATAGCATCACCCCTTTCTTTCCCGTGGGTGTCGTAGAAGCCGACTAAGGAACTCGAGGGTTTCATGTGTATTGCAATTTTAGGCGACAGGCTGACCTGTCACTATAGTGATACATGACTTATCTGAAACGACCCTCAAATATTGTAAGACGTGGCAATGTAGTTAACGCTCTGCCTACCCCGCCAGGGATATAGGCATATAGGGATATAGGCGTGATTGTGTGTGTGTGTGTTGTGTGTGTCTACCTATCTCATTCTACAGCCGTCACGTAGACACATATAAACGTCGCAAAAACTGAACTGCCGTCCAAGTCATCGAAGGCTCTAAACCCTGCTTCGAATACAAACCTGCTGATTTACTCTGTTGAAATTGAAACCCTGGGTCACGTGTCCTGTTCATCCTAACAGCTTTTGGGCCGTGGGCGTGAGTTGATTTTTAAATATTGGTTATGTAGGGTGTGATGATTTGTGCCGTGTGATGCCGGCTTAGAATAGCATCACCCCGCATCCTTCCCGTGGGTGTCGTAAGAGGCGACTAAGGGACTCAAGAGTATTGGTGTATTACAATTTTTAGGCGACAGGCTGACAACCTGTCACTATAGTAATACACATGTTTCCTGAAACAACCTTGGAAAACAATCCTCAAAATGTCAGACGTGGCGATAGTGGCTGTATTCTTACGGCCACTATCGCTCTGCCTACCCCACAAGGGATAAAGGCGTGATATATGTATGTATGTATGATTATTCTGAACTTCACTATTCAGGTTGGAATAAAAATTACTAACGTTCTGAAACGCAACTTACATATCTTGAGTTTTAATCGGTGAAGGGAAAAGACTAAGAACTCGAAAATTTACGTCTATGATTTTTTTTACTTCAGATAGGTCTACTATCTCACCTGATGGTAAGTGACGATGCAGACGATGATAGAACATGCTTGCCTAGATAATGACTATTCACTCTTTCTATGAAAATATGTTGAAATTGGATCGTTTGAATAAGGCGGCGAGAATTCTGTTCATTATGACGAAATTACTCACTAGCTAACCACATTCACCACCTAAAGAAGGAAAACATGGAAAATAAATACATTGCATACGACACGTAGCGTAGGTTAAGTTATATAAAGGCTAACAAGGTAAAACCACAAGGAAAATGGATATAAATAGACCAAAAGCTAAGGCGACTTATAGTTTGCACGTATAAAGTAAACTGAGTAATGAAACAAGCCGTAATAAACCGCTGCTATAGAGGAAAAACATGTATACATACAGGGTGTAAGTGACAGTATAACGAAAAAACATTTTTTTGAGTTCCCATACAAAGTCACTCAGCTGATCGGGAATTATGTATGGAAGGTCGAAAACAATTTTTCGATTTCAAACATAGCCCCAATATACAAAGTTTTACAGTTTCATGGTCTGATCACGCCAGCAAAGTTTTCGTTACACAGTCTCTTACACCCTGTGTCTTGTAAATAACTTGACCGATTCGGATAAATTTGTCGTGACTGCAAGTTGCATAATTCCTTATATAATAAATAACTTGTTTTTAAAAAGAGAACCGACTTCAGCAGACGTAAAAGTGTTGACCTCCACTTCTCCTAAGTCTGGCAAATACTTTGTGAAAACAGCATCATAGTCGATTCATCCAAACGCGAAATAATTGCGGGCAAACATACATAGATCCATACAGGTCAAACTGAGAACCTCCTTTTTTTAAGTTGGTTAAAAAAGAATCTCCCAAATAAGTTAAGCACTTTTTGAGATATCCCGGGACAAATGTTAGTGAGAAATCTGAATGATCTTTTTTATCCAATCTAATAAAACTCGGTGTCTATTCGGGTATAAAAATTACCTAACAACTTAGATAAAAAGGACCAATGAGAAATTTTGTTATTAATTATTTTATGGAAATGACTGTCCCGATGGCGTAGCGGATAGTACACCTGCCTTTTACGCCGAGGGTCGTGGGTTCGATCCCCACCGGACACAAATATTTGTTAAGTCAATTTTCAAATATTTGTGTCGAGTCTGGGTGTTTTCTATGTATAATATGTATATATTTACAAAAAAAGTATTTAAGTATTAGTATCAGCTATCTAGTTCCCATAGTACAAGCTTTGCTTAGTTTGGGACTAGTTGGCGCTGTGTGAATAGTCCAGGATATTTATTTATTTATTTTATTTAAATAAAAGTCAGGTCAGAAGTACCCCTAAACGACGAGCGTGCATGAAAAGACTGATGAATGTAGAAGAAGCGAAAGAAGTAGGTATGCCAGGATCTTAGCAAGTGGAAGGTAATAGTCTCTGCCTACCCAAACGGGAAAAAGGCGTGATTTATGTATTTATGTATGTATATTGGATTGATATGCTAACCTCCTCTTTTGATGGCCGTAGCATCCAACTCATGCAGTATGAGTATGACTAAATAATGTATGAAAATTGCAGCCTTTTAAAGTATGAAGCCAGTGTCCTTGAAGATGAGACAATGGTCGCCACATCAGGCTTTGTCCAGCATTTGGCAGCACTGCCAAGATCTAGGATAATGACCCTGGAGGTGGAACGCCGCAATATTACTAATGGAAAATCTAATAATGATCTGGTGAAGATCGCTGGACGCCAGTGGATGCAAGTTGCGCAGGAACGTCTACTTTGGAAATCTTTGGGGGAGGCCTATGTTCAGCAGTGGAAATGATGAAAAAATTTAATGTCCATCAAAAGTTGGAACAAAATATACAACACTAGCAAGTTTGGACACAGACGTGGAGAAAGACTTCTACCTATCCACACCGTACTTTTATTTTCTTTTTCGTGTGGGACACCGAGTCGTCCAACGGCCCCATGAACCCTAGTGTCAGAATTTTTCTACAAGTGGCAGGCTTCTGACATTCATGGTTAAATGCCTAACGTTTTAACATGTGTGTCCTAACACTAAGGCTCGAGGCTGGACACGTTCCGCTTGTTATTCCTGCGTAGAACGGAACGGTACGGAGGGAGGGGGGACACATTTACATTCGCATACTGGTGTGTGCGGGGCAGGCAGACCAGCGACATTGTGTACTCCGCGGGACATCTTCTCTCTTTTGGCGGCAGTTTTTCAGCCGCCTACTACAGTAGCCTTTTACGATACCCGCGGGAAGGATGTCTCTCTTTTCGTGTGGGTCACCGAGTCGTCCAACGACCCGATGAACCCTGGTGTCAGAATTTTACAACCGCCTTCTACGAGTAGCAGGCTTCTGACATGGTTGTGTAACGACCGCCGTCTAAGTGATCATAGACAGCAACCGGGACCTACGACTTAACGTGCCATCCGAAACACGGAACCATCTTACTTACAGAAAATCGGGTGGTTCAGCCCGCAATGTCCTAACCAGACTGGGAACAAATTCACAAAGTGATAAATATCAACTTTGTGAGTGATCCCACCGAGAATCGAACCCGGGACCTTCTGTGTCAAAGGCAGTCGCACTACCACTGCGCCACGTCGGTCGTCGGGGAAGGATGTGGGGTGATGCTATTCTAAGCCAGCATCACACGGCACTAAGGGACTCGAGAGTATTGGTGTATTACAATTTGTAGGCGACAGGCTGACAACCTGTTCCTATAGTGATACACATGTTTTCTGAAACTACGTTGGAAAACAATCCTCAAAAATGTCAGACGTTGCGATAGCAACAACCATACTCTTACGGCCGTTAACGCTCTGCCTTCCCCGCAAGGGATAAAGGCGTGATATATGTATGTATGTACTACAGTAGCAGATAGGGCTGCCAGCTGCTACTACCGAATTCGCCCGTCTGCCCGCCCAAATACATTCCCAGCGTAGAGTGTGCGATACCTCGGGAATACCAATACCGATAGCCGGCCGTTCGGAATACTACAGCAGGCCTAGTTTGTATTCCAGCAACACTGCAGCAGGTTTAGTTGGCATTCTAGCTGGGTTTACTAGCAGCGGCGATAGCGGTGCAAGCGGACTAAGTGATGGCTTGGAAGTGATGGCCATTCTGTGGGGATTGTTTTTATCAGTAGCACTAGCATGAGGTCTAACATTTTATCATTCTTTTGAGCAAGAAATGTCCCACTGCAGGGCAAAGACCTCCCTCTCCTTCTTCCACTTTTCCCTATCTTGGGCTGCCTCCATCCATTTTCGGGCGTGGGCAACTCGTCTCTCCATCTTTTCCAAGTAGTCGTTGTTTTTGCCCCTAGTGGATCAGGCATTCTGGCGACATGCCCAGGTCTAACACAAATTATAACTTTTTTAATGAATCCCATCTAGATCGATTTATCGCCGTTTAGATACAAACAGATACAAGGTGTTACGAATTGCCTACGCAAGTGATTTAGAACCGATTATTACGTAATTTCACCACTGTGAGTGCGGTAAATCCTAATAAATTGATATTTTAATTAGCGGTTCACTATCACTGCTATATTTTTGCATGCCAAAAATATAGCAGTGATACTGGCCCATCACGCGTGTGCGAATTAATGTATTGTCATTTATTACCTACTTAAGATCTTTAAAGTACCGTGTATGCTTGTGAATAAAATATCTTTATCGTAACTTACAAATAATAAAACTATTTATTACTAGTTTGTATACGTCCAAATACCACCACCGTGACGAGAGAAAGGTCGTAGGCGTGCGCGCGCGCATACCACCAGCCTGGTCGTGATCGTGACCCCGCACCATAGTCGTTCAAAATGTCAACCACTTCTTGTAGCATAGGAATCAACAACAACAATAACAAGGTATTTGCTTTATCCTTTAAGTTTGCTAGCCTGATTGGCGAGCGCAGTGTAAGATATAAAATTTTATAACACGAGTTAACTTAGAAATGGCATTGCTTCTTAGTAAGCCTGAAATGCTCATTTCTTTAAAAATAAATTAATAGTTGAATAACTAAAAACACGCTTCATTACAAGACCTTTCTAACAAGTGTAAACATGGCTATGATACGATCAGGGTTCGAAGGATATATATCAATGGATATATATCATGATATATATCCGATATATATCCGATTTATATCCAACGACTTTTTGTGATATATATCAATATTTTTTAGTATTTTTCGGTGTATTTCTACTTCTAGTGGTACATACATAGTACATACAGTAGTAAAGTTATAATTCAAACTTTTTTGTTTACTTATATGTTAATAGGTATTACGCAATAAACAATAAAATAAATGAGTAACGAAAAATTGGTAAATAAATATAAAATCAAGTAAATAAACCTAGATATGGATATTATGAATTACCCGCTGGTAGAACGAATAATTTACATTCAACTCGACTGATGTACGATCGAATACAAAATTATTATTATTTATTTATTGTTTAACAATTTAAATACATTTTTTAATAATTTATTATATTTATGTAAAACATATGCAACAAAGATACATAAATACATACATACATACATACATATATCACGCCTTTATCCCTTGCGGGGTAGGCAGAGCGTTAACGGCCGTAAGAATACGGTCGCTATCGCCACGTCTGACATTTTTGAGGATTGTTTTCCAAGGTTGTTTTAGAAAACATGTGTATCACTATAGTGACAGGTTGTCAGCCTGTCGCCTAAAAATTGTAATACACCAATACCCTCAAGTCCCTTAGTCGCCTCTTACGACACCCGCGGGAAGGATGTGGGGTGATACTATTCTAAGCCGGCATCACACGGCCCATATACATAAATAATACTATAAAATAACAACCTGAAGTTCATACAAAATGGATATATATCAAAGTTGATATATATCGGATATATATCATAAATATCCGATATTTTGATATTTATTATAAATATCGGATATTTTCGAACCCTGGATACGATCGTCCATCATGTAGCTTCAGTTCATATCTTCCGGTTCCATCATCAGATCAGTTCGACAGTACCATATTATTGTATTGTCATCTCATCATCATCAAAATCACATACAACTGCCAATTTTCATGACGGTACAGATCGTACCGTCATGAAAAAAACAATTAGAAGATGGTTAAATTACTTTTCTTAGATTTCATTACATAGTTACATACATACAGGTTGATCTAATAAAAGCGTGTTAAAAATCAATTAAATGCTGACAGTTTAAAGTATTACCAAATATTACTGTCAAGCTTAGGCTGCGTTTGACAGTTTGGACTTTACATCGTTCTTTATGACTGTACCAGAAATTGTCAGAATACAGCAGAGGCCCATTTTAAAAGATGAAACAAAACATCCTAAAACTAAAACCATAGAAAAGCTACGTTAAAATAAAAAGAAAACCTTTTGATAGAAAAGTTCTAAAAGTTACAAACTCTGTTGGAGTCTGGCCGCGTACCAGGGCACAATAAGCCCGAAGGAGGCAATAGAACAAAGAACACACAGCCTTAAGAGCTGGCACGTTCACAGCGAGGGAATTTTCCCGAAGGAACACAAGAACAACTAGAATAAAGCTGGGAAAAACTCGTCGCAGGACCACAAATAAATTCACGAAACGCAACTTTAGTGGGACAAACAAAAAGTAAAAAAAACTGGTCTGAAAATATACAGGACTGGGGTTCGGAAAAAGACCCTGTATGTAGTTAGGGCGTGTCGTCCTAATAAAAAAAAAACTGCAAAAAGTTTGGAGATGCCGGGGATCGAACCCGGGGCCTTTCACATGCAAAGCGAACGCTCTACCACTGAGCTACATCCCCACATGCCGACCGCGACGAAATTAGCGATTGCGCGCAAACGAGCTCAGCTGTCGGACAGAAACTGCCTGTATGAGTGCCTACGTAGCAACGTTTTGCAACGCGCGATGTCTGAGGCCGAAGACAGGTAAATAAAAATTGTTTTTATGTGTCGATGGCATGTCTGTTTGTCAATTTTTGTAGTTTCGTATTTTGCTAATGTGTAGTTCACGCATGACATGTCTCCTCTGTGGTTTGATTTGAAGTATAGAATATCACAATAGCAATTTTAATTTTATTTGTTTGATAGATGTGGACAGATATACGCTGCCGAACGAGGAGGCCCATTGTGCCTTTTTGTCGCTCGTTCGGCATTCTCGCTTGCACTTCAAGCCTTATACAAGTGTAAACTCGGGGTTTAGGTAACGACAATTTTCCTAATACATACATACATCACGTCTTTATTCCTTGTGGGGTATGCAGAGCGTTAACTGCCGTAAGAATACGGTCGCTATCGCCACTTCCGACATTTTTAAGGATTGTTTTCCAAGGTTGTTTCAGAAAACATGTGTATCAATAATAGTAACAGGTTGTCAGCCTGTCGCCTAAAAATTGTAATACATACCTACAGCAATACTCTCGAGTCCCTCAGTCGCCTCTTACGACACCCGCGGGAAGAATGTGGGGTGCTGCTCTTCTAAGCCGGCATCACACGGCAAATTTTCCTAATGGTTGTTCATACAGGGTGCCCTTTGAAACTTTTCTTGGTCTGAGCTGTCACGTTGGTCTCGATGGACTTCGCTGGCACGTGAAACGGACGTGACCCGAAATTCGGAAAACTAGCCCCTATAGAATACTGGGAATATCAAGTTGGCTGGAAATTTCCGAAAACGTTAGCCGTAACAGTGACCATAAAAGTTTTGTAAATGTCAATTTATTCTGGTAACAGAATGTACTATCACTACAGTAGGTACAATACAAGTCTTTACTCGGAAAGTGTTTACTTTGGTGTTCAGAAAATTGCTTTTCTACAAAAGCAGTCAAGTAGCATCTTCGATGGATAAATTCCATCTCAGCGTTCAAGGGTCACATTCTTACACAAACCCAGTAATACTAATGTGCGCAGGAGCAGAAGATGGAATAGAGGGGTCATGTCAGGACAATGACCTGAAGGCGGTCACCGCCGGGCGTACCCTTACTGTGATTACCGTATGTATGTACGAATGTATGTATAGGTAGCCATAGCGCATGGCTGCATAGACTTCTTCCTGCTTTAATATACAGTCAGAAATTTAGAGGAACCAGTGCACATCTAGTGCCATTTGAAGAAGCCGTTTTCAATAGTAAACTTGAAAATGAACCGTAATTATTGTATGTAGTAGTTGAAATTAAGTAAACAGGCTGGTATAGCTGGTTTCGAGACAATACACAATCCAATTTCTGATTCAGCCCTCAAAGGTGTGGCGATTGTGACCGTAATTTTACGATCGTGAACACTCTGCCTAACCCGCAAGGGATAAAGGCATGACATATGTATGTATGTAATAATGTACAGCACAGTCCTATGACCTATGGCCTATTCCTCTTTGTTCCGCATTGTTTTAATCATCTTCTCCTGCTTACGGTAACGAACCAATTTAAAATCCTGACAATAATTCCATCTTGCCCATAACACAACTTGTAACGAACACATCCTACGCCAACAGGACGAGACGACGACCAAAATAGACAAGAGTCAAAACAAAAATAACGTAAAGGCCATCCGGACCAGTCAGGAAGGACTCATGAACCACCCACCAGAGGATTATAATCACTAGTTTGGTAAGGTGCACTTGTTCACCTTCTGCATAAGACCTGTCCGGTGCGTAGTCGTGACTTGATCCTGATGGCAAAATGTTCGGAGTATTGTCGTGCTGGTAAGTTGCGGAATGCAGAGACGTTTGGTTTCGTGGTGCTCTTAAGAATACCGCCAATTTTTGATAAACGCGTTGATAAGGATTCAATCGTCTCAAATTCACAAGGAATTTAAGCACTGGGGTGCCATGAATATACAAAACAAGGACAGAGGACAAGAGTACAGATGTCGAAGGAGAAGACTGCCACGCGTCGGATGGTTTTAAACTGATATTTTTTTCAGTGCTTTACCTTGAAATGTTTAAGAAGACGCAGTGTAAGTAGTTTATGCCTCTAGCTGTAAAGCACCTATGTTAGCTCAGGAAAACACCCTAAAATGAGAACCAAGCTACCCTATTTCTGTCAAATGACTCACACTACATGTGCAAACCGAACAAGCAGCCATTTTCCTTTTGACGTGAGCGAGTGGCTCGAAGCCGCCATTATTTAGGACCAATGGACGTCAATTTCGGGGTATATCGGTCAACTACAGCCGAGGGATTAAATGCAGCAAGGTGGATAGTAGAATTAGTTGAAAATTAAGAAGGTACCCAGGTACCTAATTTGCAAAAAAAGGAAAGTAAATCAGTCGATCAATGCTACTTTGATCATAAAGGAACTCTACGTTTGCGTTATTGTACATTCCTTACTTTTGTGTGGGACACTGAGTTTTCCAAGGGCCCGACGAACCCTAATGTCAGAGTTTTTCAACCACTTAGTAACTAGTAGCAGGCCTTTGGCATGGTTGTGTAATAATCGCCGTCTTAAGTAATCATAGAAAGCAACCATTAAATATAATATAGATAGAAATCAAACTTTTAGCTTTTTTTATATCCCAGCTATTTCGATCTAATCATATTATTGTTATGCACTCTCTTTAATGACCGTTATAAAGTTTTCTACACCATCTTCGTCAGCAAGAATGTTTCCACTATAAAATCGTCGATGTTTACCAACTACTTGCCAACATTTATAAATACATTGATGAATTAGGTATGCACTTTTCAGAATGCACACGTGACGTGTATTCATTCATTCATTGGCGATATTTGGACGTCATCAATTTAATTTTGTCGCGTTTAGGGCTGCTCATATTTGCAGGATATGGGATATTTTCTTTTACAACGAAAGGTCGCTTCGTCAACCACATCGCCGTGATGGGCGACACACTAAGGGTGAATACTTTCTAGCAACACATCAGTCTATGTTCTTAATGTAAAATCACGCACTTTGATTGGTTAGCGGTCATAAATGAGATGACGCGACCAATAACCAGCTGACCAATAACGAATCAGCACATTGTAAAAAACGACTAAAGGACAAATCCTTTCAGGATATAGACATAAGCTCTCCCTGTGAATGCAGCATCGATTCCTGGATTCAGGTCTCGTCTAACTCTTTTCGAGTGGGTGGCCGAGTTGTCCTGAGACCCGATGCAACTTGCTGTCAGAGTATCAGGTGATTCAGGGCCCCTAGTCCCCTGGGCCCCCCTAGTCTGCTATTTTTGTCATTCTAATGCCATCGAAACTCAACTGTCATTCAATTGCCATTGCGATTTTTTATACTTCAAACTGTTAGCAGACTACGAAATGACCGAAATCATCCAACTGAAACGATTTTCATTTAACAGACTAAGGGCCTTGGTGTCTTTGAATTATAAAACCTTTTATCCCCCAAAAGAGGCATTTGACAGCCCTAAATCGTCTGCGCTTGGGCCGCTGCCCCAGCCTAATACGGTCAACTGTCGGTCGAGGTCGGTGCCAAATAAATTATGTACTACTAGCGGTCATGACGTCACCAGCTGATGTCACATCCATCCGTCCATCAGCAGTCTTCATTGAGGGTCAATATCAGACAAAGGAGCTTTATTTCTGAAAGTATGTTGTCTGAAACCGTGTATGGAAGTCGGAAACGATATAACCACTCGTATCACACTTTTTACCATTCGAATTGTTGAATACCTACCTGAAATTTGTTGGATTGAAACTAATTGGGATGTGTGGGTTTGCCGTGTGATGCCGGCTTAGAAAACCATAACCCCATCTGTACCCACGGATGTCGTAAACGGCGGCTTAGGAATGGATGCAAGTAATGTGCAGCAGCGTTTTCTTTGAACATAATATCTGACACTGCGATCTGACTCGTCAATCCACCTGCCATGCGTGGTGAGTATGGCAATACCCCCCTTGCAGGGGGAGGGCCATGTCTAAGGCCCTAAGTCTACTAGATGAAAATCGTTTCAGTTGGATGTCGATTGGATCTCAGTTGGATGATTTAGGTTATTTCGTAGTCTGCTAACAGTTTTATGTAAAGAAAATAACGATGGCAATGGAATGACAGTTGCGTTCCGATGGCGTTACAATTACAAAAAAATAACAGACTTGATGCCTAGAGGAGTGGACTCTTGTGGATGTGAAAGGATTTGAGTATTAGTGGCACTTAGTGGCGGACTGTCGCATGCGATAATTCAAAAATACAACTCCTGGACGTAAAGAAACAACTAGGTATAATGCTTGGGAAGAATCAAAGGACGCCATTGGTGTTTTTTGTGATCTTTCTAAGGCATTTGATTGCGTAGATCATGAAACTTTATTGGTAAAATTAGAACATTACGGTATTCGAAACGTAGCTCTGAAATTTCTGAATTCGTATTTAGATAATAGAACGCAAAAGGTACAAGTAAACGGCACCAAATCACAGGGATCTAGTGTTGAAATTGGTGTACCGCAAGGTTCTATATTAGGTCCATTTTTATTTTTAATTTACATTAATGATTTGCCTTACATGGTAGAGAATTTGTCCAAAATTGTTTTATTTGCTGATGACACATCCCTTATATTTAAGGTTGATAGACGAGCGCATAATTATGACGAAGTAAATCACACTCTTGGGCAAATTCATACTTGGTTTACTGCAAACAATTTAGTTCTAAATGCGAAAAAAACTAAATGTGTATTATTCACTTTGCCAAATGTAGTACATTCTTTGAATAACTATGTTACACTTAATAATGAAAAATTGGAGTTTAGTACCAGCACAGTTTTCTTAGGGATTACTCTTGACTCAAAGCTCCAATGGGGCCCTCATATTACATCTTTATCGGGTAGATTAAGCTCAGCTGCCTATGCGGTACGTAAAATTAGAGAAATTACAGATGTTGCAACTGCACGACTTGTTTACTTTAGTTATTTTCACAGCATTATGTCCTATGGAATTTTGCTGTGGGGCCGCGCCGCTGATATTGAAACAATATTTATTCTTCAAAAAAGGGCCATTAGAGCAATTTATAAACTTGGCAGTCGTGATTCTCTCAGAGAACTGTTTAAGGAAATTAATATTATGACTGTGCCGTGTCAATATATTTATGAAAATATCATGTATGTCAGAAAGAATATTCATACGTTCACAAGAAATCATGAAAGACATAATCGTAATATAAGGAGTAAAAATAAATTAGATCAACCCACGTATAGACTAGCTAAAGTAAGGACTTCATTTGAAGGTTTAAGTATACGATACTATAACAAAATACCGGAAGATATATTAAGTTTGTCTGAGAGTAAATTTAAATCTATTATTAAGAAAACATTATGTTATAAAGCCTATTATAAGTTAGATGATTACGTTAATGACAAAGAGGCATGGTCCTCTGATTTTCCAGCGCAGCACAAGAAACATGCAGTCATTTTTAATACCAAATCGGGACGTGCATGGAACTTAAAATTGACATAAATAGAAAGGAAGACTTAATTAAGACGAAACAGATAGAATTATCTACTGTAGTACTTTTATTTTATTTTAGCGTAGCCGTCTTTTGGGCTATTCGTCGTCGTCGTCGTCGTCGTCGTCGTCGTCGTCGTCGTCGTCGTCGTCGTCGTCTCAGCCGATAGACGTCCACTGCAGGACATAGGCCTCCCCCAAGGATCTCCACGATGATCGGTCCAGCGCCACCCGCATCCAGCGGCTTCCCGCGACCTTCACCAGATCGTCGGTCCACCTTGTGGGAGGCCTACCTACGCTGCGTCTACCGGTCCGTGGCCGCCACTCGAGAACTTTCCGGCCCCAGCGGCCATCGGTCCTACGAGCAATATGCCCCGCCCACTGCCACTTAAGTTGCGCAATCCTTCGAGCTATGTCGGTGGCTTTGGTTCTTCTCCGGATTTCCTCATTTCTGATTCGATCGCGGAGAGAAACTCCGAGCATAGCCCTTTCCATTGCCCTTTGAGTGACCTTGAGCCTTCTTATGAGGCCCATTGTTAGCGGCCACGTCTCAACTCCGTAAGTCATCACTGGCAACACGCACTGATCCCAGACTTTTGTCTTGAGGCACTGCGGTAGTTGTTGAGAAGAGAAGATGTTACGTAGCTTCCCGAACGCTGCCCAGCCGAGTTGGATTCGACGATTGACCTCTTTCTGAAAGTTGGACCTACCCAGCTGGACTATTTGTCCCAGGTAGACATACTCGTCGACAACTTCCAGAGTAGAGCCCCCAACTGTCAGAGTAATGGGTGCAACAAGAGAGTTTGACATAACCTTGGTCTTGTCCATGTTCATTTTTAGACCCACTTGTTGGGAGGCTCTATTGAGGTCATCGAGCATTGTACCGAGGTCCTCCAGGGTTTCCGCCATGACCACGATATCGTCGGCAAAACGAAGGTGAGTCAGATACTCGCCGTTGATGTTGATGCCAAGTCCTCTCCAGTCCAAAAGCTTGAAGACGTCTTCCAGTGCTGCTGTGAACAGTTTCGGTGATATTACATCTCCCTGTCTCACTCCTCGCTGCAACTGGATAGGTTTCGAGTCCTGGTCCTGAAGTCGAACTGACATGGTGGCGCTTTCGTACAAGGACTTCAACACTTCGATATACCGATAGTCAGCTTGGCACCGCTGAAGAGACTGAAGTACGGCCCATGTTTCGATCGAATCGAAGGCTTTTTCGTAGTCCACAAACGCGAGGCAGAGTGGTTGGTTATACTCTTCAGTCTTCTGTATTTTGGGCTATTAATATATTTTAAATCTTAGCTAGGGTAGCTTAGGTCCTCTGGTACAAATTGTTAATTGAGAATAGGAGCACTTTTGAGCAGGTTTTTGGGTGGTTTTCCTGTTCAGGGGGTCCGGCTGATTTACATGACACATGTAAATATATTTTTTGAAATATTTACTTTAATAGCTACATGCTAGTAAGTTACATGCTGTGTGGTCAGCCTGGCCGGCCCCGAGGCAGTGCCTTTTTTATCCCACTCGTGCCGCGTTTCTACTAGGAACATAAAATTGTTATAAAAAAAAGAAAATTGTGTCTGACAATTTTCTCTTTTTTACAATGACTAATTTGTTTTTAGCGACAGTATTGTATTGTAAATTTTTGACTTTCTGAAAGAATTCGTTGTGAATCTACTTGGAAATAAACGATTGAAATTTGAATTTGAATTTGATATTTACGGTTAACTTCCAGTACCAGCTAGTTTATCTGCCAGATGATGACGTCACGGATTGACGTCAGAGCCATCTATCAGCCCTGTTTGTCGTGCTAGACGCTTTATCGAGGCACATCAATTAGAGATAAGTGCATTTAGATAGAGGTTATCATGAATAGGAAGGAACTTGTTTTTAGCTGCCTATTGTTAGCCGTGTGATGCCGGCTTAGAATAGCATTACACCATTTCTTTCCTGCGGGTGCCGTAAGAGGCGACTAAGGGACTCGAGGATTTCATATGCAACTTTAGAATGACAAACTGTCACTACAGTGATAAACGAGTCATCTGAATGATCCCAGACCTTTCTTACCTCCTTGCGTTGTTTCTAAACCCACGTAATGTTTTGTAGTATGCAACTCAACTTGCATCTAGGTCAATCATGACTTAGCTGAAAGGTGGGTGCATCGACACCAAATGTGATGAAATATAATACAATAATTGAAGTGTTTAGTTAGCATTTAAGGTTTCTTTATTAATTATTAAGACCAATAAAACATTCTTACTTTACCTCTCAACAAAGACAGTTGTCTTATTTATCTCAACCCTGCAGCCCTCGCCCTCACTATACTTTATGGCGACCTGCAACAACGAACCTCTACGTGGGAGATTGAAGATTGGGAAGAAACAAAAAATGAAAAATTAGAAGATTCATCCAGTTCCAGCTAACCAATTTCGTCGTTGACTCAAAATTGAAGATTCGTCCGGTTCCTGTACACTATTTTCGTTAGAAACAATTTGGAAAATTCACCCGGTTCCAGTAATCCAAATTCGTCGTTCCGTTGCACTATCAGAAGTTACCAATTTCGACATGGGAAAAAATATTTCAAAAGAAGAAACTATCATCGCCCAAACTGCCAGCGGAGATGCCCAAGCCACTCAGAAAAATGCAACAGGCGTAACTACAACAGACATCTTACTCATCGTCATCATCGTGATATTAATCGTCGCAATATCTCACTACATCTACAAGAAGTGTCGTAGCAACACTGTGCAAGCTCTACGACGAGAATTAAACTCAGCACTTCTCGTCAAGTCTACGGCTAACACTTTCGCCGTTTAGACGCACAATCATCATCGTCGTCAACATTGTCGCAGAGAAGGAGCGGTGTCCAGGGTAAATCCCGGCCCACGGAGTCCAGGGTATAGCCCGGCCCATCACAGAACGAGCGGTGTCCAGGGTTTTCCCGGCCCACGGTGTCCAGGGTATAGCCCGGCCCACAACGTACCACGGCGCGCAGAAAAGTCAAGATTTCATCCCTACGCAGCGTCGAGAACATGGCAGCGTCCGAATCAAGCTCTTCCGTCTTCAGAAGAAAGGCCACCCTGTGACGACAACAATGTACTATACTGCCTAAGTACAAAAACCAGTAAGTACGTTTTACATAATAACTTAGGGATCAGCTGACTTCAATAATGTTTACCGCGACGGGTCGATAATCTGCTGACGCCGAGAGAATTTATTGTTCCATTTATTTATACTAATTATGATTTAATTGTTTTATATAGGGTGTTAATTTCTTAATTTAGGTATGTCATGTGTGTTAGTTGAGCTTCAATCGTTAAAAGATAAAATATTTTATTTAAAAGAATATTTGCGTAAGTTAGGAAGTAGGAGAGATACAGATTTAGCACAGTCTAAATTTCGGGAAGCGGAATCCCTTTACTCTCAATTAGGAAATATTTTGTCTCGTGTAAAATCCTTGATAGAAAAATCTGAGATAGCCCCTAGAGATATAGATTCGATTAATGAAGTAGTTAAAGAAATCAAGGTAATTTACAGTGTGTTACTTTCTTACAAGCCAAAA
The DNA here is from genome assembly GCA_029255805.1 of Keiferia lycopersicella. Lineage (NCBI taxonomy): Eukaryota > Metazoa > Arthropoda > Insecta > Lepidoptera > Gelechiidae > Keiferia > Keiferia lycopersicella. The sequence goes on along the minus strand of JARACZ010000011.1, from coordinate 14,539,508 downwards.
GAAAACGAATCCGAAATGGCAACTAAACCTGATTTTGATTTAAAAACCGCTATCACGGTACTACCTCCGATGACAGGTCAGGAAGGTACAGCAAAGGCTCTTATAGATTCGATTGATCTATATAAAACCATGATATCCGAAACGACCCATACACAACTGATCGATTTTGTTTTGAAAATGAGGTTATCTGCAAGTGCGAAACTTCGTTTAAAGACCACTTATACCACAGTAGATTTGCTTTTAGCTGACATGAAGAAACACCTGATTCAAAAGAAATCAGCTGTCTCGATTCAATCGAAACTGCAAACTGCCAGACAAGGTCACAGATCGGTAGAGTCATTCGGTGCAGAGTTAGAAGAATTGTTTGTGAATCTCACTATATCTCAGTCGGACGGGGATGACACTAAGTATGCAATTCTGCGTCCCTTAAATGAAAAAGTTGCAATTAAACGCTTTGCAGACGGTTTATCTAACACGCGTTTAAGTACGATTATAGCTTCACGACAGTTTGAATCTTTACCAGAGGCTATTAGAGCTGCCATAGACGAGCAGACTCTAAGTGTCAATAATGATCAGGTCATGCGGGTAAGGCACTATAATACCCCGGCGCGCAATGTATTTCGAGGAAACGCCCGAGGTAATTATAACAATAATTATAACCGCCATTCACATTTCTCGAGCGCAAAGTTCAATGCGCCAAACAACATGACCCAGTGTCGTTTTTCTGGCCCTTCGGTCAGCGGACATCGCGGATCGCGCGGACGTAGCAATCGTGGAGGCCGACCGTCGACCTCACGCCGTACCGCCGCCGAACGTCCCGTACGTTTTCCGCGAATTCACCACGTCTTGCAAGATCAAGACAATAGTGACAATAATGAGTCACAAGCAGGTGAAATGAGTAACAAGAACGTTTTTTTTCGTTCCCTTTGAGAATTATGTTTATAGTTTTAACAATACGAGTACGGTTAGGTTTAATATCAGTAATTCGGTTATTGATGTACTAGCAGATAGTGGTGCAAGCATATGCATCTTAAAGTATGATTGGGTTAGTAGAAATAATTTATTAGGACAGTTGCGCAACGATAAGATAATTATAAGAGGTATAAGCGGTAGGTTAGAATCAGTAGGTTATTTATATTTAGATTTAGAGATTAATGGCTTATACTTTAGACAAAAGTTTTACGTGTTTAAGGAATTAATGTGCGAAGTAGATGGAATAATAGGAGAAAATTTCTTTATTCGGTTCGGAGCAATAATTGATTACAAAGATGATGTTCTACGGTTAACGTCAAATGATAAAACCGTAAATGTTCCGATAAAAAGTAAAGTCAGTTACAGTCACTTTATATCTCCACGCTGTGAGACAATTAAGCACATTCCGACTAAGTTGGACAGTGATTGTGTTGTTCTGTCAAGGGAAATAGCAGAGGGAGTTTTTGTAGCAGGGTTGATAACAAAACCAAAGAATGGTTCAGTCCCGATAAGGATACTTAATACGACAGACAAAGAAGTATCCATAGATTTTGCTGACTTTGAAATTCATAAATTAGACGAATATGAAGTCTGTAATTTTCATGAAGAAGGCATTTCGGTAGATCGCGTTAAAAAATTGTTTGAGTTGTTAAATTTATCAGAATTGAATAGCGAACAAAAACTTAGTATCGAGTCCATTTGTGCCAAGTATGCAGATGTTTTTCATCTGCCCGGCGACAAGCTAAGTACGACTAATTTAATGTCACATAAAATAACTATAAAAGACAACGTCACTCCTGTATATACCAAGCCTTATAGAATACCGTTTTCTCAGAGACAGGAAGTTCAGAGACAGATTGACGAAATGTTAAAAAATGATATCATTGAAGAGGCCACATCCGAGTGGTCCAGTCCAGTTTTATTAGTACCCAAAAAAGTCGATAGGTCGAATGAGAAAAAGTGGCGATTAGTGATAGATTATCGAAATTTGAATAATTGTATAAAAGATGACAAGTTTCCGTTACCTAACATAACAGATATACTAGATTCACTTTCAGGAAGTATATACTTTTCCAAATTAGACCTTTCACAGAGCTATTACCAGTTGTCGCTTGACGAACAGTCGCGAAAATATACAGCTTTCAGCGTAGACAAAATGTATCAGATTTCTTTAGATGAAAGTTCACGAAAACCCACGGCTTTTACAGCAAATAATAAGATGTATCAGATGAAACGATGCCCTATGGGTCTGAAGACGTCTCCTAGTGTTTTTTCACGTTTAATGACCATTGCTATGTCAGGTATTAATTACAAGCAGGCATTTGTTTATCTAGACGATTGTATTGTTATTGGGAAAAACATAGAAAATCATAACAAAAACTTAATTAATGTTCTAGAAAGGTTTCGAAAGATCAATTTAAAATTAAATCCATTGAAGTGTGATTTCTTGCGAACAGAAATTATTTATTTAGGTCACAGAATCACATCGCAAGGTATTTTGCCTGACAATGATAAAATACAAGCAGTGCAAAATTATCCTATACCAACGAACAATGACGAAGTCAAACGTTTCGTTGCGTTTGCAAATTATTACAGACGATTTGTTCCAAATTTTGCCAGTATTGTTTATCCATTACATAAGTTATGCAAAAAGGATGCCAAGTTTCAGTGGACATCCGAATGCCAGATAGCTTTTGAGACCTTGAGATATGCTTTAGTACATTCACCTGTATTGGTTTATCCTGAATTTTCAGATCAAAATATTTTTCGCCTTCAGACAGATGCTTCGAAAACTGGGATAGGTTCCGTTTTGTCTAATGGAAATGGTCAAGTTGTAGCATACGCTAGTCGTAATTTAAAGCCAGCCGAAACGCGGTATCCCATTATTGAATTAGAACTGTTAGCCATTGTTTGGAGTGTGAGACATTTTCGACCGTATTTATATGGGAGAAAGTTCAAAATCATAACTGACCATAAACCTTTAATTTATTTGTTTAGCCTCAAAGATCCATCAAGTAGGTTAACTAAGTTTAGACTTTACCTAGAAGAATACGATTTTGAGATAGAATATGTAGCGGGGCGAGACAATGTAGCTGCAGATGCATTAAGTCGCATTCCCATTACAAGTGACACCTTGAAAGAAATGCAAACTCAAGTAGTTTCCGTTCTGACCCGGTCACAAAGGAAAAAACTAGAAACTGACCAGCGTCAAACGTCAGAGAATAGTACGGCACACGGGTCTGATCAACCTGTAGCTGTTGAAGTTCTTAAAGTTCCTAAGGATATAACAGAGCTCATTTTTGTGGATAATATTGATAGTTACACATGTGAAAGAAGTAATATAGTATCCAATGCGGGTTGTTGTGTATATGTGACGTCACAAGCTTCGATTTATCTGAGTACCCGATCGTTATCGACCCCAGAGGTGTTAGCGAGGGACTTGGAAGCCTTATGCAAAAGACTTAATATCGAAGAAATATTAATAGTAAAAAATAAAGAGATAGATTCATGCATGAAAATATTAATAAAAGAAGCAAAGAGACTTAATATTTTGTTCCCGCGATTTTTAATTACGAAGACTATTCAAAGAGTTGTGAATAGCGATGATAAAACGTTGATATTAAACGATTTTCATATTCTGCCAACGAGTGGACACGCAGGCATCAATAGGATGTTAAATAATATCAAAAAGTATTATTATTGGCCAGGCATGAATAAAGACGTAGCGAAGTACGTTAATCGGTGTAAACAATGTCAATTCGAGAAACACTCGAATAAGCACGTTAAGGAACCATTGTCCTTGACATGCACAGCGAATTCGTCTTTTCAGAGAATAAGTTTAGATATAATGGGCCCCCTAGAAGTAGATGAATTAGGTAATAAGTATATTTTAACGCTACAATGCGATTTAAGTAAATTCGTAGAAGCCTATCCTCTACAGAGAAAGGATACGGTAACTGTAGCACAGAGTTTCGTTAACAACTTCGTCCTTCGATACGGTAGCCCTCAGGAAATTCTTACTGATCAGGGAACAGAGTTCATGTCATCAGTCATGTCTGAAATTTGCTCTTTACTTAACATTAAAAAACTAAACTCAACTGCTTATCATCATCAGACGCTAGGTGCTTTAGAAAACACGCACAAATCGTTAGGTGCTTATCTCAGAATTCAGTGTCGTAATAACTCAACAAATTGGAGTACATGGTTACCTTATTGGTGTTTTTCATTTAATACAAGTGTACATACCGAGACAAAGTATACTCCTTTTGAATTAGTTTTTGGGAAAATTTGTAATCTACCTAGAAATTTAAAAGGTGAAATAGATCCATTATACAACTACGATAGTTATCCTAAAGAGTTGAAATACAGATTACAGAGAGCACAAGCAGATGCTAGACAGAATTTAATTGTAAGCAAAGAGCATAGACGAGAAATTTATAATAAAAATTGTAACTCTATTATTTACAGGGAAAATGACCTTGTATTATTACGTAATCAAACTGGAGATAAATTGGACAGCATATATACTGGTCCTTATAAAGTTATTTCTGACATGTCTCCGAATGTCAAAATTTTGAAAAATGGGAAGGAATATATAACCCATAAAAATAATACAAAGCCATTTACCCAATAGTGTTGTAAGGCAATAATAGGTTTTGTTTTGTACTACATTTTGATTTTGTGTTTATTTATTGGTATATACATAAAAATATTTTATTTAGTTTTGTAAGAACACTACATCATCATCAACAACGAGTTACTGAACATTAGTACTGCCAGCCACCAACAGATGGCGCCACCGTACTTTTAAAACGCGCTATCGACTTGTTCACGACGAAAACATAAATACTCAAATGAAGATCGGCTTTTTATCGAGCGCTTACATGTTGACAGCGAATGGTGCACGTTACTTTACGCCTATCAGACGAAAGTGTACGGGCCCTTGAGTAGCTTCCATAGTTAGCGTATAACGGACGGTACGTTGGTGTGCTTTGGGCTGCCCCGAACACCCGATTGTGCCTGATTTTTGCTTTACGCGCCACCGCTGCCCCCTGGCGTTTTTTTTCAACCTCTGCTTGCTTTGCTTGTATCTCGCTCTTTTCTTCAATAAAAAGAACTTTACCCGTATTCTGCAAGTTTTAATAAGAAGAACCTGCACACACCACCTACAGTCTGGCGCCCAACAAAAAGGAACCGAAGTTCGTTGTGACGCGCTCGGGTCGCATTACAACGTACCCAGTGAGGAAGAAGCGTACGAAGAAGGCAGGCGAAGCGATGCCACTTAGTGTGGAGCAGTTCAAGGAGCTTCTTCAGGTGGTCGGTAGTGGGAAGAAAGGCTCCTTTGCCACCTGCAAATACACCTACAATGGTAAAGGGGGAAATGAAGAATTGGAATCTTTCCTCGCAGCCGTAAATACTTTCATGAAGTTAGAGAGAGTGTCTGATGAGGACGCGCTGATGGGCCTCCCTCTTGTGCTCAAAGAAGATGCTGCAGTCTGGTGGCAAGGGGTAAAAACAAAAATCGCGACATGGAGCGAATTCGAAGAACGGTTACGCCATACTTTCGCACCCAAAAAGTCGATGCAGTCCATCTATGAGGAAATCATCAACGTTAAACAAGGAAATCAGTCTACAGACAAATTCGTCGCTCGCAAGAGAATGCTCTTTACTCAACTACCAGAGCCTGAGCATAGCGAGGAGCACCAGCTGAACATGATCTTCCACACTCTAAATGACCGGATCCGGCACGTTGTTTCGCGAGGCTCAATAAAGACATTTGATGAGCTTCTTGAGAAAGCCCGAGGTGTTGAGGAATTCTTTCAGGACAGAGACAAAGAAAGGTCGAAAGTAGAGGAAACAAGGCCAACAACTAAGAAGGTGCGATGCAACTACTGCAGGATTACAGGGCACGCAACTGATGAATGTAGGAAATTGAAGAAGAAGAATGAAAGCATGCCCAAACCGCAATCAAGCCATCAACAGCAGGAGAAACAGCTAGTTACATCAGCCTCACAAATGCCATCACCTTCCGCCCCTAAGTTTTCGTGTTACGGATGCGGGACCCCAGGCCTCGTTCGCAGCAATTGCCCGCAGTGCAGCAAGCCGAATGAGTTGTCCATTAAAGAACTTGGCTTTAACTCACTTGAAGTAGTACCAGATGCAAGGGAAAGACCAATCGTTTTCTTAAACATCGCCGGCGTGGATGGATATGGGTTCATCGACTCGTGCGCCAAGAGCAGTCTCGCATCATATGAGCTTTACCGTTGCCTGAAAAGCAAAGGATACAAGTTTCATCAAGCAACGGCTACCCTTGCTATGGCGGATGGAAAACCGCGTGTCCAAATTATTCTGATCGTGGATGCTGCAGTGACAATATGTCAACGTACCATTGCAACAAGATTTGTGGTTTTTCCGGAAGCGAGACACAGCAAAACTCTTTTGGGCGTTGGCTTCATACAGGACGCAATGATGATCCTGAACATCCCACAGTTCACCTGGCATTTCATAGACGAGCCTTACGTTGAGTATGAACTATATAAGGAAGACTTTGTCAAGTTCAACAAACTTCAAACATATAAGAAAATGGAAGCTGTTTGCCCGAAGAACTCCATATGCTCCTCTGATGTTCTCCACCCCGTGGAGGAGGGAGTTGCTTGTGCAGAGACTGCTGTTGCCACTCTGAATGCTTCAGCAACATACAAGCCAGTTCAACTTACGAGTGCGCCACCGCGGAAGAGGTCTCGTGAAGAGTTGTTTGATGGCTATTCGCCAAGTTTAATGGAAGCCCTATACCGGGACGCACAAATTAACGTGGATCGTATGTATGACGAGATTGAGTTGTCCGATGATACCCTTAATCTATTTCCGGACCCCAACGATCTCAATATGGCAAGCTTGGACATAGATCTATCGAAGTCTGCATGAAACGAAACCATACATAATCAAAACCGACGCCAGTTCCTATGCAATCGGAGCAGTTCTCATCCAGGGGGAGGGTGAAAATGAGCATCCTGTAGAATACGCGAGGCCGGCCGAGGAAGAATGCCTTGTAAGATTGTCCCTCTCGCCGGGGCGTCTTCGGGGACAAAGGGGGAGCCTGTAAGAACACTACATCATCATCAACAACGAGTTACTGAACATTAGTACTGCCAGCCACCAACAGATGGCGCCACCGTACTTTTAAAACGCGCTATCGACTTGTTCACGACGAAAACATAAATACTCAAATGAAGATCGGCTTTTTATCGAGCGCTTACATGTTGACAGCGAATGGTGCACGTTACTTTACGCCTATCAGACGAAAGTGTACGGGCCCTTGAGTAGCTTCCATAGTTAGCGTATAACGGACGGTACGTTGGTGTGCTTTGGGCTGCCCCGAACACCCGATTGTGCCTGATTTTTGCTTTACGCGCCACCGCTGCCCCCTGGCGTTTTTTTTCAACCTCTGCTTGCTTTGCTTGTATCTCGCTCTTTTCTTCAATAAAAAGAACTTTACCCGTATTCTGCAAGTTTTAATAAGAAGAACCTGCACACACCACCTACAGTTTAATTTAAAAATATTTTTATTTTCTGTAAGAGGGGTGGTGTAGTATGCAACTCAACTTGCATCTAGGTCAATCATGACTTAGCTGAAAGGTGGGTGCATCGACACCAAATGTGATGAAATATAATACAATAATTGAAGTGTTTAGTTAGCATTTAAGGTTTCTTTATTAATTATTAAGACCAATAAAACATTCTTACTTTACCTCTCAACAAAGACAGTTGTCTTATTTATCTCAACCCTGCAGCCCTCGCCCTCACTATACTTTAGTTTTGACGGAGCTATTTAAAGAACCTAAGACAACCTTTAAATCTTTCTTTCTTTTCGTGTGGGACACCGAGTCGTTTAACGATCCAATGAACCCTAGTGTTGGAGTTTTTCAACCGCCTTCTACAAGTAGTGGGCTCGTAACATGGTTGTGTAACGACGGCCGTCTAAGTAATCATAGAAAGCAACCGGGACCTACGGCGTTTTAATAATATTCCCAAGGGAATATAATCTAAACGTGAGGTATGTGTGAAGCCTTATGGAACCTAAACCCACGCTTCGTGGTGACGTGGTTACTACTTACTCCACCCACGGTTAGTTGAAAGTTATAATTAAATAACATATTTAGATTTGGGACTCGAAATAGCTTAACTTTACCCTTTACCCCTGGGGGGTTGTCCACAAGTTACGCAAAAGTTTCGAATTTTTGAAATCTCCACGTGTTTTAGATAGTTGACATTTTGATACAGAGGTCATACTGCGACAAAACGGTTAGGATACCATGAACCAACACGCTAGGTTAAAATCTCACAAAGAGCAAAATTTTAAAAATTTTGTACCACTGGATTCTGAAACCTAACACGAATACTGGTAGGAAAGACAGCCAGAACCCTTCTGCAACCCGAAGGCTAACCTGGCCCCAATCCTAGGTTAAGTCACATCACATTCAAATATCATCTGAATTCAAAATTTATTTCTATGTTGGTTTATTTCCATCACGATGTTTTTTCTTCGCAATGAGAGCAGTCGGTAAATGCACGTGATTAAAAACACATTGGTACATAGCGGGTATCGAACTCGGGTCTCACGATTGTAAGACCGGTGTCCTATCCACCTGGCCACCGACGCTCTAATGTAAATTATTATCTTGAGTTTAATAAGTCAATCTTGGTACGAAGGAAACACCTCTGCATTTTGATTAGAGTCAAAAATAACCTGGCTTCTTGCCAGAGGAAGCGGAAATGGCGGCCCAGCAACCGTCAACAATATGCACGTGTAGATTGAATTTTCGGTTTCATCACAATATTATGGGGTATAATAACCGTTGTGGAATTCAGGCTACGAAACCGTGGATCGAGTAGCTTCCTAGAAATATGATTTCCGTTTTCGGTTCAAGTGTTTGACGATAAGGAGCATAGAATATGATCTAAAGATTTTATTTGTCTCGTCGCCGTGTGGTACCGGATACGGAGATAGGATAGGTAACGTAGAATAGCACCACCATCTCGTCAGAGACGACTGAGGGGAAACCCAACCCAAGCAGCACAGGGTTCCGGAGAAGGACAGCTCCACATTTAAACCCAAAACGGGGTCTTCGTCATGCGCGTGTCACAGAGGTCTATCGTGTAGATGCTGCAGTCGACCTGGCTCCGCACGTATCGACTCGTTGTTCCTGTGTAGTTAGCCAGTGAGGCCGAGGGGGTGGCGCATGTTTTGGGCAGCCCTACCCTCGCCATGCAGATAGCCACGAAAAGTCTTGTAATGTTCGTCTGTCACAGATGTATGAGGCCAATGATGATGATTGTAGTTGTCCCAACTTGAATAAAACATTGCAGAATGCAGGGAAAGACACTTAAGTAATTTTCGAAAAATATAAGATGATCATCAGTTATTTCAGTTTGTAGAGTAACTGTGCTACCATGAATCAAATATTACGAAAATCATATAAAGAATCAAAGCATTGGGCAATGAATGAGCTGGTCTGAAACTCTGGCAATTACCAGCAGACTGGTCGTCGTCACATCCGTTTCCTTTGGCTATCGGCCAAGCTATTTCTATGCTGCAATTAATCTGCAGTAGATACATTTTATACCGAATGTTTGACATTTTGATTGGCCATTGATCGTGGTGAAAGGATCGGCCAGTACGTTAACGACTTGTCGTCCTGTAGACTGTTGCCCAAGGTGCGCCGAACGAAAAAAATCCTTGTGACACTCGGGGAGGCTCCTTTCATGCACCCTTGGCTGACCTGGGCCCCAAGTCTGCTATTTTTTATCATTGTAACGCCATCGAAACTTAACTGTCATTCAATTGCCATTGTGATTTTTCCATACTTCAAACTGTTAGCAGACTACGAAATGACCGAAACCATCCAACTGAGATCCAATCGACATCCAACTGAAACGATTTTCATTTAGCAGACTTAGGGCCCTGGAAGTCGCTCAACAGACTTCGAGCTCAGGTCTGTCGTTGCAAAGAAATTCTGTGCCGGTCGGGTTGTAGCTCGGATGGCCAATGTGATTGCGGTGCCCCAAACTATGGGACACCTATTTAATTGTCCTGCGTGCCAAACAGTCTGCACGTTGCAAAATCTATACGACGTGTGAATCTGTGTGTCTTGTGGAGTTTTGGACGAATTTAATTTAACGCCGAAACGAACGACACGCCCAAAAAAACGAATGTTGCAGAGATATCAAATTCTAAGTACACAGTCTTAATTTCTGTACTTTACTTCATTTTCTTCTCGCGCGTAAGAATTATCAATGGATTTGAGGCCTTCACGTGATAATTTTTTGGCGATGATAGGTTACCAACCCAACACCATGAGATACGCGACTTTTCAAATGTCTTGGACACTGATTAAAGCGTCTGTCACTGATGTATGAGGCCAATGATGATGAAGAAACATTTTTCAGTCGTGGAATATCCACCACCAGTAGGTACCAATCAAAGAATGGACTTGGCCAGTCATAAAAGATACTGGTACATACATACATACATACATACATACATACATACATTCATACATATATCACGCCTTTATCCCTTGCGGGGTAGGCAGAGCGTTAACGGCCGTAAGAATACGGCCACTATCGCCACGTATGACATTTTCGAGGATTGTTTTCTAAGGTTGTTCCAGGAAATATGTGTATTACTATAGAGATAGGTTGTCAGCCTGTCGCTTAAAAATTGTAATACACAAAATACTCTCGAGTCCCATAGTCACCTCTTACGACACCCGCGGGAAGCGGTTATTCCCAACGGCCCCCGCGGATCGGCCCCCGCGGGGGCCGTTGGGAATTTTTTGTCCCAACGGCCCCCGAATTCAAACTTTTGGAGTTTCGGGGGCCGTTGGGAATAAAAATTCCCAACGGCCCCCGAAATTAAATAAAACATGTTTATGGTAGATTTCTATGATGATGGTGTGTTTACGATGTTTATGGGATATTATGGTATTTCTTCGGAGTTGATGGTGAGTTATCAATGTTTATGGTAGATTTCTATTATGATGGTGTGTTTACGATGTTTATGGGATATTGTGGTATTTCTTCGGAGTTGATGGTGAGTTATCAATGTTTACGGAAATCACCATCATCATAGAAATCTACCATAAACATTGATAACTCACCATCAACTCCGAAGAAATACCACAATATCCCATAAACATCGTAAACACAACATCATCATAGAAATCTACCGTAAACATTGATAACTCACCATCAACACCGAAGAAATACCAGAATAACCCATAAACATCGTAAACACACCATCATCATAGAAATCTACCGTAAACATGTTTTATTTAATTTCGGGGGCCGTTGGGAATTTTTATTCCCAACGGCCCCCGAAACTCCAAAAGTTTGAATTCGGGGGCCGTTGGGACAAAAAATTCCCAACGGCCCCCGCGGGGGCCGATCCGCGGGGGCCGTTGGGAATAACCGGCGGGAAGGATGTGGGGTGATGCTATTCTAGCCGGCATCACACGGCACAAAGATACTTATATGTAAAAAACAACATACCAGATTAAATAAATAAGTAATCAAACACAAAATCTAAGAAACACCTAGAGAGAAAAGTTACAAGTTAAGATAGGAATACCTACTTTATTTGCATACAAATAGAAAAATTTGTAATTCTTTTTCCCACAATAAATCAGTGGAACCACCTTGCTCTCAGGCTAATAATACCCTTGACTTCCATCACGTCCATGGTGCTACCATCGTATCATACACTTATTTGATTTACAACCAACAGTTAAAAAAAACATTCACGCCCCAATTTATATTCTACGCAGTTTTCTTCTAGCCCTATAATTATATAGAAAAAGTAATAGGTGTATGTTTGTATGAAATATTGTTCCCTGGTAACGGGATCCGGGTAACGGTAAGAACAGGCATCGAGGAATCTAACTGTTCATGTAAGGATGTTTTAGTTGGAAGGGCGTGGGAAGATACCTTGTTTATTTAGACGACTTCGTAAAAGGAGGTTTTTACCTCGACAAAATCCTGCCTTGTCTCTGTCTAAACTGAATCCAAAGTATTTTTTTTGTTACATTATGACTTTTGTAGGAAAGCTATCGACACAAAATTCCAGCTACTGACCCCATTAGTTTTACTCGAGGAAATTTTAGCGTAATGTTCGAAAATCAGCTAGTTGTGATTGAAATACGCTTATAATAGGTACTGAATTTAGTATCAATAAAAAAAAAGGTTAAGTTGTAGCCTCTGCTGACCGTAATCATCCTAAACCCTCGTCGTTCGAATAGGCCATATTTGACAGCTGTCAAAATCATGTTAATGCTATGAGTTAAGGTCTATTTTTCTTTGTTGACATGCCCATTTGTATGGGTTTAACAGCTGTCAAATATGGCCTATTCGATCGACGGGGGTTTAGGGAGCTCAATTTATGTTAACAAACACGAACTTAGTGCAAATAAAGTTGTTTTTGCAGTCACTAATAAAATAAACAAAAACCAAACGCAAAAAAAGTAAAAAGGTAAATTCTAATTGCCTCCTGTGAGGATTGAACTCACGACCCCTGGTTTACGAGACCAGTGCTCTACCACTGAGCTAAAGAGGCGATGCGAGCGACGGCGAAAAAGTGGTCCCCATCCTTTAGGCCCCTCGGAAAGATAAGTAGCTTGTGACGTAGGTATTGTGGATGTGTGCGTGCTGATACAAGTATTTTAGATGCTGATGTGTGGGTATACGGTTAGGAAAAACTTGTACGTGAGGGTCTGGACGGAAAATCACGCAATAGGTAAGGTACCTAAGTTAACCTAAGTAGACACTCTCTAATGATAACTTATGTTTTGATAGGTAACAAATGCAATAAGCATTTTAAGAGGCCTACTTAAACTGGTTGTTCATACAGTTAACAGGAAAAATCAGTAAAGGGGGGACCATTATAAATGGATAGGTTGAGGTCGCATCAGGACTCTTAAATGTAATTAGACAATGAAGCAATTATGGTTGAAAACCAAACAAATGTTAAATTACTTGATATTTTTAGTAAATGCTTGTATGTATACATTTAGGTTCAGAATTAAAAATCACGCCTTTATCCCGCGGGGTTAACTGAGCATCGCCGGATAGGTTGTTAGCCAGATATGGCAAAATAGCCATGAAACCCTCAAGTCCTTTCGTTGTCAGTTACAAATCCGCGCGAAAGAAATGGGGTGATGCTATTTATGGCCAAACCAATATCACCCAGCAAGAAACTATCGAATAAAAATAAAGTTTGTGTGACTTACCTTATTTTATCAGGGTCCTTTTCTGAAACAAATAAAAAAAAATTAGCGAATAAGACAAAAAGAACTGCCGAAACCCGGGATCGAACCAGGGACCTTTAGATCTTCAGTCTAACGCTCTCCCAACTGAGCTATTTCGGCGGTATGAGAACTGGCGAAATATACGAACACCTTCCGTTACAATTGATCGTAAGCGTATTTATTTACTATTTTATGGTTTTGGAGGCCTAAATTAAATTAAATACTCTCTTAATAAAATAAATACAAACGGTAAATGCTTCATAAGCCGGATTATAACTAAAGCAAAAGTTATCTTATAATAAGACAGAAACTGCATGCTTACGCCATCTACCACAATTGCGTCGAACTAGGGACGAGGGGCATCGAGACGATAAGAGATGGTGCGGTAGGGCGGCGCGAAAATCAAATACCTCTGGCTATGAGGAACCATCACTACATAGTATAAAGCAAAGTCGCTTTCCGCGTCTGTCTGCGTGTATCTTTGCTTAAATCTTTAAAACTACACAACGGATTTTGATGTAGGTTTTTTAATAGATGGAGTAATTCAAGCGGAAGGTTCTTATGTATAATATTTGCCGGGAAAAAGAGTTGCAGCGAGCGCAGCCGCTGGGGCAGGCCGCTAGTTAAGTATAAAGTCGCTTCCCGCGTTTGTCCCCGTCTGTATGATATATGTATGTATTCTTAGATCTTGAAAACTAGAACAGATTTTTATTAGATAGTGATTCAAGTGGAGAGATTAGAGGTTTATATGCATAATACATGGGGAAAATGTCGCTAGTGTAATAATATTGTAAAAAAAGATTAGGGTAATATTTAATACATACACACATACACAATAAATGTATGGAGAATGAGAATATTATTAATCCCTAAAATAGGTACTTAGTTAAGGATTGTTGATAGTACCTACCTAGTTGTGTAATAGGAATACTATTTGTTTTAATTCAAATTTGGGAGTACAATACAAATGCCTTTCAGAGCTGCTAAGAAACCCAATTAAATCCTAGTGTATGGTTTCATTGGGTCTTTGGACAGCTTAGTGTTCCACAGGAAAAGAGAAAGCTGTGTTTTAGTCAGAGAGCTCTAATTCACTTACAGATTGTAAAATAAATAAAATGAAAATAGCCTTTATTACTGTCTTTTAACTATTTACATTCCTTATTAACTTATACTAGGTACTAAATGCACTTTCTACTTCAAGTTTTTTTTTTATAGTGACATCCGTAGTCTATTTATTTGTTTCAGTTTGACCTTTGGCAAAGGCCTCCCCTAGAAGATTCCATGATTTCCTATCCATTGCTTGCCTCCTCCATGATGTTCCAGCCATCTCCCTATTTTCATCCTCCCATCTTTTTCTGTCTTTTTATCCTGAGATACAGGTTTATCCTAGTTCAGGCACATGATACACTTAGTCTTAATAATGTTCTAATTTAGTACACATGTAATTTGTGAAGACTTTAATAAATCATTTTATTTATTTTATTATGTCTTCCTTTTCTCCTTTTACACAGATTGTATAACATATCCTTTATTATCTGATGTGTAAATAGATGTGGTAAACGACTTAGCTTTATACTATGTTGTGATCAAATTACCTTTCTCCACTTCAGCTTGCACGGCCTTGTCTGCAGCAACAGTCCCGTCCTCATCGAACACAACCCCACATTTCTTGTACATATCACTTCTCCATCGTAGAAACTTCTCTGTTTCTCGGTAGGCCTTTATTTCATCCTGTGATCAAGAAGAATTCTGTGACGAGTTCAAGTCGACTAAATTATACAGGGTGTAAGAGACGGTATAATGAAAACTTTGCAGGCGTGATCAGACTATGAAATTAAACAACTTTTTCTATGTGGGCTTAGTTGGGAAACAAATTTTTTTTTGAGTTCCCATACAAAGTCACTCAGCTGATTGGGAATTTTGTATGGAAGGTCTAATAAATTTTGTTTTCCAACATAGCCCCCATATAGTTGTTCAGTTTCATGGTCTGAGCATGCCTGCAAAGTTTTCGTTTTACTGACACTTACACCCTGTATCTGTATAGGCATGTTGATGTGCTTTATTTTCAGAGCTGTTGCAAGTGGAATTAAATGACTTAGGATGATATTTATAAACCGATCTTGAATGCAACTTTAAGATAATGTTAGTACTGTACTGACTGACATTTGTCATAATTGCTCGAGATCAATCTTCGAGTTTTGTGTGATTTATAAATAAGAAACTCAGAGTGTATTAATGAAATCTGGGGCCAAAACAAGCTATGTTGTGATGTAGACTTTATGAAATTAGTGATATAGGGTACACTCCCGATTGAGAAGCTTGGTTCAGATTTTTCTATGGTTTTGGCAACTTTTACATGAAAATGCTTTTGGAGGGATATGGGTATCCTTTAGATTTTAACCTTTTAATCGGACGCGTTAGTCATTTCACAATATTGCAGAAACATAAATATCAAATTACAATGTTTAGTTTCCCTTACCTTCAAATCATTGAGTCTTGTATGAGACCTACTGGAATGACACTGCCTAACGTGAGAACCTGACCACCCCTCGTCATCCCTCAACGCTGGAGTAGACTCCTCACACCTAAGGAGACGAGGGACAGGCGCAGACCTGCTTTTCGTGACCGTCCGAGGCGGAGACTTGGAAGTATCCAAACTCTGCAAAGTTCGTCTCGGTTTCACTACTTTAGTCTTTCTGGCACTCGGTAGAGGCTTCGGCACGTCATCCTCAGGCATATAATCGTTCAAAATCGTAGGAAGGTCACTGAAAACAGCAGAACTAACGGAAGGTTTCGCGCCAACGCGTACGGAAGATAGGCTTTCGTGCCGCATCACCACCGAATTCGACGCTAAACTCGAACGCGATTTATTATAAACGCGGGGCATCACTCTATCGTAGGTTTTATTCCGCTTTTTATTCATGTTAGCACAAATTACTAATCAAAATATGGGAAATTATTTCCTTGTTTGTAAACTGAACTGACCCGTGTGTTTGACAACAGCTGTCACGACGGGGAGACCATCGTCGTTGATTGGTGGATTTCAAAATTTCAAACAAGCAACGACATCTATTAGTGATACGATGAACTATTGTAAGCACAATTTAATGCGCACTAATATTTTTCAAGAAATAATGTGCATACTATGCCATACCTTGTGTTGTGTTGTTTGCTCAAAATTCAAAGACCCGTTGGATGTCGTGGTAAAATCCAGTTTAAAGGTTATTCTAAAGTTAAAAGAGACCAAGGGATAAACATTCAATGAATGGGAAGCAGAAATGCAACATCTTTTACTGCGCTCGCCAATTCAACTGCCAAGCATGGTGACTATGAGATTATCCCGGCTAATTGGCCTTGATTATCTATGAAATCGCATAACAATATGACATAGGTTCACTTTATAGCATAGGCAGTAGACCACCATAAATTGATAATGAAACTTCTGGCCAGACAGTGGGTAATCTAAAAGTTTTTAGCATAATAGGGATGTATTATTATTTGTTTGATTAGAGGTTGGTCCTGAAAAGACCAACAGGCAACAGCCAATGCAACCTTTGCAGATCTATTATGGCTAGATGGCAATAGATGGCTGGGTTGGAATGGGAGGGAAGAGGTTCAGGGATGTAAGTAATGGATTAAGGCAAATTTTAACACACAAAGAGTCTTCCTTCATTAACAATCTAACAGTAAATTCAAAAAAGTCTCCACCAAAATGGATTTCAAATAATCTGCTACAATAAATTTTCATTGAAAATCATATGTAATCATAATATGCATACATAGGAATAGGAGTAATGAAACAATATTAAGTATATAAGCATTGAATTTTTACCTAATATCTAAAAATAACGTTTCTATAACAAAAATATAACAAGAATCTTAAATGCATGTTCATGGCAGTGACTTAATTTACTTTCCCACTAGTTCATTATGCTTTGCTTCATATATTTTTTTCGCTTCCTCATGATAGCTCTCACACAATGCTTGGATTTGCTTCGTGACATTAAAAACCAGATCTTCAGATACGCCAGTTTGTTTCTTAGCTTTCTTAACAAAATCAGTCTGTACATCTTTCATTATGGAGTCTCTGCATTTGATGTATAAAGCTTTGGCATTCTTGGCTAACTGCTCTCGGTGCTCCTTTGTTACTTTGGGGACGGGCACGAACAGTGTGGTGCCGTCTTGTTGAGGGTTGAGATTCAGCCCAGAGCTTGCAATCGCTTTCAGAACATCGGGAATCGCTTGAGGAAAAGAAGCAAAGTTTATGACCATAGTCTTGGGATTTTTACGGACAATTTGTGCGAGCTCTTGTAGCTCATAGTCTTTTCCTTCAAACTTGACTGGTAGGGACTCCAGGGACCCAGTAGTAGACCGTAGAGACAAGTTTTTGGCGAAGTCATCCTTCATCTTTTCTATGGCAGCCTGACACCGGTCTTTGAGTTTCTCGACTGGGACGAGTTCTGATATCATTGCGGGGTTGACATCCACCTTCGAACCTTTTCCTTTCTTCTCCTTACCTTTATCTTTGCCCTTAGCATAGTTTCGAATTGTTGTAAAGTTTGTATTCACGTAAATAACTCGTTCGTTCCTTATCAAACTTATAGGAGCTGGCCTGCATGACTTCACTAAAGCAGGCAGAAAAAGCCGCTGCAATATCCTTGTTCCCATTATTCCTAAATGCGCAGTCTTTTTTGGTTTTAGAAATATTTTGCAGTTCGCAAAATGAAACCAAATAACCTCAAATTCTTCGCCGCTGACAGTTACATTTTTAATTTGCGTTTTGTTATAATTTGTTATGCGATACCGACATAAATAATCGGTATCAAAACGCAGCGGTGTGCTTGAATAGATAAGTTTTTGCATTGACAAAGTGAGTGAAAGAGAAAACGCTTTACATATTTAGTTTTTGTTGTCTCAACTTTTGGTTCTGTTATAGCTACAAGCAAATATTTAAAACGCAAAGTTCTGACATTTGGACTCGGTTCAAGATTTTTTGGCAATATTTTTGAAAATGTCCTTGTTATTTCAGACTATTATAAAAACGGGAAAACGATATCCATTACAGAAAACATTCAAAGCTTCCATAGGCCCATGTAAATGTGTGTCAGTGAGGAGACTTTCAGGTGACTATTAGAGGTTATATTTGGTTACAGTGGTTTCTTCAAGGTGCTAAGGTTAGATTATATTTTTTCAGATGTACCGAAGAAGTTCAAAACGTTTGATGAAGTTGTGGCTCAAAGACGGGCGGAGGCGCGAAGAAGTCTAGTTGTACAGGTCAATTCGGAATCATCATTCAATGAGCTCTACGGTTACTGCTCAAAATATGCTTCTATCAATGGAATTCACCACTACAAAAACACTACTGGAGAGGTAAACATTGCAAAATTCCTTTTGTGTAATATCAAATTGATTTTATCTATAAATGCTTTACATACACATATCACCTTTATCGCCACATCTGACAAATATTGAGGGCCTTTTCAGATGATTTGTGTATCACTGTAGTGACAGGTTGTCAGCCTATCATCAAAAATTTTTTGAAATATGTAAAGTATAGAAAGAATAGAGGGGAGGTTTACACAGTGTGGGAGTGCCAGCAGTGGGACACTTTAGGCTAAAATAATAATCCTTTAATCAAAACAATATTTTATTATAGCTTTTGTGTTTTAAAAATCATAAAAACGAAAGTGTACCAATATCTTTGATGAGAAGTGTAGATTAAAAATAAGTGTTATGTTTACCTTATTTCAGCATTTCATGCTTGTTGAGTTCGCAACAGAAGAGAACCTCAAAGAGGTCCTCAGAAGCTGCAGTGCACACCATAAGGACCTTGACGTCATGGCACTACAGTCCCCTTTCCTGTGGTTCAGAGCGGTTTCCGGCAAAAAAGAGCTGCTACAGGCACCTAGTGATACCGAGTTACTCATAAAAGATGGGACGGAGGCTGTGAATGAAGAACAGCTGTTTGCGGAGCTTCTGGCGTGTGAAACGGTGTCTGAACAGATCCAGCTCTTGTATGATAAGACAGCATTGAATGACATAGGGGTGCGGTTGAGATATATGGTCGCTAGGCAGGTAAGCGATGTATGAAATATGTATTTTGAAATTACTGAAACACAAATTGACTTGGTCAGTTAATAATTTTTAATAGGACGTCTTAATTTTCTTTTCATATTTTGATTTATGTTCCTTGCAGTAAGTTGTTCAGTTTCATGGGCTGAGTCACCTCTTAAAATTATTGCAGCTAATATTTTTACACCTTATACACAGTTCTGTTTTTATACATACAATACATCTGTTACAAGTTACTATAGAATTTTGATATCAAATACTTAAAATTTGTTTTTCTTCACATTTCAGCTGGAATTATTGTTCAACAGTTTGTATGCCAACATAGCAGTGAGGCCTTTTGGCTCCTCAGTCAATGGCTTTGGGAGAATGGGCTGTGATTTGGACTTAGTGCTGACCAATGTGCTGACTGATGATATGGTAAGAATTTTTTTTGGTGTGCGGGTTTAGAATAGCATTAACCCATTTCTACCCGTGGGTGTCATAAAAGGCGACTAATGGATAAATCCATAAAACCGGCAGCCCTTAGAATATCTGCAATGTCTTGCATTGCGCTCGCCAATCCGCTTGACAAGTGTGGTGAGTATGGTAATCCCCCAATTCGGGGAGACCCATGTCCAGCAGTACAAGCAGCTGTTATCCAGTTTGAAAACTTCTTCTTACGCAGTTTATTTTATTGCTTGTATCACTAGTTGAGAAAAAAGTCTTCTAAATAGGCATGATGACTGGCAGGTCAACTGAGCTACTTTTTAAAACGATATTTTCTATGAAAATACGAAGAGATGACGTCATGTCTCTCTAGGTTGGGTGGCGTCAAAACTCTTACTTTTATATTATTTTTCGGTTTATAAATTCACTTTTAATATTTCGAAAAACTATAAATGGAGTATGTAGTATTTTTGGACAATAGTTTTAAGCGTAGAACTCTTGTATGTATGTATGTATGTAACAACTTTATTGTACCAAACCAGAAGTAGTTACAAAACACACTTAAATAAACTAAACTTAAATAAATCTTGTATTTTATAAATGACCCAGTCATTGGTATTTATGAGCATTATAATCCCAATCTTTTTCCTTTGAATAATGTGAAACTTGCGATTCGTAACATTTTCATTATGCCCTATCCTTTACAGATGTGCTTAAATAGGAAAAACCCTGTAAGTTAAATGAAAATTTTGTAGTAGTATTGCTTTTCATATCCTCAAGTAGGTAGTCCTCTTACGCAAAAAAAGCAGTCAACCTAAACAATTTGTCATCCATAACCATTCCACAGTTATTGTCTTGTTGACTTAATACAATACAATACCTGACTTTTTAAATTGTACGTAACGATACCTGTTGCGGCCCATGATAGTTTTCAGTATATTTCATAGTTCAGTAATATAGTTCGTTAGTTTCTTTAACTTTTAAAATACTTCTTACTTAGAATTACAAGTTTGCTATGCATAATTTCGCAGGCGCTTTTTATATCGATTTGCATTGTATAATGTCATTTCTACTTGCAATCTTAACATGGCGGCTTACACACGCCTCATTTTGTAAAATATTCGTTTTCTCTTCAATAAACCACAGTTTGGTTAAACTTATCCAAAGTTTTATTCATACTTATGTCCCTGCGGGAACATAAAGTTGGCGACCGTGACAGGACTCTGGTTTTCTAAAATAGCCAGATGTCTTAGGTGTGCCACGCCGAGTTAACTGCGCAGTTAAGTTGCGTCATCGGAATTTCGTCGTTGTCAAGCCAATCTGGATATCCTGAGCTGAAGACCAGCTGGACGCAGTTGCCTGAAGCCTAACCTACTACTGGGAGAAGAGATTTCCATAAAATATCCAGAGATGACTACGGAACAGATGCAGAAACTTCGACACGTGTGCAGTCAATGTTCAGCGTGCCTTGCCTAGAGGATAAAGAGGGTCACCAGTTCAGCAGCCTATAGTGGAATAGTCTGCCCAAACCGTGACATCACGGGCCCGAGCAGTAGAAGCAGCCGTGGAGCAGAAGACTTCGCCTCGAGCGCCCCCACACCCTTGTGACGTCACATGAGCTAAGTGTCCAACTTTATTCTCCTATTTTTGAATAGGAGAATACCTAAACCTACAAATTTCCACACCGCTATCCTATTTTTTAATCCAAAATCCAACTAAATTTCCACGTTAAGTCTCCACTTACGTAATAAATATCTATACCTAACAATTTATTTCTTAAAAGAAAGCTAATTAACTAAATAACAATATTGTTCACTTTCTACTTTGTTCAAGTTGATAAATATAACGTTAATTTTCCAGTTTCATTCCATACCTAACTTCTACCTAATTGTCTAATTCATACACTTAAACCTGCTTAATTCTATTGATATTGTTTGAACATTTTAATCTAGCTTTTCAGAAAGCATTAAAAGTAATTTCACAATACATAATTGCCATCGTTAACGTTCCAGATTAGTGATACCGCGTGGTGCAAATAACCTAATTCTGCACTATACCGAACGCATTTCCGTGATAACTATCAGCTGATCAGCTGATTCCCAGACTACGTGGTGCCTTCTGAGTGAGGAACGTGAGCCTTTTAATTTTAATTTTTGGTGGTTAACGAGTTTATTGTTAATTTCAAGACTTTATACAGTTTTTACTTATAAATTCAGTTAACTATTTGAGTAATTTTCATCATGTCTGAAACTAAGAATTCAGATGTAATTACCAAAACGCTTACGCCTTTGCAGATCGCAAACGTTAAACGTGGCACAATTAAAGGCCAAATCACTAAATTCAAAAGGCATTTGGAAAATTTAATGAGTCAGCCGGCACTTTCAAACCTAGATATTTCTGAATTAAAATTAAAACTCAGTAAACTCGAGAACCTAGAATCAAAATTTGATGAATTGCAGACTGATATAGAATTGTTAAATTTTGAAAATCTAGATGCCGAGAGGGAACAGAGGGACACAATTGAGCAAGACTTTGTTTTGATTATTGCTACTTCCAGGTCTATTATTGACAATTTTAATGAAAAGCAAAATTTACAAAATCATTGCGGCTCCCACTGTGCCCACTCGCATGGCCATGATAATTCAATTGGGGTCAAGTTACCTAGTATTGAAATTCCTAAATTCAACGGATCGTATTTCCGCTGGCTTGAGTTTAGGGATACGTTCAAAAATTTAATTCATGACGTGAAAAATATTTCACCTATACAAAAGTTTTATTATTTGAATTCTTATTTGGAAGGGGAGGCTGCTCAAGTAATTTCAAACTTAGAGATTTCCGATACTAACTACTCCCACGCATGGGAGCTCCTAAACAATCGTTACAATAACAAACGTGTATTAATCGATCAGCATCTAAATTCTTTGTGTTCTATACAATCCATGACACGTGAAACCGAAAGGTCACTTAGGTTTTTGGTGGACCATGTCACGAAAAACCTGCGCGCACTAAACTCGCTAGGATTGCCAACCGATAAGTGGGACACGATTATTATTTTCCTACTTACAAAAAAGTTAGATTCACGTACGCTTGTCAAATGGGAGGAATGGAGAAACACCCTTGATGATTATCCTACGTTGGATGAATTCAAGGAATTCTTAACTGACCGCGCCAATGTTTTACAAGCGCTGAGCCGTAATAAGGTTTTCTCCAATCAAGGTCAACCAAACGAAACACGTGAACAATCTACTTCGCGACAATTCCAAAATTGTAGCCCCAGTAAGCGTTTAGCTTTGCCTAACATTGAACAGCCCGTATATAAGTGCAGTATTTGCCAAGGTTCCCACAGAATTTATGATTGTCAAGTTTTTAAATCCAAATCCGTACCTGATCGGTTAATTGAAGTTAAAAGGCACCATTTGTGCGTCATTTGCCTTCGTAAAGGTCATGATTTTCATTCTTGTGCCATGGGCCCGTGCCGAATTTGCCAAAAAAGACATAATTCAATGTTATGTCCACCACAGGAGGTTCACAGTGCAGCTGCTGTGTCAGAAGAAAATAGTGAGCAGGTTGTGTCCTTATCAGCGCAAGGCATAAAATCATCTATGTTAACTACAGCCATAATCAAAGTTACAAACCCTAAAACTAAACAGTCTATTAAAGCTCGTGCATTTTTAGATCAGGGCAGCCAGAACTCCTTTATTAGCAAGTCATTGCAGCAACAGCTATCTTTATCTACTAACAAACTATTACATCCCATTAATATTGTGGGAATACGTAACAACCTCTCACAAGTAGTTGATGAGAGTTGTGCTATCCAAATTAATTCAACTTCTACTTCTTACCACGTTACTCTTTCTTGCCTGGTCATGAATGAGCTAACTGGTGAAGTGCCAAGGGCACCTATAGATTATTCTACGTTCAAAATGCCTAGCGACTTACAGCTAGCAGACCCTAATTTCCATCAGCCTGCGCCTGTCGATATTCTAATAGGTATCGACCTATTTTGGGATCTAATTAAAGGAGAAAAACGCTCCTTGGGTTCTAATAACCCCAAACTCATAGATTCCCATCTAGGTTGGCTGATTGGTGGTCCTATACCTAATTCACAAAATAATCAATCAAACGTACTCTATTGCAATCTTGCAACTATTCAACAAAACACAGCTGAAAGCGCAGTAGATGAATTTCTACCTAAATTTTGGCAATTAGAAGAATTGCC
Source organism: Keiferia lycopersicella (assembly GCA_029255805.1). Taxonomy (NCBI): domain Eukaryota; kingdom Metazoa; phylum Arthropoda; class Insecta; order Lepidoptera; family Gelechiidae; genus Keiferia; species Keiferia lycopersicella. Next base: position 14,515,517 of record JARACZ010000011.1, on the reverse strand, counting down.
CCAAAAGCGTATTTTAAGCGAAAATGACAAAATCTGTGAGGAGCATTTTTTGACACACACTGTACGCCAAAGTACGGGACGATTTTGTGTCAAACTCCCACTAAAAGACTCCCCTGATTGTCTTGGGGATACCTACTATACAGCAAAAAAACGTTTACTAAACATAGAAAAAAGATTTACAAAAAATCCACAACTAAAGGCCGATTACATAAAATTCATAAATGAATATGCTGAATTAGGCCATCTGTCTGAGTCACCCATACCTAGGCCCGTCCCATCATGCTTTCTATGTCATCATCCTGTATTCAAACTGGATAGTGAATCTACTAAAACACGAGTTGTGTTTGACGGGGCCTGCATAACCTCTTCCGGCTACTCACTTAATGACCTATTTATGATCGGTCCAACAGTGCAAGACTCACTTTTCTCTATACTTATCCGAGCGCGCGAACATAGATTCATTTTGTGCGGTGACATCGAGAAGATGTATCGGCAGATTGAGGTACACGAGGATGATCGCAATTTGCAGTTGATACTATGGAGAGATGATGAGTCAAAACCGATCAAGACATTGCGCCTTAATACTCTGACTTACGGTACCGCAAGTGCGAGTTATTTAAGTACGCGCTGTCTGTGGCAGGTGGGAGAGGAGTGCGCAGACGACAATATAAAAACAATTATACAAAAGGATTTTTACATAGATGACCTAATTACGGGCGCTAGTAGTGAAGACCAGTTACGGTACATAAAAGACTCGGTCACGGCAGAGTTGAAATCAGCTTGTTTCAACCTGCGCAAATTTAAAAGTAATTTGCCTACTATTTTTCAAAATACTGATGTCGAGTTTCAACAAACTCTTACTACTCGTATTAGCGAGTCCTCTAATACACTTGGAATAGGATGGAACCCTACAAGTGACAAATTTCATTTTCCCATTAATTTACAACAACAAAATCAGTCAATTACAAAAAGATTCATAATGTCTAATGCTTTCAGGATATTCGATCCGTTAGGTTTGCTAAGTCCATGCATAATCCAACCAAAAATGTTACTACAAGATTTATGGTCACAGCACGTTGATTGGGACGAACAAGTCCCAAAGGATATCGAAAAATCATGGTATGAATTTTCAGATAATCTACAATTTTTAGCTAACTTGGAGATTCCCCGACGTGTCATTTGTGACACCCCTAAATTAATTGAGCTACATACCTATAGCGACGCATCTCAACGTGCATACGGCTCATGTATCTACGTTCGATCCGTAGATAACAATGATTGCGTCACTGTCCACCTGCTATGCGCTAAGTCAAAGGTAGCTAGCTTGAAACCGGTAACTATCCCTAGATTAGAATTGTGCGCGGCTTTGCTTGCTGCCCGCCTATTTAAATCGGTCAAGGATTTTATTCGGTTTCAACCCGATAAGTGTTATCATTGGAGTGATTCCACTGTAGTACTTGGATGGTTAAAGTCAGATCCTACAAAATTAAAATCCTTTGTCGCTAATCGGGCAGTTGAGATTAACGAACTAACACAATCCTCTTGCTGGCGATATGTACCTACAGAATGCAATCCAGCTGACCTTATCTCGCGCGGCGTCAACGCCAGTCAGCTGAGAGACCTAGACCTCTGGTGGTCGGGTCCTAGTTACTTAACCAGGGATCAATCATTCTGGCCAACTCTAGAAGTTAAAAACATCGACTTACCTGAAACAAAAACCTTACAAACTAAAACAAAAATAAAAACAAAAAACTTACCTAAACAATTAACACCAAAAAATACACAACCAAGCTTATCTAAAGAAAATAATATACAATACCTACCCGATACTCACTGTTCCCATAACGTAACTGTATGCCCTACTTTAAATGATTGTGAACCAATAATTAATTTCGAGAAATATTCGGATTTGAATAAATTGCAAAGATCGTTTGCTTTTGTCTTAAGATTCATATTTAATTTAAAAAATCCACAAAGTAAACGTAGTGGAATTTTATCGTTGGACGAATTAAATGAGTCATTTACTTATCTTTGTTCCGTTGCACAAAAACAGTCTTTCCCTGTCGAATATGAAACATTAAGAAGAGGCAATCAATTAAAACCTAAATCAAGAATTTTATCCCTTTCACCTTTCCTAAAGGATGATCTGATCAGAGTGGGAGGTAGGATATCCGTATCAAATTATAAATATGACAAAAAACATCCAATTTTATTAGACGCTGCTCATTATTTTACGAAACTTATTTTCGAGCGCGAACATATTCGAAGCCTACATGCCGGGCCTCAGCTGTTGCTCGCGACTGTGCGGGAGTATGTATGGCCGGTTAACGGTCACGGAGGACAGTAACCAGTGGAGAGCGCATGCGGGGGCGACCGCACTCACTTGATGTATGCTTTATAAGGCTGACGCATCAAAATTTTGATTAGTCGGGTTGAGACTGTGCGAAAGAACGGACGTTCCGCGCTTCGTTTTTTGGCGTATAAACGTAAACAAGAATGCCTTCCTGTGCAGTGAAATGGTGTGGAAAGTGTAGTACAACATCAAGTTCCGCAAAAGACGGGATAACATTTTATAGGTAAACATTTTTATGCTTGATTCTTTCAAAATTTCATTTTAATGAAAAATAATTCCATATTTATAATTTCTGATGCGCTCCCGTTGATGTCTTTCATTGCTATCCCTTTCTAACGCACGGGTGTGTCCATACGTAGGCTGGCTCTTTCTTCGTATTAGTGCTATACCACTGTTCTCAGAAGTATAGAATGATTTTATCGATAATTCTGGGATCGTCATAAAAGAATTATGTTAATGTACGTACTTAACAACTTACCTACAATGTATATTATATGAATGAATGCATTCGGGGTATATTGAGTGGCGCGGACGCATTCCCCCCGCGCCAAAATTTCGTGTTTCATTATTATAAATAAAAGATCTTGCGCTAGTCGAATATCAATTTGTAACATACATACATATATCACGCCTTTATCCCTTGCGGGGTAGGCAGAGCGTTAATGGCCAATGGTAAGAATACGGCTACTATCGCCGCGTATGACATTTTTGATGTTTGTTTTCTAAGGTTGTTTCAGAAAACATGTGTATCACATCACTTTAGTGACAGGTTGTCAGCCTATCGCCTAAAAATACACCAACACTCTCGAGTCAATTTGTAACTATTTCATTTATTATGAAATCAGAACAAAATATCAATAGGTAGGTCAATCTTGTCATTTCCGTCTGTCTGTCCGCTGACCAGCATCGTCTCGCCACCCAGCCCTACCATCCAAAATGATCGTAACAGGTCGTTTCCAATTCGGTACAATTATTTCAATACATACCCTAAAATTACAATGTAAGTAGGTACTTTTTTTTTATATACATATATCGCTATATTAATATTAGCATGCACATGTTTCAATAAATTTTCTTACACATAATATGAGTAAACTTATTAAACGGTGATATAAAATATCGATATAATTTTACATATTTATTTTTCCCATCTCTACAAAATATGCGGTCATTGCGAAAGCCAATTGCGTCTAGCGATAATTACCTCTCCCCCCGCAAAAACCAGTGAGCTTGGTTTTGAACAAAATCGTACCGACGCGTTCTCCACTGGTTACTCTCCTCCGTGTTAACGGTAGACTACTTGCGCGGCGCACTGTACGCAGTTGCGTAAGGTGTAGTAGATGTGCAGCTAGGTCTATTGTTGCACCAAAAATGGGTGAGCTCCCAATACAACGCGTTTCAGTAGATTTTCCATTTATTTCCGTCGGTTTAGATATGGGGGGACCCTATCTAGTACTGAATAAAAGGGGGCGTGGGGCTCGCTTACAAAAATGTTATTTATGTTTATTTGTTTGCCTCAGGTATAAATGTTTACACCTAGAGGTAGTATCCGATTTAACTAAGGACGCCTTTATATTGGCATTACAAAGGTTTACCTCACGCCGCGGTAAGCCAGCGGAAATATTTTGCGATAACGGTCGCAACTTTGTTGCAGCCGATAAAGAGTTATCCGATTTTTTAAAGAAAAATAACAAGTGTCTGTCTGAGTATGCAATTCAAGAATCTTTTAAATTTAACTTCATTCCAGCTTACAGCCCTCACTTTGGAGGCCTCTGGGAGGCTGGGATTAAATCCGCGAAATATCACATTAAGCGTGTAATGGGTAATACCCACCTTACATACGATGAGATAGGCACTTTATTTGCGCAAGTGGAGGCTGTCCTAAATAGTCGTCCCTTGTGCCCATTGTCCGAATCCCCTGACGATTTCCTTTTCCTCTCTCCAGGGCACTTTCTCGTGGGTCGACCACTCACGGCGCTACCAGCACCACCGCTCAGTCATAGAAAAGAAAGCTCGCTCACAAGATATGAACGGCTAGAAAAGCTGCGACAAGTATTTTGGAATGTCTGGCAAAAGACATATATTGCAGAATTGCAACAAAGAAAAAAATGGAAGCGAGCAAGTTTTAAGGAGCTACGAATTGGAGATCTTGTGCTACTCAAAGAGGACATGGTTCCACCACTCTGCTGGAGGCTAGGCAGAGTACAACGTTTGTTTCCCGGCCCAGATGGAATTTCGAGGGTCGCTGATGTCAAGACTATTAGAGGTTCCGTTCGTCGACCTTTGATCAAGCTTTGCCCACTTCATCCACTGGACATTCAATCCTGAAAGGAGGACCTTTCAGCCGGGGGGAATATGTTGCGGCCCATGATAGTTTTCAGTATATTTCATAGTTCAGTAATATAGTTCGTTAGTTTCTTTAACTTTTAAAATACTTCTTACTTAGAATTACAAGTTTGCTATGCATAATTTCGCAGGCGCTTTTTATATCGATTTGCATTGTATAATGTCATTTCTACTTGCAATCTTAACATGGCGGCTTACACACGCCTCATTTTGTAAAATATTCGTTTTCTCTTCAATAAACCACAGTTTGGTTAAACTTATCCAAGGTTTTATTCATACTTATGTCCCTGCGGGAACAATACCTAATTGGTAATTGTCGAGTGGATTGCCGTGAAACAGGCGTGGTCTAGTGCGGAGTTCCTAAGTAACTAATTGTGTGATGTCTTTTGTAGCAACTCATTTTCCCGTGGGAATAAGATGTTTTCCCGAAAAGTATTATTCATAAAAACCTCCCTCTTGAATCACTCTATCTATTAAAAAAACCTGCATCAAAATCCGTTGTGTAGTTTTGAAGATTTATGCAAACATACATACAGGCGATGTCGTGCGATGCCGTCTTAGAATAGCATCACCCCATTTCTTTCCCGCGGGTGTCGTAAGAGGCGTCTAAGGGACTCGAGGGTTTCATGTGTTTTACAACTTTAGGCGTCAGGCTGACAACCTGTCACTACAGTGATACACAAACATCTGAAAGAGCCCTCAATATTTGTCAGACGTTGCGATAGCGGCCATATTTTTACGGCTGTTAACGCTCTGCCTACCCCGCAAGAGAGAAAGGCGCGATATATGTATGTATGTGTACATACAGGCAGACGCGAAAAGCGACTTTGCTTTATACTGTGTAGTGATTATTTATTTTTTATTCCAGAGTGACCCTGAGAAACGACTGGTATACCAGGAGAAGAAGTGCGAAGGCGGTCGCAGCCCGTGGCAGCGGCACATGGAGCTGGTCGCCGAGCTGGTGGAGCTGAGGGTCCCTGGGGCCACCAGGGTGCAGAGGATCCTCCACGCCAGGGTGCCCATCGTCAAATATGCCCATGACTTCTCTGGGCTGGACGTGGATCTCTGCTATAGCAATATGTGAGTTTTATCTTGTTTCTTCTGAATACTTAATCTACTGTTCAGATTTTCATGATTTGGCACACAGATAGAGGGTAACTTGGGTTAACACATAGGACAGCGGTTAGGGTGCGTCTCTAGTGAAGCGGGGCTGCCCTAAGCTGAGCTCAGCGGGGCATGAATTAACCGATCAGGGTGCGTCTCCACTGAAGCGGGGCTGCGCTAAGCTGAGCTGAGCGGGGCATGAATTAACCAATCAGGGCTGCGTCTCCACTGAAGCGGGGTGGGGATTCGGGGATTTTGTGGCTCATTATTGGTCAATTCATGCTGCGCTTCAATGGAGACGCACTTCCAACTAAAACCCGCGGGCACATATTTATTTGTATGTGGACGTCCAGTCAGGATTCGCCGTATTTTGCGGGGATTTTGTTAGGAAAACGACGGAATTGTTCAATTATGATCTTGTATTGTCTCCTTTTAACAATTAGTTAGGATTATCACACTGTTTCCACATTATTTCAAGTTATTCGACTCAATACATTTCACCCAGACGCTACCACTTTTACAGTTCTCCCAAATCTCCTTTCATTTGTTTTCCATACGGGACAGGCAAAGGTAGTATGGCCGCCATACTGCCAAGGAGTTACAATTCAGCCAGTGGTCTTCGCCGACATGTATATAAGGTGTAAAAAAAATAGCTGCAAATATTTTAAGGGGTGAATCAGCCAATGAAACTGAACAATTTTCCCTAAGAAATATAGGTCCAAAAATGACAAAATTTTTTGGTCCTCCCATACAAATTGACTTGGTCGGCTGGTAATTTTGTATGGGAGGTCCAAATTTTTTTTTTCATATTTCGACCTGTTTCTTGGGGAAAGTTCTTCAGTATCATGGGCTGGTTGAGCTGGTTCGTCCCTTAAAATATTTGCAACAGATTTTAATTTGTATTAATCGCAAACTCTGTCCCAGGTCGGGCGTCTACATGTCAGAGCTCCTCTGGCTGTACGGCTCCCTCGACCCTCGCGTGCGACCGCTGACGTTCGCGGTGCGTCGCTGGGCGCAGACGGCGGGGCTCACCAACCCTCACCCTGGCCGGTGGATCACCAACTTCCCCCTGACCCTCATGGTGCTGTTCTTCCTGCAGCAGAAGACGAAGGAAGGGTTCGTGCTGCCGTCCTTGAAGTATCTGATCAGGAAAGCTGGTAAGTTCATTTTTACTTAGATAAAAAGGACCAGTGAGAAATTAAATGAATACAATACAATACAAATGCTTTATTTGTACAAAACACATAACATAGAAAAGTACAATAAAAGAAAATTCGGTACAATATAGGCGGCCTTATTGCTGAAATTAAGTATGTTATATGGAAAGAACGGTCAGGTCAGAAGTACCCTAAACCGACGAGCGTGCAGGAAAAGACTGATGAATGTAGAAGAAGCGAAAGTATGCCAGGATCGTAGCAAGTGGAAGGAAATAGTCTCTGCCTACCCCAACGGGAAAGAGGCGGGATTTATGTATGTATGTAATTTTAGTCTCAACTTTTTGTTTAAAACCTCATGGTAAATACATGATTTAAAGATACTGAAAACATTTTAAGGGGTGAATCATTATCTTACAACACATCAAAGTAAAAAAAAAGTTTCGAACAGGACTATATCGGCTCGGCTTTATATGTTTAGATATACACAGACACACACACACACATACACACGCACGCGTTTTCACTCATGATTCTCTCTCTTTTCGTGTGGGTCATCAAGTCGCCCAGCGACCCAATGATTTTGAACAACTTTTACTATAGGGCCACCTGCGAAATCGAAATAAAAAATTAGAGTTTTCCGTACATTTTTTCGAGTAGGTAAGTAAGGTACTAGACTTGGCCAAAAAGAGTAGAAATAAAATAAAATAGAACTAAAATTTTTTTATGAAAAATTGTTGCCATAGCTAAACGTTATCTGTCAGATTTGGAAGATCGTGAGGAAAGTTTTGCCCTAATTTTTAATCTACCCTTTATGGTTAAGCTTATACATATATACGGCATTTTTCTATTCAGGTAAAGAAGACATCAAAATAGCGGAAGACAGCGTTAACTGTACGTTCCTTCGAGATCTCAACAAACTCCCAGCAGACAGCTACTCGCAGACCTCCGCCGACCTCCAAACCTTACTCCTCCAATTCTTCGAGTTCTACTCGCAATTCGACTTCACCGACAAAGCCATCTCCATAAACGAAGGAAAACCTGTCAGAAAACCCAACGCGCTACCTTTATACATCGTCAACCCGTTAGAACAAGCCCTAAACGTCAGCAGAAACGTCAGCTACGAAGAGTGCGAAAGAATAAGAATGGAGGTCCGTAACGCCGCCTGGCAACTTGAAGGCGCCGACGGGAACAAATCCGACGACTGGGGTCTCCTAAGCTTAATAGAACAGAAAACCACTAGAGGCCTAAAAAAATTACTTAGAGTTGGCAATTCCCATAGACTCGTATCAGTGAAAGACTTGTTCAATGACAATGATGACGATTCGAAAGATGAAGTGAAAAGTAAATATCAAAGACTGAAAAGCGAAGATGATAGTGTGAATGAGATGAAAATAGCGATGGTTAAAGAGGAGAGAAAGGAACAGAGGATGAAGTTCAAAAACAGTCAAGTAGCGAATCAAGTGCACAGAATACGGAGGGATAAAATTGTATGATTTTAGAGGATTTCTTATAGTTGCGAATAAATTGTACATATTTTTCGATACAAGTTGTAGATATTAGTCAGAGCTATTCGAACTAGAAATTAAACATGGGCCGAATATTCAGTTTATGTTCGCTATTCGGCATGTTCGGCTGTCCCTATGGCGTAGCGGATAGCACTCCTGCCTTCTTCGCCGAGGGTCGTGGGTTCGATCCCCACAGGTCACAAATATTTGTTAAGTCTTTTCAAATATTTGTTTTTAGTCTGACTGTTTCCTATGTATAATATGTATTCATTTGCAAAAAAAGTATATAAGTATTATTATCTATCAGCTATCTAGTTCCCATAGTACAGACTATGCTCAATATTCGATTTTGGCTGAAGATTTGGTGAATTTGCCGATGTCAAAATAAGGTAAGTCCTGTGTGAATCCGTGAACTTTACGTAAACAAATTGTTTTTAAATAGACATCATATTTGTGTATCATCAATTCATCACATCACTATAGTGATAGGTTGTCATCCTGTCGCCTAAAATTGTAATATACATGAAGTCCTTGAGTCCCTTAATCGCCTTTTACGTCACCGGCGGGAAAGAAATTGAGTGATGCTATTCTAAGCCGGCATCACACGGCTGAACCTTTATACAGGGTGTAAAAAATCCGCTGCAAATATTTTAAGGGGCGAACCAGTCCATGAAACTGAACAACTTTCCCCAAAGAACATAGGTATAACATAGGTACAACTTTCCCCAAAGAACATATTAAAAAAAAATTTGGACCTCCCATACAAAATTACCAACCGACCAAGTCAATTTGTTTGGGAAAACTAAAAGTTTCTTTCATATTTCGACCTATGTTTCTTGGGTAAAGTTGTTCAGTTTCATGAGCTGATTCAATCCTTAAAATATTTGCAGCTAATATGTTTAAACTTTATATATTTCGAAAGTCATATTTTGTACCTATATTGTTTTGATGTTCCAAATATTAGTTTGTATGTTCGGTTGTTAAAATTGTGAATGTATGCCGGAGCAGATGTTTTGTTATAATTACGAATAAAACTTGACTCAATCAAATACGTTGTATTATTTACTGTACCTACAACTTTTAACATCATTCTCGTTGTCTTATCCCGTTCTCTGTCGGGGTCGGCTACCTAACCTAGGGGATTTGACGTGGAACCAAGTTTTTACACATACCGACTGCCATCTGACCTCTGCAACCCGAAGGCTAACCTGACCCGAATCCTAGGTTAAGTGACATTCAAATATCATCGGAATTAAATTTTATTCGAATGTGATTTTCCTATACCGTAAGAGCAGTCGGTAAATGTACGTGAGTAAAAACACATTGGTGCATGGCGGGGATCGAACTCTGATCTCACGATTGTAAGACCAGTGTCCTAACCACATGGCCACCGACGCTCCTTTAACGTCAACTTTTAGCTGTTTGACTAAACCTAGGATTCGGGCCAGATTAGTCTTCGGGTTGCAGAGGTCAGATGGCAGTCGCTCTGTGTAAATCTTGGTTCCACGTCAAATCCCCTATGTTAGGTACCCGACCCCGACAGAGGACGGGATAAGGCAAGGATAATTGATGGCCTACAGTTATTTTTCAAGTAGCTGGATCCGTAAGTGTGTAAACATTTTGTTATAATTTATAAATAAAACTTGACTCAATCAAATACATTGTTCTTTATTATTTACTACAACAATAGTTACGTACAACATTAAAAGTAAGTCTTATTTCTTCAATTTTCTAACAAACAGCTCAATTTTTGGATTGATTTGATTTACACTTTCGTAATTTTCCCCTTGTACCATGTTTTCGAATATCGTTAAGTTGTGGTTACAGAGTTTTTGTATGGGTTTCTTCAGTGTGGATAAGACGGCTTCTACTAAATATAAAGGTGTAGCGTGGGACTCTTTAGCTATTTGTACGATTTGGTCAGCGATTTCATTGGTCCAAACTGTCTCTTCCAAATAAATATTGTATCGCTCGTTTTGATCGAAGACTCGGCACTGAAATAGAAAGAAAAAAATATTTATTTGGCATAATTATAGGAGATTTTTTTCGATTATTACCAATACTTTTCTGAAAACCGCATTAAAATCGGTTCATCTAAACGCGAGATAATCGCGGACAAACACACATACATACATACAGGTCAAACGGGCAAAATTTTGACGAGATTTTCAGAAAAGTATTTGTCAGACTTCGGAGAAGCTTTTAGGCATAACCGACAAAAAAATGGAGGTTCGCACTTTTTACGTCCGCTAAAGTCGGTTTTCTTTTTAAAAAGTTATTAAAACTAGTATTGTTATTTTTAAGTATAAGTACCTCATCATTGACGTCATCATTCATGCACACCTCCGACTTGAAGTCTAGAAGCGCCAGCACCACAAAGATCCCCACTTTCTGCTCCTCATTCTTCATGATGATCTCTCGCAACACCTCCGCCGACCGACTCGATACAACTCTCGTGAAACTCTCGCTCGTATTCGGACTGGTCGGGTAAGACGCTCTAGAATTCCCAAAGTTACCGAAAATCGCTTCGTCCACGTTCAAAACCGATCTAGAGTTTCTGAAGACTTCAGTGGCGATGTTCGGGACGGAGGGTCGGAAGGTTCTAGAGGGGTTGTAGGGGAATATGTCGCGTAGTTTGAGCACGACGTCGGAGGTGCGCTGTCGTAACGCGGCGTCGTCGTCTTCTAAGAGGGTTACGAGTATTGAGTACACTGTTGCTTTGAATTCGACTGGAAATAAACGTTTTGTACATTTTTATTCAATAATAATTATACAGGGTGTAAAAAAAATTGTTGCAAATATTTTTAGGGGTTAACCAGCTCATGTTCCTAAACAACTTCCCAAATGATAAAAATTTGGACCGCCGATACAAAATTACCAACCAAGTCAATTTTGTATGGGAGATGCGAAAATTTTTATCATATTTCGACCATGTTTCTTGGGGAAAGTTGTTCAGTTTCATGGACTGGTTCGCCCCTTAAAATATTTGCAGCTAATATTTATATATCTGTAATAGAGAACGGGATAAGGCAAGGCTAATGATGACGTGTAAAGTTACAATTATAGTTGTAAAGTTAAAAATAAAAGGAGTTATATATTTATTCCAAACTAACGGCCTGCCCAGCATCATATCTCTCTAGTTTGGCTGGCGTCAAAACACTTACATTTATATTATGTTTTGTTTATAAATTAAAATTTGGAATATTACGAAAAACTATATATGAAGTATATTGTATTTTAAGACGATAGTTTTAAGCATACCTACTACTTTTGTATTTTATTAATGACCCAGTCATCTAGCCGAGCCTGAGCCGCGTTTACACTAGGTTCATAAAATTGTTATAAGAAATAGAGAAAATTTACAATGACTAACTTGAGCTTCAAAAAGTTAAATGTAAAATTTACTATACTTTGAATAAATAATTTGATTTTGATTTTAGCGAATTTTGACTAAATAAATAGTGAGACGTGATACTCACACTTGGCTTCCTTACTCAGCCCGTCCAGCGCCATCATGAACAGCTCATCCAGGGTGTTCTCCATGAAGCCCACCACCACGTTCCTCGTCTCGTCGCTGTTGTCGGCTCGGCAGCACGCGAACATCACCCTTAAAGCGTTCAGCATAAGGTTCGGTTTCACTGACGAATCTTTCGTGTTCCCTTCTAGAATGCCGCTGATGTAGTTCGACAAACTTGACAGGTACACGTGCATCAAATTATCGTGTTCCGTATTGATGCATTCGATTAGCGTGTTTATTACAATGTCGTCCGTTAATCTGACGCCACGCTTTTTCATTTTCGTCTGAACGATGTATTTCTCTGTGTTCTTTTGTAGCGATAGGACTTTTAAAGTTTTCTGTTGGCATTCGAAGTATCTGTTCCTTTTCAATACTTCGCATAACAGTTGTGTATACTCGTGTAGTTGTTCGGTGATCTCAGTGCCTTTGCTCGGACCGTCTTTGTTCAGAATTTCGTCTAAGTGCTCTTCGAATCTGTTTTCGCATTCGAAGTTTTCGTGCAGAATGAGGAAGAGATTGAGCGTCGTTATGACGACTTCGTAGTATTGGTGGGATAATGCTTTGTACATGAGGTCGTATATTTTGACGATGTCGTGTTTTTTGGTGATCAGCACGAAGTAGAGATATAAGGCGTTGGACAGACAGACCTCCCGACCGGACCGTATTTGTGATACGTTTTCAATGAATATCAGTTTTTCGAGGTACCTCTGTAAGGTATCGGACATGTCTTTGTCTATGAGATTTGGAAATCTGAAAAAAATATTGAAATATTTTTAGCAATTTTTTCGCAAATTTATATTATTATTAACAGGTGTTTCGATAGTTCTTGTAAAAAAGAAAATTAGATTGCGGTGTGATGCCGGCTTAGAATAGCATCACCCCATTTATTCCCGTGGGTGTTGTAAGAACCAACTACTGCCAACTGCGACTGCCTTTGACGCAGAAGGTTCCGGGTTTGATTCTCGGTGGGTCACTCACAAAGTTGATATTTATCTCTCTGTGAATTTGTTCCCAGTCTGGTTAGGACATTGCGGGCTGAACCACCCGATTATCCGTAAGTAAGATGGTTCCGTGTTTCGGATGGAACGTTAAGCCATAGGTCCCGGTTGCTGTCTATGATCACTTAGACGGCGGTCGTTACACAACCATGATAGAAGCCTGCTACTTGTAGAAGTTCTGACACTAGGGTTCATCGGGTCGTTGGACGACTCATAAAAAAAACTGACCTCCATAGCACCAAGTTGATCATTTTGACATATTCATCAGCCAGCAAGTAACAAGGCGTGTCCCCGATGGCCTGTTCTAACACCCAGTATGTTTGTCGGATGTTGTTGCCGAGGCGGTCGGTAGAAGCCTTGTCGGTGCCGTAGTAGTAGGCGTGATATCCGTTTTCTTCCATGTTTTCCGGTTTTGCGCCTAAGAGGCGGATCAGCTGTAATGAAATATATAAAAACGCTTATAACTCAAGTTTATTGGAATGATTTATAACACAGTTAATTAAGATTTATAAGACAACAGTCTATTATAGAGTTTATTAAAATTTATAAGACTTTTTAGACTCGTAAGAATTATTATTACATAATGATTATTAAATCTTAACAAACTTGAACCTTCTAATTCTCCAAAAGGAAAAATATTTCCGTGCTTTGGAGGGAAATTGAAGCCGTAGGTCCCGGTTGCTGTCTATGATTACTTAGACGCCAGTCGCTACACAACTATGAACCTGCTACTTGTAGAAGGCGGTTGAAGAATGCAGACATCAGGGTTCATCGGGTCGTTGGAAGACGCAGTGCTTCTCATTAAAAGGAGGACATAAAATTTGATGCCGTATGATGCCGGCTTAGAATAGCATCACCCCACATACTTCCCGCGTGTGTCGTGGGAGGCGACTAAGGGACTCGAGGGTATTGGTGTATTACAATTTTTAGGCGACAGGATGACAACCTGTCACTATAGTGAAACACATGTTTTCTGAAACAACCTTGGAAAACAATCCTCAAAAATGTCAGACGCGGCGATAGCGACCGTATTCTTACGGTGGTTAACGCTCTGCCTACCCCCCAAGGGATAAAGGCGTGATATATGTATGTATGTATGCGTAAACTTTGAAAATATAGATACGAACCTGTAATAAAATTCCATGGCAATAATTTCTTTTGATATTTCTGTCGCCAATCCAGCCTAGTAGCGCTTCCAAATGCTGTAAGTAGCTGAAAAACAAACAATTGTATGAAGTAGGTACTAGGTAACACAAAAAGTATTTGACGACCGATGTGGCGCAGTGGTAGTGCGACTGTTTTAGACGCAGAAGGTTCCGGGTTCAATTCTCGGTGGGTCACTCACAAAGGAATTTATCACTGTGTGAATTTGTTCCCAGTCTGGTAAGGGCATTGCGGGCTGAACCACCCGATTGTCCGTAAGTAAGATGGTTCCGTGCGGTCTATGATTACTTAGGTGGCGATCGTTACACAACCATGTCAGAAGCCTGCTATATGTAGAAGGCGGTTGAAAAATTCTGACAGTAGGGTTCACTGGGTCGTTGAACGACTTAGAACAGAGAGAAAAAGAGCACATTAAAACATGATCATTGATTTCTGTAATTATTTTCCTTTTTTTCTTATTAAGTTTTGTTTGACTAGTTTTTGAGCGCTTGAGTATGTCGTGTGATGCCGGTTTAGAACTGCCGTGCTGTGCGATGCCGGTTTAGAATAGCATCAAATAACTCTATATCTTTCCCATGGGTATAGAAAAGAAAGAAAAGACTAGAATGAGACAGCAGACACTCACTGTTCAGGCAGAATGAGCGGCAGCATCGCCTTGGCGGCGAGCTGCCGCGTGTTGAGCACGCTGCTCGCTGTACAGTAGCTATATGAGCGGACACTCACTGTTCAGGCAGAATGAGCGGCAGCATCGCCTTGGCGGCGAGCTGCCGCGTGTTGAGCACGCTGCTCGCTGTACAGTAGCTATATGAGCGGACACTCACTGTTCAGGCAGAATGAGCGGCAGCATCGCCTTGGCGGCGAGCTGCCGCGTGTTGAGCACGCTGCTCGCTGTACAGTAGCTATATGAGCGGACACTCACTGTTCAGGCAGAATGAGCGGCAGCATCGCCTTGGCGGCGAGCTGCCGCGTGTTGAGCACGCTGCTCGCTGTACAGTAGCTATATGAGCGGACACTCACTGTTCAGGCAGAATGAGCGGCAGCATCGCCTTGGCGGCGAGCTGCCGCGTGTTGAGCACGCTGCTCGCTGTACAGTAGCTATATGAGCGGACACTCACTGTTCAGGCAGAATGAGCGGCAGCATCGCCTTGGCGGCGAGCTGCCGCGTGTTGAGCACGCTGCTCGCTGTACAGTAGCTATATGAGCGGACACTCACTGTTCAGGCAGAATGAGCGGCAGCATCGCCTTGGCGGCGAGCTGCCGCGTGTTGAGCACGCTGCTCGCTGTACAGTAGCTATATGAGCGGACACTCACTGTTCAGGCAGAATGAGCGGCAGCATCGCCTTGGCGGCGAGCTGCCGCGTGTTGAGCACGCTGCTCGCTGTACAGTAGCTATATGAGCGGACACTCACTGTTCAGGCAGAATGAGCGGCAGCATCGCCTTGGCGGCGAGCTGCCGCGTGTTGAGCACGCTGCTCGCTGTACAGTAGCTATATGAGCGGACACTCACTGTTCAGGCAGAATGAGCGGCAGCATCGCCTTGGCGGCGAGCTGCCGCGTGTTGAGCACGCTGCTCGCTGTACAGTAGCTATATGAGCGGACACTCACTGTTCAGGCAGAATGAGCGGCAGCATCGCCTTGGCGGCGAGCTGCCGCGTGTTGAGCACGCTGCTCGCTGTACAGTAGCTATATGAGCGGACACTCACTGTTCAGGCAGAATGAGCGGCAGCATCGCCTTGGCGGCGAGCTGCCGCGTGTTGAGCACGCTGCTCGCTGTACAGTAGCTATATGAGCGGACACTCACTGTTCAGGCAGAATGAGCGGCAGCATCGCCTTGGCGGCGAGCTGCCGCGTGTTGAGCACGCTGCTCGCTGTACAGTAGCTATATGAGCGGACACTCACTGTTCAGGCAGAATGAGCGGCAGCATCGCCTTGGCGGCGAGCTGCCGCGTGTTGAGCACGCTGCTCGCTGTACAGTAGCTATATGAGCGGACACTCACTGTTCAGGCAGAATGAGCGGCAGCATCGCCTTGGCGGCGAGCTGCCGCGTGTTGAGCACGCTGCTCGCTGTACAGTAGCTATATGAGCGGACACTCACTGTTCAGGCAGAATGAGCGGCAGCATCGCCTTGGCGGCGAGCTGCCGCGTGTTGAGCACGCTGCTCGCTGTACAGTAGCTATATGAGCGGACACTCACTGTTCAGGCAGAATGAGCGGCAGCATCGCCTTGGCGGCGAGCTGCCGCGTGTTGAGCACGCTGCTCGCTGTACAGTAGCTATATGAGCGGACACTCACTGTTCAGGCAGAATGAGCGGCAGCATCGCCTTGGCGGCGAGCTGCCGCGTGTTGAGCACGCTGCTCGCTGTACAGTAGCTATATGAGCGGACACTCACTGTTCAGGCAGAATGAGCGGCAGCATCGCCTTGGCGGCGAGCTGCCGCGTGTTGAGCACGCTGCTCGCTGTACAGTAGCTATATGAGCGGACACTCACTGTTCAGGCAGAATGAGCGGCAGCATCGCCTTGGCGGCGAGCTGCCGCGTGTTGAGCACGCTGCTCGCTGTACAGTAGCTATATGAGCGGACACTCACTGTTCAGGCAGAATGAGCGGCAGCATCGCCTTGGCGGCGAGCTGCCGCGTGTTGAGCACGCTGCTCGCTGTACAGTAGCTATATGAGCGGACACTCACTGTTCAGGCAGAATGAGCGGCAGCATCGCCTTGGCGGCGAGCTGCCGCGTGTTGAGCACGCTGCTCGCTGTACAGTAGCTATATGAGCGGACACTCACTGTTCAGGCAGAATGAGCGGCAGCATCGCCTTGGCGGCGAGCTGCCGCGTGTTGAGCACGCTGCTCGCTGTACAGTAGCTATATGAGCGGACACTCACTGTTCAGGCAGAATGAGCGGCAGCATCGCCTTGGCGGCGAGCTGCCGCGTGTTGAGCACGCTGCTCGCTGTACAGTAGCTATATGAGCGGACACTCACTGTTCAGGCAGAATGAGCGGCAGCATCGCCTTGGCGGCGAGCTGCCGCGTGTTGAGCACGCTGCTCGCTGTACAGTAGCTATATGAGCGGACACTCACTGTTCAGGCAGAATGAGCGGCAGCATCGCCTTGGCGGCGAGCTGCCGCGTGTTGAGCACGCTGCTCGCTGTACAGTAGCTATATGAGCGGACACTCACTGTTCAGGCAGAATGAGCGGCAGCATCGCCTTGGCGGCGAGCTGCCGCGTGTTGAGCACGCTGCTCGCTGTACAGTAGCTATATGAGCGGACACTCACTGTTCAGGCAGAATGAGCGGCAGCATCGCCTTGGCGGCGAGCTGCCGCGTGTTGAGCACGCTGCTCGCTGTACAGTAGCTATATGAGCGGACACTCACTGTTCAGGCAGAATGAGCGGCAGCATCGCCTTGGCGGCGAGCTGCCGCGTGTTGAGCACGCTGCTCGCTGTACAGTAGCTATATGAGCGGACACTCACTGTTCAGGCAGAATGAGCGGCAGCATCGCCTTGGCGGCGAGCTGCCGCGTGTTGAGCACGCTGCTCGCGGCGCACGACAACACGTGCGGGATGTACGCCGCCAGCTGGAGAATAACAATATATTTCACATATTTATTAATCTTAAATATATATCACAATTTATTTGTCTAAATATAAGGTGTAAAAATATTAGCTGCAAATATTTTAAGGGGTGAATCAGCCTATGAAACTGAACAAGTTTTCTCAAGGAACATAGGTCGGGATATGAGAAAAAAAAAATTTGGACCTCCCATACTAAGTTACTGACCGAGCAAGTCAATTTGTATGGGAGGTCAATAAATTTTCTCATATTTCGACCTATGTGTCTTAGGGAAAGTTGTTTAGTTTCATGGGCTGATTCACCCCTTAAAAAATTTGCAGCAAATATTTTTACACCTTACATATTTCATATATGTATTTGTTCTAAATATCTAATCTTATTCAGCCATCAGGATCCCACTACTGGGCAAAAGACTCCCTCTCCTTCTTCCACTAATCCCGATCCTGTGCTTACGAATTTTTGGAGAACCCGTCAAGTCCTAAATATATTTCACATATTTGTTTGTCTTAAATATATTTAACATATTGATTTGTCTCAAATATATTTTCCAAATATATTTGTCTTAAAAATATTTCATATATTGATTTGTCATAAATTTCACATATTTATTTGTCTTAAATATATTTCTTACTTTTGGGGATTTTTATTTCAATTGTTATTTGACTATTGTAACGACATTGATTAAGTTTATTGAATAAACGACTACACACTACATCTTGTTATTTTCCCTATATCTGTAAACAATTATTCATTTTCATACCTTCAAATTGGAAACGGTTCCCTCCAATGAGGATGGATAGAGTCTCGCCAGCAACAGTAAGACGGGATACAGCGATGGCCGTAATAATTGTGAGTTGTCACTACAGCTCACTTCTTTTAATTTGTCCTGAAAACAATAATAGGCATGATCAATCAATCAAATATCTTTATTATGGTTATGATTACTGGCAGGCAGGTCATATAATCTACTTCCTAAAACGATATTTTGTATCACAATACTGCTATCCCGCAATTTTTGATAGCGTCAACACACTCACTTTTATTATTTTTCTGTTGTAGATTCAAGATTCAATGACTTATGCGTTCGGTAATTTTTTATGGGAGGGCCAAATTTTTTTTCATATTTCGATCTATGTTCCTTAGGGAAAGTGGTTCAGTTTCATAGACTGGTTCACCCCTTGAAATATTTGCAGCTAATTTTTTTACACCCTGTATAAATACACATTTTTACATAGAAAACACACCAAGCTAAAACAGATATATTTAAAAATTGTTGTAACGAATATTTGTGTTCTTTGGTGGTCGATCCACGATCCTCGGCAAAGCTACGCCATCGGGACATTCAAGCATACCTTAACAGCCACAACAGTCCACTGCTGGACATGGGTCTCCCCCTATTTGGGAGTATTGCCATACTCACCACGCTTGGCAGGCGGATTGGCGATCGCAATGTAAGATATTGTATATATTCACCGGGAACGCTGCAGCCCGTTCCCTGGATTCATCCGTTTGTCACCTTTTACAACACCCACGAGTAGAATTGGGGTGACGCTATTGTATTGTAAATTCCTGACTTTCTAAAAGCATTCGTTGTGAATCTACTTGGAAATACATACCTTTATCCCTTTCGGGTTAGGCAGAGCGTTAACGGCCGTAAGAACACGGTCGCTATCGCCACGTATGACATTTTTGAAGATTGTTTTCCAAGGTAATTAATTAATAAAACATGTGTATCACTACAGTGACAGGTTGTCAGCCTGTCGCCTAAAAATTGTAATACACCAATACTCTCGAGTCCCTTATTCGCCTCTTACGACACCCGCGGGAAGGATGTGGGGTGATGCTATTCTAATCCGGCATCACACGGCAAATTCTTAATATTAAAAAAATCTGAAACATACTTTTAGGGTTGAATCAGCTTATCTATTCTTATTATTCTTAATCTATTCTTATTATTCATAATTCATAATTCATTTATTGATTGCATTGTCACAAATAATAATGTACATTCTTAAAAGAGTAGGTAAACAGATGGTATGTTAATTATATGTGACACCCCGTCGGGGTATCGCAATACTGAGCCAGAGGGCTTATAATTTATCTATAAATGCCTAGTCATGCAGGTTTTATTTCAATGCAATAATTTGTCAGTATATAATAATACGAAAATAAAGTACCTACTTATGTTTCTAACAGTATTACTAGCCTATGTCAATAATATTTTTAATTCAATAATTATCACAATTTACCTTACCTATAACATGCATTATTATATTAAATTGAATTAGCTACTAGCGAAAATAGACATATTTGAAAAGGTAAGTGTTTCACAATTTGCTAGCCATAAATTCGTTCACCGAGTAATAACAATTTGCAAGTAATAATAACTTTAGTCGTTTTTTGAAAAGTGTATCCTTCTCCTCAGACTTTATGCTTTCGGGTATTTTATTGTATAATTTTATAAATCTATTTAATGGGCTTTTTCTAAACATCTCCATCCTACTTGGCAGTAACGCAAGTTCATTTTTGCGGCGTACGTTACGACTATGGACATCTTTTACTTTTTTGAATAAATACATGTATTTCCTGACAAATAATCCCACCTCTAAAATATATATACATGGAAGCGTAAGTAGTTGATACTTTTGAAAATATGGTTTGCAACTATTTCTAGGCCGTATATTGAAAATAATGCGAATACATTTCTTTTGTAAGATGAACAGTTCCTGGACGTTTGTACTTTCGCCCCAAAGAATTATAGAATATCGGAGCCAGGAGTAGGCGTGGCCGTAGTACAAAGTGAGCGCGGTATCAGTGTTTGTATTTATTTTTGTAACACTTAATGCGTAAGTAAACTGTGATAGTCGTGATTTGACTTTTTGTATGTGCGCTTTCCAGTTTATGTGCGAGTCAATTTTTACACCTAATAAGTCGACTTCAGATACTTCTTCGATAGTATTATTTTCGATAGTTAGATTTAAGTTAAGTGCTTGCTTCTGTGATGGTCGAAATTGGATAATTTTGGATTTTTTAGGGTTGATTTCTAGGTTATGTTCGGTGACCCATTTATTCGCGGCATTGTAGTGCAGTAACAGCTGTTCTTTGCACGTAGATTTATCTTGACAGGCCACTAACAAAGAAATGTCGTCAGCAAACATAACACTAGGGGTCTCCAGCGCATCCGGCAAATCGTTCACGTAAATCAAGAACAAAATACACCCCAAAACTGTGCCCTGCGGAATCGAGCTGTTTGTTGTGATAGTTTGTGAATTCACCAACTCGATTTTACCAGTGTTATGATCGAAATGTTCAATTTGGACAAACTGTTGTCTATTTTCCAAATAAGATGCTAACCAATGGTATGCGTTTCCGCGTATACCGCAACCATGCAACTTCTTCAGTAGTATTTTGTGCGAATTAAATTATTCTTATATAAATACACATTTTTACATAGAAACAGAAATATTGTACGAATATATGTGTTCTTTGGGGATCGATCCACGATCTTTGGCGAAACTATACATCAGGACAGTCAAGCATACTTACCAGCATAAAGTCGTAAAGCTGCGGGTATCTGAGGAAGAAGATCCTGCCGGTCATGCGGTTCCGCGCGCAGAGCTCGTCCGCGTGCTTGGAGCGCGCCACGCCGAACACGCGCACCATCAGCGCGCTGAACAGCAGCGTTGAGGAGTTGCGCTCCTGGAGGTGACGACAAAGGAACATTGATGATGATGATGATATCTCCGACCGATTTCGGCCATGGCGACCACTTCAACTCCTAATCAGGCCGGCGCTGATGCGGACACGTGAGTCAGTAAACTTCCGTCCACAGTGTGGACACATGAGTTAGTAAAGTCCCGTGCACAGTGTGGACACGTGAGTTAGTAAAGTCCCGTGCACAGTGTGGACACGTGAGTTAGTAAAGTCCCGTGCACAGTGTGGACACGTGAGTTAGTAAACTCCCGTGCACAGTGTGGACACGTGAGTTAGTAAACTCCCGTGCACAGTGTGGACACGTGAGTTAGTAAACTCCCGTGCACAGTGTGGACACGTGAGTTAGTAAAGCCCCGTGCACAGTGTGGACACGTGAGTTAGTAAACTCCCGTGCACAGTGTGGACACGTGAGTTAGTAAAGTCCCGTGCACAGTGTGGACACGTGAGTTAGTAAACTCCCGTGCACAGTGTGGACACGTGAGTTAGTAGACTCCCGTCCACAGTGTGGACACGTGAGTTAGTAACTCCCGTGCACAGTGTGGACACGTGAGTTTGCCATTTACATAATTATAGTTAATGAGGACGGGTGGACGGGCCTTTAACTTATCGTGCTTAGCGTCGAGGTCTGTTTTACAACTGCTTTACAAACAGCCACAATAGTCCACTGCTGGACATGGGCCTCCCCCTATCGGAGGGTATTGCCATACTCACCACGCTTGGTAGGCGGATTGGCGAGCGCAGTGAAAGAGGTTGCATTTACAACAGGGAACGCTGATGCCTATTCCCTGGACGATAATCCCGTAGTCGCTTTTTACGAAACCCACGGGAAAGAAATGGGGTGATGCTATTCTAAGCCAGCATCACACATAAACTTACCATCCAAGTAGCGCCGTCGAATCCTTCGAGCGCAATTTTAAGGCCGTCTCCGACGTACCCGGCCACACTTTCGTCTAACGTTGAATTCCTGAAAATAGAAAAGGACCGATGTAATAGCACATTATGGCAGAACCCAAAAATAGACCAATTTATGGTCTAGTAACATTGGAAGGACGAAACGAAGCCGAGGCCTTCCCAAGTGAGCGAGACCGGAAATTGGCATTTTTGCTGAGGCTAGTATAATGCTTTTCTTCCATTTACGAGCAAATGGAAGAAAATGAAATTATTAAAACTTAGGATAGAGCCCAGATGGAATCTTGGATCCAATCCCCGAGGCATCGGTCTCTCGAGGGCAGTTTTGTCCTGTGCGATAATCTATTTGTACCTAATTAGAGTATTCCTTGATTACTTTCGTCTTAGGTATGTCGGTACCTAAAACTCAATGTTTTTTTTCTAATTTTTTTTTAAGAACATGTATCTTTGTGTTGCGTATTGATGGTAAGACGGACATCTGTTGTATACGTACACATGTACGCATCTGTTATAATAGAAATAAAAACAGACAATAGAAAGACAGAGATTAACCTTTTGAACGCCAATGACCACTATAGTTGCTAAACGCTCGCGTACATACGACGCCACTGACGACTAAAGTAGTCCAAATTTACCTATTTTTATAACTTAAATTCTGTCTTGTTTAAGACACCGGGCTGCTTGCCGATAAGTTTTTACCATCTTCCTATTTTTCTATGCTTGGCGTCGGGGGTGTGCCGACGTAAAAAAACTCTGGCGTGCAAAAGGTTAAGAACTTTTTTTAAACGAAAGCAATAATTTGTAAGAAAAACACGTCGTTCTAAAATTTTTGACAGCTTATTTGTTCAACCCTACCTGAACAACGCTCTCAGTATGTTGATAGCGTGAGTCCTGCTCTCTATGGCCGTCTCGCTCTGTTGGTGGGCAGGGGGCGGCGTGCGAGCGAGACGGAGCAACGTGGTCATGCATTCGTGGAAACACTTCGGGTTGCTTAGCACCTGTAGTTCTGTCGTTACTAGCGCCTAGGGTAAGGGAATAGGTTATTAGTCACACAATGTGGGTCAAACTAGTTATTAAAATGGACGAAAGTAGAAAAAGTTTGAGAACTTTTTGCTTTAAACACAGGCAGGGTAAGATAATTACATAGAAATATTCAAAGTGGTGAACCAGGCCATAAAACTGAACAAGTTTCCTTAAGGGACATCTGGGTCGAACTATGAAAGAAATATTGGTCGCCTCGCCAGGTACATTTAGTATGGGCGGCCAGAATTCTGTTCTGTATTAGTTAATTTTTTTGAATTTTTTACACCTATACAATAGTTACAGTTTCATCGGGAAATGGGCATGATATAAGTTTAATGATGCTTGGAGTATTATTGCGCTTAAGGCCGTGTGCACACTATAGACAAAACAGTCTCAAGACAGAGATGTGCCCACGGCAAACCGAAACATATCCCAAGTGGGAATATTCTCAAATAAATTATCGCTGTCCGAGAATATTACAACTTGCTGGGAATGTTCCAGGAAAACAATATAAAACTACTATTATAGTTAGGTTATTATTTTTTGTAAGAGATTACACCGTAAATCATACGTAAGTATATTGTGAGATCCCTTACAGTTTTATTATGATCAGGGTTCGAAGGATATATATCAATGGATATATATCATGATATATATCCGATATATATCCAACGACTTTTTGTGATATATATCAATATTTTTTAGTCTTTTTCGGTGTATTTCTACTTCTACACCATCTAGTGGTACATACATAGTACATACAGTAGTAAAGTTATAATTCAAACTTTTAGGTTTACTTATATGTTAATAGGTATTACGCAATAAACAATAAAATAAATGAGTAACGAAAAATTGGTAAACAAATATAAAATCAAGTAAATAAACCTAGATATAGATATTATGAATTACCCGCGGGTAGAACGAATAATTTACATTCAACTATTTTGCCTGATCGAATAAATCAATAAGAAGACTTATGTTTTGTTTATTTTAAGTACTTCAATAAATAAAACGAAGAATAACTACATAAAAAAAATTGCCTATTTTCCAAAAGTCGTAGAACAAAAGTTGTTCAGTTCAATGGACAGGATCATCCCTGAAAAGTAACGCAGTACTTTTCCTAACACCCTGTATAAAAAACCATTAAAAACATTTAATTTTTTTAAAATTATTATTATTTACTTATTGTTTAACAATTTAAATACATTTTTTAATAATTTATTATATTTATGTAAAGCATATGCAA
Source organism: Keiferia lycopersicella (assembly GCA_029255805.1). Lineage (NCBI taxonomy): Eukaryota > Metazoa > Arthropoda > Insecta > Lepidoptera > Gelechiidae > Keiferia > Keiferia lycopersicella. The sequence goes on along the minus strand of JARACZ010000011.1, from coordinate 14,490,914 downwards.
CAAATATACATAAATAATACTATAAAATAACAACCTGAAGTTCATACAAAAAGGATATATATCAAAGTTGATATATATCGGATATATATCATAAATATCCGATATTTTGATATTTATTATAAATATAGGATATTTTCGAACCCTGATTATGATTACGGGCATAATCCTTACAAAAATATATTAAATACTATAATAGTATTTTTTCCTGAAACCTTTTCAGCAATTTCAATTTAAATTTTTGGACAGTGGGAATTTCTTTTGGGAATATTCCCATTTGGGCCTTATTTCGTATGGCGGCACATCTCTATCTATCTCGAGACTGTTTTGACTATAGTCTGCGCATGGCCTAAATGTTCAGGCCATCTAACTGGTAAATAAACAACAATGCCATGTCACAAATAAAACTATCCGACACTTTAGCATTCACGACAGAAAAATAATAAAAAAGACAGATAAATACCTGTATCATAAAAGGTAACCCGGCTCCTCGCCTGGTCACTGAGAGCGTGTCTCTCTTATCTCCCGTCTCTATCGCACTCATGAGCTCGGCCAGCCACGTGCGAGGGAGAGAGTGCAGTGTGTGGTTCCGGCAGCGCCATAACCTGTAAAAACATATACAGGGTGTAAAAATATTAGCTGCAATTAAGGGGTGAATGAGACCATGGAAGTGGACAACTTTGTCCAAGAAATATAGGTCGAAATATAAGAAATTTTTTTGGACCTCCCATACAAATTGACTTGGTCAAATAAATGGCATCACACAGTGTTACCATTTGTCAAATGCAGGGTATCAAAAGTCTTGTCAAAAGAGTAGGTGTAACGAAAACTTTGCAAGCGTGATCAGACCATGAAACTGAACAAATTTTTCTATGGTTATAAGTCGAAAGTTTTATATGTTGGGAAACATAATAAAACTTTCGACTTTCCATACAAAATTACACGCACGCACGCACGCACACACACACACACACAAACTCACGCACGCACACACACACACACACACACACACACACACACACACACACACACATATATATACACACATACACACACACACACATACACACATACACACACACACACACATATCACGCCTTTATCCCTTGCGTTAAAATACGGTTGCTATCGCTACGTCCCACTATTTATTGAGAGCCTTAGTGTAGTGACAGGTTGTGAGTCTATCGTCTAAAGTTGTAATACACAATGAGACTCTTAGTCGCCTCTTACAGTATTTCCGCTTGTTAAACACAATGTCGTTGCACAGAATGACAGTTACCTGGCCAGTAGCTTGGTGAAGCCGACGTAGGCCTGCTCGAACGCGCCGCGGTGCTTCGTCTCGCCCAGCAGCTTGGTGAAGTGTGTGCCGATGGACACCATTTGTTCCGGGGTCAGGTTCCCGGGGGAGGATTGTTCCGGGGTCAGGTTCCCGGGGGATGATGGTTCGCCGGTGATTGAGAGGCGGGAGGAAATGCAGCCTAGGAGGAGGGAAACCTGGAAACGTAATAAATAAGGTGTAAAGATATTAGCTGCAAATATTTTAAGGGGTGAACCAGTCTATGAAACTTAACAATTTTCCCTAAGAAACACACAAATCACGCCTATATCTCTGGCGGGGTAGGCAGAGCGTTAACGATCGTAATATCACGGTCGTTATCGCCACGTCTGACAAATGTAAGAGGGTCATTTCAAATAAGTCGTGTATCATAGTGACAGGTTGTCAGCCTATCGCCTAAAATTGCAATACACATGAAACCATCAAGTGCCCTTAGTCGGGTTCTAGGACACCCACGGGAAAGAAATGGGATGATGCTATTCTAAGCATCACACGGCGCTAAGAAACATAGGTCGAAATATTTAAAAAAATGTAGCAGCCGAGCGAGTCAACTGTACTTTTTTCGATATTTCGACCTATGTTCTTTGGGGAAAGTTGTTGAGTTTCATGGGCTGATTCACCACTTAAAATATTTGCACCTTATATTTACCTCTTTGACAGATCTCCACGCGCATAGTAACACCATTTGCGCAGTAACTTGCCGCCCGTCTTCTAGCCGTAATCCGCTGGAAACAAAAACATACAATAAGTCAATAAAGATTTAAAGATTTCAATCGTTTATTCCCAAGTAGACTCACAACGAATGTTTTTAGTAAGTCAGGAATTCACAATACAATACTGTCACTAAATAAATAAATTAGTCACTGTCAGACACAATTATTACACCATTTAAGATAATTGTGACAATGACAGATCTTTTGTTTTTCGTGTGGGACACTGAGTCGTTCAACGACTCAATGAACCCTAGTGTCAGAATTTTGCAACCACCTTCTACAAATAGCAGGCTTCCGACATGGTTGTGTAACGACCGCCGTCTTAGTGATCACAGACAGCAACCGGGACCTACGGCTTAACGTGCCATCCGAAACACGAAACCATCGGAATGGTAGAAGGAACTTACCTTTCATTATCATCGGAATGGTAGGATCACTTAGACGGCGGTCGTTACACAACCATGTCTGAAGCCTGCTACTTGTAGAAGGCGGTTAAAAAATTGAGACAGTAGGGTACATTGGGTTTCTGGACGATTCGGTGTTCCACACGACAAGAGAGAATTGTAACACTTAGAGCAAAGTATGACTGACCTAGAATGGATCATATTATGACCCCATTTAAGACAATTGTAACAATAGTAGATTGGACTTACCCTTACTTACCCTTCGTTTCCATAGTCAGTGATGGGAGACGAATTGTTGACCACACATGCCACGCTCGCAATGAACCCTAGTGTCAGAATTTTGCAACCGCCTTCTACAAGCAGACGTCTGACATGGTTGTGTACATGAATACTTAGACGATTTACTTATATATCCCTATAATATAGTCCTCTTTAACTTATCCGGCGGTAGCGACTTTATTTACTCCTAGCATGAGCGCGTATGTGGCTAGCAAAGCTAAAAACTTTGTTTGTTTTACTTACTTGACTTGTGTGTAAATTGTCAAGTAATTAAGTAATCATAGACAGCAATGGTAGATGAACTTACCCTTCGTTTCCATAGTCAGTGACCCCTCCCATGTCCATGGGCAGGTGACCCTCGGGCGACGAGTTGTTGACCACACACGCCACGCTCGCGTTCACTAGTTTACAAGTCTCTATGATCTCAGCTATGAGAGCGCTCCAGTTTTTGTCTGATGAGATTGAGCTATGGAAAAACACAAAAATATTCATAGGTATACCTTGCAGGGTAGGCAGTAGCGGCCGTCAAAATGCAAAGTGTAAAAAAAAACTGCAAATATTTTAAGGAGTGAAACTGAATAACTTTCTCCTAGAAGCATAGGTCGAAATATGAAACATGTTTTAGATCTCCCGTACAAAATTACCAAACACAAAACAAAAAATCTCATATTTCGACCTATGTTTCTTGGGGAAAGTTGTTCAGTTTGATCAGCTGATTAACCCCTTACAATATTTGCAGCTAATATCTTTACATCTTATATAGTCGCTATCGCCTTGTCTAACAAAATATTGAGGTCCCTTTCAGACGATTCGTATCACTGTAGTGACAGATAGTCAGCCTATCGCCTTAAATTGTAATACACATGAAACCTTGGGTTCCCTCCGTCACCTCCTAAGACACCGAGACACAAGAGGAAAGAAATGTGGTGATGCTATTTTAAGCTGGCATCACACGGCAAGTAACAACTATTGTTTTATAGTGTTCTTTGGTAAAATAAACAGTATAAGTCGAATCATAAAGTAAAAGTTTATCTACAACTTGCTCGCTGCATGCAGTCGATCAAAATAAAATATATTCGTCGGCAAGTACCCGTTAAATCATAACTATGAATAGTGTAAGCAACCGCGATAGTTTAAAACTTAGTAATACACAAATTATGCTTGTCACCCTTACGCGGTAGGAAGAGCTTTGTAAGACGTGTGTATGATTTCCAAAAGAATGAACTCTTTCAAACTTTCGCGGTCACACATACTGATTCACAATAATTTAAGACGGGATTCTTACCGCGATACAATTTTGATGAACTGTCCGATTTTTCAACCTAGTTACATAGGCCATGATCACGGAACGACTAATGTTTATCGGGTGGGTAGATGGAGACTTCATTTAATTTTTAAAATAAATTATTGTGTTTGAGCCATGACGAAACTGAGGAAATCCTACCTGGCACGGAGGCCTAGTTATCTTATAATAACATAAAAATCACAAAATCGCTCAATCTCATATCCACACATACTCACACACAGACACAGTCACACACTGACACAGTCACACACAGACACAGTCACACACAGACACAGTCACACACACACACACGCACACACACACATACACACACACTCACAAACACACACACACACACAAACACGCGCACACACACACACACGCGCACACACACACACATATATATTTTGCGCTCTTTCTACCTTATTGCATATTTTTGTTAAGTACTATAATGTTTTGTCTTTTGTTTATTGTTCATAAATTCATATTTTGGAAACGTAGCACAGAAGGACAGTAGTACTTGTATTACCTTACTTATTTTTTTAATATTATTTTTTAATGCATGTTTAATTTATATAATAATATGTAATCTTTTTGTTTAATGATACTGGGCGTATTAGAGTGGAACGAAGTAGAATCACCTGAGCAAACCAATATCAGGTCCCTGCGATACAAGCTTCGCTTAGTGCAGGGTCCGCTGCAATACTTTTGTTAACATTGTTTTTCTAGTTAAGTATGTAACCTCTAAAGTGTCTGTTAAATAAAATATTCTTAGTCTTATTCTTATAACTTTTTCTAAGTAAGTCAATACAAACGAAACAAGCGGAAAAAACGGGACTGTGGTGAAATGGTTAACAAGTCTGACCCGGCTAGTCAGAAGACGCGGATTCGTATCCAATCGGTGGCGAGAATTTTTTTCGGCTTGATTCGTTTGTATTGACTTTCTAACAAAAAGTTAATATCAATATCTAGTGTTTGATTAAAACACCAAATATTCGATATTCTATCTTGTGAATAATTGTACAAGATAGTAAACATTTTCAAGTTATTGTGTCCAAAAGAATTGACTTACTGTACATCGACTCTTGTCAACAAATGCGCCATACAATGCAGTACGCCATACATCGGCGCGTTGACGGCCGCGCCCGCGATGCTCTTCTCGCACTGCGCTAGTTCGCCCAGCAGTGTACGCTGAAGCCTCTGCAGCAAGGTGAATGATACGCGTTCCGCCACTGATTCGTTACTAGAAAAGTAAATAGTTAGATGACTATAGTGTGTAAAATAGGGAGTAAAAAAATTAGCTGCAAATATTTTAAGGGGCGACTTTATCAAAAAGATAGATGTAAAACTTACTACTTTAAATAAAAAAATTGAGTTAATCAGCCTATGAAACTGAACAACTTTTCCCAAGAAACATAGGTCGAAATATATTTAAAAAAATTTGAACCTCCCATACAAAATGACTACCAACCAAGTCAATTTTGAATGGAAAATTAAAAAAAAAAAACATATTTCGACCTTAACCACTGGAGCCCTTCTGACCCTTATTGCGACGAAACTAAGCTTCCTATTGCTTTGGAATGTTCTGAGAGTTTTGACCTTGGGATCTAAGCTGTCAAATGACGTATAAACCATAGACAACGGATGTTGGAGTGAGGTCGCAATCTGCCGCCGGAAACCGGTCCGCGAGCCTTTTTTTGACAGCTACATTGGCTCGATTTATACGCACACACAGTGCGACTTAGCTTTATTTTTATTTTTTTATCCGCATTGATGCGTTCATGAATTTTTAGACGAAAAAAACCGCTTGACAATTGGTGAACGAAAACCAGAGCTACAAAGGAATTTTCGGGAGCGCGCGCTCCGCTATTTAGTATGGCGCGCGCCGCCATTTTTGTATGGGCTGAGCCAGACAGGTTAAAATATTTGCAGCTAAAATGTGTGTGTGTGTGTGTGCGTGTGTGTATGTATATATAAAACAATACGTAACTTACCAATTAGTATCGGTGACAATCTTCTCAGGTGCTTTGGTCCTCAGCAAGTCGAGTTTGTACGCGGCGGAGATGCACTCGGTGGGTTTCAGTGCGGACGCTTGTTTCAATATGTCTTCTAGCTCTAAACTTGTAGAGTACTTTTTACTCTGAAAATAGAACAACATTTCTATAAACGGAGCCGCATTCAAAAAAACGTTTAAACGTATAGTTTGGCCAGGAAGAGTAGAAATTAAATAAAATGGAACTAAAAATTGTGTATGAAAAATAGTTGCCACATCTTTCAGTTTTGACAGATCGCGAAGAAAGTGGCGCTCTCATTTTTTGTCTACTCTTTATGGTCAAGCTATAAAAAAACCTCAATTTATTTTGTCGGTTAATTTGCCTGCCTAATGCCTAAAACCTTCTCCTAAATCTGAAAACCGCATCAAAATTGGTTAAGCCAGACGCGAGGTAATCGCGGACAAACATACATACAGGTCAAACTGAGGAGGGGGGATGTTACTTGAAAAATATCAAGCAGGTAACGGGAAAGCTTCTTACTGGTTTGAACAAGATTGACAAAATGGAAATTGTTATACATGAATACGAGACTTTAGGTGAATGCAATTGAGTTCGGACTAATGTGCGAGGTTTCATAGGCTTTCATATAAAGAATTCTAAAATTTAGTTCGTTCGACGCGGACAAGTGTGCGTTGACCTTTACCCGTGATCGGGTAGAAATATCGGGAATTCAATAAAATGAATCCGTCGGTAAGAACCCGTTATAATTATTACTATGAATAGTGTAAAGAATTACGATAGTTTAAAATTTTGAATTTGGAAAAATACGTTAACTCAATAAATAACTATGTAGGTAAAGCTTACCGTAATCAAAGCCGTGGGACATTTGCTTAAAATTTCTAACGCAAATGCCTTATTATTCTCGTAACTATCTTCAAGATGGCGTAGTAACTTTTCCACATAATCTTCTACCCAAACCCTGAAAAAAAAGGTGACAGATACATTACTCATAATTCTCCTTGCCTTTATCCCGTTCTCTGTCGGGGTCGGCTATCTAACCTAGGGGATTTGACGTAGAACCAAGTTTTCACACAGAGCGACTGCTATCTGACCTCTGCAACCCGAAGGCCAACCTGACCCGAATCCTAGGTTAAGGCACATTCAATTATCATCTGAATTCAAATTTTATTTGAATGTGGGTCTCGTCACGATGTTTTTCCTTCAGCGTAAGAGCAGTCGGTAAATGCACGTGAGAAAAAACACATTGGTACATGGCGGGTATCGAAGTCGGGTCTCACGATTGTAATACCCGTGTCCTAACCACTTGGCCACCGATACATTACTTACTATTCTTAGGAAAATTGGTACTTTTTTTCGTTTCCCAACATATACTAGTGTTTCGTGGCTTTTACTGCCTTCTACGCCGAGTGTCGTGGGTTCGATGCCCACCACACATAAATATCTACATACATACATTATATCACGACTTTATCCCTTTCCGGGTAGAGCGTTAACGGTCGTAAGAATACGGTCGCTATCGCTACGTCTGACATTCTTGAGGATTGTTTTCCAAGGTTGTTTCAGAAAACATGTGTATCACTATAGTGACAGGTGTCAGCCTGTCGCCTAAAAATTGTAATACACCCATTCTTTCAAGTCCCTTAGTCGCCTCTTACTACACTCGTGGGAAGGATGTGGGGTGATGCTGTTCTAAGCCGGCATCACACGGCACGGTGAATTATCCAGGTTATTTATTTATTTTATTTTATTTATTTATTTTATTTACCACCTAACGTTACATGTTGTTTGGTTAGCTTGGCCAGCCCCGAGGCAGTGCTTTAGGGGCTAGTTTTAAGTTTTTAGTCCACCTGAGCCGCGTTTACACTAGGTTCATAAAGTTGTTATTGTTAAAATTGTTAATTCTTGACCATCAAAAAGCGAAATGTAAAATTTACTACTTTGAATATATAATTTGATTTGATTTGATTATTTATTTATCATATTAGTTATTTTTTTTACGTATGGGTTATGTATATATATTGTGGCTGTAGAAGTAAGTAAGTATATATAATCACTGTTGGTACCCATCCAGCCGCAAGCCGGCGCACCAGGCCAGCACCTGCAGCGCCACGAGCCGCCGGCTGTAGTTGGCTCCCGGTATCAAGCTGTGGAAGCACACAGTATATATACTCACTGTTGGTACCCATCCAGCCGCAAGCCGGCGCACCAGGCCAGCACCTGCAGCGCCACGAGCCGCCGGCTGTAGTTGGCTCCCGGTATCAAGCTGTGGAAGCACACAGTATATATACTCACTGTTGGTACCCATCCAGCCGCAAGCCGGCGCACCAGGCCAGCACCTGCAGCGCCACGAGCCGCCGGCTGTAGTTGGCTCCCGGTATCAAGCTGTGGAAGCACACAGTATATATACTCACTGTTGGTACCCATCCAGCCGCAAGCCGGCGCACCAGGCCAGCACCTGCAGCGCCACGAGCCGCCGGCTGTAGTTGGCTCCCGGTATCAAGCTGTGGAAGCACACAGTATATATACTCACTGTTGGTACCCATCCAGCCGCAAGCCGGCGCACCAGGCCAGCACCTGCAGCGCCACGAGCCGCCGGCTGTAGTTGGCTCCCGGTATCAAGCTGTGGAAGCACACAGTATATATACTCACTGTTGGTACCCATCCAGCCGCAAGCCGGCGCACCAGGCCAGCACCTGCAGCGCCACGAGCCGCCGGCTGTAGTTGGCTCCCGGTATCAAGCTGTGGAAGCACACAGTATATATACTCACTGTTGGTACCCATCCAGCCGCAAGCCGGCGCACCAGGCCAGCACCTGCAGCGCCACGAGCCGCCGGCTGTAGTTGGCTCCCGGTATCAAGCTGTGGAAGCACACAGTATATATACTCACTGTTGGTACCCATCCAGCCGCAAGCCGGCGCACCAGGCCAGCACCTGCAGCGCCACGAGCCGCCGGCTGTAGTTGGCTCCCGGTATCAAGCTGTGGAAGCACACAGTATATATACTCACTGTTGGTACCCATCCAGCCGCAAGCCGGCGCACCAGGCCAGCACCTGCAGCGCCACGAGCCGCCGGCTGTAGTTGGCTCCCGGTATCAAGCTGTGGAAGCATACAGCGCGGAACTCTTCCACGAACTGTACGTAATAGTCTTCCAGCAAGTCTCCCTGCTTTTTCAGCACTTTGTAACTGTCTTCTAGGCGTTTTATGAACTGAAAAGAAAAACAATACGGGGTGTAAGGGACAGCCGAATACTGATAGGGTGCAAGCAGACCATGAAACTGAACAATTTTCCCCTGGGAACATATGTCAGGAAACGTCAAAAATGTATAAGGTGTAAAAATATTAGCTGCAAATATTTTAAGGGGTGAGTCAGACCATGAAACTGAACAACTTTTCTCAAGAAACATATGTCGAAACATGAGAAAATCTTTTGAACCTCCCATACAAAATGACTTGGTTGGTCGGTAGTTTTTTGTATGGCAGGTCCAAAATTTTTTCTCACATTTCGACCAATGTTTCTTAGGGAAAGTTGTCCAGTTTCATGAGCTGAAATATTTGCAGCAATTTTTTTTACACTGTGTACTTATGTAATGAATCAGTTTTGAAAACAACTGGGTACTTAGTGATAAATAAGTACACCGATTTAGAAGATTCTCAAAAACGGTTAATTCTTCTATTTGCTCGTAATTAAAGCTCGTATTTAAAGAACACGACAATAATGAATTTCTATACAACTTTTAGGCCCAAAAAAAGGTTCCTAAACTTTACAGTTCGTGAATTAGATGTTTTACGGTACACAAGTTTGAAGTTTAAAGCCTGCGTGGTTTTTTTTTAGAGGTGATGATGTTAGGTGCTATGCTACAAGCTTACCTTTTTAATCATGGAAAGCATGAGCTGCCTGAAGTTAGGCGACTGCGCGTTGATGTTGTACTTGAGAAACTTCAGGACGAACTTGAGTTCCCCGCGCGTGAACACTTCCGTTGATTTGGGGGACTCCACTATCAGCGACAGGGATAGAATGCGGGTCTGGGAAACAAAAATTAAAAAACAAGTCAAATGAGCTACTTTTTAAGACGACCAAAACATTTTGTATGTGTCGTCGGCTGATCGTTGGATTGGCCAGATCGAGATAAGCCCAGGCACATCGTGATACGCCGGCACTTCATGATCTGCCAATCTAAAACAGGCCATATCATTCGACGCTTGACGTTCGACGATCTAGCGAGCATTCTTCGGGCATATCGATTGTATAGGGTGTCCAAGGGTTTAGCAAATTGAAAATAAACAGTTTACAATAAAAATATTTTTATTAGTTTGATATATATTTCTATAGCTTTTTTCGGCATGTAAAAAGTATTTTTAATGTTCTATAACATTTTTATCCAACAGCGTTGTGTACTTCTGTCAAAATATCAAAATATTCATCTATTGCGACTATGCGTACTGTAGGGTCGTGAACTGTTTTTCTTTTGAAAATTAAATATTCTTTATCAGCAGTTTCCAGCAAATCATATTTTGAACACCAGTAGTAGTCCGACGAGTCTTTTGACATGGTCACCCTACTCCTCTTGATATGTTCCATAACCTAAAATAAAAAAAAATACGTTAGCGTACAAATACCTATTATTATAGTCGGTCATTTAACCTAATAAAGACATAAAGAAATAAGGGAAACACTTAACATTTTAATAAAAAACAATTTGTTGATCAACAAAATACTAACCTCCAAAACGCGTTGAGCAGTCCACGGTTTTTTCACATTATGTGAAGAGTCGATGTGACTCTCATAAAATTCGTGCAGGTGACGGTTGTAGTTCTGTTTAAAATCACTTTTCACTTTAGTTTCACTATTAAATTCACTGCTTTCAATATAATTTTCATTTAAAAGTGACGCCGCCATCTTCCATTCGCGTAAACAAAGCTGAACGCGCGATGAGAGCGCCACCATCGGCGCGAAATGCAACTAATTTTTCGATCTGCCCAGTGATTAGCCGGGAATATCGAGGAATACGATATTTTTGTCTGCCGAACTTTTAACTTGGCACATCACGATGTGCCCTGCCAGATCACGATGTGCCGGCGTTTCAAGAAATTCCCAGGCATATCTCGATCTGGCCAATCTAACGATCAGCCGACGACATATGTAATAATTCGCATTCCTTTCACCATCATTCTATTTTGAATGGCGCGTCGAAACAAGAACTTTCATTTTAATTCACTGTTTAAAAATACTAATCTTCACCGTCGCTGTGGCGGCACCTGCTTTGCTTCTCATTCTTCTTGAAGGAGAAAGCAGTGTTACCTCATCGACGGCATCCACAGCAGTTTTATCCAGCACATCGAAGCCTATAAGCCCCCTCCACTCGTCACCATCGCTGTGGTAGATGGGACCCTCGGTGCTGGTGAAGAAGGAGTGTTACCTCATCGACGGCATCCACAGCAGTTTTATCCAGCACATCGAAGCCTATAAGCCCCCTCCACTCGTCACCATCGCTGTGGTAGATGGGACCCTCGGTGCTGGTGAAGAAGGAGTGTTACCTCATCGACGGCATCCACAGCAGTTTTATCCAGCACATCGAAGCCTATAAGCCCCCTCCACTCGTCACCAGCGCTGTGGTAGATGGGACCCTCGTTGCTGGTGAAGAAGGAGTGTTACCTCATCGACGGCATCCACAGCAGTTTTATCCAGCACATCGAAGCCTATAAGCCTCCTCCACTCGTCACCATCGCTGTGGTAGATGGGACCCTCGTTGCTGGTGAAGAAGGAGTGTTACCTCATCGACGGCATCCACAGCAGTTTTATCCAGCACATCGAAGCCTATAAGCCCCCTCCACTCGTCGCCGTCGCTGTGGTAGATGGGACCCTCGTTGCTGGTGAAGAAGGAGTGTTACCTCATCGACGACATCCACAGCAGTTTTATCCAGCACATCGAAGCCTATAAGCCCCCTCCACTCTTCACCATCGCAGTGGTAGATGGGACCCTCGGTGCTGGTGAAGAAGGAGTGTTACCTCATCGACGGCATCCACAGCAGTTTTATCCAGCACATCGAAGCCTATAAGCCCCCTCCACTCGTCACCATCGCTGTGGTAGATGGGACCCTCGTTGCTGGTGAAGAAGGAGTGTTACCTCATCGACGGCATCGACAGCAGTTTTATCCAGCACATCGAAGCCTATAAGCCCCCTCCACTCGTCACCATCGCTGTGCTAGATGGGACCCTCGTTGCTGGTGAAGAAGGAGTGTTACCTCATCGACGGCATCGACAGCAGTTTTATCCAGCACATCGAAGCCTATAAGCCCCCTCCACTCGTCGCCATCGCTGTGGTAGATGGGACCCTCGTTGCTGGTGAAGAAGGAGTGTTACCTCATCGACGGCATCGACAGCAGTTTTATCCAGCACATCGAAGCCTATAAGCCCCCTCCACTCGTCGCCATCGCTGTGGTAGATGGGACCCTCGTTGCTGGTGAAGAAGGAGTGTTACCTCATCGACGGCATCGACAGCAGTTTTATCCAGCACATCGAAGCCTATAAGCCCCCTCCACTCGTCGCCGTCGCTGTGGTGGCCCTCCTTGTTGGCGACGCCTGACTTGCGAGCCACGCTCAGTAGAATCAGCACGCACTTCAGGTCGTTGGTAGACTGCTTTATGTGGGGTACTCTGGAATTGAAGGCAATTATTAAAACTATGCCGTGTGGTGCCGGCTAAGAATAGCATAAACCCATTTCTTTCCCGTAGAAACCGACTAATGGAGTCGAGGGTAGCAAGTGTATTGCAATTTTACGCGACAGGCTGACAACCTATTACTATAGTGATGCACGGCTTATATGAAACGACCCTGAAACATTGGTCAGACGTGGTGATAACGACCGTAATATACCCGGCCGGGGATATAGGCGTGATGTATGTATGTATGTTCTTTTACAAAAGCTGTTTCAACTCATTTTTTTTTGAAGTTACGAATATTTACGCCATCGATTTAAACTTTTGACTAGCTATTTTTGTTAGTTTCCTGAATTTGAAAAACACAACTTTTTTAAAAACAGAACCGACTCCATTTTTTATCCTCCAATATTCCTAAAACCTTCTCCTAAGATTGACAAACATTCACCTGAAAACGTCATTCAAACGCGAGATAATCGCGGACAAACATACATGCAAGTCAAACTGCGAACCTCCTTTTTTTTGAAGTCGGTTAAAAAGGACTACAATAAAGTAAAGGCATATGCCCTGCAGTGGGACATCGAACAGGATACTTTAAAAAAAACTTACATGTAATGTATAATTTGCGGGTCCAATTGCACAGCTTTAGTCAATAAACTGTCCAACACACTCAACACACTGGAATCCAGACAGCTCGTGTTTACATGTGTGAGTATAGGCTCCACCCACTGCTCGTAGATAGTCTTAGTGTCTGTCTCTTTCACGTGTTGCTGTAGGAGGGTTTCTAGAGTCGTTGTGGCCTGTAAATATAAATAAAATAAATAAAATCATTTATTTTCTCACAAATTAGCATTAGGTACATGAGAACACATAAAAAAAGACACTAAAATGAAGAACTTATTAATACAGTTTGTGCCGACTTTATGCGAAAAGCAACTCCGTCAGATCCACAGGGCGTGAAAAAATTAACTGCTAATATTTTAAGAGGTGAACCAGCCCATGAAACTGAACAACTTTCTCAAAGGTCGAAATATGAAAAAGAATTTTGGACCTCCCATACAAAATTACCGACCGACTAAGACAATTTGTATGGGAGGTCCAAAAATTTTTTTCATATTCTGACCTATGTTCCTTTGGGAAAGTTGTTCAGATTCATCGGCTTATTTACCCCTTAAAGTATTTGCAGCTAATATTTTTACATCTTATATGCTACAAGCACAGATAATACAATACTTCCTCTTCCCCGCGGACGCCGATGCGAACGGACGTGTGCACAGTGTATTGCGCTCCCATACGATAATATTAATTTCTTACATTTTGCTTGGTCAACCGCCCAGCGAACGAAGACCTCCCGCTTACGGAGAAAACCACAGCTGTCGGTGTCTCGCACGATTGGATTTTTACGTTTCATCTATTACCTTAGCGGTGACCGGCGAAATCGTTCGGACCCTCCTGCTTGCACCTACGAATACAGGACATAAGGTGCTCCCCTCGGGGGACACACGAGAAGGACAGCCATAATTACACAGGTACGCAGTGCAATTTAACTAAAGTGAGTAAACCTATTGAAGTCGCCTACCTATTATTTGATCTTGCAAGGTGTACCTACATTGAACTAAAATGGAAAAAACATCCGATAATACTCTGGCTGATAATAATAATATGTCAGTTTGCGAGTCGGAGGAGGCGAATCAGTATAAAGATATGAACATAAACGAATACGTCAACACTGGCACTCGAGGAGGTAACATATTAGTGACCAGCCTGTCCGAAAACTCCCTACAAGACTTTAAGGAAGAAATCCGACAGCTCATGACAAATTTCACTGCCTCACAAAGAGAAGAACTAAAAAATCTAAATACTACACTTGGAGAAATAAAACAGGCAAATATTGATATTCAGAGCTCGATACAGTTTCTGACTAACCAAAATTCGGAAGTTAAAACTCGCATAACTACGATTGAAGAGGACATCAAAGATAATAGGGACTATATCATCCTTCTGGAAAATAAATTGGAAAACTTCGAAATAGGCAGTCGCAAGACAAATTTTGAGGTGAAAAATGTGCCAAAAGTTGAAAACGAGACCAAGGAAACTCTGATAAACATGATTACGTGCCTTTCGGAAACAATAAATTGTACCCTATCCCAAAATGACATTAAAGATATATACAGAATTCGGAACAAAAAAGCACCAAATCAAAACCATCCTATTATTGTGGAACTGACCTCGGCTCTAAAGAAAAGCGAAATACTTCAAAAAGCAAAACAGTTTAACATCAAAAATAGAACAAAACTGATGACTAAACATCTTGGCTTCAAATCTAAAGAGGATACCCCTATCTACCTGTCCGAGCATCTGACTTCCAAAGCTTCACGACTGTACTATCTGGCACGTGACCTTCAAAAGACCAAAGGCTACAAATATTGCTGGACAAGCTACGGCAAAATCTACATACGTGAGACAGACCTATCACCAATTATACAAATTAATAATGAACCGCAGGTCCATCAACTTTTGCTTAAGGATTGACTATGTTTGTATCTATGTCTTTTTCTATATATTAACCTTATTTTTTTCAATTTATGTTATTCTGTAAGGACAGGCGACTCCATACAAAATCCTACTTATTTTCTTATATCTCAAAACTTATATTTATGTCTTTTTCTAAATATTAACCTTATTTTTTTCAATTCATGTTATTCTGTAAGGACAGGCGACTCCATACAAAATCCTACTTATTTTCTTATATCTCAAAACTCATATCGCACACGCATTCTTATAATAATAATTAAACTATACTCACACCAAGCCCACACTCACACATACACAGCGCACCGACGTCACACACTCACTCTCATAAACATCATACAGCTACTCTCATTCAAATGCACAAACACATCTTCCGTTCAAATAGATAAATACTCCTTAAATTGTACGCTTGATCTCGGAAAATCGTACTGCATGCCTGCACCCCAAATAAAGCTATATTTTACAAAAATAAGAAACACCTTCGTTGATAAAAAAACTAATAACTTATATTTCCAAACGACCTGCATCATCACTAAATGTATTTTAAATGAATGACATTGTAAATACTATACGCGATATAGACCAAGTTGAAATTGCGCGCTCTTTTGAATGCGATATTACGCAACTAACTAATCACGTACAAATTCATAAAAATGATTTTACGTTAATCTCCCAAAACATTCGTAGCATTTTTTGCAATTTTGACGACTTTTTAATAAACTTATCCAAATTTCCCTTTGAGATTGATGTTATAGTGTTAACGGAATGTAGACTTAACAAAAACAAACCCCTGCCTGTGTTATCGAACTATGTTTCATATGCAACTACCTGTCAATTAAACCAAAATGACGGAGTCGTCGTTTATGTCAAAAACAATATTAAACACAAATGTTACGAAGTACGATTGGCACAGGCATCTTGTTTGCGGATTGATGTACTTAATAATGTGGTATTAGGCGTTTATAGATCCCCCTCAAATATTAATGCGGATGGCTTTATCGAGTCGCTATCGGCTGAGCTGGATGCCATTGGTTCGGCAAATAAAAATATCATCATTGCAGGTGATATAAATATAAATATTAAACTTAAACCTAATGAATCACACTATGAATTTAAAAATAGAACAGGTTACCTTAACATGCTGTCAACACATGGTATCTTGCCCGGCCACACCATACCCACACGAGAAAACAACTGTCTCGATCATTTCATGATGAAGATAAATATAAAACGGATGATAGCAAATATTGCAATATTACGTACGACTATCACAGATCACCTTACAACATTTCTAACACTGTCAAAAATAAAAACTAACTTCTCTGCTTGTAAAATTAAAAAATCTATTAATTTTGAATTTGCTTTAGAACAACTTAAAACAGCTAGTCTACCAGAACTCCTGTACTGTGACGACCCTGACGAAATCATAACACGGCTAGTATATATACTTACTCAAATAATAAAAGACAACACTACAATTAAAAATGTTCCTTCTAGATATCGAATACTTAAACCGTGGATTACGCCAGGAATATTAAAATGTATCAGAAATAGAGACAAGTTAAAATTGAAACTACGCAAAGATCCCGGAAATGAAGTCAATAAGATAATATACACTAGATACAGAAATTATTGTAATAAACTAATAAAAACAATTAAAAGGGATTATGATAGAGAACTTTTAGCTAAAACAGTCAAAAATAATAAATTATTATGGAAAAATATTAAACAGATAACCTATACCACTAAAACGTGCAGTACTAACAAAGAATTAAGTAACCTTAAAAGCACAGAAAAAGAATCCGCTGACTATATTAATAAATATTTTGTAAATGTTGGAAAGGAACTAGCGTTACATATTAAAACAATCACAAATGATAATAGCAACAAAATCAATCCTCTTTCTCACATACCACATACATTTGTACTCCACCCGACGGACGATGACGAGATATCAAATACCCTTATGAATCTTAAATCGGATAGTGCGCCTGGTTGGGATAATATCCCAACCTCTTTCCTAAAACTAGCAAAAAAAATAATATTGTCCCTATATTAACACACGCATATAACTTATGCTTTGAAAAAGGAGTATTCCCTACTCTACTCAAGAAATCAGTTATCACACCTGTGTATAAGGGTGGGGACAGAGACGTTGTTAGTAATTACAGACCCATCTCAGTGTTACCTGCTTTGTCTAAAATACTAGAAAAACTTATCAATAATAGATTACTGAATTACCTGGAAAAGTTTAAAATACTTTCAAAATCTCAATATGGTTTCCGACGAGGCAGGTCCACTGAAGATGCGGTAACCGCACTGAGCTCTCTAGTCGTTGAAGAACTTGACAAAAGAAAGAAATGTATATCTGTCTTTCTGGATCTCAGGAAAGCTTTTGACACTGTCTCTGTCCCCATCCTTCTCCACAAGCTAGAAAGTATTGGAATAAGAGGAACCCAGCTGCTACTATTTAACAATTATCTCTCAAATCGAAAACAGAAAGTAAAACTGGATAGCTGCACCAGTGAGTATGAATTAGTGACTTACGGAGTACCGCAAGGAAGTATTATTGGGCCCACCTTATTTCTAATTTATATAAACGAGCTATGTAATATGCAACTCAGGAACGCTAACATTTTCTCGTACGCTGACGATACAGCTATTGTATTTACTGGAAGCTCCTGGAAAAATGTACAAAATAGCGCTGAGGTGGGCATGCGGCAAATTTATAAATGGCTCACGACAAATATACTTACACTAAACACAGAAAAAACAAATTATATGTGTTTCAGTATATATAAAAATACTCAACCCAGTCCTGACTTGAAAATTCAAATACATAACTGTACTAATAGAAATAACATAGTAACCTGTAACTGCCCCTATATACAAAAAGTCACACAAACCAAATACCTCGGAGTAGTATTAGACCAAAGACTTTCCTGGCATCCACAGCTTGAATACATAACACAAAGAGTAAGAAAACTTACCTGGATTTTTAAAAATTTAAGACATGTGATGCCAAAATATCCAAATGGCCATAAAATAGTACCTAAAGACCTGCTTAAAGAAATTTACACATCATTGGTGCAATCAATACTAATTTATTGTATCCCAGTATGGGGTGGAGCTACAAAAGTTAAATTTTTGGAAGTAGAGCGTGTCCAACGTAACTTAATAAAAACTATGTACTTTAAAAAGAGGAGGTTTCCTACGGATCTGCTGTACGAATTAACGAAAATACCTTCTATAAGAAAACTATATATTACACATACTATCCTAAGAATGCATAAAAATCTCCCATATGACAGTACAATACTAACTAAAAGAAGAAAAGATATAGTTGCTAATGCCCCAAAAACAAATACTACTTTTGCGAGTAGACAATTTTATAAGCGCGGTGCAAAACTATACAACATTATGAATAAAGAGTTAGATATATATCCAAAAACAATCTACGAGTGTAAAAAAATTCTAACAAGCTGGCTAGAACCTAAATCCTACGATTGGATGGAAGAGCTACTGAGTAGCTAGTGGACCATCCCAGTATGGTACCGATCCCAAGACATAGTCGCAGGGCTAGCTGCTCAGTCGCTCTAACAGAACAAATCGAATTGACATAAGGTGCACACACACACACACACACACACACACACACATACACACACACACACACACACACACACACACACACACACACACACACACACACACATATTACGTCTACGTCCGTTCGTTGGATATCTTTAGTATTGTTTAACCCCCTAGTTATTGTAAAAAAAAAAAAAAAAAAAAAAAAATGTTTACTTTAGCGAAGTAAGAGCGGTGCCTCCTAACACAGGCTTTTAGCTTAGCAGGAGACACCTGCCCCTAGTTTATAAGCACGCATATTGTAAAAAGAAAATAAACATATTTTATTTTATTTTATTTTTAATACTACTAGAGTAGTACAGATCGTCATACGTCATTTTATTTTATTTTTAGAGATGGCTATTGACAGGCTATTTGAGATATCGACATTACATTCGCTCCCCGTATCGCCATCTATTGATTTTTTTTGGACTCGTAAGACTCCTTTAGTAAGGAATGAGAGCCCATGCTACAAGAGATGCAAGAAGACTTTGTAGAATAGGAATAACAAGGGACCTAGAATGTCACCCTGTTGCATGCCACCTGTAGTGTTTTAACGTCTGGAACCGTCGTCAATGATAGAAAATATAGCTAGAGACATGGTAATTAAAACTATAACATCATATATTAACAGTATGATGTAGTCTGATGCGCAGATCATTTTAGCTGTTGTTATATTGATATGGTCAGTGTCAAAGGCAATTGGGTGATCTAAAGGAAGAAGGGAGAGGGAGAGGGAGAGGGAGAGGGAGAGGGAGAGGGAGAGGGAGAGGGAGAGGGAGAGGGAGAGGGAGAGGGAGAGGGAGAGGGAGAGGGAGAGGGAGAGGGAGAGGGAGAGGGAGAGGGAGAGGGAGAGGGAGAGGGAGAGGGAGAGGGAGAGGGAGAGGGAGAGGGAGAGGGAGAGGGAGAGGGAGAGGGAGAGGGAGAGGGAGAGGGAGAGGGAGAGGGAGAGGGAGAGGGAGAGGGAGAGGGAGAGGGAGAGGGAGAGGGAGAGGGAGAGGGAGAGGGAGAGGGAGAGGGAGAGGGAGAGGGAGAGGGAGAGGGAGAGGGAGAGGGAGAGGGAGAGGGAGAGGGAGAGGGAGAGGGAGAGGGAGAGGGAGAGGGAGAGGGAGAGGGAGAGGGAGAGGGAGAGGGAGAGGGAGAGGGAGAGGGAGAGGGAGAGGGAGAGGGAGAGGGAGAGGGAGAGGGAGAGGGAGAGGGAGAGGGAGAGGGAGAGGGAGAGGGAGAGGGAGAGGGAGAGGGAGAGGGAGAGGGAGATACTCACGCTAGCCCTCATATGCGGCAGCGACGCGGCTCTGGTGACGTCACTGACCACGCCCGGCACCCGCGCCAACACGCGACACGCGCCCAACGAGCCCACGAGCGAGGTCAGGCTCAAGTAGTAGCTCTTGCGGCTGTAGCCCAGGTGGTTGCGCAGGTCGTCGAATAAAGCGTCCAGGGCTTCGGGGTCACCTGAAAATTGAATGAAACAAAGCTAAAACGGGATAATGTGGCGATAAAGACCGTAGTTTTGCAAGGAATAAGGTTTTTTGTGATGGACACCAGGCTTACGGCCCCGGGGCCATCAAAACTACGCCTGTCGGTTTGGTGGGGAGAAGGGCTCACCCGGAAATAGTTGATTGGTTGTTCAAACAGCCAGCCCAATTACGCCCTTGGAAGACTGGGCTTAGGAGTTGTTCTGGGAAGAACGGATCGGACTGAATCTACCCGGTATGTGCTGGTAATTGCCAAAATGAGACGCAAATGAGGGAGATATGTATGTGTGTATAGCTTGATCAGAAAGAGTAGAAATTAAATTAAATAAAGCAAAAAAAAAAAAAGTATGTAATATTCTTGCCATAATTGAGCGTTATCTGTGAGATTTGACAGATCGCGAAGAAAGTAGCGCCCTCATTTTTTTATCTAGTCTTTATGGGCCAGCTAGACAAGGTGTAAAAAAATATCTGCAAATACGTTAGGGGGTCCAACCCATGACACTAAACAACTTTCCCCCAGGAACATAGTGCGAAATATGAAAAAAAATTTGACCTCACATACAAAATGTACCCGCCGGCCAAGACAATTTGTATGGGGGGCGAATATTTTATTTTTCATAATTTGACCTATGCTCCTTGGGGAAAGCTGTTCAGTTTCATGGGCTGATTCACCCCTGAAAATATTTGCAGCTAATATTTTTACACCTTACATTTAATCCACTTACCATCCTTATCCAACTTTGCGCAGTATTTGACGATGTTACCCAGCATCTGCGTTGTCAAATGCCTGACGCTGTCCATGTAGTGTTCCAAATGTGCCCACACGAAGTTCAAAATATTCGCCACTGCTGGCAACCCTACCGAGCTGTCTGTGAGCTTGTCTATGTGTTTAGTGATTTGTACTAGCGCTCGTGTCACCCCTAGGATGAAGATTGATTCGGACGAACTCCTGAAATATTAACAAAATATATTTTTCTTCCATTTGCTGGTAAATAGTGTCATCATCATTCTCCTCGCCTTATCCCGTGTCTGTCCGGGTCGGACTTCCTAACCTAGGGGATTTGACGTGGAACCAAGTTTTTACACAGAGCGACTGCAAAGTGACCTCTACAACCCGAAGGCTAACCTGGCCCGAATCCTAGGTTAAGTCACATTCGAATGTCATCTGAATTGAAATTTTATTTGAATGTCGGTTACATCACGATGTTTTTCCTTCAGCGTAAGAGCAGTCGGTAAAATGTACGTAAGTAAAAACACATTGGTACATGGCGGGGAACGAAATCGGTTCTCACGATTGTAAGACCGATGTCCTAACCACTTGACCATCGACGTTCCGTAAATAGAAACATTATAAAAAAAAGAATATGTAAAAGGAATAATTTTAGTCGTCAGTTTAGTAGAGGCACGCAAACACAACAATAGTGAAATTGAATACAGCTTTTCGGGCCTCTGCCGTGTGGTGCCGGCTTAGAATAGCATCACCCACCCCATTTCTACCAGTGGGAGTCATAAGATGTGACTAAGGGCTGAAACCAGGGAAAGGGTAGCAGCGTTCCCTATGAGTATTATCTACACAATCATGCACTGCGCTCGCCACAACAAAACGGGTTCATCGCTCGTTACGTTCCCTGGCAAGCATAGACAGTGACCGCCAATGCTATTTGAGTTTGTGACCAATCTTTCAGATTAAAGAAAGATCAAATCCAAAAAGATAATTTACATATCTCATGCTCTGAAAGTAGGTCATTACTGACAAAAAACACGACCTGTAAGTTCAACTTACAGGCGAGGTTTTGAAACTAAACCTGTAAGTAATTTTAATTATGGAACTAGAATAAGAACCAATAGAATCGCGGCAATTAAAAAGTTAAATTCTTTTTTTTTTATTTTTAATGGGAGTTGCATCAATTAGTTGTATACGATTTTAAATTTCGAACTGGCCGCTACGAATTGTGTTGCTTGAACGCAGGAATTATATTTTTAATCTGTATTTTTATAACCTCAATAAACGAGTTTGTCGAATTATTACTCAATACTACAGTAACAAAAGTTAAAATTACTAATATCACTACGATCAGAATAATGTCTACTTTGTGTTAGGGTACTTTCTTTCATATTAATTCAATATTTTTCAATCATAGAAAAAAAAGTTTGGCGGTGCATTTTGAATACCAGACGATACAATCATCATTTATGGATCGTTTTTCTGTATTTATCGCTTCATTTTACTCACTTTTCATTCGATATGTAAAGCAGTATACGTACCACGGATGTAATATCAATAACAACCTCGGAAAGGTACCGCCCTCGCTCCGCTCGGGCGTTAAAAAACCTCGGTTGTTATTGATAAGTTACATACCTAAGTACGTAATCTACTATTAATACCTTGTTACTAGTATGTAATAATTACTGCTGTCTATGATCACATAGACGGCGGTCGTTACACAACCATGTCAGAAGCCTGCTACTTGTGGAAGGCGGTTGAAAAATTCTGACGCTAGGGTTCGCCGGGTCGTTGGACGACTCGGTGTCCGACACGAAAAGAGAAAGAGTACCGTCAAATGGGGGAAAATGAGACTAGCAGGTAACTTGGGACATGGCGGACAACAGCATCTATGAATCAGCTGTATATGTTATAACTGGTTGATAAATGTAGAGTCTAAAGTTTTCAATCAGTTACAACGTTATAGCTGGTTCATAGATGCTGGTGTCGACCATGTCCCAAGTTATCCGCTAGTCTCATTTCCCCCATTTGACTGTATGTAATTTCCATGAATCTCACCTCTCTCCAAGGGCAAGTATCTGCTTACAAAGAACCAGTAAGGCCGCCTCATCATCAATGATTTGTGATTGCAACTTGTCTATAGGAACTACAGTTGCTATTGCTGAGTACAACGACAGCTGTGAAGCCTCATTTGACAGAAGAGTGTTGATTGTTTCATTTGTTCGGCTTATTTTTAATATCTGTAAGAGAGGAACTTAAAGTTACTCAGAAGTACAGTACAGACAACTTTTATATGTTTTCTTTTTTACTTAAGATGGGCCCGCATGTGTCTACTATCTCATCTGATGGTGAGTGACGATGCAGACGATCATGGAACATGCTTGTCTAGGTAATGCCTATTCACTCTTGTCTTGAAAAGGCCAAGTTATAATGTTGCCTATGGTTACATAAAACAATGTAAATAAAGGTATTTGAAAAATATTCAGATTGGAATTTTACAGAATCACCCCATCTCTACAAAATGGTAATCATAAACGGCCCGGGAATGGCACCTTGCCACTGACCTCTGTAATACCTCTGGACTGGCTGTCCCACACAAATGACAACTAGTTTTGTGGTTAACTTTGAACCACAATCTACGTTAGTTCCACATTCCCCTGATTCCCCTTATATTTGCTTTTGTATGGCTTTCCTCGACTGCCAGCGCCACAATTACAACTTTCAATTTAGACATAGACATATATTTAGTTCCACTACCTTCCATCTCTTCTCCATGCCTGCTAGCGCTACAATGGCGATTTTAAATGTGTACTAAAAATATAGCAGCATCAAGTCCATAGATAATATAGAGGTCAGTGGACCATGCACTGCACTCGACAACCCATCTGTCAAGAATCGTGATGCATTCAATTTCTGATTTCTGCAGGATGCCCATGGTTGACCGCTATGTTTGAGAACAACATGGCCACCTATAAATTATTGTATGTCCTCACCTCAACCCAAGAATCAGGGCCATTCTCCATGACATGCATGTGCAGATACAGCATCCCACA
The DNA here is from genome assembly GCA_029255805.1 of Keiferia lycopersicella. Taxonomy (NCBI): domain Eukaryota; kingdom Metazoa; phylum Arthropoda; class Insecta; order Lepidoptera; family Gelechiidae; genus Keiferia; species Keiferia lycopersicella. Next base: position 14,466,814 of record JARACZ010000011.1, on the reverse strand, counting down.
AACAGACTTGGTGTCCATCGGTGCATCATCATCAAACAACAGATCGTGCAAGGACTGCCGTACTGCGGGGAAGAGACCGGAAATATCTTGCACATTTTCGGGTGATACTTTTTGCACTACGTACAAGATTAGCCGAAGAGCTACGTGAGCTAGGTTGAAGATTTCATTCTTCTCTGTTGGTGATACGTTTTGTGAGTTCCTGTAATGAAAATTTCATGAAATCATTATGATGTAATGGGTTCTTACCGACAAAATTATTTTGTTCCAAGCTCACAATATTTTTAAATCTGTTGCAAGTGTCATGATCACATGTGAACAGGAGTATCTGTGATAGTTTATTTAGTGTTATTTTATGAAATGTGAGGAAAAAGACGCTATTAGTAAAATGATAAATCAATTTACTTATTCTCTAAATTAGAGTCTGCTGAAACCATAATGATGTTGAAGTTATTTAAGTCTCTGCACATTATGCATTACAAAGTTAGTTCTTTATCTGATAAAATAAAGGCCGGAACACACAAATATACAACACACACACACACACAGAGAGACACATACTTTGCTGAGTATGAATATGACGTATGAAAAAAATATGGGTATACTCATCAGGCACCCAACATGTTAAAAATATGTTTACCTTAAAGTGTCAACACAGTATCGTAAACACCCCTCCAGATAGCATCCGATGTCTACTTCTAAAATCTTGACCGCAATTGCTCCTGCAGGGAAATTCTCGGTACAACTGGAGATTTTGGTCAATACATCCACATACTCTTTGTAACCTGGTGGTTTACTTGAAATGGAAGTCTTTATTTCTTGTGATAATGTTTCTGAGAACTGCCGTTGGAAAAATGTGTTCTTTGTGATGTGTCTAAAGAGAAAATAAGTATTCTCAAATCACTATTATAATATAAAGCAAAGTTGCTTTTCGCGTCGGTATGCATAAATTTTTGATACTACACAACAGATTTTGATGAGGGTTTTTAAATAGTCTTTCAAGAGAAATACATAATATATATGTATATACTTACCGGAAAAACAATATATTCCTATGGGAGTCATTCGTAATACAGTAACTAATTTTTCCACAGAAATAAGATGTTTTCCTGGCAAGTATCATAAGTATAAACCATTCTCTTGAATCACTCTATCTATTAAGAAAACAGTGCATCTAAATCTGTTGTGTAGTTTTAAAGATTAAGACATGCATACAGATGCATATAGCTTTATAAAAGGCTTCATCATCATATACTATGTAGTGACTGATACCATGGCAACTGAACAAGTCAATAAATACAAGGTTCATGCATAAATTATTCTATTTTTCTAGGGGGAAACTGGCAAATATACGCTACAAAGTAACAATTTTTTTTTTCTTATTTGGTAGCCAACATGCAATCGGTCTAGACTATTAGCAGTTTTTTCATGTTTCATGGCAGCTAGGCCCATCTTCCTATGGGTAGGCAGACTTTTTGGTGTGTTTAATTCACTGTTACCCTGTATAGTATTTTAGTAAGACTTTTACCTGGACAAAAAGCATTTGAGGGGATGTTTAATTTCAGCGTTGAACCAAATCTTAACAAGAAATTGTATGGCCTGTTCATTGCATTCTCCATTTTTCTCGTATGTTTTTACTTCTTCTTCTAAAATAGGCTTCAAAGCAGCCAACTGTTCATCGGCCGTGCCAGCTTCGTAGAAGGTTTTGAACAATTCATTGGTAGCCACTATAAAGAAAAGAAAATCATTATTGTACCAGTATTTGTGACTTTTAAGAGAAATTATCATAAAATTCTTCTTCAAGCAAGCCCGCCTCACCTTTCACAGTATTAGTAAAGTATTTAAAATACTATAAATACTAAAATAATAAATATTCAGCAGAGTAAGTTCAGCATGTACGACATTAGACTATAAGTTTTGATAGATAGATCCAGGAAATACATTTTTATCAGCCAAAAGTATCACGCGGATCGTGATACGAATTACAAAGGTTAGGCCACATTTCAAACAATAATTAGAATGAAAGCAAGCCCGCCTCACCTTTCACAGTATTAGTAAAGTATTTAAAATACTATAAATACTAAAATAATTATAAAATTAGAGTAACTTACCGAGCGCAGATGCTAGCTGGTATTCTGTGACGTCCAGTTTCAAGAAGTTATGTGAGCTTTTGGACTTTTTACCTCCCGCATTGCTTATTCTCAAACCCAAACAGTTCATGACGAATACGCAAAAGATTTTCCAGCACTGCTCTTAGTAAAAATATTAATCCTTTGGAAAAAATATCAGAAAAGATCGAAACGAAAAACAGGTTGTTGACGTTTGACTTTCGTTCAGAAACTTGATGACATTTCAAACTTTTTTGGCAAATGTTATTTTGTTAGGCTGGTTTCAGAGCGACGCGTCTCGGCAGCGCTGCTCAGCCGCGCGCGCCTCGCATTACACTAGATTGTATGTAGCGTTTCACAGTGACGCGTTTTGGGCCGCGTCTCGGCCGCGCCGCCACGCGCCGCGGTCGGATCTCTTTCGATTGCCAGTAGCGTTTCAGAGCGACACGGTGCGGACGCGCGGCTGCGTACAGTCCAACACACTGTAATTTATGTACTCCTCTACGTGACTGAAAATGGATGACTTTATCGACACGGGGCGACTGATTGATGAAGTTCGTCATCGAGAATGTTTGTGGAATGCATCTGATGCGAATTATAAAAATAGGGACGCGAAAAATAAAGCTTGGGAAGAAATCTGGATAGAATTGGGAGAAAATTTCACTACACAGAAAGGTTGGTAGAAAAACATTTATTAAGTAATTATTTAAACATTACAATCATTTTTGAGAAAGAATTAAATATTCTCCTTCTTATTTTTGTGTAAGAAGTAAGTAGATACATAGTATAATACAATATTTAGAAAAAAATACGAAACTTAAGATAAGTACATACTAAGTAGGTAGGTACAACCCGTTCGCGCTAAGTTTGCCACTGGCGATATGACGTCGAATGGTTTTTCTGTAATTAAACGCAATAATTAATGTGTCTTATTTTACCCAAATACACAATTATTATATAATAAAAGTATATTTAGGTAAAATTAGACACATTGATTGCGTTTAATCACAGAAAAACTGTACTAATGATTCTCTGCACTCGACCGTACACCACAACGAAGCGCGCGCGTCTGATTGTCGTTTCACAGCGAACGCGCTGCCCAGGCGCGCGCCCGAGCCGCGCGCGCCTGGGCAGCGCTGCTGAGACGCGCCGCTCTGAAACCAGCCTAAGGCCTAAGGCTGGTTTCAGAGCGACGCGTCTCGGCAGCGCTGCCCAGCCGCGCGCGGTTCGGGCGCGCGCCTGGGCAGCGCGTTCGCTGTGAAACGACATTCAGACGCGCGCGCTTCGTTGTGGTGTACGGTCGAGTGCAGAGAATCATTATGCCAGCAAACGTAATCACTAAATTAGCTATATACGTTATATGGAAAAGAGTGCAACAACGACGTCTTAAAAGATTGCAAGTCGACGCTACTGGCAATCGAAGGAGATCCGACCGCGGCGCGGCCGAGACGCGGCCCAAGACGCGTCACTATGAAACGCTACATACAATCTAGTGTAATGCGAGGCGCGCGCGGCTGGGCAGCGCTGCCGAGACGCGTCGCTCTGAAACCAGCCTTACACAGCCTTACTGTGGGATCTGTGGCGGGATCCATCTATTCTTCGTGATAGTTACTTACCTATCTTCAAGTAGATAGAGTGCATTTCGTACTTCGAACAACACAGACCTTCAAACGACCGTGTTGCTCGAAGGTTTCGTATTATCCACTAGTAGAATGCGTTAAATTTAATCTCAAATCAACGAACGCTCGATCCGACGAACGAAAAAATTTTTTAACCACCTAGGAATACAATTATATTCTGAAGGTAATTCAACAATCATACAATGTCCTAACCAAACTGGGAACAATTTTGCAAAAAATATCAACTATTTTAGTTCTGTCCTTCAGAAGGCACGTTGCCATTCACTCATCAGTACACGGTTTGAATGGGTTATACTATCCACTCAGTACATCCACACGGTATGAACGGCCATAGGGGCAGGCAGACATGATCGCATTATTGACCAAATAATCGAGTATTAGATGTTGAAATCCGTAGGCAAAGTACCAGTTGATGCCCCCTTGAGCGGCAGCAGCGCTACCTCGCCGCAATCCTTGTAAAGTATAATATCGTATGCGTAGCAGCAATCGTTTGTAGGATAAAAAATCAACCTCGCCTTGCTCGGGATACGTATGCTTTTGTGGATGTTTTGCACTCTCGATGAGTGCTCCTCGCCAATTTGTAGCGTGAAAAGTCGAGCTCGCTTCGCTTGTGTTGCCTGTCCCTTTGTGCCTGCTTTGCACTCCCGGTTAGTGTCTGTCTGTGCTCCTCGGCAATTTGTAGCGTGAAAAGAAGAGCTCGCTTCGCTTGTGTTGCCTGTCCTTTTGTGCCTGCTTTGCACTCCCGGATAGTGTCTGTGGTCCTCGTCAATTTGTAGCGTGAAAAGTCGAGCTCGCTTCGCTCGCGAGACCTGTCCTTTTGTGCCTGCTTTGTAGCGCAATAAATTTGTATTTATGGCCAAATTTCAACATAAAACTTGTTCCCAGCCTAGACTATTCAAGCTATCTTTGCGCCCCTTGAGATTTTTTCATTCTTGTCTGTTTCCTGCCAATGTTGCTTACAGAGGCTGGCTATAAATAGTAGAGCGCCAAAATTCGCGTTTACGATTTGTATGAATCTGATGATGCACTTAGCTATATCTTGATAAACTACAAACCTTTTATTATTATTATCCATTGTTATTTGTAAGAACTGCAAAACTCAATATACCTACGTAATCTATATTTTTATCGTCAACAACATAGGCAAGGCAAAATGGCACTTTAGTAGTTCCACTAATTTCCAAATTTGGCATATATTGAAGGTTATGGTTGGGGCATAATTACAATAAACTCAAGCTAAGAAGCAATATGTATCAAATCTTATGCCAGTACGAGTATGTGAAATAGCCCCACGCTTATCTAACGACTGCCTGCCCAGCGGTTCCACCCGGTGTAACTCAAAAAAGAGTTCGTGGGAATAAACTGTTTTCGCAGCAAGTATTTTACATATCAACCTTTCTCTCGAATCACTCTATCTATATAAAAAAAGTTGTGTAGTTCCAAATACCAGACATAATGTTTATCACCACATACTTAGTATGTATTATTATCACTACATAGGATGTATGTATTAAACTACACAACGGATTTTGATGCAGGTTTTTTAGATAGATAGAGTGATTCAAGAAGAAGATTTTTATGTATAATACTTGCCGGGAAAACATGTTATTCCCACGGGAAAATGTGTTGCAGCGGGCGCAGCCGCTGGGCAGGCTGCTAGTTTAGAAAAAGGAGTGGGTAACTAGTTAGATAGTTTTCTAAACATTTGGTTCTATGAACTTTGTTATTTCATTCAGTTATTTTAAAATTTTGACAATGAATTTTAGATTTTCATACATAGACAGATGCGGAAAGCGACTTTGCTTTATACTATGTAGTGACTTATCTCAAGATAACTCCTTATCAACGTCCAACGCCCATTTTCACTGGTTCAGTTGTGAAGCAATATTGTGATTTTGGTTTTGCATTTTTTTTACAAGTGTTTTAAAAAAAATCATTTGTAAAACATCAAGATGGGTTGCGGTGAATTCATCGTGAAATATGTGCTGTTTTTCTCGAATCTCTTCTTTTCGGTAAGTAGTGTGGCACTTGCGTGCCACCACGATGGAATAAAAGAGGTTCTTCGACTTGAAAATACTATATTACAGGAAAAGAAACCCTCCGTGAGGGTTTCCTTTAACTTATTTCGCTGCCACACACGTTAGGAGTTATGGTTGGCTTCACATTACACTGTGCTTAACATTATACTTGTATTGTACATTAACACTATACATTCAAATTCACATAGACGTTGTTTATTTCGAGCCTTGCCTTTCCTGTTAGGCGGTTTGCTCTCGCTCGACTGAGTCAAAAAGTTAGAAAAACGTGTGACGACATTCCAATTTCCAATTTGAAATTATTCGTGAAAGGACAGGTGGTTTGTGAAGGATGTGGACGCAGAGGTTTTACTCTGCCAGAGTAGGTTTTTTTGTTCATAAAGAGTAAAATATAGTCTTTTGGTTCGTAGGTACATACTCTGTGAAAAGGTACGCAGACTTAGGGCTAGTACTTATTGTATTTACCTACCCACACTTGTTAGGAGTACTTTTAAGTTTCATCCACAATCCACAGAGTGTTGAGGTCTCTCTCTTTTCGTGTGGGACACCGAATCGCCCAACGACCCGATGAACCCTAGTGTCAGAATTTTTCAACCGCCTTCTATATGTACTACATATAGTAGAAGGCGGTATGTAGCAGGCTTCTGACATGGTTGTGTAACGACCGCCGTCTAAGTAATTACAGACAGCAGCCGGGACCTACGGCTTGACGTGCCATCCGAAATACGGAACCATCTTACTTACGGACAATCGGGTGGTTCAGCCCGCAATGTCCGAACCAGACTGGGAACAAATTCACAAAGAGATAAATATCAACTTTGTAAGTGACCCACCTAGAATCGAACTCGGGACCTTCTGCGTCAAAGGCAGTCGTACAAACTCTGCATGTGCACCCTAATCCAGGTTTTTCCTATCCTAATAGAAATGAGGTGGTATAACTAATTCGTTCAGATATTGTCATGGCCAGTGTAACTTGACGTCAATGCTCCATACACGTACGTACGGGCGCGTAGGTACAGTTATGCTGGTCATCACACCATGGAAACGAATGAATACTAGGAAGGATGTGGGGTGATGCTTAGAATAGTCTAAGCCGGCACCACACGGCTCTTACACAAACATTTTGTAATATTTAAAATTGGTCAGTGCAGTCTTACACAAATTTTAATGTATTACGGATACTCGTAGATAAGAATGCCTCGTTCTAGATACCTGAATCATAAATAAACGATACTCTCAATAGGTAGTTATGATATGAATATGAATAATGTTTCACGTGAAAAAATGAGTCGTAGCAATCAGTTGTAGGTGTAATGATTGATGCGTTTTTTCTGAACTACTTAAAATCCAATTTCTTATGTACTACATCGGGGCCCTAAGTCTGCTAAATGAAAATCGTTTCAGTTGGATGATTTTGGTAGTTTCGTGGTCTGCTAACAGTTTGAAGTATAAAAAAAACAATGGCAATGGAATGACAGTTGAGTTCCAATGACAAAAAATAGCAGACTTGGGGCCCCGGTCGGACAAGTTGTGATTAGCAAGAATCAGATGAGCTCACCCCTACTGGCTGCATCTGTATACATATACCTATGTATTTTGTATGCTGTGTGGCATCTCCACTTACCACCAGGTGAGATGGCAGACAAATGCGGGCCTATTACATATATATAAAAAAAAAAAACACTGTAAACGGGAAAGCACTGTTCTTTTTCTAACGGGGTCCCTTTCGTTAGCTTAACACGTTCACGGACAGAACTGTCATAACATTCGCTTTTGCACTTGGTCCAGTGACAGAACTGGTATACCATTCCACAGTGATGGTCACTTTCTAGCCAGAGCTGTCAAGACATGCGCTCGATTCATACAAAAATAAGAAGAGCGTTTTTAGTGTCACTGGGCAACTTTTTCCAATATTGTCAGTGTCAATTAGAACAGTATTTCTATCTCTTCAAAGTTTTGACTTACCCGTCCCCCCCACTCCTCCCCTAAAACGCCAGAGCGGGTATACCATTCGGGACTCTATGGAACTTTCCTCAGGCGGCCGGCGAGTGTCGTATATAGCACACGCGTCCACGTGACCGTTTTCGCGCCAAATTTCAAGGACTTCTAATCGATGTAATTAGCATGTTTTTAGCTTTATTATGATGTACTAACATTCAATTAGTAGTGAAATCTCAAATACTGTACCCGTAATTTGATATTTATATTCTAAAACACTTCAAATGGTAATAAATCGGCCTAAATCTTAGCGGGAAGATACTCGATCATTTATTGTGTGTATATTATCGATAATCTCTGAAATTACTAACCAATTTCAAAAATTCTTTTACTATTAGAAAGCTACTCTATCCTCGAGTAATACGATTTATTTGTTACCACGGAAAACATCTTATTCCTACAGGAAAAAGCGAAGCAGTAGGGAGACTGCTGGGCATTCCGCTAGTACAAAACGAAGTAATATTATAAGTGTTTGACTGTGTTTGTGTACTTGTTGCTTCTTTACAATCTCATGGCTTGCATTCAGGGATAAAATTTGTTAGATTTGAACTGGAATCAGTGATTACATACCATTGCAGAAGACAGAACTGCGGTAACAGTCGAATGCTTTAGCAGTTATTGTCACAATTTAACTACGCATATTGTAACATTATGCGACAGAACTGCTATAGCTTTTCATACAAAAATGTTGTATCAAAGTCGTGTGACTTAGTGTCCGTGAACGTGTTAATGTTTTTTCCACTAATATGTTTTAGCATAACATGTTTCGCATACTTTTTTTAGGTTTGGTAAGGTTAGGTTAGTATTTTTATAGACATTAGGTTAGGTTTGGTTAAGTTAGGTTAGGTTAATAAATTATGCTTAACGTGTTGTGCCTACTATTTTTATGCGTAAGTATCTTTAGTTCAATGTACATTGTGCCAACCTATATTATGCCTAATATTTTTATGCAAATAGATAGAGAACCTAAGAAGTCACATACACTGTAAACGGGAAATTACTGTTCTTTTTAACGTCCGAACAAATTCCTGGTGCTCTGATTCTTTTGATTCTTGAAAAACACCGATCTGATTCCATTCGTCTCATACATACATACATACATATATCACGCCTTTATCCGTTGCGTCGTAGGCAGAGCGCTTGGCAGAGCGTTAACGGCCGTAACAATACGGTCGCTATCGCCACGTCTGACATTTTTGAAGATTGTTTTCCAAGTTTGTTTCAGAAAACATGTTCATCACTATAGTGACAGGTTGTCAGCCTGTCGCCTAAAAATTGTAATACACCAATACTCTCGAGTCCCTTAGTCGCCTCATACCATACGACACCCGCGGGAAGGATGTGGGATGATGCTGTTCTAAGCCGGCATCACACGGCAAATGACTAGAGTAGAGACATAATTTCGTGCAAAAAAAATTGTTTTTACTATATAGAATTATTGTTTGTTTCCCTGATTTTTTTTCAGCAATATGGTATGTTCCCGGACATGGGAATTTATTTTGGGAATACCTATTCCAATTTGGGTCTTATTTCAAACGGCGACACATCTCTATTTGTCTTTAGACTGTTTTGACTATAGTGTGCGCAGGCTCTAAGGTTCGTATTTATAAATCGCACTCAACTCTGAGATCGATCTCAAGAGCGATTTTGACAAATGTCAGTCAATACTAACAACATCTCAAAGTCGCACTCAAGATCTATCTCAGAATTGAGTGCGGTTTGTAAATACGGGCCTAAGACCATCCAGAGATCATCCACGTATAACATACCTACCTATCTCTTATGACTGTCCCGATGGCGGAGCGGATAGTAAGCCTGCCTTCTACGCCGAGGGTCGTGGGTTCGATCCCCACCGGACACAAATATTTGTTAAGTATTTTTTTTAAATATTTGTGTTGAGTCTGGGTGTTTTCTATGTATAATACGTATTTATTTACAAAAAAAGTATATATGTATTAGTATCAGCTATCTAGTTCCCATAGTACAAGCTTTGCTTACTTTGGGGCTAGATGGCGCTGTGTGAATTGTCCAGGATATTTATTATTTATTATATTATTATTGTTTCAGCTGTCGGGGCTGGCTTTGGTCGGCGTGGGCATCGCCGTGCAGCTGAAGATATCAGCTGTGACAGACATCCTCACAGACCACAACGTCGCCATCGCCCCAGTCTCCGCCATGGTCGTCGGTGGCGTGGTCTTCCTCATCGCCTTCTTCGGCTGCTGTGGCGCTATTAAAGAGAGCAACTGCATGCTTGTCACGGTACGTCAGGTTTTCGCATGCGATCTATAGGGGCTCAATTTCTGAATTGAACTTTTTTGATTGCGTCAGAAAGCGTTTTTTCGTAAGCGAAATCCTAAAATAGCCATTTTTGAACAAAAATCGTCGACGAAAAACAAAAAAGGGTGATCAAACTCTTTTCCATTTTCTACCATTTGCCAAAACAGCTGATTGTCAAACTCAAACAGACAAATAAGCATTAGACCATAGACAACATTTACTTTTTGAGTCATGTTTCGTTTCACTGTCATTTTTGAAATAGTACAAAGCAGTATTGCCATTTTTTTAAATATCGTAGACGTTTCCGTTTTACGCAAAAATATAATGCACCTACCCACCGACATTCCTAACAAAGTTCATTGATTTAAAAGCCAGTAATCTCCGACAGTGAAACGAAACGTGATTTAAAAAGTTAATGTTGCTTATGGTCTAATGCTTATTTGTCAGTTTTTGACAATATTGTCACATTGTCACTTCAAGTGCTGTACTATAAACGCAACAAATTTCTAAAAAGTTTACTGCTAAATAGCAGTCACAATTTGATTTTGTAAATCTTTTCTATAAAACTTTACAATATTTTTAAATGCCTGTCGTAGATTGACAATTAATTGTAGAAGTTTTACACTTATGTGTAGAATACCCTGACAATTTTTTAATTATTTTTTGTGTTAAGAGTAGATGTACAATCACTTATTTAATTTCATTTTCTTTATATTCCCTCACTGGACGTTGGCAGACATGTCCCCTGAAACTAGGGTTGACTATTGCCATACACAAAAAAAAACACTCGTTTTGTTTTTCGTCTTATACAATTAGAAAGAGATAGCCAGAGACTTTGAGGGCCTTAGGCATTTTTAATAAAGATTGAAGTATTTGAGAGATATCACTTGGCAAAATTCTAAATCTGATACGGTTGACAATACGGGTCTGTACTATAAAACCGACAGGTGATGGGTGACAGGTGACAGGTGACAATTTACAAGTTTACAATTTTCTGTCCTATAAACATTTTCTGCTGACAGATGACAGGTGAGAATTTACCGGGGAAAACTTGTAGAATTTGCTTTATAGGACAACAAATTGTAATTACAAATCTACAAATTTGTAAATATGTCGTGGTTAACATTGGTTATAGGGCAATGACAACAATCGAAACAGTAAAATAAATTGTTGGAATCAATATCACGCATCTCTTAAGTTTACTAATTAATTGATAAATTAGTATAAAATGCCTAGTGATCTTTTTCTTTCGTGTGGGACACCAAGTCGTCTAACGGCCCGATGAACCCTAGTGTCAGAATTTTTCAACCGCCTTCTACAAGTAGCAGGCTAGTGATGAATATTATGGAGCTGACATCTAGTAAGAGTAGCAGTGAAGGTGTAAATACATAATTTTCGGGAGCGTCGTTCACGGGTATTTGCAGAAAGAATTACTTTTCGTCTACCTTATCAGATTTTAAATTTTGTCAAGTGGTATCTCTCAAATACTTCAATCTTTATTAAAAATGCCTAAGAGCCGCAAAGTCTCTGGCTATCTCTTTCTACTTGTTTAACACGAAAAACCAAAAACCGAGTAAATAATTAAAGTGATTTTACATCTACTCTTAACACAAAAAAATCATTAAAGAATTGTAATGGTATTCTACACAAAAGTGTAAAAATTATTGTAAAGTTTTATAGGACAGATTTACAACTTCACAATGTGACTGCTATTTAGCAGTGAACTTTTTACAAATTAGTCGCGTTTATAGTCAGCACTTGTTGTGATAATGCGACAATATTGTCGAAAACTGACAAATTTGTCAAATTGTCACGGTTATAGGATAGGCCCCTGGGTTGATAACTTTGAAATGGCTAATAGCCCTTTTACCCTACTACTAGGCAATGCCCTCCCCCATGAATACAGAATATGGAAAAAAAACGTAACTAGTATTGTAATTATTTTTATTCATTTAATACTTCCTTATTAAGGAGGTTCCCTCACTTGACGTTCGTTGTTGCTCACTTTTAGCGTACCTGTACTGTAACGCATGTGCCAGGCTGATACGAGACGGAAGATCCTGTTGCTCGAAGAACAGATACAAGGAAGTTTCGAATTCCCCATAAAAACCCCCACGTTGACGTAGCAGTACGTAAAAACTTGTGTTGGCATTTATGGCAGGTGCTATCTCTGTGTACCAACAGAGGTGGTGAGGGATTAGACTATATTAATCATTATTTGGGCGAAAGAGTAGCGTTTTGTTTAGGTTTGAAAAAATGTCGACCAAGAGGTGTAAAAATATTTCCGAAATCGTTAAATTCCTCCGATAAGAAGGGTGACATCGCCAGTTCGTAAAGAAAAAAGAAAGCATCCGTCTGATCCATATCTGCTTCAGTATCCTTCTTTGCAGTTTGAATCTTTTCATCGGGTGACTCGATATCGTTCGCTCTTGTAGCTTCAATTGTCAGACAATATGCGACAATTAGGAGCCAAAATAATATTTGTGTCGTCATCCTGGGAACAATTAAGTAATTTTTAAATTAAGGATGTCGTTGTATGACATGCCATGAACCTATTTGTTGACAATCACTCTAATAAGAGGAGGCCCATGTTCAGCAATGACCTGCTTTTAGATATGAAGTAAAGTATGGATGTGGCTCTGCGACCCGAAATGGATCTTGGCCTCCGAAACAAGCTCTCGTCAAGTTATCACTGTTCTGCGCGATCTCCTGCCAGTTGCAGCCTTGGAGATCAAATCAGCAACCACCACGTCTCTCCAGCGGTACCTGAACTGTGGTGCCCTACTGATCGGCGTCCTGTAAGACCTTGATAGCCTTGATCACGCTGATGAGAAAGTTCCGGTCGTAAAGTACACACAGCAGACCACTTTCTCTGAGCTAAAACTTCTATAAATATATAGTTCTATGTGTAGTTTATCCACAAAATTATTTAGGTATTTATCGTTTCTTTAATTTTTTTGCAAATCCGATGTATTTTCCTAGCTAAGTCTCAATTTGTTTAGTGAAATGCTCCTACTCTGCCACAAAAAATGCTATGCTAACCCTATAATATTGGCTGTCCTATTGAAGCCCAAAAAACGTTATTACTCTCAAATACCTAATAACTTACCTTAAAATAAATTCAGTTCAGACACAAATGACAGAAGAGACTATCTAACGCTGTAGATGGCAAACCCTGCACTGGCACTAGCACATTTAATTAAATTATTAGTAATTGTAATTGTCCTTATTACTAATAATGTTAGATCACCGTCATGTTTGTACCTACCTTTAAGCTTCGTTGCTACCAGCTCGTACATATAAGGTAATGTTTTCCTTTAAGCGTGCCATCCAGCTTGGCTGGCCATCAAAATTGCACTTTTTCCTGTTAATACTTTCCTGTGATATTATAATTTCCAACGCCTCTACTGATGCAAGGTAACGGGGACTTTTCTATCTGACAGTTCTCGAGCTTTTTTTACTAGTAAATGGGCCCATCCAAATTAAGAGTATTAATATTAATAAATTAAAGTAAAGAGGGTGTTTCTTCTGATTCTTGTTTAGCACAACTTCTCAGGTCTTATGACCTGCGTCTCATCTACATGTCACGTGATGTAGGTAATCCCTGGATGGTGTTTGGGGCAATATGATGTCATTTAGAGATAGCGTTATGCTAAGTTGAAATTTGAACGTGTAAGTTATACTGATACTCAGCTAGATACAATATATTTCCTTGTAAAGTTGTCAGTTTAGCTCTGCGCTATCTATTGAAAATTGGCTAGACAAAGTCCCATTTTTGGAAACCTAATTTTTTTCTTTTCTTTGTTGACAGTACTCAATCTTCATGCTAGTGTTGATGGCATTAAAGATCACACTCGCAACGCTGATCTTCGTGAATCTGGGAGCCTTGCTGGACGAGATACCGAAGATGCTAAACGAATCTTTCGTTAATAACACGACAGTCTTCCAGAACACAGTTGAAAAAGCTGTAAGTTGTTAGAGTAAAGACTCCGCGTCGCTACTTCACTCACTTCAACCGAACGGCTTGAAGTAAAGTGAATCGTCGTGAAACGTCCTCGCGAAAAAACGCGCGACTCAGCGTTCGCCCTTGCAATACCCCAAATCGATCGTGTGATGCAGGCTATCAACAGAGAGTACTAAAGATGTCATCCGTGTTTGCGAGCGCATGGTGACGTCTCTGGTCTGTGAGGATGTCTCATGTAGAGTGGATGATTATACCTTAGTCCCTTATTGCGACACGCACTTGTACAATCGAGGTGATTCTATTCTAAGCCGACATCACACTTTCTTCTTTTCTTACATACATATATCACGCCTTTATCCCTTACGGGGTAGGCAGAGCGTTAACCATTTGATAATTTGTGTATCATAGTGTCAGGTTGTCAGCCTGTCGCCTAAAAAAAAGTGTAATACACCTGACACCCTCAAACCCCTTCGTCGCCTCTTACGACACCCACGGGTAGGAAATGGGGTGGTGCTATTCTAAGCCGGTATCACACGGCATTCTCACTTTCTTACTCTGTATTTATCTCCAGTTCAGTTGCTGCGGCCCCAACGGCGCCATCTCCTACGGTTCTCTCACCCTGCCCGACACCTGCTGTGACCAGCCTGCCTGTACCTTGCTGAATGCGAACCCAGGCTGCAACGATAGAGTGGTCGACTTTGCGAGAACCTCCGGGAACATCATCGCACTTGGAGCTATAGTCATTGGCGCTATTGAGGTAAGCAGCATTATATTTACACGATTTACTTCCTGCTCAGGTGAACGGCGCCTTCTTGTACGGTTCTCTAATCTAACCTTGCCGGACTCAATCGTTTCGTTTCAATCGTTTGAATCGTTTATTTCCAAGTAGATTCACAACAAGTGCTTTCAGAAAGCCAGGAATTTACAATACAATACTGTCACTAATAATATGTATGTAGGTACTATAAATTGTTAAAAAGTTTTAAGTAGGTACAAAATATTTGTATGCTTATAACGGCAAATTATGGAGGACTATTGTCATCTGTATTTATACCTTGTACCCATGATTACAAATAAAGTTCTGAGTTCTGAGTTCAGTCCTGACCTCGGCTTTTCTAATGGCTGACTGACGTATTTGGGAACCCTGTCAGAGTGGTGACCTGATCGGTACATCGGATATTTTACCACCGACTTTTCAGGTTATCAGGTTCCCAGCGAGAAATATGGCCAAAGTAGGTCTGGCCTATTTGTGGCTGGACAGTTCCTTATTACATCTCTCTCTCTCTTTCTTTTCGTGTGGGACACCGAGTCGACCTGTCGTCCAACGACCCATGAACCCTAGTGTCAGAATTTTTCAACCTGCATCTACAAGTAGCAGGCTTCTGACATGGTTGTGTAACAACCGCCGCCTAAGTAATCATAGACAGCAACCGGGACCTACGGCTTGAGATGCCAGCTGCTTTATTTTGCGCATCTGTTTTAGTATAGCTTATTTAGCATGGATCTGATAGACCGTTGCGTTATTTTAGCACTGCGTTGTGCGTTAAACTAAGACCTTAAGGGGCTGAGTAGAGCTAAAAACCAGTCCCTTTCTGACAAATGTCAAACTGCGCGCGTGCGAACGGGACGGAATCTTGCCGATTCAATGATATTTTCGTATTTTCGATGATAACTCGGTCAAAAATAAGTTATTTGAAAATCGAAAACAATATGTCGATAGAGTATTGTAAGGCGCTCATTCTGATAATAAACACTTAATTATTGCGTGGGTTTTGTTCATGCAGTTTGCGATATAATAGATTTTTAGAGGTAACTTTACGATGTTTTTCTATCAAGCTAAATTACTAATATCATGTTTTGGAAACAATAACACTACAGCAAATATCCTGAAGATTTTTTTAGACCTTTTTTTTTTCCTCAGTTTTTCTGCAATTTAGCTAGGGTAGAAATCACTTATAAAAGTAGCTTTTAGCTCTACTCAGCCCCTTAACTTTGCGTACGTAACCGTTTTATTTTTGTTTCAGCTGGTGGCAGTCGTGTTCTCACTCTGTCTCGCTAATTCTGTCCGCAACAAGCAGAGAAGATCGCGTTACTAGTCAATAGCTAAGAGTACGAACATAGTGTTAATAAGTAGGGACTAATATGTAGGCGGTAGTTCAATGTATAAGTATAGAATCTGAAAATAATACTGCAAATATTTTAAGGCTTGAAACTGTAGGTACAACTTTCTCCAAGGAACGTTAGTGGAATTACGGAAAATCCAGTCCAAGTTAATTTGTATGGGAGGTTCAAAAACCTTTTTCATATGTCGGCATTCTTTTCCTCCTGAAGCATAATGTCGTATCCTAAAAATGTCCTAAACGCACAATGACTGAACGCATTATGACCTAAACACTTTTCAATTTCAAAAGCTTGTTCAGCTTGTAAAATATTTGTAGCTTATATTTTAAGCCTTTAAAAGAAAATAATAATTAGACTTTAACATGAACACTTTACAATAAAGCCGTCAGAGATTAACATAACTGATTTTAGGAGTACTGCGGTAGGGAGTTTAAGGGTAGAACGCACCGCCTGCGCATGCAGCTCGTATGCGTGCACGTGATTACGCGTGTATTTATTAGGACTGTATGGGTACAGATACCTAACGTCATAGAGGGAGTTCGATTTCCCTAAAATGGCTATTTGGGCAGGCTATTTTGATATGTCGACTTAGCGCGTGCGTTGCTAGCGACATCTAGCTTTTTTATTGGATACTTCGTATTGACGTCATTTGTATTGCTAATATTGCAAAAATGTGAATAATTTCGCGTGTTGTCCGTCTCCAAACATCTTAAATAATGTATTTATAATTTTCCAATACTTTGTTTTTGTGAATTTGCTTTTATTCCAGTCTCTTAAGTTACATTCGCTACCCGTATCTATTGATTTATTTTTGGACTAATTTCCTTTAGTAAGGCATGAGACACCATGGCGTAGGTCGCCGTAGGGTGCCGTTTCTCATACAGTCCCATAGATTACAACAGTTACGCGAGTGATTGATCACGTATACGAACGAGCTCTACCTAAAAAAGTCAAAGTAATTTGTTTTATTACAAAGTAGATTCACAACGAACACTTTTATAAGCAGCAGAATACGCAGGCGGTGTGCTCTGCCATTTCACGCTAAGGCGGACCGCACACTTCCCGCACGACGGAGCGCTAAAATATCGCAGCGGTATGTCAGATCCATACCAGAAATGTCAATCCCCATACTAATACCGCTCAACCGCTGTAGACGCAATGCTTGAGTGCAGTTATAACATGGGGAGCGACGTTTTTAGCATGGAATTGATAGACCGCTGCGATGTTTTAGCGCTCCGTCGTGCGTTAAATAGGAAATTTGAAAAATAATTATCTTTCATAGAAATGGTTTACCTGCTTTAGTTATGAACGCCGCATTTCAGCAAATTATCATCAGCTAGTTATAGGCACCTGAAAATAATTTTAAGTAGGTACTTAAACTTTTATATTATTATAATCACCAATAAAATACATTTGAAAGAAAAAGGTGTTTAAATTAATTCCTATTACTATTACCTATTAGTACATACGCCACTGGCGAAATCACATTGAAAACGCCACTAAACAAGAAATTGAATTGAATATGCCGAGGGTCGCGGGTTCGATCCCCACAGGACACAAATATTTGTTTTTAGTATGGGTGTTTTCATGTATAACATTTATTTATTTAAAAAATAGTCTAAAAGTATTATTAGCTAGCTATCTAGTCCTATAGTAGGACCAAGCTTTGCTTAATGCCTTGTTTCCTGACAAGTCAAATGAGCTACTTTTTAAAACGATCTAAAACAGTATTTTGTTTGAAGCATTAGAAGTATGACGTCACGCCGTCAAAACACTTACTTTTGTATTATTTTTCTGTTTATTAATTACATATATATTACGCCTTTATCCCTTACGGGGTAGGCAGAGCGTTAACGTCCGTAAGAATACGGTCGTTATCGCCACGTCTGACATTTTTGAGGATTGTTTTCCAAGGTTGTTTCAGAAAACACGTGTGTTACTATAGTGACAGGTTGTCAGCCTGTCGCCTAAATATTGTAAAACACCAATACTCTGGAGTCCCTTAGTCGCCTCTTACGACACCCGCGGGAAGGATGTGGGGTGATGCTATTCTAAGCCGGCATCACACGGCATATTAATTAATTATTAATTCAAACTAGGGTTCATCGGGTCGTTGGACGACTCGGTGTCCCACACGAAAAGAAAAGAAAGAAATTCAAACTTTGAATATTTCGAAAAATTATGAATGAAATCCGTAGTATTTTTAGACAATAGGTTTAATCGTACAACTTTTATATTTTTTTATGACCCAGGAAACTAGCGAATTGCGCTGTATACCTCAGAATCTCCCTCCGGACTCATGACCCCACAATCAATCCCGGAGGGCAGAATCTAACTATAAAGGTAGGTATTGAAGAAAGCCCAATTTGACTATGTATTTGATTCATGGTACCTTATTGTTAATCTGACAGTTGTCATGCCGTGTGATGCCGGCTTAGAATAGCACCATCCCATTCATCTCGCGGGTGTCGTAAGAGGCGACTAAGGGGCTCAAGGGTTTCATGTGTATTACAACTTTATTACTGATTACAATGATACATGAATCATCTGAAGTACCCACAATATTTTGTTAAACGTGGCGATAGCGACCGTATTTTGGCAGCCGCTATTGCTATGCCTATCCCGCAAGGGATAAGGGCGTGATATGTGTGTGTGTGTGTGGGTGACAGCTGTCAAATTCGATTTATTAAGATAGTCATCAATCCCGTGTACATAAAGGTTGCTTTACGGGAGATCACGCTCTGCCTGCTCCACAAGGGATAAAGGCGTGATGTGTGTGTTACCTACTTTGGCACAATACTAGTAGCGTCATGATTATTTGTCGCGGTGGTTTGCCTCTATTTTTGGAAAATAGCGTGAGACACAGTCACAATTTTTGTATCAATTTGTACCCATAACCATAAGTATGCAAAAGCGCTAGTTTCCTGGCTCATCAATAAAATATAAAAGTTGAACATTTAAAAATATTGTCCAAAAATATTACGCACCTTATTATTAATTTTTAGAAATATTCAAAGTTTGAATTAACAAACAGAAAGATTATATGAAAGTGAGTGTTTTGACGCCATCAAAATACTTACGACATGACGTTTTACTCTCAGTTTTTCATACAAAATACCGTTTTAGATCGTTTTAAAAACCTGACCTGTCAAGAATGTAGCCTAATTGCACTTTTTAGTACTGCTTAAGTGTACGACTGGTCCTGCAGGGTTATATCAGCACCACATTGAGCCACTTAATTGTTTATACTTAAGTAATAATAATAATAAATATCCTGGACAATTCACACAGCGCCACCTAGTCCCAAACTAAGCAAAGCTTGTACTATGGGAATATATGGGAATTGATACTAATACCTACTTATATACTTTTTTTTGTAAATAAATACATATTATACATGGACGCTGTTTAGCATTTATGTACCAACCCACACCCGGAACAAATTAAGCTACGAGCCTTCGAAGTTTTTCAAAGACATTTAGTTTTCCTGCGGTCTCCCTGAACGTAAGCTCATATTATTTAGTATCACCAGGCGCGTCTAAATGTCCTTATTTAAGTAATGTATGTAATTAATGTTTTGAATAAATATTTATTGAAATAAAGACGAAAAACTGTTATTGCGAAATACCAACATCCTACTTTGTAAAAAGCAATTAAGTACTATGTGGCTTACAACATTATTGCTAAATAATTTACAGGGATTTTGAGATGAGAAAAATGTACCATAAATCTTTGAAAATCAGCTTTATTATACCTAGTTATGAGATCACCGACGTTAAATTAACTGTTACATCTTAAAGAATAATACACACATCAAAAAAAGTTTGTGATCACTTGGAAAAGTGGAAATATTTTTATTGTGAAAGAATAAAACTCAATCACTTTTTATTTTTTGATTCCTTATTTAAAAATATGAAATTTAAATATAAACAATTTCGTAATTCAAATGTTTTTTTTCATATAAAAAGACTATCAACCCTTGCTTGCTACCATTCAGAAATTTGACTTAGTCGCAAATTACGATATTTTCAATTTATTCACAACCAGTTATGTTGGTAACGATGCCGAGAGGATTAACAGAAGTATTACGAGCCAGAATCCTAACTTTAAGTGGAGAAGGCTATTCCACGAGGGAAATATCACGCAGAGTTAATGTATCCCAAGCCTGCGTGGTGACCACGTTGCAGAGGTATCGGGGCATGGAAGATTTACGAGTAGCTGACCGACCTCGCAGTGGTCGCCCAACTGTGCTTACTGCAATTCAGAAGCGCTATATCAGATTACTGGCTGCCCGTGACCCAACAATGAACGCTACTAAAATAAAAGCAGAACTGCGAGCTGCCACCGGTCGCGAAGTTAGCACCCAAACAATTAGAAATTGCTTACACCAAGCTGGATTACAAGCAAGGAGATCCTGGCGAGCACCTTTGAACTCACAGCAACGGAAACGGCGCAGATTGTGATGGGCTAGGCTCCGTTAAAATGAAGAAATTGAGGACGAAAGCATTTGGCAGAACTGCCTCTTGGTTGACGAAACGCGGATTAGTACGCATCCAGATAACCGACGTGTCCGTGTCTGGAGAAGACCAGGCGACTCTGAAAGGCAGAGAACTGCCACTGGAACCGTTCAGCAGGGCGGGAAATCGGTGACCTTTTGGGCCGGTATAATGATTGGGGCTAGGACGCCCTTAATTCCGTATCAAGGCGCCATGACTGGAGCTATGTATAAAATGATTGCAATCGATGGATACGTCAGACCATTCCGCATCAACCACGGGCGCCAACTCATAATGGTAGATGATAATGCGCCCGCACATCGAAACGGACGTGTTGATGCTGCTCTCCAGCAATACGACATCACCCGGTTAGACTGGCCTGCCGGCTCACCTGACTTAAACCCGATTGAGCATGCGTGGGACGCTCATAAGCGATCTGTTTGGAATCGTCAGCCACCTCCTCAAACAGTGGCAGAAATCAGGGCAGCTGCTATTGAAGAGTGGGACAGGTTACCACAAGAAATGCTGGATAACTTAATTCTTAGCATGCCCAGAAGGGTTTCCGCATGTGTGCGAGCCAGAGGAGGAGTAATTTTATACTAACTATTAATCTTTTCGTAATAAATTTTGTTTATTTTTTCCTTAATTCAATTTTTTCATTACATCAAATTTCAGCTAAAATTGCATTTCTTAACTTTTGTTTAAAATAAATAAATAATGAATAATGTTTTTTTTATTTACTTAGTGCATTTTCGTTATAAAAACATAAAATATAAACACTTTCTATAAATAATTTATATTTCATAAAATACACCTGCTTTTGCTACTGATCACAAACTTTTTTTGATGTGTGTACATTATTGCTTTTTTGAAATTCCCAGATAGTTTTTTGCAATAAGAGTGTATGTGTATAAGACATTATTGCAAAATTAAATAACGGTGACGTGAATTACGCATTAACCATTTTAGGGGATTATCTAATTAATAAAATATATTTTTTTAACATGAGTTATAGATTCTGAAAGCTTATTTTAAGACGCATAGAACTGCATTCATAGTCCAAAATCTCAATTTGTGTGGGTAAGTACACAAATGCTAAACAGCGTCCACATAGAAAACACCCAGACTCGACACAAATATTTGAAAATTGACTTTACAAATATTTGTGCCCGGTGGGGATCGAAAGCGCGGCGACCGCGGCGTGGACGCATAGGCACGCACGACTCTCCGCCCGACGAAGAAACCCCGACTGGTTCGAAACGTCGCGGAAACACCCAAACATGACAAGTGAGTGGTTCCTTTCTTTTTAATTTTAAGATTTCCTAAATATTTTTTTAAAATAAATGTTATATAATAATAAGTCTATTGTCTAGCATAGAATAGCGGAGCCTCCTGATACAGGCATTCTACATGCTTAAAAGGAGACTCCATCAACTAGTTATTAAAGTTATATTTTGTTAAGACAATTTGTTTTTTATTGAGTGGTCTGGGACATTAGTTATTGAGCCACTCATTTAGGCGAAACCTGCATCTAATGCTGCGGATTTTTAGCGCATGCGTCTGTCATAAGAAACGGGATAATTATCAATAAATCACCTAAACGTGTGTTCTCTACACATCCGAGTAGGTACGCGATGAGTGAATCTTTCCATGAGTAGTACGCGAGCGAAGCCGCGGGTTACTGCTAGTTTGCCTAATAAATTCAAAACTAACAAATATTTTTCAATGCGAGAGAACTATAAGGATAATATTCGTGCTTATTAAAATTTTGTTGTAGGTTTTTACACTATTTAGTAAAATTTATCCCGAAAGTAACGCAAACTTACCTTGTTTATAATGCGTGGGCGTATCGAAAAAAATGTTAAGATGGGTAACGTGAAAAAAATTGTAATTTTATTTCATTTTCTATTCTCGGTAAGTACCTGATAAAAATAAAGATTTTTTACATATCTCATGCTCTCAAAATAGGTCCAAAACATTACTGACCAAAAACCTGCTCTGTAAGTTCAATTACTTACAAGTCCTGTTTTAACATTTTAAGTAAGTAATTTTGAATAAGGAACTATCACTAAACCAATCATAGCATAGCAAATATCGAAGAAGGAGGGTTTATACACATATACATACATATATCATGCCTTTATCCCTTGCGGGATAGGCAGAGCGTTAACGGCCGTAAGAATACGGCTGTATATTTATATATTTATATTTGTAATCTGTATTTTTATAACCTCAATAAATAAGTTGGTCGATGAATTCTCAATTTTACAATAACAAAAGTAAAAACTACTATTATCCTTATGATTACAAAATGGACGCTGTTTAGCATTTGTGTACTAACCCACACAAATTGAGATTTTGGACTATGAATGCAGTTCTATGCGTCTTAAAATAAGCTTTCAGAATGTATAACTCATGTTAAAAAAATATATTTTATTAATTAGATAATCCCCTAAAATGGTTAATGCGTAATTCACGTCACCGTTATTTAATTTTGCAATAATGTTCTATACACATACACTCTTATTGCAAAAAACTATCTGGGAATTTCAAAAAAGCAATAATGTACTATAACAAGGTTAGTACATTGTTGCGAAATGGCAAGTGTGGCTTAGTACATTGGTGCAAAATTCAGATATCTCCGGGGAGGGCAAGTGCGCGGGCGGCGGCCCAACGTGATCAGTACCTCATGTAGTTGTTTGACGTGCCGGCCGGAGGTAAACAAAAACAAACGTAAGTTTCCAGTATTTTCATAGTAAATATGACGTGTTAGTTAACAGTTTATTCGATTATCACTTCAGGCTAGGGAAGATTAACAAAACAAGTTCGAAACTTGCAACATTCTGACAAAAATTTAGGCTCATTGTAAGAAAAAACTTAACCTCAAAATCATGTGAGTGAGAATCGTTTTTATGTGCGTATTTGCTTGCCTTTACGTATTTCTAACGTGAATGTGTCAACATCAACCAACACTACGACCGAAATTCTGACGCCGTATAGTCACCGTCAAGAAGGTAAGTACTTGGAAACAAGAAGTACCTACACCCAAGAAAATTGACCGTGAAACCTTGTTCGCACCCACAATCTCTCTATAAAAGTTTGTGGGTAGGGTGACCATGTTTATTTCATATAGGATGTAAAGAGATAACAAATTCTTAGTTTGAAATTGATCAATAATCTTTATACACCCATTGTTTCCGAGTAAAACATAAAGCTTACACTATAAATAATCCATGGTTGCATCCATAATCCAAAGTAATTAAAACATATAGAAATTTCCGCTTTGAATTTCGGTCGTAGTAGGTATGAATTAGACACTGTAACGACGAGGCTGAAGAGACGCGTCGTTAACGATAGTTTGAGAACTTAAACATTTGACTGTCAGGCCCTATTTAAATCTGAGCGCTATCCTATGGGTAGGCACGTGGGTACCGGTATTATACTTGGTACAAATTGTCAAATAGTCGAGTTTTCGCGTACCGACCGGCACACCATTCAGATTTTAACATACGTCTCGTGCAAACCACGACGCCTGGCTCCGGACAAGCTGAACATTGCGAAGCACGAATTTGAAGAGATGGTCAAGAACGGTACTGCACGCCCATCCGATAGCCCGTGGTCCTCCCCAAAGAAGTACACCTCGTACCAAAGAAGGACAACAGCTGGAGACCATGTGGAGATTATCGTCGCCTGAACGCACGCACAGTACCCGACAAATATCCCATCAAACACATTCACGACTTTAACGCAAACTTAGCCGGATCCACCATCTTTTCCAAGATCGACCTTGTGAAGGCATATAACTAGATCCCCGTCTATGGCCCAGATATCCCGAAGACCGCCATTTCTACGCCCCTCGGACTTTTCGAGTTCCCTATGATGACTTTCGGCCTTCGGAACGCAGCACAAACGTTCCAACGGTTCATCGAAGAAGTCACTAGGGGCATCGACTTCTGCTACGGCTACCTGGACGACATCCTCATATTCTCACCAGGCCGCCAGACCCACGAAGCCCACCTACGTCTTTTCAAACGCCTTGACGAATACGGCATGGTGATCAACGCCGCCAAATGCGAATTTGGCGTAAATGAGATAACTTTCCTAGGCTACCACGTGTCAGAGAAAGGCATCACACCCTTAGAGCATAGAGTCGAAGCCATCAAGAGTTTCCCGGAACCGAAAACAGTGAGAGAACTCCGGAGATTCCTCGGAATGTTCAACTTTTACCACCGCTTCATTCCACATTCCGCAAAGCTTCAAGCTCCTCTCAACGAGCTACTCAAGGGTGTACGCAAAAACTCACAGCCTGTCAACCTCTCAGAAACAGAGCGACACGGCTTTGAGGCATGCAAAGAAGGCTTATGCCAAGCTGCCATGCTTGCACACCCGGACTGCAACGCGAAAATAGCACTGGTCACTGATGCTTCAGATTCAGCCATTGGAGGAGTACGGCAACAATATCAAAACGACTCATGGCAACCGTTATCCTTTTTCTCCCGCAAACTGACACCGGCGCAGAAAAAGTACAGCCCGTATGACCGAGAGCTCCTTGCCATCTACAAATCCATCCAGTACTTCCGTCATATGCTTGAAGCCTGTCCATTCAGAATCTACACCGATCACAAGCCCTTAACTCATGCCTTCAAAACCAACAAAGATCACTGTTCTCCACGCCAATTCAGATATCTCGATTCTTCTTCTTCTAAGTCGATGCCTCATTCCTGAGGGACGTGACCATGGGGAGCCTCTGCTCCACCAAATTTCTCCAGGCTCCGCGGTCTTGTGCCATGTGCACTGACGCCTGCAGTGTGGCCTTGGTTGCCTGCTGTACTGTATCGGTCCATCTGACCGGTGCTCTTCCACGACTTCTTTTGCCCATAACATGGCCAGTGAAAATAACTGACTCCAGACATTCATGTTCACGCCTAGTCAAGTGTCCAAAAAACCCAAGAATGCGCTGCTGACAGATGGTGGACATTCTTTTCCGGATGTTCAGCTCTTTCAGGATAGACTCGTTTGTGCGCCGTGCAGTCCATGGAATACGTAACATTCTGCGCCAGCACCACTTTTCGAACGCGTCTATCCTTTTTCGTGTGCGAGATTTCAAAGTCCAAGTTTCAGATTCGTACAGGAATATGGAAAATATTAGGGTCTGCATGAGGTTAATTTTGGTTTTGCGAGTGACAATTCTGTTCCTCCAAATCTTTTCCATCTTTTTCACTGCTGCTTTTGCCATTTGGGCTCTTCGTATCACTTCAAGGTCGCAGTCGCCATCGTCACTGATAAGAGCACCTAGGTATACGAATTTGCGAACGACCTCGAGGTCCCTCAGTTCGCCAGTTCGCTGCATCGTCCCAGCTCTATCAATGATCATTAATTTCGTTTTTGACCTGTTGATAAGAAGACCGTATTCTGCGCTCACTTTTTCCACTCTACTTAGAATTTCCGCTAGTTCAGTTTCATTTGAGCCAATTATTGTGGTATCATCAGCGAAACGCAAGTTGTTTATTAGACGTCCACCCATGCGGATACCTCCGTCCCAGTCTTCGAGTACTCTCCGCATGATGTGTTCGCCGACCAAGTTAAACAATTGCGGCGAGAGTATGCATCCCTGACGCACTCCGCGCTCAGTTTTAAAGAGATGTGATGTTGAGCCCTCTAGTCTTACTCTAGATTTGCCTTCGTTGTAGAGACTTTGCACAAGGAATGTTAGGTGACTCGGTATGCCCATCTCACTCATCATGTTGAACATTTTGTCCCAATTTATGCAATCGAACGCATAGTGATGTTGTGCTCTCTGTGATATCTCGATTACATCGCTCAATTCTCAACAGACATCCATCACATCTCTGGCAAAGATAACGTAGTCGCCGACACACTCACCCGGATTGACGAAGTTAATGCCATAGGTTAAGATGCACTTGCCAAAGCACAGAGCACTGACGATGAACTGTCCCAACTCTTGCAAGGCGGAAGTTCCCTAAAAATCAAGAAAATCAACGTGACCGGTAACAACTGACCCATCTACTGCGACGTGAGCACATCTTCACCAAGACCCTTCATGCCCTTATGGTGTTTATTTAATATTAAGGTTGGTTTTATTTTAAAGAGAAAAGCAAATAAGAGCCATTTTTGTTATATTTTTGATAAATATTTAATTATGTGTTTTGTTAAAAATAAATGTTTAATAATATGTAGTTTAGTTTTATAAGCAAAGTACGTCGTACCTAATCAAAATATGACTGATTTTTTGTAATGTTCAATGGATCTCAGTAAATAAGAATAATCATTTATTATTCTTTAAGATGTAACAGTTAATTTAAGGTAGGTGATCTCATAACTATAATAAAGCTGATTTTCAAATATTTATGGTACATTTTTCTCATCTCAAAATCCCTGTAAATTATTAAGCAATAATGTTGTAAGCCACATAGTACTTAATTGCTTTTTACAAAGTAGGATGTTGGTATTTCGCAATAACAGTTTTTCGTCTTTATTTCAATAAATATTTATTCAAAACATCAATTACATACATTACTTAAATAAGGACATTTGGACGCACCTGGTGATACTAAATAATATGAGCTTACGTTCAGGGAGACCGCAGGAAAACTAAATGTCTTTGAAAAACTTCGAAGGCTCGTAGCTTAATTTGTTCCGGGTGTGGGTTGGTACATAAATGCTAAACAGCGTCCAAATATTCTACTTTATGTTAGAATTATTTTCTTTCATATTTAATTCAATATTTTTCAGTCATAGAAAAATGAGTTCAGAAGTGCAATTTGATTACCTGACGATACAACCATCGTTTATGGATCGTTTTGTTGTATTTGTCGCTTTATTTTACTCATTTTTCATTCAATATGTAAAGCAGTATACGTACCGCGCATGTAACATCAATAGCAACCTCGGAAGGATACCGCCCTCGCTCCGCTCGGGAATTTTAAAACCTCTGTTACAATTACAATTGATAGGTTACATTACTAGGTGTGTAACCTACTATTAATGATGGAGTTTTAAATGTTTGTTGCTTACAGTTGTCAACCACAATCTCACTGTTTTCTATAAATCTACTTATTCTGTTTATAAGAGATTCAATATTTTTTTCTTTCAGGTGATGGGCGTGTTGCTCACCGTTACGGGAGCTTATGGGTTAATCTATTTCAAAATCAAATTCAAAGCATTTATAACCGAACTAGGAGGGAACAAGATTTTTGCCGCTGTCGAGCCAGTCGGTATAGGTGTAATTTTGATAGGAGTCGTCGTTGTCAGTATTTCATTCTTAGGATGCTGGGGTGCCATCAGAGAATCTAAAATCATGCTCCTAATTGTATGTACCATAGGCTGATCGCAAACTTGACGCACGATGGAGCGCAAAAATATCGCAGTGGTCTGTCAGATCCATTCTAGAAACGCCCCCATACTAAAACCGCACTCGACGGATGACACAGCGACAGCGCTGCGTCAACAGCAGTTGAGCGGTTTTATTATGGGGAGTGACGTTTCTAGTATGGATCTAAAAGACCGCTGCGATATTTTTGCGCTCCGTCGTGCGTCAAATGTGCGATCCGCCTAATTTTTTCAACAATTTTTAACACAGCTCGTACATAGATTTACTAATTTACAATCTTATCTGAAAAGAATTTCAGTATGCGTTTTGTATGATCATCTTATTTGTTGCCACATGTTGTGTTTTATATTCTGTTAAAACAGCAAACGTTAAAGACGTAATTGAAAAACCTATGGACGTAGCGTTTCAAACATTGAAAGGCAACGAAGAATTCGTTAACCATTTTCATGCACTGGAAGAAGCAGTAAGTACAATTTTGGAGAATAGTTTCAGTATGCCTGTGCTCTATGTTTGGCACTTGGGCAAACGGCGAACAGGAATTTCGCGTTTGCCACAATACTTGACTGCGCTGAAAAATTCCGGGACCAGAATTTTTTGGTTCGCCTGAACTAAACGCCTTTGAAGGAGCGGCTATTGAAGAGATTTGAAGATCGCGGTTAGAGGCGTCCATGACCCGGAAAATATCTCGCAGATATCTGGGATACGAAGTGGACTACGTGCACCATTAGCTCATCCGCTCGCCAACTACTGGACTTGACCAACAGGGACAAGCCGCCGCTGGCTGATGGGCACTAACTGGGACTTTCCCAAAGGGGAATCACCAGGCTGGTAACGCCCTCGCTGCGGCGAGAACTTTCGACTGGACATGACATCCGACGTCACTCACCGAGTCACCCATCATCAGGCTCGGCTTCGAGGGCGAATCTCCGCTATCTTTACGATCTGTTATACCCTTAATTTCTATGGGACTTTGCTGACTAAGCACAGAAGCCATGTAACGCATCGCGCTTCCACGTCGGTCCCAATCACACCTTCGGTCGGGCCAGCCGCCAGTTTCCAAATTCAAATAATATAATCATTTTCTAATTCAATAAATCTTCTAGCCTAAACACAATTCTTTTTTAAAAACCCGAACTCGAGGCTCGTTATAACAGATCGATCGACGAAAGATGGTGGAACTTAGGAGTAAGAACAAATTTTCAAACAATAGAGTTTCGCCGAGTTGGTCCGCGCGTGAGTATATCGCTCAATGTGTGTAAGGTGGATCGCACACTTATCGCACGATGGACCGCTAAAATATCGCAGCGTCCTGTCAGATCCATACTAGAAATGTCAATCCCCATACTAAAACCGCTCAACCGCTGTTAACGCAGTGCTATCGCAGCGTGGTCCGTCGAGTGCGGTTTTTGTATGGGGAGTGACGTTTATAGTATAGATCTGACAGGCCGCTGCGATATTTTAGTAGTCCCTGGTGCGTTAAGTGTGCGATGCGCCTTAGAAATAAATTTCATCAAAATCTGCCCCGTCTTAATAAAAATAGATAAATACATACATACATATATCACGCCTTATCCCTTGCGGGGTAGGCAGAGCGTTAACAGCCGTAAAAATACGGTCGCTATCGTCTGTCATTTTTGAGGATTGTTTTCCAAGGCTGTTTCAGAAAACAGGTGTAGCACCATAGTGACAGGTTGTCAGCTTATCGCCTAAAAATTGCAATACACCAATACTCTCAAGTCCCTGCGTACGACACCCACGGGAAGGATGTGGGGTGATGTTATTCTAAGCCGGCATCACACTATTATTTTATAAAAATACAAGCTATTATTTTGTTACAGTTGCACTGCTGCGGTACCTACGGCGCCTCAGTGTACCAAAACGAGTTTATTCCTGCTTCTTGTTGTATGAATCCAATCCCGGACAATAATTGTTTACTGGAAGATATCCACGAATCCTGTGCAAAGGTTATGGCGGACAAAATAGAAAAATACAGGCCGTTAATCGAGTACACTCTGATTGGGTTAATAGTCTTTATGGTAAGAGACAAATGAAATTAAAATAAGTAGAAAATTAGACCACTTGGGATTAGTATTCTATGTGGAAATAATGTTAAATTTATGTACCTATAAGGAACTTACTCCTATGTTGGCAAAATACGCCTCAAAATACAATACAATCATTTATTGAAAACAAAGAAGTTACAGGTCATCATACATTATTATTAGATTAATATACATTTATTAAATGTTAATTGAAATCATTAATTATAAAATATTTCCATAAGTACACCACAAACCACAACTATTGAATAGGCAAAGCCATAAAATAGAGCCGCTCGAGCAGCCAAGTTTTTAGTATACAAATGTAGATGTGACGTCATAATCAAATAAATAAATAAATATTCTGGACAATTCACACAGCGCCATCTAGCCCCAAACTAAGCAAAGCTTGTACTATGGGAACTAGATAGCTGATACGTGCTGATACTAATACATAATTATATACTTTTTTTTTGTAAATAAATACATGTTACTCATAGAAAACACCCAGGCTCAACACAAATATTTGGAAATTGACTTAACAAATATTTGTGTCCGGTGGGGATCGAACCCACGACCCTCGGCGTAGAAGGCTGGCATACTATCCGCTACGCCATCGGGACAGTCAAATAATAATGTAAATAAGTCAAGTCAATAAGTCAAGTAAATAATGGAACAGAACTCGTCCTTCTTTTTCAGCTAGGTGTCGCGGTCCTTACCACGGTCGGCATCATAGCGCTGTTTATGACGCATGTCGTCATGTTAGTGTCTCAACACACTATGCCGAAGTTACGCGGCCGAGGTTCGGCGGCTGATTTTACGTTCCGACGTATTCAGCGGATATGACACACTTCAGCTGCGCAACTTCGGGTGTATATTTTAGTGTTTCGAGCGCTATCGTGTCGTCATGTCGTGTCACCTACACTGTCGGACAGACTGTTTTTATTATTTTAGAGGTGCGAAACCCGAAAAATGAACTATTTTACAGTAATAGCAATTGCCCGTTAATTGCTTCGTCGCCAATCGAACCGAACTTCGGTCGCGTATAATGTGTTGCCGTATCGCCGAATCGCCGCCGAATATACGCCCGACTGATGTTCGGCTGTACGCTGTAACGTGACGTAAATTCGGCTCAGTGTGTCATCCTTCATTCAAATAACATTGCTAGCGTAATTGCGCCGAACTTCGGCGGCGTAGGTTCGGCATGGTGTGTTTACACACTTACTGTTGACATTCCGTTGCTGGTTATTCGCACCGAAGCCGATACAGCTACCGAAGATTGACGTGATGGAATTACTTCGGATGTGATGTCCAGGGCTATCAGTTATTTATTTGTATTGCCACTTGGTTACATAAGGTCTTAAACTATCGCAGAGTTCAGCATGTAGCACCCCGTAGAGGCACCGCAAATGGTTTTGGTAGCAACAATCTTATAGTTAATTATAATAAACTTAAATATCTACCACTATAAACAATTTAATAAAATACTCTTCATTCATACATAACATAAAATAAATTATTCTTTAGCCCTATCGCTGTCACTATAGAACTCTTTCAAATTATAAAAAGCTTTTTCCATTAAATATTTTTTGAGTATATTTTCATAAGTAGTTTGTTTTTCTTGATTTTTTACGTAGTTGGGGATTTTATTATAAATTTGTTCCCTATCTATTTGCATAAAATATTAGGCATGACATAGGTTGGCACAATGTACATTGAACTAATGATACTTACGCATAAAAATAGTATACTGCATAACACGTAAAGCATAATTTATTAACCTAACCTAACTAGTTGATTTATGTGTATAAAAAATTATTAGACATACATAAACTGTATTATGCCAAGATAAATATTATGCGAAAAAATGTTTATGACAAAGATATAATAGGGGAAAAGAATTATGCGAAACAGGTCATGCTAAGACATATTAGTGGAAAAAACATTAAATGCTAACGAAAGCGATTCCGATGTCCAGAATCAATAGCGCAGCGAAGTTACAACCCAAATTCAGATTCAGGTTCTTTATTCAGCTAATACAACATCGTCAATGGAAAATATATTAAAACATTTCATCATTCTCCTTGCCTTATCCCGTTCTCTGTCGGGGTCGGCTAGCTAACCTAGGGGAATTGACATGGATCCAAGTTTTAACACAGAGCGACTGCCATCTGACCTCTGCAACTCGAAGGCTAACCTGTAACCTGGCCCGAATCCTAGGTTAAGTCACATTCAAACTTATGTAAGTTTGTTCATTCAAATGTCATCTGACTTTAAATTTTATTTGAATGTGGGTTTCATCACGATGTTTTCCCTTAACCGTAATAGCAGTCGGTAAATGTACGTAAGTAAAAACACATTGGTACATGGCGGGGATCGAACGGTAATATCGGTGTCCTGTCCAATTGGCCACCGACGCTCATTAATTAAAACATTTCAAATAGGTACTAAAAATAGAAAAGACAATATATCTATCTAATGTACTTCAAACGAGATAACAAATACATATCAAATGTATCTACGTATAACTTGATTACAAAATAATCTAAAAGGTGAATAAAGGTGTAAAAAAATAGCTCCAATTATTTTAAGGGGTTGACCACCCCCTGAAACTGAACAACTAAAGAACATAGGATAATTACTAAAGTTTGAAGATACCCCATTTCTTAATATACGAGTACCTACGTATTTCTAGTTTTTCGATATAGAACTATTACATTTTGTTTTTATAAAATGTTATACAAGGGCCTTTTTTGTATATTATTTTCATCCTCTTTCCATCATATCAAAAACCTAGTTCAACCTTTTCATTACAATACTGACCCATTTACATTCATGTCTTTTACCTAATACCATTATATATATTTATGCCGTGTGATGCCGGCTTAGAATAGCAACACCCCACATCCTTCCCACGGGTATAGTAAGAGGCGACTAAGGGACTCGAGGGTATTGGTGTATTACAATTTTTAGGCGACAGGCTGACAACCTGTCACTATAGTGATACACATTTTTTCTGGAACAACCTTGGAAAACAATCCTCAAAAATGTCAGACGTGGCCATAGCGACCGTATTCTTACGGCCGTTAACGCTCTGCCTACCCCGCAAGGGATAAAGGCGTGCTATGTGTGTGTGTATTATATTTATTTTTTTACTTTGCAACTAACGGCCCGCCCAGCGGCTGCGCCTCTTGCAACTCATTTTCCCGTGGGAATCAGATGTTTTCACGGCAAGTATTATACAAAAAAACTTCCTCATGAATCACTCTATCTATTATACAAACCTGCATCAAAATCTGTTGTGAAGTTTTGAAGATTTAAGCAAACATACATACATACAGACGCGAAAACCGACTTTGCTTTATACTATGTACTGATGCCTAATTCATCTGGCCCGTGAAAATATAATACCTACTTGACATTCTAAAACTTTGAATCTCTGACTTTGCTCTGCCTGCCCCACAAGGGATAACGGCGTGATGTGCGTGATCAAATATACTAGCGTCATGATTAGATTATCGTAGTGGTTTTCCTTTAATATTTTCGGAAAATATTGTGAATCACACCAAGCAATATCAGCACCACACTAACATTGAGGCTAATCACACATCTAACGCACGACATTGCGCATTTTTAGCACACCCGTAACGCAAGCGTCTGTCAGATCAAGTCAGATGTAACTTTAAATTCTCGAAACTAAAAACTGACGTTGACGCAGCACCGTTGAATTTACGTTGTTCGACAGACGCATCCGTTGAAACAGGTTCATGTAATTAATTTTTGTAGTTTTAAATTTTGTTTTTTTTTGTTACATCTGACAGACACACGCGTTACGTTACGGATGTGGTAAAATAGGCTTCCGTTGTGCGTTAAGTGTCAGAGTCATAGCTAGTGTAAGGAACTTTGCAGGCATGATCGATCAGACTATGAAACTGAACAACTTTTTATTGGGGTACCTCAACTGATTCCCAAAATCGTAGTGGACTAATTCTAAGAAACGAACTTCATAGAGCTCCTGACCAAACTTTTATAGCAATTTTTGATATGTTTACGAAATACAATACAGACGTTTATTATTATACTAAGCCATTCTTTGTTTTAAGTTTTCAGGCACGTTTCGTCAAAGCCTGATGGGGGTAATTTTGGATGGAAGAAGGGGGAGGCGGAGACGGAGAAAAATGGGGTGGGCACTTATTTTTTGGGGTGGGATTATATTAAACCCCGTAAAAAGTAGTAAGAAAGGGGATAAGACGTAACTCGGGTTACATTATAGCCATACACATTTGACATGATTGACAACAAGATTGGCCCGCTCATACAGCAAACCCCCAACGCGGAAGAAGTACATGAAAACCGAGAATCAAAAGGAAAGCCTGCTGACTAATGGGTTCCTCCTTTCGCAAGTGTTCGATTCTCGCTGGACTCTTATCTGCTTATCATTACTGTTGATAAATTATCCTCACCCTCTGAATCCACGATGTATCTACACCTTTGCACACACACATCAAACTCCACGTTTTCGCATAATTACACACATCACCTTTTACACTACTTCACACATCTGTGCGGATGTCTTATTGATTATTGTCAAAAGTTTTACCATTGTTTCTCTTCAGATTCTCAAGCATATCTGTTCTTCTTTATCCTTCCTCATTGAGTTCAACAATTATCAATGTTGGACATAAATAATGATCTGGAAGAAGTTCTATCTATAAAGTGTTTAAAACTTGAGAAGTTGGACACGTGTAAAGAGCATCTGCAATCCAAAAACTTTAAGTGCCTTACTTTCAATATTAGGAGCCTGCAACAAAATTTTGACTCTTTTACTGTTACTCTTAAACGTCTTGCAATCGACCTGGATGTCATCATATTGACCGAATGCTGGCTTTCACCCGAATCGATCGTTCCGCAAATCTCTGGTTTTAATGCCTTCCGAACCAATAAATATATCAATAAGTGTGGTGGTGTTGTGGCATATGTAAGAGAGGAGTGGAAAGCGACGGTTAGCGAGCCAGATTTAAATGACTGTAATGGCCTTCAAATAAATTTGGAGAGTGAATTAACATTGTTAGGGTTATACCGTTCTCCCTCTTTTAAAAAGATCGACAATTTTTTGTTGTCTTTAGATAATATTTTAAAAGCTAATAGTAACAAAAAACTAATAGTAGCAGGAGATATCAACTTGGATATATTATTAAATCCTCTCCCAGAGCACATTTCAGAATATGTATGCCTTCTTTCTGGTTATAAATTGCTACCCGCGATTACTGAAGTCACAAGATTAGATGCGTGTCTTGATCACATGTTTATTAGTGGTTCATTGTCATTTCCCATAGGCATCGTATGTCACACTGATATAACCGACCATGATATTTGTGTACTGGGTTTCACACGTAACGATCGTCGACCCATTTCAAAGCGAACTCGAGCTAAAACAAATTTTGATGGTGTTCTTGCGGATCTAAAAGCTACCGACTTCTTTGGTGTCCTTAGCAAAGATAATGTGAATGAAGCGACTTCTTTGTTTGATGGCATACTCAATCGAGTTATTAAAAACAACACAAAGGTAGTACGAATAAGTCGCTCAAAATACAACATCCAGCCTTGGATAACGCCTGGACTAATGAGGTGCCAAAGAATACGCGACTATCTCCATCTTCAAGCAAGAAGAGATCCTAGAAATGATATTAAAGCTGAAACCTACAGGAGGTATCGCAACTTCTTGAACAACCTGTTGCACCGGTTAAAAACAAGTTATGGACACCAGGAACTAAATATGCATAAAAATAACCCTAGAAAACTTTGGAGTACTGTCAAGGACATTTGTCATCTGTCTGGAACACGCATTGAGCCGGTCGAGTTGTGTAAATTGAATACTGATCCTGTTGCTTCGCTTGACCAATGCAATCAATACTTTACCAGCGTTGGCTCTAACTTAGCTAATGAAATTTTTTCCAGACTAAATTCATCCCAAAGTAACTTAGCTGCAGATTATAAAACTACAAATAGACCCAAAAACTCCATGTTCATGTGTCCGACAGACTCCAAAGAAATTAGCGGAATTATAACTGGTCTTAACCCCAACAGTGCACCAGGCTTAGATGGTTACTCGTCTTCGCTTCTCAAACATATCCAAGGCGAAATATTGGAGCCTCTCACTCATACTATATATAATCTTAGTCTGAGTACTGGTGTTTTCCCCCAAAACTGGAAGACCGCATGTGTGACGCTCATCCACAAAGATGGTGCCAAAGACAAACCTTGTAATTATAGGCCTATTTCCCTCCTTAGTATCTTCTCCAAAATTCTTGAAAAATTAGTCAACAAACGCTTAGTTCAATTTCTTGACAAGCACAATATTATTTCGGAGAGACAATTCGGATTTCGGAAGGGAAAGTCAACCGAGGATGCTGCTCTACTTCTTACAAACACAGTTGCGTGCGCCTTGGATCAGAAACGTCAATGTATTGGTGTATTTTTAGATTTAGCTAAGGCGTTCGACACGGTGTCTATCCCTATATTAATAAAGAAAATGTCTTCTATTGGAATCAGAGGGACAGTACTTGATTGGTTTTCAAGTTATCTTACAAGTAGACAGCAGTGCATTCAAGTAGGTGACAAAAAAAGCAATATGCTTCCTCTTAACTTTGGCGTACCACAAGGCAGTGTTTTGGGTCCTACACTGTTTATAATTTATATGAATGATCTCCTAGAACTCGCCCTCCCAAAAGCCGAAGTTATATGCTATGCTGATGACACTGTTATCCTGTTCCGCGACGATTCCTGGGAAGAAACATATGTAACCGCTGAAACGGGCTTGGCACTTGTTTCCAATTGGTTAGACAGGAACTTACTGACATTAAATGTTTCTAAAACTAAATTTATTGCGTTTCACAAAACCAAAGCGTCACAATCTCCATTTCCTAGATCGTTAAAGCTACATTCAAGCTCGTGTGTTTCTTCGCTTGTCAACTTTTCTCGAGAATTCAACCCTACATGCAGCTGCCAAGATATAGCTCAAACGAAAGTTATCAAGTATCTAGGTGTAATGGTAGATGAAAGCCTGTCTTTCGGGGCACATATTTCCGCTCTATCATCTCGGACAAGGAAAATAATTTTTGTTATGAAATCACTTAGACATTCTGCCTCGAAAGACACTTTAATAATGGTGTATAAAGCGTTATCGCAATCTTTAATTCTATACTGCATTAGAGTTTGGGGAGGGGCGGCCAAGACCATATTGATAGATCTAGAGCGCGCTCAGAGGGCAGTGCTGAAGGTCATGTTGCGGAAGCAGTTTACGTTCTCCACAGATTTACTTTATAACGAATGCAAAGTTCTTAGCGTTCGTCAACTATATATGCTGCGGATTGTAGTTGCTCAACATAAGACCACCCGTTGTTCCTCCGAATACGAAACCCTTCTCACACGTAGGGTATTCAAAATCCAAGTTCCTCGAGTCCGCACAACCTTTGCTCAGCGTCTGCCTTTTTATCTTTCTCCCTATCTGTTTAACAGGTTCTGTCGCGTCTTACCAATCAAAACACTGTCTTTTCGGGAAGCGAAATACAAAATTGAAAATTGGCTTCTTAGTCTTACTCAAGATGAGACTGAGACATTAATGCCCATGGCACTATAACACAGACGCCCACTTAAAATCACAGTCTCACATACACGCACAAACACACTCACACTAACAGACACACACACACACACAAACACACACACACACAAACACACATACACACACACACACACATACTCACACACACGCGCGCACTCCCGCATCTATAAACACAAACACACACAACATCACAGTCAAGAACATTTATTTTTAGTGATCATCAGTGAGCCCCAGTTTTTGTCTGCTCACAAATGCATGCATGTCTTTTTACTTTATTTATCTTATTTAATTTTTCTTACTTTGGATTTCTGTTTCACTTTTTGTTTGTATTTAATGTTTTAAAAGGCTACGTCCGAACCTACTATTAGAAATGAAATTATTTTGAAAACTATTTTCGGGCCCCTGCGATACAGGCTTTGCTTAGTGCAGGGTCCGCTGCTTTATTTGTGATACTTTGAACTTGCTGTTTAAATTGAATTGTAACTAGGACGAATTATTGTTAATCATGTTTGGAAAATAAATATTATTATTATTATTATTATAGTTTACAAAATATAGCTTGATCCCTGTCACGTTTGACAGCTCCATACAAAAAGAGAAGGAAACAAAGGAAAATGGACCCTGTGCCATAGCATTTGCTCGAAACTGACAGCTGTCACAGGTATCAAGCTAAATTTTATATACATACTCTATAAAATTTAGTTTTTTTAAAAAAAGTTTCATCATCGTTATATCAGCCCACATCTAGATACTGCTCAGTATAGGCCTCTTCTTTTTCTTGCCATCTGCGTTGGTCCTGTGCCTCCCGCATCCACTGTTTGCCAGCAGCGGTCACTCCATCGGTCGTCCATCTAGCGGGTTTTCTGCCAACTGGATGCTTTTTGTTACCGCCTTGGTCCACTGTTCATCATTCCGATGAGCAAAGTGTCCTGCCCACCCTTTCTTCAGTTTCGTGATTTCGCTTTCCGACATCAACGACTCTTGTTGAACACGATCCTGAAGCTTGATACCTAACATGGAACGCTCCATACATCTTTGTGCAACCTTCACTTTGTGGTTTCTCCCTCGTGAGCGTCCATGTTGCGGTATCATAAGTGAGTGTGGGCATAACACATTGGTTAAAAACTCTGGTCTTCAAGTTTTGTGTGATCTTAGATTTAAAGACGTCTTTTAGTTTACAAAAAGCGGCCCAACCGAGCTGAATACGCCTGTCGACCTCCTTCGCCTGTGTTTGCTGACCAAAGTACAAACTGTGTCCAAGGTATACGTAGTCTTTTAGTGCCTCAATCGGGCTATTACCGAAAATTTACGTTCGGTACAATTGAGTTGCTCAACATAACTTTGTTCTTGGACAAGTTCATCCTAAGGCCGACTTTAAGTGATACGGTGTGCAGCTCTTCTAGCATGTTTTTGAGGTCGGTCACTTTGTCAGCTATGAGTATCAAACAGATCATCGGCAAAGCGTAGGTGCGTTAGCTTAGCGCCGTTGATGTTGACTCCCCTCTCCTTCTAATCCAAAGTCTTCAATGCGTCTTCAAGAACATTTGTGAAGAGCTTAGGAGAAAGAGTGTCTCCTTGGCGCACACCCCAGCCTAACTTCACAGGGCTGGTAAGTTCGTACAAATTGCACACGCAATGTCACTGAGCTGTACAGTTTTCGGAGAACACTCACATACCTACAAGCCAATCAATTTCAATGCGAGGAATAAGGAAAAAGGATAATTATAGTGCTAACAGAATAATTATAATCTATTTTCGTATATTTTTGGGTTTTTACACGTTTCCAGGAAAATTATATCCCATTTGTAACGAAATCTTATTAGTTTAGTACGTACAGGCATATCGTCGAAACGTCGAGATGGGTTTTGTGAAATTTGCAGTTTTTATACTTAATTTGCTATTCTCTGTAAGTAACTTTTTTATTTATTTAAATTTGTAATGAATGATTTTTCATAATTTATATTCTAAATATGAATATTATCAGAACAAGGAATTGGTTTTCGTCATTTGCTCGCCATCTCACTGGTCTTATCACGAAGGGGCGTAACTTTTTACAGCACAAAGTGCAAAATCCTGACGCCAGGGTCTTTGTGTCGTTGAACGACTCAGTGCCCCATACGAAGAGAGAGAGAGAGCGATTTTACGAACTCTACCAAATTTTCAATAATTTGTTGCTAAACGCAAAGAATACTAACTACCTATAGCTACTCGCTCTTATACAGGGTGTAAAAAATTTGCTGCAAATATTTTAAGGGTTGCATCAGCCCATGAAACTGAACAACTTTCATAGGTCGAATTATGAAAAAAAAATTGGACCTCCCATATAGTTGACTCGCTCGGCTGCTACATTTTGTATGGGAGGTCTAAATCTTTCTGTATGTATTAGTCATCATCATCTCACTTATTTCTACAAGGAGTAAGAAAATTAACATAAATAGTAGATTAACTACGTACCTAGGTAAGTATGTAACCTATCAATAACAACCAAGGTTTTTTTAACGCCCGAGCGGAGCGGTACGTACTTATACTGCTTTACATATCGAATGAAAAGTGAGTAAAATAAAGCGATAAATACAAGAAAACGATCCATAAATGATGATTGTATCGTCTGGTATTCAAATTGGACCATTTTCTATGTTTAAAAAATATTGAATTAATATAAAAGAAAACTATCCTAACATAAAGTACCTAGATTTGTTTTTATCGTAATTTTTACTTTTCTTATTGTAATATTGAGTATTAATTCGACAAACTCATTTATTGAGGTTATATTCATACAGATTAATAATACAATTCCTGCGTTCAAGCAACACAATTCGTAATTTGAAATTGTACACAACTAATTGGATGCAACTCTCTTACTAAAAATAAGACGAAAATGTTTTTACATATCTCATGCTCTGAAAGTAGGTCATTACTGACAAAAAACACGACCTGTAAGTTCAACTTACAGGCGAGGTTTTAAAACTAAGCCTGTAAGTAATTTTAAATATGGA
This sequence comes from Keiferia lycopersicella, assembly GCA_029255805.1. Taxonomy (NCBI): domain Eukaryota; kingdom Metazoa; phylum Arthropoda; class Insecta; order Lepidoptera; family Gelechiidae; genus Keiferia; species Keiferia lycopersicella. Next base: position 14,426,167 of record JARACZ010000011.1, on the reverse strand, counting down.
ACTAGAAAAAGAACCAATAGAATCGCGGCAATTAAAAAGTTAAAATCAATTTCTTCTTATTTTTAATAGGAGTTGCATCCAATTAGTTGTATACGATTTTAAATTTCGAACTGGCCGCTACGAATTGTGTTGCTTGAACGCAGGAATTATATTTTTAATCTGTATTTTTATAACCTCAATAAATGAGTTTGTGTAATTATTACTCAATATTACAATGACAAAAGTAAAAATTACTAATATCCCTATGATCAGAAAAATGACTACTTTATGTTAGGATACTTTTCTTTCATATTAATTCAATATTTTTCAATCATAGAAAAAAAAGTTTAGCGGTGCAATTTGAATAGCAGACGATACAATCGTCATTTATGGATCGTTTTCTTGTATTTATCGCTTTATTTTACTCTTTTTTCATTCGATATGTAAAGCAGTATACGTACCACGGATGTAACATCAATAACAACCTCGGAAAGGTACCGTTAAAAAACCTCGGTTGTTATTGATAGCTTACATACCTCAGTACGTAATCTACTATTAACTTTTTAATTGTCGCGATTCTATTGGTTTTCATTCTAGTTCTATATTTAAAATTACTTACCGGCTTAGTTTCAAAACCTCGCCTGTAAATTGAACTTACAGGCCGGGTTTTTTGTCAGTAATGACCTACTTTGCAAAGCATGAGATATATAAAAGTCACTTCATCATTTTTCCTTTCAGGTGGTGGGGTTGTTGCTCATCGGTGCGGGAGCATACACGTTCATCGATTCCAATGATAATTTCAATGATTTTACAACCGGACTGCATCTGGACTTTGTCCTTGCCGGCGTCAAGCCTGTCGGTATAGGTACAATATGTTTAGGAGTCGTCGTTTTCGGTATTTCATTCTTAGGATGTTTGGGTGCTATCAGAGAGTCCAAAATTATACTCCTTATGGTATGTATTGAATCTTCTAGTACCTCTACAGCCATAACACACTTAAATGTGTTTTATTTTATTACTTATTAAATTAAATCTTTGGTAATAATCGCATAGCATAAACAATTATGCAGCTAGCTCTTAGAATATATGAGCGTACTCGGCGCTGCCTGCCGCGCGTTGCCTTGCCCACCACAAGTAGGAGTAAACGCTCATGCTGTGCGCTAGATGGCGTAAGTAGTTTCTCGAAGTAAGCAACCCTAGTCCAATACGTGTAATTACGTATAACTTATTATGAACCGTAGTCCAATGAATTAAGGGCCATATTCCCTGAAAGAAATTTGGTAGGTGTGTAAATGAACACGTGCTCGACTGGAACGCGAGCTAAATTAAATCGTATTGTTTACCAGATTGAGTACATATTTCTTTGACAACCTTTGCGAAGTAAAGCTTCCTTAACGCTAGTTACTAGTTATTATTCTGTGACGCAGCGCTAGAGCACCGTCGTCCGTCGAGTAAGGTTTTAGTATGGGGAGTGACGTTTCTAGTATGGATCCGACAGACCGCTGCGATATTTTAGCGCTCCGTCATGCGATAAGTGTGCGATATGCTATAGATACAATTAATATGGAATGTTCTTTTTCAGTATGCATTTTGTATGATCATTATATTTGGTGCCACATGTTACCTTTTCTATGTTGTTAAATCCACAAATGTGAAAGACGTAATTGAAGAACCTATGGAATATGTATTTCTAAAATTTAATGGCAACAAAGTATTTGATACACATTTTCAGGCAATGGAAAAAAAAGTAAGTACCTAAAACGTTTACTAATTAATTCAAAATAATTTCTGTAAGTATGAATGTTCACTATTTTGTAGAAATGTTCACAAGATAGTAATCTAGAATACTTGGAGTTTTAATCAAACACTAGATATTGATATTAATTTTTACAAGTGGAAAAATATCATGCCACCGATGGGATTCGAACCCACGTCTTTTGACTTGCCGGCTCAAACATGGTTGGCTCTATCCTTTAGTTTGTAAAATTTAGCTTGACATCTGTGGCGTTTGTGACCTCTGAGCAAATGCTATGACATATACGTAGAGCATATACCGAGTTCATTTTCCTAGAATTTTTTTTTCGTCCATACATTTTTGTTGCTCGACTACTTGCGAATAGCTTTAGCGCCACCTATGACTTTGTAGTAGAACTTTATGGTCACTAATCTGACAATATAACGTATGTAGAAGTTGACGAGAGATGGAGATTTTTTTGATAATAGAGACATTCAAGAGGAAGGTTATTTATGTACAATACTTGCCAGGAAAAGATCTCATTCCCGCGGGAAAATGCGTTACAGCGGGCGCAGCCGCTGGGCAAGCTGCTAGAGGCATATGCGTAATCAATTTAATCAAAACCTGTCCCGTCGTTTCAAAGATACATCTCTCCTCTTTTCGTGTGGGACACCGAGTCGTAGAACCCTAGTGTCAGAATTTTTCAACCGCCTTCTACAAGTAGCAGGCTTCTGACATGGTTGTGTTACGACCACCGTCTAAGTGATCATAGACAGCAACCGGGACCTACGGCTTAACGTGCCATCCGAAACACGGTACCATCTTACTTACGGACAATCGGGTGTTTCAGCCCGCATAACCAGGCTAGGAACAAATTAACAAAGTGATAAATATAAACTTTGTGAGTGTCCCACCGAGATTCGAACCCGGAACCTTATGTGCCAAAGGCACTACCATTCACACTACCATTGCGCCACATCAGTCGTCAGTCGGTCAAAAAAAAAAAGTTAGATACATGCTAAATTATATCGTTTTAGTTGCATTGTTGCGGCGCCACCAGCCCTGACTTGTACTACAAAAGCAAGTCTACTTCTTGCTGCCCGAATCCAATTGTTACGTGTATTGGGCAAGACGTCTACGAAGGATGTGCAAAGGTTATAGCGGACAAAATAGACGAATACAGACCGCTGGTCGAGTACACTCTGATTGGGTCTATAGTATTTATGGTAAGTTAAATTAAAATGGGACTTGGTATACAGGGTGTAAGAGACGGTGTAACGAAAACTTTGCAGGCGAGATCAGACCAGATGAAACTGAACAAATTTTCCCATACGCTAGAGCAGCGTCGTCCGTCGAGGCGGTTTTAGTAGCGCTCCGTCGTACGTTAAGTGTGATATTTTTGTATCGACAACAACATTTATCCTAATATAATATTTTCAGATATTGAAAATTTTGGGTGCTCTGTTCCTGATCCGCGGAAATCATTTCAAGAACGGGAATCATTACTAGAACGGGAATCATCTTTAATCCAAAATAACTGTTTATAACTCGCTTTTATTAGGTCGACCTGATGTATGTAACTATGTAATGAAATGTAAGAAAACTAATTTAACCTACTTCTAAAGATCGTACCGTCATGAAAGTAGGCAGTTGTATGTCATTTTAATGACAATACAATAATATGATACTGTAGAGCTGATCTGATGATGGAGCCGGAAGATATGAACTGGAACTACATGATGGAATATCGTATCATAGCCGTGTTTGGACTTGCTAGAAAGATCTTGTAATGAACTAAGCCTGTTTTTAGTATTTTTTAAACTATTAATGCCGTGTGATGTCGGCTTAGAATAGCCATCACCCCACATCCTTCCCGCGGGTGTCGTAAGAGGTGACTAACTCGAGAGTATTGGTGTATTACAATTTTTAGGCGACAGGCTGACAACCTGTCACTATAGTGATACAAGACTTATCTGAAATGACCCTCAAAAATTTGTCAGACGTGGCAATAAAGGCCGTAATTTTACGGTCGTTGATTCTCTGCCTACCCCGCCAGGGATACAGGCGTAATTTGTGTGTGTGTGTGTGTGTGTGTGTGTGTGTGTGTGTTTGTGTGTATATGTATATATACATACGTACATACAGAGCGTTAACGGCCGCAAAAATACGGTCCCCAACGCCACGACTGACAAATTGAGGGCTGTTTCAGACGATTCGTAGATTACTATAGCGTCAGGTTTTCAGCCTGTCGCCTGAAAATTGCAATACACATGAAACCCTCGAGTCCCTTAGTCGTCTCTTACGACACCCGTGGGGAAGAAATGGTCACCCAATTTCATACTATTCTATGCCGGTATCACACGGCAATATGTATGTTTGTTAGAATATTAATTTATTTTTATTGTATGAGGTAGACCCCGAAAACGATGGCGCGACGATCTTGATACATATACTGTTAGTTATTGATTTGAGCACTAATACTTTTGCTTTAAATTGTTACCCGGTTTTCTCAGTGTTTCTAGTATAAAATAATGTTAAACAGGAGTGGTATTGCATTTCGACACATGATGGAAGAAGATGTCCTATCCCGTTAATTTGGTTGTCAACTGACAAAGATAGCACTATCGAGCTGTCTACACAGCCTTTGGTCCAAATGTGAATCGAAATGCAACACCAGGCGAATATGCGGTGGTGTAGTAAATTCAATAATTGTGATTAAAAATAAAATGTAAACCCATTCATTCTGGATTAGGACATTGGAGAATAAAGATGTGCAATGGTTTAAAATATTACTGGTATATAATTTTTCACAATACTCAAATTAATGGATGACCACTGTATCGTAGCAAATGGAAGACCGAGGGGGAGACATTTGCCCAGCAGTGGGATCTATCAGGCTAATAAAAAAAAACTTGATAAATAAATATGTAATTAATAAATAAACTTGATAATAAGTTGATGAATAAATTTTCTTGCTTCATTTATTGAGATTTTAATGCGCTCACAGTGCTATATTATCCTCATAAATGAAAATATGAAATTGACGAAATTATAAGTGCCGACAACCTGTCACTATAGTAATGCACGGCTTATCTGAAACGACCCTTAAACATTTGTTTGACGTGGCGATAACGACCGTAATTTTACAGTTGTTGACGCTCTGCCTACCCCGCCTGGGATATAGGCGTGATATGTGTATGTATGCCGACCGGGAATCGAACCGGAGCACAGGGGGTACCGCGTCCATTTCGAAAACCCGAAAAATAAAAGTTATGAATATCACGCGTTTGCGAGGCGTCAACGGCCGTCAATTACGGTCGCCATCGCCACGTCTGACAAAAATTATGGGTTGTTTCAGATAATTCGTGTATCACTAATTGGTGTAGCGACAGGTTGTCAGCCTATCGCCTAAAATTTGCAATACCTACACATGAAACCCTCGAGTCCCTTATAAAAAGTGTTATTTCATCAATAAATACTTACTTTTGTGTTTGTCTGTTTGTTTGTTACCGAATCCGCAACGCATTTCGATGCAGTTTTTAAGTCGGTAATAAAATAAAAGGTGTAAAAATATTAGTTGAAAATATTTTAAGGTGTGAACCAGCCCTTGAAACTGAAAGACTTTCCCCAAGAAACATAGGTCGAAATATGAGAAAATATTTAAATATTTTTTTTTATTTATGTTTTTATTTTTAATATTTTAAATAAAATAATATTTGTAGATCTCCCATACGAATTGTATCTAAATTGACTTGGGCGGTCGGTAACTTTGTACGGAAGGCACAATTTTTTTTCATATTTCGGACTATGTTCCTTGGCTGGTTCACCCCTTAAAATATTTATAGTAAATTTTTTTACACCCTGTATGTACCTATTCTTACATGTGACGTCACACTACTATTAAGTTACTAGTAGTAGTAATAAATGATTGGGATTGTTTTCAGTAACAGTGTGCGTTATCAGTCTCTTATCTTTTATCAACACCTCATACAAAATTTAATAAAACCGAGGTATGAATCACACTATCAGTACTATTGAAATATCACATTGTGTTGGTGTACTGCTAATAAAATAGTGAATATTTCCTTTTAAAAAAAATTGTGTGAAACTGTACACTACAAAGAAATCAAAATGTGTTGTGTAGAGTTCTTTGTGAAATATATTCTTTTCTTCGTCAATTTTACTTTTTGGGTAAGTATTTTTTCCTTTTTTTTTAGCTAAAACATTTTGCTACAAAAAGCAGTTTACAAAAAGTACATTTTTTCCTTTTTACAAAGAAAATAATAATATATAAATTACTATTAAAATAGTTAGATATGTACTACCAATGAAGGAACAGTCTCTTATTTTAATTATTCTAAACAACTTTTTAATTTTTTTAATATACCTACCAGCTTTCTCATTTATGTTTTTTTCGAAATAAGTGTACCTACTTATCACTTCTGTGAAAAAAGTCTAATAATAGTATTTATTAAAACAGAAAATAAAGATAATTTCTTTGTGCTACTTCATTACTCTCTCTCAAATCACCTATCTGATGATAAGAATTTATACTTGTTGTTGTATTGTTGTGTAGGTAAAACAACTTAAATTGTAAATTCGCTAAAAGTTTGAATTTGATGCTTGTTTTGCGTACATATACCACGCCTTTATCCCTTGCGGGTTAGGCAGAGCGTTAACGGCCGTAAGAATACCGTCGCTATCGCCACGTCTGACACTTTTGAGGATTGTTTTCCAAAGTTGTTCCAGAAGACATGTGTATCACAAACAGTGACAGGTTGTCAGCCTGTCGCCTAAAAATTGTAATACACCAATACCCTCGAATCCCTTAGTCGCCTCTTACGACACCCGCGGGGAGGATGTGGGGTGATGCTATTCTAAGCCGGCATCACACGGCTATGCTTGATTTGGGTGTGTAACATTCTTGAAATATCCATCGTTATGATTTCCAAACGCTGTAAGCTGCCAGATGAAGAGTTCATTTTATTAAGGAGAAGTTGGAAAGACTTTTATTTACAAACTTAATTACAATAAATTTACAAATATACACAACTTAACACTAAATTAAAACTAAGTATGTAAAACTAAAATATAAACTTAAAAACTAGTCGAAAAGCCCGCCCCGCAGCGTACCTGGCTCAAAAGTACCCATCACTCCAGCCGCGTTTCCGCGCTGGATGGCAAGCGATATATGTTGTACGTATATAAGGTATACGCTCCGGAGCGGGGGTCGCAGCCACGGTTGTGTAAACGTCTGCCCAGTTCGCGAATGAAAAGAGTTCATTTGTATATTTGTATAACTGTCGACTAGGTCAATAATATCTTTATGTTACAAACACAAACATATGTATAGTAGAGTGGGTAAAAGATGGTGTTTCACATCCTGTCAAAAAGGCTCTAATATCATTGAGATATATATATATCACATCATCATTCTCCTTGCCTTATCCCGTTCTCTGTCGGGGTCAGTTACTTAACCTAGGGGATTTGACGTGGAACCAAATTCTTACACAGAGCGACTGCCATCTGATCTTTGCAACTCGAAGGCTAACTTGGCCCGAATCCTAGGTTAAGTCACATTCAAATAATAATATCATCTGGATTCAAATTTTATTTGAATTTGGATTTCGTCACGATGTTTTTCCTTCACCGTAAGAGCAGTCGGTAAATGTACGTCAGTAAAAACATGTTGTAACATGGCGGGGATCGAACTCGGGTCTCACGATTGTAACACCAGTGTCCTAGAACAAAATAGATGGTACACACTTATATGACTTATCTAAGCAAGGTCTAACAAAACGTATTTGGTTGAACTTATGTGACTACGACTAAAGGCCTACTTTGGCCGATCCCGGCTTAGAAAGAACTGTGAATACGCTCCCTAACCACTTGGCCACCGTCACTCCTGCACAAAAGTGTTCAATTTGTTAGATAAAGATAAAGATAAAGATATTTTATTCACAAGCATACACGGTACAATTAAGATCTTAGGTAGGTAAATAAATGATATTACATTAATTCGCACATGCGTGATGCGCCAGTATTTGGCATGCAAAAATATAACAATTTATTAGGATTTATCGCACTCACAGTGGCGAAATTACAATGTCCAAAAATAAATAGGTAGTCATTAATCATTACAGCAATATTCAATTCAAAATTCAAAGTATATAATAAAAATTCATGTTCATGTCAAAATAAATAAAAATATATAAAAAATTAATCAATGTAATGCAAGTATTTATCATTCAGAAATTCGCTATTTAGCTACATACAACCTTACTATGACTGTGGCGCTGCATCTGTGATTCATAACATGCGTGACGCATGATGCGTCATACCATACCATCCATGCGCACCGCTCCCCAGTGCTTGGTACGGTCGCATGCAGAGAAAACGGACCCCCCCCAGTGACGACATCTATGGCAACATGTAGGAAACATCACAACACGAGCAGTGAGTGGTGATTGGTCGATAATGTCACAATGTCTAAGTTCAGCGACATTCTATTGGTGCTTTTAGTCAAAGTCGTGACTAGCAGCGCCATCTGCGTCAGTTTCCTTCATATTTTTATCTTCATATTGCGAAAACACTTTGAGTATTTCACACAAATCATGTGACAGACAGATAGCCTAGTGGTTAAGAAATGGGTGCTCGTGAATGATGTTACTGGTTCGAATCCCTACTTCTGTGCCTTTTTTTATGTCACATATTTTTGATTTTAATTTTGTTTGCGTTTTAATAAAATTATTTTGAATATCAAGGTCACATTAAATAACATTGATAGAAAATGGTAGAAAAACAAAAAAGACTGATTAGTAACTTTATTCAAAAACAAGTTTCAGTTTACATATTTACGATAATTCTAAATTAAAATACATCGTTATTTATTATACAGATTGTAATATTTCCAATCACTTGTCTATGACTTTTTACGAGAGAACAAACATGTTATCCAAGATAACAATTTTACGTCTCAAGTGAAAATTAAAAAAAAAACACAAAAATCCGTGGAGCCAAATGATTTTTTAAAGCACCGCATTTAGTTACGGGGGGGGTAACCGTCCATTTCAATGACGTCCTGTAATCGGCTAGGCATACTATCTAATAAATTAGAACAGATATTGCTACGCCGCATTAACTCCCATGTCCTTTTAACTTCTTGTTGCAAACTTTCAACGTTTCTTATTTCACTGGTATCCCAGTTCAAAACCATTTGGCCCCATAGATTTTCTATAGGATTTAGATCCGGACTTTTAGCAGGCCAATTTATGGTAGTTATATCATTTTGTGATGACAGCCACTCCATAACAATTCCCGAGCGATGTATCGAGCAATTATCTTGCACAAGTAAATTTGCCCTTCTGGATATATTGCACGAACTGATGGCAACATGACGTCCCTTAATATTTGTAAATACAGTTGAGCTGTCATGCAGCCGCCAACTTCAGTCAACTCTCCAGGTATAATGGACATCCAACCCCAATAACCTGGAAATAAAAATAATTAAATATAATAACTTGCCAAAATAACAAGTTCAAACCTATACTTGTGTAAGATAACTAAAAAAAGTTTATTTTTAAATATTATGTAACTTAAATACCTTAATTACTTAAATAAATTCTGCTACTACTGAAATAATGAATTATTAAAACAAAAATGAATAAATTATGATAAATATGCTCACCTAAGGATATTCTGCCACTGGTTCTTAGCGGTAAAACATTTTGTGGATTATAACGCTGTCCTCGTCTTCTCCACAGTATCTTTCGTCCATCTTTGTCCGATTTAAAACATTTTTCGTCGGTAAATATTACTATATTATTCTTCCAATCGAAATTCAAATACTCCCTGGCGAATCTTACTCTGGCTTGACGGTGTGCCTCGGTAAGTTTAATTTTTTTAGCTGGTCTGTAATTATAGATCCCCGCAGCATGTAAATGTCTCCGCACTGTATCCAACGAAATCCCAAACAACTGTGCAGTTGATCTCGTGGTCTTGAAGGACTCATTGGTATGGAGTCTTACAATTTCACGGTGACGATACGTTTCATCAGTATAAGCCACTGGTCGCGGACCCTGTCTTTCACATTTTACATCACCAGTTTCCTGGTATCTTTTTATCCATCGACGAACTGTGTTTCTCTGTAAAAATAAAAGCAATTTATTCCGTGAACTAATCCCAACCCTATTATCAAACGAATTAAAATATAAGTATCGCTTATAAAAATAGTAGCAATAGCAAAACTTACCGCTACTCCCAGTTCTCGAGCAATACTCTTAATGCCTCGATTTTGTTCAAAAAGCACAATAATCTTAGCTTTCAAAAAAACCGATAATCGAGCCATAGCTGTTAGTTTATAATCCAAAAACTATCCGAAACAGAATGCACACGTAAGCGGTAGCGAAGCTAGCTTGTGAACAAAGCGAAACACCAGAAATTAAGTTTAACATTTTATAAATTTTGCCTACCCTCGTATAATTACTAAGAGTTCGACACATCAAGGGGGGGTGGGGGGGGGGTACGGGCCGTCACCCACCACGCTGGCCCAGTGCGGGTTGGTGGGGATTTGGTTGCCAGAGCCTCGTTAGTAGTCCAGCAGGGTGCACCGCGAGCAGGAGAGGTTGGCTTGGGGCCCGAGAGATGTAATTATATAGTTATACAGAAGACTGAAGAGTATAACCAACCACTCTGCCTCGCGTTTGTGGACTACGAAAAAGCCTTCGATTCGATCGAAACATGGGCCGTACTTCAGTCTCTTCAGCGGTGCCAAGCTGACTATCGGTATATCGAAGTGTTGAAGTCCTTGTACGAAAGCGCCACCATGTCAGTTCGACTTCAGGACCAGGACTCGAAACCTATCCAGTTGCAGCGAGGAGTGAGACAGGGAGATGTAATATCACCGAAACTGTTCACAGCAGCACTGGAAGACGTCTTCAAGCTTTTGGACTGGAGAGGACTTGGCATCAACATCAACGGCGAGTATCTGACTCACCTTCGTTTTGCCGACGATATCGTGGTCATGGCGGAAACCCTGGAGGACCTCGGTACAATGCTCGATGACCTCAATAGAGCCTCCCAACAAGTGGGTCTAAAAATGAACATGGACAAGACCAAGGTTATGTCAAACTCTCTTGTTGCACCCATTACTCTGACAGTTGGGGGCTCTACTCTGGAAGTTGTCGACGAGTATGTCTACCTGGGACAAATAGTCCAGCTGGGTAGGTCCAACTTTCAGAAAGAGGTCAATCGTCGAATCCAACTCGGCTGGGCAGCGTTCGGGAAGCTACGTAACATCTTCTCTTCTCAACAACTACCGCAGTGCCTCAAGACAAAAGTCTGGGATCAGTGCGTGTTGCCAGTGATGACTTACGGAGTTGAGACGTGGCCGCTAACAATGGGCCTCATAAGAAGGCTCAAGGTCACTCAAAGGGCAATGGAAAGGGCTATGCTCGGAGTTTCTCTCCGCGATCGAATCAGAAATGAGGAAATCCGGAGAAGAACCAAAGCCACCGACATAGCTCGAAGGATTGCGCAACTTAAGTGGCAGTGGGCGGGGCATATTGCTCGTAGGACCGATGGCCGCTGGGGCCGGAAAGTTCTCGAGTGGCGGCCACGGACCGGTAGACGCAGCGTAGGTAGGCCTCCCACAAGGTGGACCGACGATCTGGTGAAGGTCGCGGGAAGCCGCTGGATGCGGGTGGCGCTGGACCGATCATCGTGGAGATCCTTGGGGGAGGCCTATGTCCTGCAGTGGACGTCTATCGGCTGAGACGACGACGACGACGACGACGACGACGACGACGACGACACATCAAGAAAGATTACTGTGACGTCATGCACAATATGAACTAGAAGGGAATTTTCGCCACTCTTAGCAAGAGCTCGGTGGCGCAGTGGTTTAGCGGTAAGGCTCGAGAACGAAAGAGTCTAGGTTCAAATCTTGTGACCAAAATGTGTTTTTCGTATTTTATTGTTTTTTCACCAAGTTTCTTGAATTCTATCTATTTATCCTAGCAATACCCAAGGCTTGGATGAATTCGAAAAACAAGTTTGTGACAAACAAACGATGCGATGGCGGCGGTGCAGTAACTTAACGCCAGATGGCGCCAGGCAACAGAGATGTTGTCTGGCTCCATTTATAAAGAGAGGGGTCCGTTTTCTCTGCTTGAGACTGTACTATGTATGACTATGACTATTGTTTTGTTGTTTGCGCCTCCTGTTCTTGTTCTATTACGTTAGTACATTATTGATTTAAGGTCGATACACACGTATATATGTTCCTTGATACACACCATCATAAATCAGTCGCGGAACTACTTTCGAATTGTTTGATTTTGACATCAAAGATTTCCCTTGCATGTTGTCATATCTCTCTTACGATTACTGTCTTAATGTAATGTCGAAGTGCACAATATAACATAAAAAAATGTGCCCACATTCAAGCAAAACGTTTCAGCTAGAAGCCATGAACTTCGTAACTTTTTTTTGGACCCTAATTCCGGAAGTACTTACAAATGTACATAAACACACATGTCACGCCTCTATCCCATGCTGGGTGGGCAGAGTGTCAAAGACTTTAAAAACGTCGATAAAGCCACGTCTATCAAATATTGAGGGCACTTTCAGATGATTCGTTAAAATACTCATGAAACCCTCGAGTTTGTTAGTCGCCTTTTAAGACACCCACAGGAAAGGAAAAAAGAGGTGATGCTATTCTAAGCCGGCATCACACAGCACTATTCCAGAACAATGGCAAAATGTGTCTGTATACAGTGTGTGGCTCAAAACTGGGACACATATTTTACAAGGCGAAATTGCCCACGGCCAAAGCATAGGTACTAAGCTACTCTCTCACGGCACTGAACAACTTTACCCATGGAATAGGTCGAAATGAAAAAAAATCTATGCCCTTCCATAGAATCTGACTTGGTCAGCTGGTACATGAAGTCATATAAAAAAAATCTAATTGTTTTGCGCCTCTTAAAGTATTGTCCCTGTTGAAGGCCACACTTTGCATACAAAATCGAGAAGAAAGCAGGCGAAATGATTTTCAAATAGGACCAAATTCGCTTGATGACTGGGTCATTCACAAAATACCAGAGTACGCTTAAAACTATTGTCCAAAAACACTACATACTCCATTTATAGTTTTTCGAAATATTTAAAGTTTGAATTTAAAAACAGAAAAATAATAAGTAGGTATTCTTTCTATTCGTGTAAGAATTTTTCAACCGCCTTCTACAAGCAGCAAAAATAACATGAAAGTAAATGTTTTGACGCCAAACTAGAGAGACATGACGTCATCTCTTCGTATTTTCATACGTAATATCGTTTTAAAAAGTAGCTCAATGCCAGTCATCATGCACATTGTTTCTACGCTGGTCGCACGTGCTCTATCTTTGAACCTTTTTACTAGAAAGGTTCGAACTATGGAAAAGTAATCTTATCAGATAATAGATGGTATGATAAGGTATCTTACTTGGTATGTCATCAACAGCAATATAATTATGGTGAAAACCCGGACTATTGTTTTACAATAATTTGTAATTTTATTATCTTTATATTATCGTAAAATTAAAATTATATTAGCTAACCCGATAAAGAATTATTAGAAATATACGGTATTTATCATAACAGACTAATCTAAATACCGGAAAAACACTAAAGAGATATAATAGCCATCAATATTTCCTGTAAACAAAGATTACAAAGAAATATCTTTATTATTATTTAATTTAATTTATTCACTTGTAAATCGTCGATAATCTATGTGGGAAAGTCCCTGAGAGATCAATTTCGTAATTCGTAATTCAATTCTATCTACTACTATTACTACTATACTATTAGTACTATTCTATGCATCAAAATGTTGGAATGATCTACCTCCACCACTTAAAAACGCAAAATCTTTATATAGTTTTAAGAATAAAATTAAACCGTGGCTTCTTGCTGCCCAAAAGCAGGAGACGAATTGGGAATAGGGGGTGGGTTTTGTACTTTGTGTAATGTTATTTTAGTTTTTAATTTTAGGAATTTTTACTGTGCACATTGTTGCTTTTATAATGTAGTACCTATTTTGTATTTTAAGGTCCAGCGACTGAAAAAAAAGTGGATAACCCTGAAAATCTGGCAGATAACGCTTCACTATGGCAACAATATTATATACAAAATTTTTAGTTCCATTTTATTTAATTTCTACTCTTTCTGGCCAAGCCATACGTAGGGTCATTTTTAATAATCAATTCTATATGCAGCATATCTACCGTCGTCGAAATTAGAAAAGACAAAATGAACCTTATCTCATCATACTATATTCGCTTAGTTTGGTCTATATTTGACCTTGGAATTAGACAAAAAAAGCTAAATAGGTCACACTTAACGCACGACGGACCGCTAAAATATCGCAGCGGTCTGTCCGATCCATACTAGAAATGTCACTCCGCATACTAAAGCCGCACTCGACGGACGACGCTGCGATAGCGCTGCGTCAACAGCGATTGAGCGGTTTTAGTATGTTTCGATTAAAGAAATATTAATCTTAATTCGAAACCAGTTTCGAAACTTGGTTTCGTACGCGGCCGAAGGGGGCCCGTCGTGCGTTAAGTGTGCGATCCACCTAAGGAATCATTTAGTTGATACGTAGGTGAGTAAGCTGAAGTAGCACAGTCCATATTGATCAGACGATCTGGTCAAGTCCGCGGGGAAAAGCTGGATGCAGGCCGCTTCTAATCGGACAAGGTGGAAATCTTAAGGGGAGGCCAGATCTATGTTCAGCAATGGACGTCCTATGGCTGATATGATGATAAGTTGCCACCGCTACTTAAGCGCAAAAGGCACTTTTTCTTTTAGTGCGCTGGGTTGCCTGGAGGAGATCGCTTACAGCGAAAAGGCCGCCTTTGCTTGTATGTATGGTATTTGTTTTTGTTCCTGTATAATGTTTTCATAGAGCGTCGGTGGCCAAGTAGTTAGGACACCGGTCGTGCAATCGTGAGACGCGAGTTCGATCCCTCCCATGTACCAATGTGTTTTTACTCACATAGGTACATTTACAGACTGCTCCTACAGTGAAGGAAAAACATCGTGATGAAACACACATTCAAATAAAATTTGAATTTCGATGATATATGTATGTGAAATAATCTAGGATACGGGCTATGTTAACCTTCGGTTTGCAGAGGCAGTCGCTCTGTGTAAAAACTTGGTTCCATGTCAAATCCCCTAGGTTAGGTAGCCAACCCCGACAGAAAAACGGCATAAGACATGGAGAATGATAATGTTATGTTTCTAACTTAGGTAGATACCCACATGTTAAAGCTCCAGTGGAAACTTTTGAGTACAAGCCTGATCATACCACATACTTCTACTTGCAGCTGGGAGGAGTTGCCCTCATCACAATAGGTATCCTGGTGTTGACCAACGTGAGCGAGATCCTGGACCAGCTCCCCGTGAACCTGAATGGTGTTCCTATAGCGGTCATCGTCGCCGGCAGCTTCATCTTCATCATCGCCTTCTCTGGCTGCTATGGAGCCATCACTGAGTCCAGATTCTGGCTTGTATTTGTAAGTGTTTTTTGCATACTAAGTGCTCAAGCATGATGGGTTCATCAGGGCCCCAAGTCTGCTAAATGAAAATCGTTTCAGTTGGATGTGGATTGGATTTCAGTTGAATGATTTCGGTACAGGCTGAAGATTTGCCAGCGAGCAATGGAGCGCAGTATGCTTGACCTGAAACTGATCGGGTCAGAAATACCATACTGCGCTCTAAAACACAAATATCTGACGCAGCCCGAGCAGCAGCAAAACTTAAATGGGACCGGTCACGTCTGCCGCATGCCAGAAGAGCTGTGGGCAAAAACGTCTTCTTTGTGGAAGCCACCCACTGCAAACAGACGCCGCGGGAGACCCCGCCGTAGGTGGCGCGACGAGTTCGACAAATTTATAAAAGACTGCATGCGGAAGCCCAGGACAGAACTGGATGGAAAGTGAAGAGGGAGGCCTTTGCCCAGCAGTGGGATGATGTAGGCTAATTCAGATAAAATAAGGTAAGATTTCAGTATTTCGTAGTCTGCTAACAGTTTGAAGTATAGAAAAATCACAATGGCAATGGAATGACAGTTGCGTTTCGATGGCGTTACATTGACAGAAAATAGCAGACTTGGGGCCCAGTTATCGTGGCTGGCCGAGTCATGTTCGTCTCTGGCTACGGAGCCATCACTAAGTCTAGACGCTGACTTACATACAGGGTGTAAGAGACCGTGTAACGAAAACTTTTCAGGCGTGATCAGACCATGAAACTGAACAATTTTTTCTATGGGGGCTGTGTTGGTAAACCTGAAAGTTTTCCGACTTTCCATACAAAATTCTCGATCAGCTGAGTGACTTTGTAAGAGATTGTGAAAATTTTTTTTCGTTTCCCAACATAGCCCCCATAGAAAAAGTTGTTCAGTTTCGTGGCATGATCACGCCTGCAAAGTTTCCGTTACACCGTCTCTTACGACCTGTATGTAATCGTGAGTATCTTTATTGGCTTCATTATAAAATCATACTAGATTTATCACAGTCAGTAGAAAGCATCAGCATCACTGAAAAGTGTCTGAAGGAGTAAATAAGGCAGTATCTTATTTAACACCATATCGCAGATTTAGTGTCATTAAATCAAAAAGCAATTTATGATTGTTTCTTATCAAGCAAAGTGTGCAAAAAAGCTTTTACAGCAAAATGTCTAATTTAATTACTTATAAACATTGTTTCTTATCAAGCAAAGTGTGCAAAAAAGTTTTTACAGCAAAACGTCTACGTACATACAAACAAACGTTGACGATGGGTAAACAATCGTAGATAACAGGAAAATAGTAGCTTCAGTTGCTATTATGGGACAACTCAACCTAAATTAATCTGTTTTTGAATTAGTTGCACTTTTTGTACACGGAAAATTCATACTTTTTTTTCTACGAATCCCTGCAAAACTAGTATGACCAATGAAAAGGCCATTACTGATTTATACCAAACTTGACTTGGCAAATACATTGGATAGAATTTTTCTTCCGTACTTCCCCTTCCAGGGAAACGCTGAAAGGGGAAGACCTAGACGAACGTACCTAGATCAAATCGGAGACGTTCTAAAGAAAGGTCAAGTGAAGAGTACCCTAAACCGACGAGCATGCATGAAAAGGCTGATAAATGTTGAGGAAGAGAAGGATGTAGTCTCTGCCTGCCCCTCCGGGAAAGAGGCGTGATTATATGTATGTATGTATTTAGGAATTGATATTTTTATTATATTTTCCAGTACGCGGTATTCATGCTGATCATAGCCGCCGCCCAGAGCTACTTAGCCTACGTGATTCTCAGCCAGGTCAACGCGCTCCCGCAGAATGCGCAGGAGTGGATCAACGAGGCTTTTAACAACAGCGACATCGTCAACAACAATTTCCAGATCTTTGAGACCACTGTGAGTGACAACCTGTAACTAATGATCCTTAACCAGGTCAACCCGATCCCACGAGGAGCCCTAATTCAAGATAATGATATTTTTAAATATACTATTTGCCTTTTTTATTCAGTTCTTTGTCGGGGTCGGCTATTATAACCTAGGGGGTTTGACGTGGGACCAAGTGTTTTGGCAGTTTGGCGAGAATGTTAATGGGTTATGAATGTAATATCTGTAAGTTTAAAAAATAGATATGTGTTTATTCCTTCTGTCTATTCAGACCAAAGCGCCAACTGACTGTCAATTCAAATGCCTTGGCAGGCCATTTTTTGGGGTTGGCCGGCTTGTTAGCACACCGCAGCGTCCCGAATACTGATAGGGAGCAAGCAGACTATGAAACTGTTCAACTTTCCCCTAGGAACATATGTCAGGAAACGTCAAAAAAATTTTGGGTTCCCATAATAAATGCAGTCAGCTGATCGCAATTTTGTATGGGAGGTAGAATTTTTTTGTCGTTTTCTGACATATGTTCCTAGGAGAAAGTTGTTCAGATTCATGATCTGCTTGCACCCTATCAGTATTCGGGACGCTGTCCCTAGCACCCGGTATATTTATTCTGTATTTCACCAGTTCAACTGCTGTGGTTCCACGGGAGCAAATTCCTACCTGAACCTGGGTCGTCCAATTCCCCCCACCTGCTGCTCTGAGCCTGCCAATAACACTTGCAGCGTAGAAGAGTCGTATGGAGGCTGTGGCACGAAGCTGGGAGAGTATCTGGACAGCTACGCGGAGGCTGCTGGTGTGGTGATCATCATTATTATTGTCGCTGAGGTGAGAACAATATCCTGGATAATATTCATCACTACATACATATATACATATATCACGCCTTTATTCCTTGCGGGATAGGCAGAGTGCCAACGGCCGTAAGAATACGGTCGCTATCGCCACATCTGACATTTTTGAGGATTGTTTTCCAAGGTTGTTTCACAAAACATGTGTATCACCATAGTGACAGATTGTCAGCTTGTCGCATAAAAATTGTAATACACCTATACTCTCGAGTACCTACCTTATTCATTGATGATGTTTTTTTTTTTAATTTACAGGTAATCGCCATGCTTTTTGCATTCTACATGAGCCACAAAATCACAAGAAGAATACAAGGAGTTGCTTAATGTAGATAATGAATCTTAGATAACTTAAAACTAACATTATCTATTGATAAGTATTATAATTATAATATATTAATTGTAAATATAACATGTTTTAATTATTTCACAATCGAAACTACTATTCATTCTAATGGCTACCTACGAAAAAAAAATCTTACCGATTTATATTAACACTATCAGATTACGTTTAAGTAAATCCAAACAGTGAAGATTTTATTAAATTACATAATATACGGCGGATCGCACATGTAAAGCACGACGGCGTGCTATAATATCGCAAGGGTCTGTCAGACCCATATTAAAAACGTTCCCATACTAAAACCGCACTCGACAGACGACGCTGCGCTAGCGGTAGCGGTTGAGTGGTTTTGGTATGGGGATTGCCATTTCTAGTATGGATTTGACAGACCCGTCGTGCATTAAGTGTGCTATCCGCCAAACTATTGGTCATGTCATGCATGATTTTTATAGAAATCGGGCGATGAAAAGGAAGATGCGTACCAAACTAAAAAACACACATACATACACACATACATAAATCACGCCTTTATCCCTTGCGAGGTAGGCAGAGCGTTAACGATCGTAAAATTACGATCGTTATCGCCATGTCTGACAAGTATTGAGGGCCCTTTCAGATGATTCGTGTATCACTGTAGTGACAGGTTGTCAGCCTGTCGCCTAAAATTGTAATAAAAATGAAACCTTCGAGTCCCTTAGTTGCCTTTTACAACACCCGCAGTATCCGTAGTGCGGAGAGCCTGACCAAACTCTAGCCCACATTGTGAACGATTGCCCACTGTATCGCCTGCCTGGCGGCATGACCGAGCTGCACCGTCTTACGCCAGCGGCCGAAGAGTGGCTCAAAAACCTAAAAATGTATATATAGGATCCTGCGCAGAGAAATGTCATACGACATGATGATGATGACAACACCCGCGGGAAGAATTGGGGTGATGCTATTCTAAGCCGGCATCACACGGCGAAAAATCATAACTAAAAAATCTGTAAAAAATTAAAACGTAGGCACTTTTACAAATGATGAGTGGTTTAATAAGTAACTAAAAAGTTTAGTTCAGAAGTAGTTACATAAGTATCCTGACCGGTACTCTGTTTTACACCTGAGCCAGTGGCTCCACCTATAAGTAGCTAAGTACATGTTATTTGTTAAATTTAATTTTTTACAGGGAACTTTTCTATCTGTCTGTATCTGACAGATCTCGACCTAGTTTATGGTGTCATTCCAGATCGCGTTGCGTTAGGTTGAAATATTGACATATGAGTTAGGCAAATTGATACTCAATTAGCCAAAATACATCTCCTCGGAAATAAACTTTTTCATTTCAGCTGACCGCCATCTATGTCCATTTGAAAACGGAATAGTTTATCATTACTTGTATCTTCTGTAAAATCTGTGTGTTTTATGTCGTAATACGTCGAATGCCGTGTGATGCCGGCTTAGAATAGCATCACCCCACATCCTTCCCGCGGGTGTCGTAAGAGGCGACTAAGGGACTCGAGAGTATTAGTGTATTACAATTTTTAGGCGACAGGCTGACAACCTGTCACTATAGTGATACACATGTTTTCTGAAACAACCTTGGAAAACAATCCTCAAAAATGTCAGACGTGGCGATAGCGGCCGTATTCTTACGGCTGTTAGCGCCGGATAAAGGCGTGATATGTGTGTGTGTGTGTGTGTATTATACCGTCTAGTGGCCGGGGCCCCGCCGGCCGGACCGGTCGGGCCGTTACGGACCAAGTTCTGTGCGTATGCGCAGCTGTGGTAGTGCGCACATCTAACGCACGACACAACGCAGTTTTAGCGCATGATGCAAAAAAATTCAAATAGCCGATACAAAAAATCCACTTTGATGCCGGAGCAGCGCAAAAGTTTGCGTTGGCAACTGTCTCCGTTACAATTATTATATAGTAGTTATCTCTACTGCAGCATCGGACGGACGTCAAATGTGGAAATTGGCTTAAGCTCTACACATATCACTCATCCTTACTTATTATGGTAATTCAATAAGCAATTCGTAATACTGGTGGTCAATAAAATCTTTTTTTTAACTCTATTTGTCTCATAGACTGATAAATGGGCATTTCTACGGCAGGAGTAAATTTTTCTCACCTCCGTGTGCAATTTTACTCTTAACATTTTATTGACTTTATTATACTGAAAAAATAGGAAAAAAAAATAGAAATATATTTAATTTTATTTGCCATCATTTGCTTCAGTAGATTCTGAAATAATTCAATTTTAATTTCGAGTGTTCACGGAGTTGAGAGTGCACGTTTGTTTTAAGGTTTTCATGCACTCATTCAAAGTGATTTATTGTTTTTTAAATGAATAATCAAAATAAGATAAATTTCTCCCCATTTCCTCTTGCAGATTCTGGAATAATCGAATTTGAATTTTGACTGTTCACGGAGTTTAGAAATTACAAGAGTTAATCGTCGTTAATCATCTCTCGAGCTAGTTTCTTAGTCGCCTCTTACGACACCTACAGGTAGAATTGGAGTGATGCTATTCTACGCCGGTACCACACGACATCATTCTAATCACAGTTTTATAAAAAACCTCAACTCCGTGAACAAAATTCTCAACTCCGTGAACAAATGCACACGAAGTTCAGATTCCCGGAGTTGAGAAAAAGCTGGTTTCTTTGAAATTTCTCTCTCACAGTATAACTTTGTGCAAATTCAATTTTACCTACGTATTGGTATACTATCGAGGCACAAATTACACAAAGTAACAACCTTTTAGCTCTTATAGTTTCAAAAATATTTGTGATCCGGAGTTGAGAAATTACCCTGCACCAAAGACGAAGTAAAATTTCTTATCTTTGAAAATGGTAAATCCCGGCAGCATGTCACAGGTTCACTGCACTCGCCTACTCGGACGCAACTGGCAGTTTATGTGAATCGGATAAAGATGTGCAAATCGCGCGTATTTACAGATGTGCGTAAGAGTTTGTGAGTGATACCGAATTAAGTCATAAGCTCGGGACAAATATTTAAAGTGACATAAGTGGTACAAAATAAAACATTATAGCCATCTTGGTAATAAATAAACCTTTGTCATACATCTATATACATGTGAACATAGGAACATTATTATAAATTCCGGAAATTTTCGAATTATGGACCAATTTAGATTCAATTCCGCCAAAGGGACAGGCCTAAATCAGGTAAATTTGGTGTTTTTTTTCAATTCGGTATTTTTTTCAGAAGAAAGTATTATTAAATTAGTCATAATAATTATGCTCTCCAAATAGTACATACATTAAGGATTATGTGTTATTTTTTTGAGATTTTAGTTTATATGTTTAACACGATTTCTGAACCAGGACAAAAAAAACGGCGTCTCTGTAGAAATGCCCAAATAAGTTTTTTTACAATTCTGATAAGATTATTTTATGAGATTATTTTAGGTGCCTGATTCATTAAATTAGCTTGGACTGATATCTATCAACCATAAAACAGTACAACCTGTCACTTTAGTGATACACATGTTTTCTGAAACAACCTTGGAAAACAATCCTCAAAAATGACAGACGTGGCGATAGCGATCGTATTCTTACGGCTGTTAACGCTCTGCCTACCCCGCAAGGGATAAAGGCGTAATATATGCATGTATGTAATCCATCGATTTTTAGAAGCCAAACTCAGCTCATCAATATCAGCACTTACTAATATCCATATCCAGTTTTAAAAATAATCTCAGATTTCCGGTTTGAAAAACAAACCTTAAGGCCTTTTTCCACTTAACCGGCATCCGTCATTTGCCGGCCCGTCAATTTCCGATCCGATTTAGAAATCTATTACACTACTATACATGCTTTTCCACTCTTCCGGCATCCGACATTTATCGATATGGGAATTTTCCAAACCGAAATTTGGATTCTGACGGTCCGAAGTGATAGACGTACAAAAAGTATGCATATAAAAGGTACTTTTTGAACTCTATCATGACGTCATTCTACTGTCCGTCTTTTACTGGATAGGTGGAGAAGCGTTATCCGGCATTAGAATATTGTCGGAAGGCTACCTCCGACATCCGGCAGCCGGACCGGATAAGTGGAGAAACGCTGTCACAGGTCATCGACCCCGGTGCAGCTTGCATTGATCTGAATTGACAGGTTCCGTTAGCTGGTTGCTACCGAGTTTCGGCAGGTTTTTAATGTTTTTATCTTATTCGTCATTTTATTACATACATACATACATATATATTATATCACGCCTTTATCCCATGCAGGGTAGGCAGAGCGTTAACGGCCGTAAGAATATCGTCACTATCGCCACGTCTGACATTTTTGAGGATTGTTGTCCAAGGTTGTTCCAGAAAACATGTGTATCACTATAGTGACAGGTTGTCAGCTTGTCGCCTAAAAATTATAATACACCAATACCTTCGAGTTCCTTAGTCGCCTCTTACGACACCCGCGGGAAGGATGTGCGGTGATGCTATTCTAAGCCGGCATCATACGGCATAGAATAGCGTAGAGAAAATAAACACAGAAAACAGAGCAGAGTGCAAGGATAATAAATATAAAAAGAAGTCTAAAAACTAAAACCCGACTACTGAGATTTCGCGCTCTAAAAAGTAAGAAACAAGAAATCTGAAATAATAATCCTCACGATTGAATGTGTTTTTCGTCTCCAAAATTCATACAAAGTAAACAGCTATTATAATTTATTTTCATGGCAGTTTAATATAAAGTTCATAGTGGTTTTCTGGTGATAGCTGTGGTCGTTTGCCACGTTGCCTTATTTATTTTATAAACTAGATAGTACTAGTGGCACGTGGCAAACGACCACAGCTATCACCAGAAAACCACTATGAACTTTATATTAAACTGCCATGAAAATAAATTATAATAGCTGTTTACTTTGTATGAATTTTGGAGACGAAAAACACATTCAATCGTGAGGATTATTATTTCAGATTTCTTGTTTCTTACTTTTTAGAGCGCGAAATCTCAGTAGTCGGGTTTTAGTTTTTAGACTTCTTTTTATTTTAATTATTTTGGGGTTGTAAACTTAAATTTTCACGATTGTTTGTTGGAAGATGTAGGTAGGTACGAGTTTAAACTGTATTATGATTTTGTTAGGTGTATATAAAATATGCTAGTAACCCCCCGTGTGATTTCATTACCAAAAGAAATGTTTCAGTTTCTTTATTCTGTGAGGGGGGCAAGCCCCCCTCAACCCCCCGTGTCGATGCATGCTGCTGGTTTGTTACCAAAACAGGTTTTTCATTTTCTTTGTTCTGTGAGGGGGGCCAGCCCCGTGTCGATGCTTGCTGCTGGTTTCATCACCAAAAAAGATGTCTCCTTTTTTTTCTGCGAGGGGGGAAAGCCCTCCTCAACCCTCCGGGTCTGTTGGTTTCGTTACCGATTGTTTTCATTTATTATTTTAGCTACGCATAAAATTTTATATGAATATATGAAGCGTTAAAACGACAAGTTCGAAGAAAAATGCACAAATATCTGCTTATAGAATATTAGTTGTAGGATCTTTTATGTACATACATACATGTACCTATCTAAACATACATACATTTAAACACATATCATTCCTTTATCCCGCTTTCGCTCTGCCTACCTATCTATGTACGCGTTAAATTAATTTAAATGTAATAATTCGCGGTACCTTCAACTTGGATCCCATTACATAAGATGAAAAATATGACAGTTCGTTTGATACCCAACACGATATAAACCTTATTCAAACACATTTTACATGCAGTAGCGGTACGTATTGTGACTAAAACGTCAATTTTGATGCAGCTACTCAATTGAGTAAGTCAAAAGTCTCAGACAACAGATGTCGCTGTTAGTTTTCCTAAAACGCGAATTGGCTTAATAGCACTACCTTTTTCAACAATTTTGGAAAGTGCGTGTTCCCCTAAAAATAAGAAATTTAACCGCAGTAAAGAGCAGCCTATGTTTTATTCTAGACATTATTTCATCTTTGTACAAAGTATCATTTGAATCTATTCGGCCGTTTAAGCGCCAAGTTCTAACAAACACTTATCCGCGTTTATAAATTTCAAAGGAATTAGGAATTAGGATTAGGATTAGTAGGATCTCTTATGTACCTACCTATCAATGCGTTAAATTAATTTAAATGTGATAATTTTCGCGGTACTTTTCTACTTCGATCCCATTAAATGTGATAAAAAATATGTCAGATCTGAGCCTAAGGAGCAGCTCTTTCTTACCGTAGCTTATACACAGATATTTAGCGTATGTAGTGCTATCACGTCTTGTCTGCCTTTCGTTTTCATCATCAGATCAGCTCCACGAGTATGACACATACCGACACCACATCGATACCGATACCAATGTACCTGCTGCTTGTAGAAAGTGATTGAAAAATTCTGACATAAGGACTCATTGAAGACCAATGTGGCGCAGCGGTAGTGCGACTGCCTTTGACGCAGAAAGTTCCGGGTTCTATTCTCGGTGGGTCACTCACAAAGTTGATATTTATCACTTTGTGAATTTGTTCCCAGTCTGGTTAGGACATTGCAAGTTGAACCACCCGATTCCGTAAGAAAGATGGTTCCGTGTTTCGGATGGCACGATAAGCCGTTGGTCCTGGTTGTTGTCTTTGATCACTCTAGACGGCGGTTGTTACACAACCATGTCAGAATCCTGCTACTTGCAGAAGGCGGTTGAAAAATTCCGACACTAGGGTTCATCGGGTCGTTGGACGACTCGGTGTCCCACACGAAAAAAGAAACTGAATCGTTAGACGGCTCGGCATCCTACACGAAAAGAGAGAAAGAGAAAAACCGATGTACCAATTTCATACTAAATTGACATTGCGTAAATGCAAGAAAGTTTCAAACTTTCACCTACATTATATATATTTTTGAGATGTGCTATTTAAGCCCTTTTGTTTGATACCCAACACGATATCACTTGAAGAAAAAAAAAATTTTTGTTCGTATCTTTATGCACGCTAGAGGGCGCCATGTTCACTTTATTGTGACATGACATAGCCTATAACCATCGGACTGTTTAGACGCTTCTATTGACACCTCATTTGTCAAATTCTGATAAGTAGATTCGTAGCTAGGAGGGAACAAAGGAATTATTGCCACATACATACATACATACATACATACATACATACATACATACATTCCGGTCAAAATCATAACCCTCCTTTTTGCTTTGCTGTAGTCGGGTAAAAAGAGCATTCAATTGAACATAAAATAAGGTAGGTTGTTTAGGTCTGTTGATAATGATGATGATCATGAACTATGAAATTGACAACCTTCTTTGATGTGCGCACAAGAGACTAACAATTTTTCTTTTGTCAAAACTAGAGATGCTTGGTAGTAGAATGATCAGCATCACCCAACAAAACCTACGAGGTTCGAAGATATGGTCTTTCTTTTCGTGTGAGACACCGAGTCGTACAACGACCAAGTAGGGTTCACTGTCACATGGAATGTCAGAATTTTTCAACCGCCTTCTACAAACAGCAGGCATCTGGCATGGTTGTGTAACGACCGCTGTGTAAGTAATCATAGACAGCAACCGGGATGGCTTAACGTCCCATAACACGAAACCATCTTTCTTACGGGCAATCGGGTGGTTCAGCCTGCAATGCCCTAACCAAACAGACTGAGAACAAATTCACAAAGTGATAAATCATCAAACCCGGAACCTTCTGCGTCAAAGGCAGTCGCACTACCACTGCGCCACATCGGTCAAAGATAGTGGTGAATTGTATCTATTTTCTTGCCGCCGTTAAACGTTCGCTGTTTAAGGCGCATCGCACTCTTAACGCACGACGAACCGCTAAAATATCGCAGCGGCCTGTCAGATCCATACTCGAAATGTCAATCCCCATACTAAAACCGCTCAACCGCTGTCGACGCAGCGCTATCGCAGCGTCGTCCGTCGAATGCGGTTTTAGTATGAGGATTGACATTTTTAGTATGGATCTGACCGACCGCTGCAATATTTTAGCGGTCCGTCGTGCGTTAAGTGTGCGATCCACCTAAAGAATCTCCTCGTTTACCAAATATTAGCATTCCCGTAGCTCAGGCATTCACTTGCATACATTTGAATATAAATGTTTTCTATTTAAATACGTTCGGAAGTTCGCTTTTCCGAATTGGGCCAACGAACTTGGAAAATGCATTTATTTACTTAAATTAATAAGTTTGTGAATAATTTGGATGACAAAGATTTACACGAACAAATCACGCCTCCATCCCCTGAAAGGTTGGCAGAGCGCTTCTTCTTATTTTAAGAGCTCATTGTTCTTGTCGGTGGAGCATCCGCCAGATGTTTCTATCCTCCGCCTTCTCCTTGACCTCCCTATACGTCATGGCCATTATTCTTTCCTTCACTTGATCTAAATAACTTCTTCTTGGCCTGCCTCTCTCTCTCTTTCATTCGATCTTTCCTTGAATAATTGCTTTGAATAGCTGGTCATGTCGTATCAGGTGTCCCAACAGGTTTTCCCTTCTGATGTCAATAGTGCTGAGCAACGTTCTTTTTTCTTTTACAAGTTGTAGCACTTCTTCATTGGTCTTTCTTTCTGTCCAGCTTATCCTTTCCATCCTCCGCCAACACTACGGCAGAGCGCTAATGATCGCAAAATCACGGTCGCTTTTGCAACGTCCGACAGGTACTGAGGGCCCTTTTGAGATGATTAGTGTATCACTGAAGTGACAGGTTGTCAGTTTGTCGCCTAATATATTAATACGCATGAAATGCTCTTACAATACCCACAGGAAGAAATGAGGTGATGCTGTTCTAAGCCGGCTTCACACGGCAAAAGAATTAAAATCAAATAAAGATAAGCGCATATAATAGCGCAACGATTAGGAAAACACAGTATAAAGTCGACGAACGTCCTAATCCTAATAGGGTGCATTAAAACACCTAGCTTTGAGTTATTTAGTATTTTTTTTTGCCGTGTTGCCGGCTTATAATAGCATCACCCCACATTCTTCCTGCGGGTGTCGTAAGAGGCGACTCGAGGGTATTGGTGTATTATAATTTTTAGGCTCAGGCTGACAACCTGTCACTATAGTGATACATATGTTTTCTGAAACAACCTTGGAAAACAATCCTCAAAAATGACAAAAGTGGCGATAGTGACCGTATTCTTACGACCGTTGACGCTCTGCCTACCCCGCAAGGGATAAAGGCGTGATATATGTATGTATGTAATTTTATGGGCGTAGGCGACGCTTAGTTGTTCACAAAGGTCTTCTTGCTTTTAGTGTGAGACATCGAGTAGTCCAACGACCCGATCACTTGATGTAACTTTTTAATACTTACTTATTTATACCAGGATCAGAACTCATGTACGCAAAGCCCAGTAGCAGATTTATGGATTTGTATGAAAGAACCAAGAATCAAAATATTTATTTAACGTAAGAAAATTTTCATTTTACTTATTACACATACACAAATTACGCCTTTATCCCTTGCGCGGTAGGCAGAGCATTAATGATCGTAAAAATACGGTCGTTATCG
This sequence comes from Keiferia lycopersicella, assembly GCA_029255805.1. Classification (NCBI taxonomy): domain Eukaryota; kingdom Metazoa; phylum Arthropoda; class Insecta; order Lepidoptera; family Gelechiidae; genus Keiferia; species Keiferia lycopersicella. Next base: position 14,398,334 of record JARACZ010000011.1, on the reverse strand, counting down.
CCACGTCTGACAATTATTGACGGCCCTTTTAAGTTGATTCGTGTATCACTTAGTGACAGGTTGTCAGCCTGTCGCCTAAAATTGTAATACACATGAAACCCTCAAGTCCCTTAGTTGCTTTTTACAACACCCGCGGGAAGAAATGGGGTGATGCTATTCTAAGCCGGCATCATTTTACTTATTGATAGTCAAAAATTTAGAATTAGTAACATTACTTCACAATTAGTCATTGTAAAAAGACAAAATTGGTAGACACAATTTTCTCTTTTCCACAACAATTTAATGATCCTAGTATAAGTGAGATAAAAATAAAATAAAGGCACTGTCTCGGGGCTGGCCAGGCTGACCACACAGCATGTAACTTACGGTAAAACCTTTTGGTAACAATTCTCTCCGCATTTGACTTTCTATACAAAGTTTAAAATACAGCATAGAAAATTAGCATAAGAAAATTTCAGTAATATTTAGGCGGATCGCACATTTGACGCACGACGGAGCGCAAAAATATCGCAGCGGTCTGTCAGATCTATACTAGAAATGTCACTCCCTTTAATAAAACCGCACTCGACGTAAGACGCTGCGATAGCGCTCCGTCGACAGCGGTTGAGCGGTTTTAGTATGAGGACGTTTCTAGTATGGATCTGACAGACCGCTGCGATGTTTTAGCGCTCCATTGTGCATCAAGTGTGCGATCCGCCTTACTAGAATATTTTTCACACTTCGTTTGCAATAAACGTTGTTTCTATAAGACTCCCCAAACAAATAGAGACCAACTTTCCCTGACTCCTGACCTCGTGGCAATGACAATGGCTGAAAGCTGCGCATACGCAACGAAAACGAAAGTAAGCTCTAAACGGCGCGACGCGCGGTTAGTGTATCCTTGAGTGGAAAAACAAATAGATCCTATAGATAGAGGAAAGTCGATTAATGTTCTATTACGAGAAAAGCGCCAAGGTACGAATACGTATTTTAAATCTAAATCTATCATATAATCATTCTCCTTGCGTTATCCCGTTCTCTGTCGGGATCTGCTAACTAACCTAGGGGATTTCACGTGGAACTAAGTTTTTACACAAAGCGACTGCCATCTGAACTCTGCAATTTTGAAGGCTAACCTGGCCATAGTCCTAGGTTAAGTCACATTCAAATATCATCGGAATTGAAATTTAATTTGAATGTGACTTTCATCACGATGTTTTTCCTTCAACGTGAGAGTAAAATCGGTAAATTCATGTGAGTAAGCACACAGCGGTACATGACGGGAATCGCACTCGTGTCTCACTCTCATTGTAAGACTGGTGTCCTAGCCATTTGGCCACCGACGCTCTGTCAATCTAAATCTATCTAAAATGTCTTATAAGTATCTCGGTAGCTTCGTTTCAGAGACGATAAATTTATATAAAAACACTTACATTTACAATTTAAAACAGTTACATTAATCAAAAAAAATATTTTACGCCTGTTTTTTATGAGTTGCTTTTTAAGGATTACGTTTCTCGTTTAAAATACTATCGAGCTTCGTAACTACTAATATACTTCGTAATACATACTTACCTATCTTACACTGTCTAAAAATCCGCAACTTTGAAATACATATATTAGACTTTCGTCACTTTAATAAACGTGTATCTAGGTATAGGTAGATATATTATACAAACATACATTACAAAAAACCTGAAAATATATAAAAAAAATATATCAGTGGCACACGCAACAGCTGTTCTTATGGATTTAATAGTAATATGATAACATATAATTAACATAATTTTTTAAGATTTAGTACTACCGTTGATTAAATACCTATGCTAATTATTCGGATCGAGGTCGAGGATTCTTGAATAGTAGGTATGTGTTTGCAGTTAATATGCCTGAATAGCGGAAACACAACCTTTCGCCCTCATTTGGTCCGGTTCTATCGCCACACAATCATAAATACACACAAGATTTACATTTTGTGACTATGAACAGTTAATTTGGCGTCCGGCGGTATTAAATACAAATAATGACAGAATGTTTAGCGCCGGTGGGTTCGGCGGAAAGCGTAAACACGCGGTCGGCGCGGGCGCACCGTTAGCCCTCGCGTATAAAGACGGACACCCCACCCACGGCTCCAGTACTCATCCGCTCAAACATGAGGCTGCACGCGCTCATACTCGCCTTGGCGGTGCTCGGCGCCCACGCCGCCTCCATCCCCGACAAAAAAGACATCGAAAAGAAACTAGCCAAGGTCGTCCAGGAAGTACTCGACAAAGATGGAGTACCAGTACCAGTGGACAACGTGGCGAGCGCGCAGGAGATGATTGAGGAAAACGCTGAAATCAAAGACATCGAAGACAATTTAAGAAAGCAACCTGTTGACATTCCGGTCAAAGTCGTCGTCGAAGATGTTAAGCCTGTTTTGAAATCTGAAGACAAGAAAGAAGACAATGAAGTTGCTCCTGCAGAAGAGAGCTCCGAAATTGTGAGGGAAGAAATCCATCTCAAAAATCCTGGCCCACCCCAGCGTATGCAACACGACACCCAAAACCCAGAAACGTTTATGGACTCCCTGAAGAACGTTGTGTTCAAAAACGGCGAGTGGAAAGCAAGTGACCAATATGCTCAGCTCCAGAAGGAAATCACAAAGCTGAAGGAAAACTTCGAAATCAAAATGAACGAGCTTTACGGATCCATTCAGGAGCAATTGAACTTAAAACCCTCTGCTGCCGTGGCCGTTGACGAGAAGCCAGAAGATGCTATCAAAGTTCGTGCTGTTATCAGACAGGAAGCTGGCTCAGCTAGCGCTGGTGGCGCCAACAGTGGTGCCGCTTCCAGCGGAAGCAGTGGATCTACCAACTCCTCAAGCGGCTCATGGGGAAGCGGACCCTTCGGTGGTTTCTTCCAAAACTGGGCAACATCATTCCAACAGAATCTCCAAAGCTTGAACCAAACCGTGAACAGCTACTGGAATAACCAAACTGCTAACGCAAACTCAACTTCCAACAGTAACCAATGCGGCCAAAACGGCGGTGTCTTCGGAGGCTGGGGTCAGAACAATCCTCTTGCGGGCTTTGGCCAGCAGTCTCAACAGCCGGCAGCAGGCCAAGCTCAATCGGACGAGCCAGCACGCCCTGGTGCTGGTGGCATCTGGCAAACTATTCAGCAGAATGTCCAGAGCTTCATCGGCGGTGGAAACCAGCCGCCACCCGGCGCTCAGTCAGACTCACAGCAACCCGCTCAGCCGAACAGGCCAGTTATTCAGGCATTCCAAAACGTGATTCAGCAGGCCGGAAGCTTGTTCAACAGACCATCAACAGGGTCTGAGCCTCAAACCATCGTTCCTCCATCGTCATTGCCTTCTCAAGAAGGGTCCAACGTTGTTCCTGCACAACCTGATGCTCAAAAGCAGCCCGACCCGCAGCCGAGCGGTCCCATCAAGCAGATGATTGCCAGCAACCCGGTAGCGCAGGGCATCGTTGGAGCGTTCCAGAACATTCAGAACACCATCCTCCCCACCAGGTCAAGAGAAGAAGTGAAGAATGTTTCAGAAGTCAACGCCGAGGCCAGTAAAGGTGGCTTCCGTCCACCAGCAGCAAACCAACCATCCCCAGGTATGTAAACATTTCTTTCCCTATAGGTATTAATTCTCTAAACAACTCATTATATATCAATTAATCAAGCATGATTTTCATAATTTATTGCATGATATTATATAAATTTCACCTACTAGTTACTGCACTCCCATTTAACTATTGGTCGTTACATTTCTGAACGGTTTTGTATTTCATTTTTTAAATTTGTCTATTGGGCTAATCCGTTTGAGTGACTGGGTAATTTTCTCATACTGTATTATTGATAAGTACAATTATATTTATTTATGTATTTTTCTTTTGGTGTTAGTGGTCGCTTGGAGTAATTTCGTCAACACCCTCATAGGTACGATAGGGGCTGTTGTCAATGGCTCCACGAACAGCATTTCCACTGCTGTCAACAGCGCTATAAACACTATCGGAACAAATCTACAGGTATTAGCCAAAAATGTTCTGATAAGATCAAGTTCTTGGCCAGCGATCGATCGAACTGGACTACCATTTTTGAATTTTAGCGTGTAAAAGTGTGTTGTTAACTGTCCGTCACATGTTGTACTACTATTAACATTTATAAAGGGTGTAAAAATATTAGTTACATACATTTTAAGGGGAGAAACTGAACAACTTTCCCCAAGAAACATTGGTCGAAATACGAGAAGTTTTTTTGGACATCCCATACAAAATTACTTGGTAACCGACGAAGTCAATTTGTATGGGAGGCCCAAAAAAAATATTTGTTTTTCGACCTAGGTTTCTTGGGGAAAGTTGTTCAGTTTCATGGACTGATTCACCCCTTAAAATATTTGCAGCTAATATTGTTACACCTTAGATAACTGAGGACTTCCGTGCATGATCTCAGAAATCATACGTCCAGTAACTACGCACCACACTTTTATTCCGAAATTGATAGAAATTTGCGCGTACGCAACAATGTCTGTAATTTTTATTCCTTTTAAAATGTACGACGATTGCTAGTCATGAACTTGAGCCTTATTTTTAAACATCTCGCTTACGTCTGTGTCTGAAAGTTTCTAGATGTGCTTTTGTCTGTCAGTCTTTTGTTTCGTCTTCGTTTTTTAGTACAACATAGAGAAGTGCTTAACTAAAATATTGACTTTGTGTTCTTGTGGACTAACATTTTGTTCAAAATTGTATTTTGTTATATCCGCGTTAGCCACCTAACACCTCGCACACTTAGCGCACGACGGAGCGCTAAAACATCGCAGCGGTCTGTCAGATCCATACTGAAACGTCACTCCCCGTCCTAAAACCGCACTCAACGGATGACACTGCGATAGCGATTCGTCGACAGCGGCTGAGCGGTTTTAGTATATGGTGCGATTATTTAGCGCTCCGTCGTGCGTTAAGTGTGCTACGTCAGTCTGAAAACCCTAAAAACAGTTCCTATTCATTACTTTGTTCGCTTGTGAAGTGTCCAACACAAACAGCTCGCTTTGAAAGCACTGTAAGCCAAGACAGATGTCTAAATGCAAGGTTTGTAGGTCAAAAACCTGTGTCGAATCTAGGGCTTGTGTTAAGCCGGCCAGAAGCCTAAGTGGTTTTCAGACACGCCACACGATTTGCCGTTATTCTGGTTTTACTGAAGAAAGTAGTCGTTTCGTGTCATGTGATGCTATAGCATCACCCTATTTATTACCGGAGGTGTAGTTGGACTAAACGACTCTAGGATCTCATGTCTATAAGAACAGACGACAGACAGACAACCTATCTATAGCAAGCATTTATACACGAGTCATCTGTGGGGCCCTCAATATTTGTCAGACGTGGATAGCTACAGAAAGCGATAGATAGTATTTTTATGGCCGTTAACGCTCTGTCTACCCCGCAAGGGTTAAAGGCGTGATTTGTATCCATGCATGCACGTATGTAGGAGTCTTCTGAAACTGAGTGTCATTGCACGAACACAGCACAATCATTGACGACCGATGTGGTGACTGCCTTTGACGCAGGTTCCGTGCTCGATTCTCTGTGGGTCACTCACAAAGTTGATATTCATTACTTCGTGAATTTGTTCCCAGTCTGGTTAGAACATTGCGGGCTGAACCACCCGATTGTCCGTAAGTAAGATGGTTCCGTGTTTCGTATGGCATGTTAAACCCTAAATCACGGTTGCTGTCTATGATCACTTGGACGGCGGTCGTTACACAACCATGTCAGAAGCCTGCTACTTATAGAAGGCGGTTAAAAAATTCTGACACTAGGGTTCATCGGGTCGTTGGACACACGAAAAGAAAGAAGAAGAAGCACAAACTATTGGTTGGCTGGTTGTAAAATACCGCAAAATATTTAGGCATGTGTGCAAATATCCTAAAGCCTTGTAGGACTAACGGGCCGCTTAAGATGCAGTCTCTGTACACAATGGAATTGTAAAAGATCTATTACTTGCGGATACGATGCGGTAACCCAGATTTTAGCCTTAGCAGGTGAATTTTATTCTTAGCGGATTGCACACTTGACGCACGACGGAGCGCAAAAATTTCGCAGCGGTCTGTCAGATCTATACTAGAAACGTCACTCCCCATACTAAAACCGCACTCGACAGACAATACTGCGATATCGCTGCGTCGACAGCGGTTGAGCGGTTTTAGTACGACGATTGACATTTCTAGTATGGATTTGACAGACAGCTGCGATTTTTTTAGCGCTCCGTCGTGCGTCAAGTGTGCGATCCGCCTTAAAGGTTCTTTGCAGTTACCCAGGTTATACGATTTCTTTATTTTAACGATAGAATTGTGTTACACAAAGAAACTGGATACTACCTAGGCTTAAATACCGAATGTTGAATAGTTTTGGCTACGTTCACATAGCAAACGGGCAAATTTTTTAAATAAAATTTTACATTACAATATAGGCGAGTAGTTTCTCTCCAGATACCATTGGGTTTTGGACCCGATGAACCCGAATCAGAGTCCAAAACCAATGCAAAAATAATAACAGACAAGTAGGTTCAATTCTATTAAACCATTTATTGTACACAATATAACACAAAGGACATAACATTAAGAACAATACACAACAGGTCAGCTTATTTCTAAAAAGAAATCTCTTCCAGCAGACCTAGGGTAGTGAGATGGCATAAAGTGAGGCTAATAAGTAATTCTAATAAGTTAATCAGAGCTGAGTGCGTTTTTACTTAGGGTCACCTGTCAGTATCTTTCCTAATCACACTTCAGCGCAAAAATAACGCTGCGCTAACGTTGCGCCTGTCAGATCCATACTAGAAACGCTAATCCCCTTACTAAAACCCTAAAATCGCTCTCGCCGCAGCGTAGTGCGTTAGACCGGCGTCGAGTCGAGAGAGGTTTTTGTATGGGGAGTGACGTTTCGAGTATGGATCTGACAGGCGTATACGTAAGCGCCGCGCTATTTTTGCGCTGAAGTGTGGCAAAGGCCTAGTAAAGACATCCTCCTTTTCGCTATCGTCGTTTAAGTTTTGCATAAGTTATGATCAGTCAGTAATGGGGCATAAATGGTCGATTTCTTCGTAATATTTTCATAGCACCTATTATGTTGGTATTCGTGTTTGCATGCGTTATAACATTTACCCTTGTTTTTCGTGTCAGCTGACCATTGGAGCGAGTCTGTATGTTGCATCGTATTACTTCACTCGTAACTGGATGTAGTCCGTTACTGGTGCATTGACCTTATATATACGTATTATACAGGATGTCAGAAGCCTGCTGCTTGTAGAAGGCGGTTGAAAAATTCTGACACAAGGGTTCATCGGGTCGTTGGACGACTCGGTGTCCCACACGAAAAGAAGAAGGGTGTTACATTTAGAAAACTTAAATATTTTTTCTAAATACCTTTTTTTTGAACCTGCGACTTTCGCTATATGCCGTGTGAAGTCGGCTTCAAATAGCATCATCCCATTATGCCGTGTGATGCCGGCTTAAAATTGCATCACCTCATTTCTTATCGCAGATATCTTAAAAGACATCTAAGGGACTCCAGAGTTTCATGTGTATTACAACTTTAGGCGACAAGCTGTTAACCCAACCTAACTACAACTGTTACTACACTGACACACAAATCATCTGAAAGGGCTCTCAATATTTGTCAGACGTGGCGATAGCGACCATTTACGGTCGTTGACGCTCTGCCCACCCCGCAAGGGATAAAGGCGTGATATGAGTATGTATCACGTAGATATATATGTATGTTCGCTATGAGTAATATCGATGCCTTCCAACTGAGCTACCGATTAATCTTGTACATGCGAAATTATGTTACACTGAGAATAGCGGAAGTGACACCACCAGTACTGATAGCAATAGTCGCTGGTTCAAACCTGTCTGCGTTAAAAAAAATACAAGGCTTAAAAAAATATTGTTTCTTTTATATGTTGTATCTTGAGGTATATAAGTAGTAAATAATTGGTTCAATGTTTCCCACTAACCTAGCTTTGCTTGTATTAACAACTGGTAAGTAAAGGTATTGAAAATAAGTATATCATTATCAGTAATATATCGCTTTGTTTCATGTTATTGATGTAAAAAATTTATTTTAACGTATTTTTTTTATAATTGAAACTAATTACATTAAGTGAAGATTTAATGATAGGTATATCTAGACGGCTTTGTTCTAAAAATCTATATAATAGGCATGATGACATGATAGGCATGGTAAATGAACTTTTTAAAACGATCTTTTAGATGAAAATACGAATAGATGACGTCATATCTCTCTAGTTCCGATGGCGTCAAAACGCTTACTTTTATATCATTTTTCTATTTATTAAACTTTAAATTTAACGCAGATCTATAAATAGAGTAATGTAGTATTTTTGAACAATAGATTTAAGCGTACAACTTTACTATTTTATTAATGACCAGTTATCTAGCGAATTATTTAATATTTTTTGTTAGGTCATCGACCTTTCGACTATTCGATCCAAAAGAGAAACACCCGGTATGATACCAGTTACATCTTTAACTTAAAAGTCCAGTTTTTATTGATAATTAAATCACCCTTTTACGAGTTGGTTTAAAAACTTGTCTGGACTGGTCAAGCTTCACCTTACTACGTACTTAGACGTGCCTGTAATAAACCAGGCACCTCTTTCTCTTTTCGTGTGGGACACCGAGTCGTCCAACGACCCGATGAACCCTAGCGTCAGAATTTTTCAACCGCCTTCTACAAGTAGCAGGCTTCTAACATGGTTGTGTAACGACCGCCGTCTAAGTGATCAGAGACAGCAACCGGGTCCTACGGCTTAACGTGCCATCCGAAACACGGAACCATCTTACTTACGGACAATCGTAATTGTGTATTACACCAGTAATTATGCTTGTAACTTGGGAATATGAAGATAGCGCACTTTAGCATGCTATTTTCCAGTTTTTAATTGATGATAAGCTTTTGGGCGCCTTATAAATTCAAAATGTAAATGTACATTTTGGTTTGGATTAACTGGTTTGGGAGTGGAGCGACCACCTTAGTAGAGTTTAACAGAGTTCGAGCATATAGTAGTTGGTACCTAGTTTGTGTAGTATTGTATGTAAGATATTGTATGTAATCGAATGGTACTCGTATGTATATACTTAAAATAATTGGTTAGTAAGATTTGATTGGATAATGGTCGGCCTTTTTCACACTTAACGTACAACGCAGCACTAAAATAACGCAGTGGTCTGTCAGAGCTATACCATAATGTCAAGTCCCATACTAGAACTGCTCAACGGTTGTTGAGGTTTTGAACGTCGGCGGTCGAGGTTTTATTATGCGGATTCACGTTTCTATTATGGACCTGACTGACCGATGCGTTACGGATGCGTTATTGTAGCGCTGCGTTGTGCGTTAAGTGTGAATAAGGCCTCATACTTGCCCTACTTTCTATATGGACTTAATGATGGCTAACTCGGAGTTAATAAAGATTGAATCTAAAATGTGTAGCTGTCAGATTGGTTCGGATTTGGTATCAATGTTATTTTACTCATATTTTTAGTAATCTAAATTTTTAATGAGCTAATGTGAGCCATTTGCGAAGATAAAGATGAGGTGTAAATTTCAGATTGTATGCGATATCATGGCAACTTACATAGCAAAATATTTGATGTCATAATGTCATATATAAAAAGAGAGTCAAATCAAAACTATAGCCCGTGAAAAACAATTTACTTGTCCATACAAGCTTAGTAACCAAAATTGAAACAGAACTTCGATACTCACCAATTTTTGCATTTCCAGGGGATAATAACGACAGTAGTGGCAGCGCCAGCAGCCGGTTAGAAGAGATGACACCTCCTGAGGATGCGAAGCCGGCAGAGGAACCAGCAGCAACACCAGCAGCGATGGAACCCACCAAGGAGAGCGTAGCGGAAAAGACTGAATAAGTCCTAGTGATAGGTTAATATTAGTAATTTATTTTTAATGTAAATAAACGATGTCCAAAAAGTAATGTTTTGTTAGTTGTGTCTTTCGTACTTTTGAAGGCGAAAGGGAAGAATAATGGCATAAAAAAGTTTTAGTAAATAACTAAGAACAACGACAGAAAATAATTTAATAATTTTACGGCGTATCGCACATTTAACGCACGACAACTGAGCTGCACGACAAAATTGTCCCTTACGTATTTTTGTAATTTTTTTAATTTGGTCCCTTTACCCAGTGTTTATTTGTTGGAGAACAAAAAATATTGTAGGAAAACTACTTACTTATTTTGGGACCAGAATTACCAGATGAAACACGCATAATGTTACTATTGCATTCGGAAACCTCTGTTTCTGTCAAAAGTAAAACAAAAAAAATCAAATCGTTTAGAACATGACATCACCGATTTGTATAAAAAGTTGCGGCTAATAAGGTTTGTATGCAAGTGTAATCCGATCAATAAAAAAAAACAAGCTATCTGTCGTTTCGAGATGAGCATCAGTAGGTTGAAAGTTTGCGATTTGTGACTTCAGTGCCGAAGAAGCAGATGGTCACGGGTTCAAATCCAAGCAGATCCGTCTTTTTAATTTTTTTGGTACCTACGAGAACATCTTTTTTCACTATTATATTCCTCAAAAGCATTCGAGATCTCCTGGTAAAGTATAAAAAGCATTGCTATTCTAGTCGAGCTGGAAAAGGGCAGAAGGGCGATATGCTCTGAGTAGTAACCATCATAAAACAGAGCTTAGCTAAATGTCAGGTGATTCTTACACATGCCGCACGATTTGTGGGTTTTTTTCGACCCATTATTACTGATGAATAGAGATCTATAAAACCTCCGCAACGATACATACACAAAAATCACGCCTATATCCCTGGAGGCGGGGTAAAATTACGGTCGTTATCGCCAAGTCTGACAAATGTTTGAGGTTCGTTTAGGATAAATCGTATATCACTATAATGACAGGTTGTCACGGCAACGTTGTAATTCTTTATTATCTGTGGTTTCTGCCCTAGAATAGACACGATACGTAGAAGATTAAACCGAATATAATTAGAGAACGCTGACCTGTTTTGCGACTGTTGCAAGCTGTCAATGAGCAAACTGGGGAAACTGATGGCTGCACTCTAGACTTTTTTCTATGGTACATCAAAAAAGCTGTCAATGTCAAAATTCAATGTTTTTTACTAGTGAATTTAGACACATGTCGTGCCGTGTGATGCCGGCTTAGAATAGCATCACTCCACATCCTTCCCGCGGGTGTCGTAAGAGGCGACTAAGGGACTCGAGAGTATTGGTGTATTACAATTCTTAGGCGACAGGCTGACAACCTGTCACTATAGTAATACATATGTTTTCTGAAATAACCTTGAAAAACAATACTCAAAAATGTCTGACGTGGCGATAGCGACCGTATTCTTACGGCCGTTAACGCTCTGCCTACCCCGCAAGGGATAAAGGCGTGATATATGTATGTAATTTAGACACAGTCGCGCCTGCTGCTATCTGCTATAAACTGCCGCAACAGCGAGCAGCATGTGTGAGAACCCCCTTAGATAATGTCAGGGGAAGGGTATTTTTACCCGTATGTATTTGTATTCTGAAAGCAGTATACTTATTAAATAAAGCTTGTCAAAGGAAAAGGTTAGGGCGGGAACTCTTGAACAATGTTGTATCGTCTTTTTTATTTACCTCATTTTTTTTTAATGCTTGTTCTCGCATGTGTGTAACACCAAGGTAGCGAACGACCCAATGAACCGTGAGTTTAATTAACCGTGAATTTAGCCTCTACTCTAGAACCTTCCGAAATTAGTATACAATTACTAAAAATATACGATGTCTGGTGTTGTCTCTTTCCACAATTACAAGACTCTGAACTTACATGGGCAGGAATGGGCAGTGCCGTGTGATGCCGGCTTAGAATAGCATCACCCCATTTCTTACCCGTGAGATTTGTAAGAGGCAAGTTGAGGCAACTAAGGGACTTAAGGGTTTCATGCGTGTTACAACTTTAGGCGACAGTTCACTACTCGATAATCATCTGTAAGGGTCCTAAATATCTACCAGGCATATAGCCACCGTATTTTTACGACCTATAATGCTCTGCCTACCCTGCAAAGGATAAAAACTAAAGGCAGGTAGGGCAGTTCATCAATCTACCTTTAAAGGTTCGACTCAAACTAGTTTTCATCCATTTCATTTTAAAAACCAGGACAGCTTGACCCTTAAAGAGTTAAGTTTATCTGCAGCTGGTATAACATACTACATTATGACGTTGTCACATCACGTTCAGGGGTAAGTGATTCAATTAGGACAAACAGGGTAGCCAGTGTAGTTGGGCCTTTATTAAGATGCCAGTCTAGTTAGGCTCATACGGGTTGTAAGGGACAGCGTCCCGAATACTAATAGGGTGCAAGCAGACCATGAAACTGAACAATTTTCCCCTAGGAACATATGTCAGGAAACGACAAAAAAGCAAAAAAAAAGACATATGTTCCTAGGGGAAAGTTATTCAGTTTCATGGTCTGCTTGCACCCTATTAGTATTCGGGACGCTGTCCCTAACACCCTGTATTTGATGCTGAGATGGTTGGTGGTTATCTTGTTAGACGGACATACAGTACGTCTTGATTACATTTGTTACTTACGTAATTTTAGACCTTAAGTGTATTTCATTTTGGCCTGGCTACTTCAGAGATGTGTTTTATTTTTTTCATTTTCTTTGGTAATATTGAAATGTACTTTTCCTACATTTTTCTCTTTTTTACAATGACTAATACTTGACCATCAAAAAGATAAATGTAAAATTTACTACCTTGAATAAATAATTTGAGTTTTGAGTTTATGAAGTTGGACTAAGAAGAGCAATTTTTAACATAGGTTGAGAAAAACTTACTTATTATTATTACTCGTTAATTCTCACGAGCCAAGAATTTTAGAATTGATAACTCATGCGAAATATCTTCTACCTCAAAAATGTCCTAATAATTTATTTAATAAACTATGTAATAATTTTGTATAGCTACTATCGCCAGCACATCAACTTTACTGTTTTTTGAAAGTTTGTTACATACATACATACACATATCACGCCTATATCCCTGGCGGGGTAGGTTACGGTCGTTATCACTACATCTGACAAACTTGTTTCAGATAAGCCGTGCATTGCTAAAAGTTTTTTAGTACCTATTTATATAAAAACCCAGCATAATTTGGCCATTTTGCTGTGTGATGCCGGCTTAGAATAGCATCACTCCACAACTTTCCCGTGGGTGTCGTAAGAAGCGACTAAGGGACTCGAGAGTATGGGTGTATTACAATTTTTAGGCGACAGGCTGAAACCTCTCACTATAGTGATACACATGTTTTCTGAAACAACCTCGGAAAACAATCCTCAAAATAGCGACTGTATTCTTACGGCCGTTAACGCTCTGCCTACCCCGCAAGGGATAAAGGCGTGATATATGTATGTATGTATTAAATAGATATTTTGAAGTTCTGGCGATAGCAGATGCTTGCAAGAACATAAAATACATCTCAAAGCCATTTCAAGAAATGCAGCAATGATGCTCAGCTCACAGCGGGGACGATATAGGAGTGTCTTTAGAACACCCAGTTCAATTGACAGCAGCTGATGAGGTTCTCAGCTGGTGGAAGACGACTTCCTTGTCTAGAAATATCTAGGTACTTTGGCCTCGTTAAAATAACGTTGCGCTAACATATGCACCTGTTAAATCAATACTAGAAACGTCAACGTTTATTACTGACAGGGGCATTATTTTTGCGCCGAAGTGTGATAGAGGTCAAAGTAACTAGATATTTTTAGACAAGGAAGTATGGGAAAGGCCTTTCGGTAGAACTATAAGGTTATGTTAAGGCTGCGCATTTTTGGCGCATCCGTATCGTATGTGTCTGTCAGGTGCAAGAAAATTTCGAATTCCCCATAATAAAAACCTCCGATGACATAGGAGCAATGCTAAAACTTGCGTTGGCATATACCTCTTTTTCATCAACGGACGTCAGGTGTGGGATTACTAAATACCACCACCAACTACTCTTATTTATTCTTCTTATTTCTCTTTTTTCATTTCTGTGTCGTTTTTAGGCAATTTTCAAGTGGCGCTGAGCTAAACTGAAAAAGTTTTTCCCCAAGAAAACGTATCTTGTCTAGTTGACTGAAAGGTTACGCAACGCCATATGGTATGACATCGTTAACTAGCTCGAGATCTGTCAGATAGATAATTAAAGGTGAACACAAACTTATCCGCACTGAACGAACCCAACTTTTTAGAATGCACATGCACATGCACAAATCACGCCTTTATCCCTTGCGGGGCAGGCAGAGCGTTAACGATCGCAAAATTACGGTCGTTATCGCCACGTCTGACAAGTATTGAGGGCCTTTTCAGATGAAACGTGTATCACTGTAGTGACAGGTTGTCAGCCTGTCGCCTAAAATTGTAATACTTATGAAACCCTCGAGTCCCTTAGTTGCCTTTTACAACACCCGCGGGAAGCAATGGGGTGATCCTATTCTAATCCGGCATCACACGGCAATTTTTTTTTGAATTATTTATATAAAATCCTGTGAAACCTCGCGCATTTACCGGAATCGACCGATTCGGTTCGGACAAATGTGGGGAGGTCTCATAGGATTTTAATATAAAGAATTCGGTTCGTTCCATTCGTTCGATGTAAATAACTGTGCGTTCACTTTTGTGTGCCATAACTAGGTATACCTTATTTGTCAGAAAGCCCTCATTTGAAATCGCTGGTTTAGAAGAGTATTTTTGTAACTACAAAATGGATTTATTAGTCAACCTTTACAGCGTTTCTCCGCTTATCCTGTCCGGCTGCCGGATGTTGGATGTAGCCTTCCGACAATATTCGATTACCGGATGACGCTTTTCCACCTATCTGGTAAAAGATAAAGTAGAATGTTGTTATGGTAGAGTTAAAAGAGTACCTTGTACTTATTGTACGTCTGTCACTTCGGACCGTTAGAATCCAAATTTCGGTTTGGAAAATTCCCGGATCGATAGATGCCGGATGCCGGAAGAGTAGAGAAGCATGTATAGTAGTGTAATCTTATGAAATAGATTTCTAAATCGGATCGTAAATTGACAGACCGGCAGATGACGGATGCCGGATAAGTGGAGAAAGGCCCTTAGCTGGGGTGGATTTATAAAAGTAAAATAATCAGCGAAAATGAACTACTCAGCGGGTGTACACTCGAGATGGATGACGGAAATTACTCAACTAAATTTATGGTCATACATACATATATCACGCCTTTATCCCTTGGTGGGGTAGGCAGAGCGTTAACGGCCGTAAGAATACGGTCGCTATCGCCACATCTGACATTTTTGAGGATTGTTTTCCAAGGTCGTTTCAGAAAACATGTGTATCACTGTAGTGACAGGTTGTCAGCCTGTCGCCTAAAAATTGTAATACATCAACACCCTCGAGTCCCTTAGTCGCCTCTTACGACACCCGCGGGAAGGATATGGGGTGATGCTGATGAGGGACGTTGTAACTAAAACTTTGCAGGCGTGTTCAGACCACGAATCTGTACAACTTTTTCTATGAGGGCTATGTTGGTAAACGTGAATTTTTTTTCGACCTTCCATACAAAATTCCCGAAATTAAAGATATAAAAAAGAGAAAGATTCTTTTACGGTCTACTTTTTTAAAAATCAAATAACAAAAATGGCGATTGATGCATAGATGCACAGGCTGGTAGGGGATTTAAAAACTTATGACGTCATGGTTTAAGCCTTTATACTTCAAACTGTTAGCTGACTACGAAATGACCGAAATCATCCAACTGAGATCCAATCGACATCCAACTGAAACAATTTTCATTTAGCCGACTTTGGGCCCTGGCTTCGCTTGTTCGAGTAAGTTATCAAATATTATGCAATTTCAAATTTTGCGACTGCACTTTACACAAGATAGCAAACATAAAACCCCTTACCCAGAAGTTTTCCGCCTTGAACCCTGGTACCTGATGATGAGTGGCACCCACGTGGTGGATGTACGCCAGGAAGGAGTCTATGTTGCCAAGCGACTTGATACCCTCGTCCAAAGTGTGCATAACCTGAAAACCCAACAAAGTGTTTTAGAAGTGTTCATTTAGACGACGGTCGTTACACAACCATGTCAGAAGCCTGCTACTTGTAGAAGGCGGTTGGAAAATTATGACACTAGGGTTCATCGGGTCGCTGGACGGCTCGGCTTCCCACACAAAAAGAGAGAGAGACCGGTGAAGGAAAAACATCGTGATGAAACCCACATTCAAATAACATTTGAATTCAGATGATATGTGAATGTGACTTATTTACATTTACCTAGGATTCAGGTCAGGTTAGCCTTCGGGTTGCAGACGTCAGATGGCATGGTCGCTCTGTGTTAAAATTTGGTTCCACGTCAAATCCCCTAGGTTAGGGGAAGGGGGAGCCAGGGTAGCGGCTCGACCCCGACACAGAACGGGATAAGGCAAGGAGAATGATGATTGGGAAATTATTTAATTGCGTTACAGATGCGCTAAAATGTGTAGCCTAATACGTTACCTAGATGTAGGGACCACCATGGGACCACTTAACTTTTATGAGTTGAAAAGTTAAAACCTCATAATTTCATCCATGAAAGTCAAGAATTTTATAATTATGGAAAATAAATGTCTTCATCATCATTTTAGCCGGAAGACGGCCACTGCCGAACATAGGCCTCCCCCAAAGATTTCCAAAGTGAACGATTCTGCGCACCTTGCATCCACTGGGGTCCACCGATCTTCACCAGATCATCAGCGGAAAATAAACGTAACCAACAAATTCTTCTAATTCTTCAACTAATTGGATATCGTGAAACATCTACCAAAGTTTTGTTGCTGAACTTGGCTTATCCAAAGTTTGCACTTAGTTGTACGCTTGCGACGCAGTTGGTATCGTATGTCTTAAAGTTTTAATGAGTGAAAACCGCGGGTGGAACAACAAAATAGCAACTACATGAAGCGGTTGCCTAGTTTGGTTTCTCAGTTGCAACATTGATGTAAATAGATAGAGTGGTACCAACTTAGTACAGCATCACTTCATCCTTTATGATGCGCACAGTATGGAGACTTATCTCGCGGGCGAGAAGACTTCACAAGTGTCAAATCGTATGGATTTTATCGAAACAAGTGTATTATCAAAATAATTTTGTCTACAAGTGTAGAGAAATGAGGTCTGTGTCTGCTAGTTTCTAGATGTGCTTTTGTCTGTCAGTCTTTTGTTTTGTCTTCGTTTTTGAGTACAGCATAGAGAAGTGCATAACTAAAATATTGGCTTTGTGTTCTTGTGAACTAACATTTTGTTCAAAATTGTCTTTTGTTATATACGCGCTAGGCGGATCGCACACTTGACGCACGACGGAGCCCTAAAATACCTCAGCGGTCTGTCAGATACATACTAGAATAGAAACGTCACTCCCCTTAGTAAAATTGCATTCATCGGACGACGCTGCGATAACGCTGTCCCCCCCCAAGTACCCCTAATGAGGAACTTAAGAGTTAATAGCAATACACTTGTCTGAACTAGGTGACGCTTCTGACAGTTAATGTAGATTGAGGGATTATCTAACAAGTTAAGTGACTCTTGTCTAAGGAAAATCACTGAAAACTTTTCATTTGCTGCTAACATCATCTAATAGAAACTAAAAGAACAAATTATAACCCATTGGCCTCAACCCTGGAGGACTGTTGTGGCTGCTGAAATTGAGGGTAAAGAGTACCTTGGTAGCATGTTCTGCAAGTTCTGCTGAAGTGGTTAGCTCGTGGTGTGTCTTCTCTCTGAACTTCTCGAAGAGGTGATGCAGGTCCTCGTTTTCTTCAAACAACCTGGAAAGAAAACATAATGTTCATTGTCATAGGAAAAAGATTATGACGAGAAGCACAAAATTGAATAAGAAAGGAAGAAAGCAAGAAAATGCTTTTATTTAAGTCACAACAGGTACAAATAAATATAAGGTATAAGGCGTGCGATTAAAGAAAGTATCTGGAAATGGCTGTCGATTGTCATGCTTTCTCTTACCCACTAAGGCTGTTTCATCTACCAGGCGTTCATGCTGTCTTCCTCACACTTAGATAACCGTAGCCATTTACCGATCTTTTCTTTATTCGCACGCCTTATATACGAGTTTTCACAATAAGGTTTGTTTTAGTAGAGTGCCTGCCAATTGGCAAAGAGCAAGATTTTTTAATGGTTCATTTGCTGATGCAAATTACACTTTTGCGCTACATTACACTCAGCTATAAAATCAAATTCAATTTTACGTACGTACGTAATAAATTTTTTGGGGCGGATGGCATACTTGACGCACGACATCGCAGAAATATCGCAGCGGTCTGTCAGATCCATACTAGAAACTTCACTCCCACACTAAAACCGCACTCGACGGATGACACTGCGATAGCGCTGCGTAGATAGCAGTTGAGCGGTTTTAGTATGGAGATTGACATTTCTAGTAACTACCTATGGATCTGACAGACTGCTGCGATATTTTTGCGCTCCGTCGTGCGTCAAGTGTGCGATCTGCCTAAGAAAGGTGACATGAAAGACCGCTGCGTAGAAGAAACATGGACCTCACAGAGATAAAATGTCATTAATTTTGATTTTTTTAAAATGCAGCATACCCCTCGAAAAAGTTAATTTTGACTACTCTCAAACCCATACTAAAACTCAACACAGAAAACTTGCACTTAAATCATTTTCGTAGCATTAACATGTTTTGACTGCTGTGAAATACGGTTTACTTTAATTTAATTTACCACGGTTGCTATAATTTTTCCCCTCTATTCTCTTTCTCTGGTACACCGAGTCCTCTAATGTCCCAATGAACCCGAGCGTCAGAATGCTTAAACCACCTTGTAGTCCAACGACCCAATCAACCTTAGTGTCAGAATGTTTTAACCGCCATCTACTCCTCTATTTAAAATGGCTCTGATATGCGCCATTTCCATTTGCGCTCCGAAAATTAGCCCGTTAAAATCACAACTGCACGTAACTACGTTTTACGTTCAACGTAGTACGTTGAATCGTTCACAGAGCAAACATAAAGCTGGCTTGTTCAACTCAACATCCAACCAAAATGGAAATTATGTGAGTGCAGTCTCGCGAGCGAATTAGCTGATAGAGAATACAGGGTGTAAAAAATAGCTGCTCATATTTCGAGGGGTGGACTAGCCCATAAAACTGAACAACTTTCCCCAAGGAACATAGGTCGAAATATGAAAAAATTTTTGGACCTCTCATACAAAATGTAGCAGCCGAACAAGTCAAACTGTATGGGAGGTCCAAATTTTTTTTTTCATATTTCGACCTATGTTCCTTGGGGAAAGTTGTTCAGTTTCATGGGCTGGTTCACCCCTTAAAATATTTGCACCAATTTTTTTTTCACCCTGTATAGGATAGGAAAAACAAAGATGGGTTCTATAAAAATAATCCGGACATCGGTGGCCAAGTGGTTAGGACACAGGTCTTGCAATCGTGAGACCCGCGTTTGATCCCCGCCATGTACCAATGTGTTTTTATTCACGAACATTTATCGACTGCTTTTGCGGTGAAGGAAAAACATCGTGGTGAAACCCACATTCAAATAAAATATGAATTTCGATGATATTTGATTGTGATTTCTTAACCTAGGTTTGGGCCAGCTTCGGGCTGCAGAGGCCAGATAATGAGGCTCTGTGTAAAAACTTGTTTCCACGTCAAATCCGGGATAAGGCAAGGGGAATGAAATTGTACCTATAAAAATAAAGTAGAGGTCAGGAATGTTCAGCTCTACGTTAGTAAGAAACATAATACTTTGGTTTCTATCTAAGTATTTTCGATCCGACTGTAGTTTTTTGTTTCTCGAAAAAATACCAGATCGACGAAAAGCCCGGTTTAAAATTTTACCAAGAATCTCCTCAACTTAGGAGTATGCGCGGTAAGCCAACCTGCGCCTTTCGCTGACCGGCGCGATTTGTGAACTCGCCTTGTGTCTACTCGCGCGTTTAGCCTACAGCAGCGATTCACTACCTGCGGACTATGGATCGGACACCTACGTTAGCGCACCGTATTTTTGCGCTGAATGTGATAGAGGCCTTATTTGGGGAAAAAAGCACGTTCTTTCAGCTGACTTCAAACACATTAATCAGAAAAAGCCATACAGATTATCTTAATCTGTGGCGTGGTGTAGGTTGTACAGTATGGGTCACCTGCGTGTTGAATGGCACGTTGCCAAATTAGCTTGAATGTCGAATGGGTGCCGGCCGCGACGTGCGCCGCTTGATAAAGCAGACGATATCGACTAAACGTGTCCGAAGGTACGGTCAGGAAAAAAGATTATATTAAGATAAGAATCTTACAAAAGCGACAGTTTGTCTGTGTGTTTGTTACTATTCTTGTAGAATTTCGTATAGAACTGCACTAAGGGCCTTGCTCCACTTCTCCGGCATCCGTCATTTGACGCTCCGTCAATTTCTGATCCGATTTAGAAATCTATTACACTGCTAAACATGCTTTTTCAGTCTTCCGGCTTCCGGCATTTATCGGTCCGGAATTTTCTGAACCGAAATTTGGATTCTGATGATCGGTGAAGACGTACAAAAAGTATGCATATAAAAGGTACTCTCTGAACTCTACCGTGACGTCATTCTACTGTCCGTTTTGGATATGGACCGGATAGGTGGAAAAGCGTCATCCGGAATTCGAATATTGTCGGAAGGCTACATCCGACATCCGGCAGCCGGACCGGATAAGTGGAGAAACGTTGTAATACTTAGTACGCTGCAGTATTTTAGCGCTTCTGCGTGCGTTAGGTAGTATTATTATATATTCTGTGGTTAAATATGCGATCCGCCTAACGCTGATCACAGTGTCTCTGTCAATGTTAATACGAGGGGAGGTCAAAAAGTTCGCGGAATGACAAGGAAGAAGGGTGAAATTAAACATGAAATTATTTTTCCTTTTCAATATATTCTCCCTTAACTCGAATAGATTTATGGGATCTATCAAATAACTTATTAATACCGTCTAAAAAAAATTGTTTATCTTGTGCGTCAAAATAAGCCGAAATCGCTGACTTAACCTCATCATCGTCGTTAAATTTTCTTCCACGCAGCTCTTTTTTCATCTTTGGAAATAAATAATAGTCGCTGGGGGCCAGGTCTGGACTGTAGGGTGGATGGCGCAGTAGTTCAAAACCACATCGGTGAATGGCAGCGGTCGCAACACGACTGGTGTGCACGGGCGCGTTGTCATGCAAAAGCAGCACTCCTTTGGTCAGTTTTCCTCTCCTTTTTTCTTTAATCGCTTCCTTCAATCGATCTAACAAGGAAGCGTAGTACTCTCCCGTTATGGAAAGGCCACGATCTTTATAATCCACCAGAAGAATGCCTTCAGAATCCCAAAATATTGTCGCCATGATCTTTCCGGCCGATTGAGACACCTTAAACTTCTTAGGAGGGGGAGTGCCCTTTTTCTGCCATTGCATTGACTCTTGCTTTGACTCAGGTTCATAATGATGAACCCAAGTTTCATCCCCAGTCACAATACGGGACATAATTTCTTCCTTTTGATCTCCACAGCGGTCCAAAAACTCGCGGCAACAGTCGACGCGCTCTCGCTTTTGAAACGGCGTGAGCATTCTCGGGACCCATCTTGCGCAGACTTTACTCATACCAAGATGTTGATGAAGGATATTCAAAATGGTAGTTTCTGATACACCAACTAATGCTGCAAGCTGTTTCTTCTTCAAACGGCCATCCTCCAATACAAGTTTCTCAACTTTATCGATGATTTCCGGCGTGGTGGCCTCGATCGGCCGCCCAGAACGGGGATCATCTTCAATTGACTCCCTTCCTTGCTTGAAAAGATTATGCCACTTGTAAATCATAGTTTTTCCAGGAGCAGAGTCCCCGTAAACAGATAACATATCTTGAAAAACAGTTTGCGGCGTTTTTCCCTGTTTGGTGAGAACTTTATGACGGCGCGATGTTCAATTTTTTCCATACTGCCAACTTTCTTCCCGATTCACTTGTTTAATCGTTGATAACTCAAAGACTAGTGACCCAATTTGATGTGTAGTCTTCTCGCGGTCCTTCTCCAGGACGCGGGGAATCACTCGGGGCTAGGTTGCCCCCTTCGGAAGCGGATCGTCGCGGTCGATGACTATCGACCGGTCTTCGGGTGGCCGCTTTTCAGCGGCCTTTTAGTCTTGCCTTACTTGGCTTGGGGTGGGCCATCTTGGTGTAGATGGCCCGTCTTCATCGTTTTGTGGAGTAATGTCATCACTGGGGACCAGTTCTCTCGCGTAGGGCCTGGTACGATGTTCCTCCGGACTATAACAGCTAGTCCGCGGTAGGCAATTCCCTCTGGGCTGATTTCCTCTTTCCTGTAGGTGTGGTAGCCAGTGAAGTGTAAGCGAGTGTGGGCACGCAAGTGGGTTTCGCTGATGAGGGCGATGTCGATCTGCTGCTCGCGGAGGAAGTGCTGGAGCAGCAGTCTTTTCCCCGTCAGCGACTGGGCATTCCAGTGTATGACCCTCAGCTTTCTATCCATTGCGGTAGGACAGCTTGGCAATCTCGAGAAGTTGGCTCATGATCTTCGGGTTTGATTTGGTCGAAGGTCGCTGCAGCATTAGGGTGAGGAGCTCAGTTACAGCGGCCTCGTCGTCGTCTGCTTCTGGTTGTGCCGTATCTTCGGTTTTGGCGCTTTTCTTCTTCTTCTTCGCGCGTTTCTCGCGCTTGGAGGAAGAGGGCTGTCCTCGGGGTTTGGGATCATTTGCCGGAGCCATTAACGATGCCTGGGCGGTCTCCTCTACCGCTTTGGGCTGGTCCTTGGCAGTGCTTGTGGCTGGTATGGTCTTCTTTTGCTTGCCGCTCTTGGCTAGTGTGCTGGCCTTTTTGTTTCTGGCCTCCCTCAGAAAAGCCGTGCACGCCGTGTAATTTGCTGGATGGGGTCCACCGCAGTTTACACATGTTGGTGGATCTTCAATGGGTCTGTCGCAGTCTTTTGCAGCGTGGGGGCCTCCGCACCGGACACATGCCAGTTGACGGTGGCACCGATGTGACGAATGGCGCCATTGTTGGCATCTGTGGCATTGTGCTGGGCCTTTCTTTCCACGCCAGTTTTCAATTTTCACCCCTGGCATGTACAGCAGTTCATCAACCTCGTACAGTGCTGAGGTGAGTTCGGACGTTCTTTTGAAGGAGGCGAAAAAGATACACCCGGGTCGGTCGCCTCTCGCCCTGATGTTCTTGACATGTTCCGCCTCAAAGCCTTTCTCCGAGAGAGCATGTTTGATGTCTTCAGGGTCTGTATCTGCTGGGAGACCTCGAATGGCGACTTTTACTCGTCGTTCTTCGACGGGGTCGTAGCCAAACCAGCTGATGTTTTCGGTGGCTTCGAGCTCCGTAAGGTAGCGGTCTATGCAGCGGTACTCTTCTCCGTCGATTGGGGTGAATCTCACTCCTTTTCCGAAGGGCCTGGCATTTGGAGGCCGTCCTAGCTTGTTCTTCAGCTCGGCGAAGTGCTTGGCCCAGTTTGGGAGGTGTTCGACGACTAGTGGCGGGTATGGCTTTTCTTTGGGCCTTGGTTGCTGGAGCTTGGTTTGTGGGGAAGCGACTGCTTTTGCTGCGTCAGCAAACGAGGTCGGTGGTGGCGGTGCTATGGCGTCGCGAAAGAAAACGAGAGAGAAGGATATGCCTGATACCACCGAAGTTTCGGCCGAGAGAGACGCCCAAAAACAGGATGTACTCCCTGGACCGCACCCCGGAGCACCCGGTACACCCGAGCGAGCCGCACACGCCGCCCGTGAGCAAGTTCCGCCCGCTCCCGCGACCGACACGCCAGAGAGCGCTACTCCACATCCCACCTGGAGAGCTATTGCCGCCCCGGCATCCCAACCGCCGGTACCACCGGCCGATACCAAAACGCCGACACTCCCGAAGCCCCGTGTCACCAAACCGCCTGCGCGTCTGTATGCAGAGGAGAACCCCCGGCTACGCTATGAACGTGACCTAGTGATGACTGCTAGGCTGACGGAACATAGCTTCCTGTCGCAGGGGATGCTCCGCTGGATGGCAGCCTACTTGCGCATACAGGAACAGGAGATAGGGGACCTAGAAGAACTCCAACCAGAAGACCTGGCCGCTCTCTCACTAGTAGAAGAAGCGACTACCGTAGAGATTCCGCCTCTACGTTCACGCCGCAAGCGCGACGCGGACGAAGACGACCCAGTAAGCGCTCACAAGCGCCACTGCGCCGAACTTCTCCACCTGTGCCGCAGATCCCCAAGAAAGGACGCTGAGCAGAGAGCTCAACTTCTGAAAAGAACCCAATCACTGGAAGAGCGCAGACTGAGGCCGCAAGGGCGCGATCGTGACCCAAGCCAAAGGGCATCAGCCGCCCAGTCACCGCAGCCCCAGCAGAAGCCTACCGCCACCACAGCTGCGGAACCCCTGCCACAGCGCCAGCCAAAGCCCGCGAAGAAACTGACGCCACCCCCTCCACCACCACCGCCGGCAGCAATAGTGCCTCCTGCTTCGGCACACATGCCGCCTCCGCCGCCAGTATCTCTACCCCCACAAGTGACCCAATTAGGCTAAAACTTGGTATTTATAGTAATAATGAGTTACTCAATTAGCGAGTACCTGGACAAGCATCCCTACCCCCGCCAACCCCTCCATTCCGCGAACTTTTTGACCTCCCCTCGTATGTTTAAAATCTACCTACAGCAATGTAATTGCTTGTGTTTTTCACAAATAAATTGTCCTGATTAAAAAAAATACGTTTTTTAGTTTTGGATTTTTTTGCAAACTGTATCTGTACCGACACCAAATCAGAGAGAATCAACATCCTGACTGACGACCATCTGACGACAGACCGACTTCAATCAGGTTGTGGGCGAAATAGGTAGCGTTTCGAGTGGGATACGGAGTCGATTAATTACCCGATGTCTGTGCAACTGCCTGTAACGCGAAGGTTCCGGGTTCGATTTACGGTGGGACACTCACAAAATTTTAATTTCAAATTTTTGTAAATATTAGGTTCGGATATTGAAACACCTGAAACGAACAGAAAGATGGTTCCGTGCTTTAAAGAGTACGCTAAGCCGTCGTCGGTCCCGGTTGCTGTCTATGACTACTTAGATGGCAGTCTTTACACTACCATGTCGGAGTGCTACTTGTTGAAGGCGGTTGAAAAAGTTCTGACACTAGGGTTTATCGGGTTGTTGGATGACTCGGTGTCCCACACAAAAAGAAAGATATTAACCGATGACCCCGATTTTTTCTACCACCTACTACAAGCAGCACTCTGACATGGTTGTGAAAGGACCGCTATCTAAGTAATCATGGAAAACAACCGGGACTAGCGGCTTAGGGTACTCTTTAAGGCACGGAACCATCGGTTCGTTTCAGGTGTTTTAATATCCGAACTTACATTTACAGAAAGTTAAAATAAAAAATTTGTGGGTGCCTCACCGTAAATCGAACCCGGAACCTTCGCGTCACAGGCAGTCGCACTACCACTGCGACACATCGGTCACCAAGAGGTTCGATAAAGGTAAAGAGGACGCGAAGGTCAAGTAATGTTAGTTTAGGATCGCTACGAAGGTATTATGTTCTCATCGACAGGTGAACACAGGTACAGAACCTAGGAATAGACTCTCCCAATATTGCGTTATGCCCAACAAGGTCCATGTTCTAAGTACCTTACAAACTATATTTTGCAACCTAAATTTAACACATGGTATGTAATAAAGTTTTGAATATTGAGTTTTTTTTTTGTGTATGGCAATAGTCAACCCTAGTTTCAGGGGACATTTCTGCCAACGTCCAGTGAGGAAAT